>OZ004725.1:124808057-125509499 GCA_963924685.1 Dexiosoma caninum | reverse complement strand
GCTGCTGCTGTTGCTATTGCTACAGTCACTGCCACTGCCGCAGCGTAGTTGCCGTTCGTAATAAGTTTTCCCTACTAGTGATTTCGATCCTTAAAAATGCACTGCACTTTACAATTTATTTATTAAAAATGTTTACACTTTATTATTCTCTTTTAAAAAAATCTTGTAAAATTGGTTTATAGTGGAACAAAAAAATACCAATGTTTTAAAATATTGGACATCAGGCAAGAAATGAGAAATGATATGCACTTTTGGCCTCTCAAAAAAAGATAAAAAAAAATATATATCGTTCATTCACTTCAATAACGTCACAATCCAAAAATACACTATTTGAGTTAATAATGCAGAATAATTCTTCATATCGGCCTTTATCCCCATTAAGAGGCATGTAAATTGAAAACTTTATGTACAATTTATACAGAACTAGCTTGTTTGAATTATGACGTTGTTGAAGTAAATGGGCAGATATGTTTATTCGGTAGAGGGTTAGTCTCGCTTCGTAGTAAATTACTATTTGTAGAATTTGTGGATCTTGTAGCTCTGTAAATCAATGCAGTTCGCTGTTGTTTTACTAATATTACAAGATCTAAAAAGTCTTCACTAAGAACCGTGAATTCAGCTATTGAGAAATAAGGAACATATGTGGTCACTCAAATACTAGCAGCTCCGAAAAAAAATATATTGAATCTGTTGACCTTGCAGTCGATCGAAAATTGATTTTCGACTTTAATATCTTTTGAACCAATTTACAGATTTTGTAAAATATGCGGCATCCGAAACATTTTGTAAGTCTATAAAAATTGAAGAATATCTGAACTCTATTTGACGAAGATATTTGGAGTTCTTAAAAAAAAAGAAATTTTTGAAACTTTTTGTTAACGATAGTTCTCGAACGAATCACCTGATTTTAGTCAAATTGTCATGAGTCGACGCCTCTTCTTGAGTTTAAGAGCTGATTTATTTTGAAAACGCAATTTTTTGAAATCTACAGCACCGATATCTCACGACTTCTAAGGGAGCTCAATATCTTTCGAACGCGACATATTTGGTTACGCTCCGTTTACCCCTTCTTAATTTATGATCAGTTATGGCACGAACAAAGAAAATTCCAACCATTTCCAAAAAAGTTATCAAAAGACCAACAAAAAATTATGGTTTTTGTGGCAAAGATAAAAACCGAATGTATGTTAAACGAAACGATTATTACTGGGAACACAATTGGGGCAAGAACGATGAATTTATCGTTTGCAACCTTTCGTCATCGGAAAGAAAACAAATTTCTGCATATGAAAATTAACTATGGTGGCGATGGCACGATGGATGCTAGTCTGCACGTTGACTACAAATCCAAAAACAGACCTGGTTTCAGACTAAAATTATGAAAAAAAAGGTCTCGCTTTTTTCTGATGTGGATTACTGTGTCTTTGTGTGCCACTTGTTGTCGGAAGGTTTCAGTGTCGAAGGCATATGTCTCTGGTCACTGAACAATACCGTCTTCAGCTGATTGCAATCCACAATCACATCAGGACGCCCTCCTTCGTCGGTATTGTGTAGCACCGGCGAAGTAAAACAATAATAAAAATGGCTACTAAACCGAATCTTCAGCACTGCTACGATTGTAAAAACAGAGAACGTGCGAAAACAGAGCTGTAAAATAATTAATTAAGCTTCACCTCCTGTCGTTTCTCCTACTATCCCTTTCCTATAGTTCCAGCACAATGCTTCGCATGTGTAGGAGTCATCTCCTGAGCGCTCGCCTCAGAGAAAAAAACAAACTCTATACAAACACCATGTTTTCTTTGATCAGGCGCAGATCCAGGACAAGGCTTTTCAATTTTTGTACTGAATATTTTCAGTTTGGTAGGAGAACTTTGATTGATTTCAACTAATTTTTGATTTCATTCATTTGAATTACAATTCATTGTTCTATTTCATTTGAATGAATTCAAAATTAACCATTCAAGCGAATTGAAAAGGAATTGCAACTCATTCTACAAATTTATGTGAATTGGAAACAAATTGAAATTCATTTCAGACTTCATTATATTTTATATTTTCCAAAAAAAAGACATTAGCTCTATGTTTTGTTATGTACTTAGATCTGTGTTTACAGTTTCAGTGCAATCGGTTGGATAGATTGGGAGAGGGCGAAATTGCTTCCTTCCATTAAGCGGGTTTTGCGTGTTGGTGGAACAAACATACCAACCTACAAACTTTCACATTTATAATATCAATAACATATGAATCCTTATTCTTTATATATCTGTTATGTTGCATGTTTAAAGACTCCAATAAACTAATAAACAAAAATTTACGAAAACAAAAATCACTGGGGGTACATATTCGTATTTGTGTTATAGGGTTACATGGGGAAAATTATAAAATATGTGCTACGCTTAATTTGAAATAATGCGCTTATTCGCGCTTAAACAAAAACTCCGATTAACTGAACACACCTCATATACAATAGATGCATCCGTTTACCGAAAAATGTGTGCAAATTTGCAAAAATTTCTTCTGAAAACCATTCGTTTACACAAAAATTTACAAAAGAGAACACTTTTTGAGAGAGTAAAATGAACGAATTTCTGCCAGTAGAATCCACTGGAAAAGAAAAACATGTAGTTAAAACATATACAAGCAAAATTAAGCAAAGAAAATTGTAAAATTTTTAGTAAAAATATTTAATAAAATGAAAGCTGAATTAAAACTGTAACACAAACTAAAAATTTTATTTCAGAGTGAAACAAATTAAAGATGACCATACAATACCCAGTTTTTTTTCATCATCAATAGCTAAACTTCTTATGTAATTGTTTTATTTACATTAATTTCTTAGAGACAGAAAACTAGTATATATTTGGGTATTTATTACAGTTTATTATTTAAAGTCCGGAATACCAAAAATTTCGTATTGATGTATTTTTGCATGACATTTAAACAGAAAAAAATTAAAAAATCATACAGCAAATTAAAAAGGCATTACTACGAGTACTTCTATTTAAATACATTTCTCTACGAATTTATGATTACAAAAACGGATTGTATCAAATACCAAAAATTTGTATATGCTGAGGAGTCACCACAACTCATATTTTTACAACGCTATGAAATTTAGTCATCAGCTGTTTTGAATGATATGCAAGTTTTTACTTGTTTTGTAATTTGTTTAAATTAAACAAAATTTACTCAACTACAGGGTTTCAATGGGCAAGTAAACAAATGTACTTAATATAAAATATGAATTAATTTGAAAAATATCTACATATTTCTGTCTTTAATGCATCTCTAACACTTGGCTATTTCTTTTATTAAGTTGCCGCTCGGAAGCTGTTAACTGATGGCACATTATTATTAAACCATGCTAAAATGGTAATGGAATCAGTTAGTCTTTGAATATGTGTGCATGTAAAAGGCGATATGCTTGAGAGATACGACTGTCACTAGTTGGCTGATAGTGTCAAGTGGCTTGCTTGATGTTGCTTTCTGACAACGAAATAGAAAAGAAAATAGAAGTAATCAAAGTGCCCCATTATCATCATCATCATCATCATCAATTACTTAATGCTCAATACAATAACGGCGCGTGAAATGATGTTTCAAACGAAATTTTTCCTTGCCTTTTGTGGTGTCAATGAAATGCATAGAGAGGAAAAGGCAAATCGATATGATACCGATTATAATTGCTGGGATAATGGAAGTGTGTGAATATGTCTCTAGATATAACGTTTCAACTTCAAGTGAAGTACAAACTTCACTTTTTGTTTCCTTTAATGGTCTTAAACAAAGTCGTATTGAGTGCGCTTCAATTAGGAATGCCAATTATTGATGCTTATTTCTTAACTCGCCAATTCGGTACTTTAAATGTGAAACGCGCAGGATTGTTGAATTTTATTGTGAAAGTAAAACAGTCGTATTTTGAAACGACTCCACTCGCATATAAATAATTCTGCATTTGACGAAAACGTTAATTAATACATATATATTTGTGTACGGATTCATTTATTGCATGCAAATTATTTATTTCTTTTTTTAAAAGAACAAGTTTTTCTCTTCATTTCTTTAAGACAGTAAGTCGGCGATTATCCGTGATTCGATTATTGGGGAAAGAAACATTTTAATTGTTTTCGTTTTTTCGATGGATTTCATTATTTTTTGTATCGATCAACCGTCATTACATCTATTATCGGGGATTGCAAGCTTGTTAACGGAAATATGATATTGGAAAAGATTAGACAAACAATCTGGCTAGAAATTTTTTTTTTTTCGATAATTACCTACATTGAGATACGATTATTTTTGTATTGTTCATTGATATCTGGCAAAATATTTTTTTTCCCTTTTTAGGAATAACATTTGTGAGTAAATACAAATATCCCTTACTTTATTAACCGGAAAAATCGATTCTCCATAATGCTCCCGGTCCCGACCATTACTAATAATCGAGGACTAACTGTATGTGTATAAATTTTCATAATATTCGTGATAACTTTTTTTAAGCCCACTGTTTTTTCTATTAGTTTTTGTTAAAATAACATATGCACGTGAAGCCTCATGAATTTGAATTACTTATTTATCTTATAATAAAAAATATTAAAAAAAATAAAAAAAAATTTATAAAAAATAATAAATATTTCCTGAAGATGTTAACCGATGGTTAACGAAATATCGAAATAGAAAAATAAAAATAAAAGCAAACCTTTAAGCTTAAAAGATAATATATAAATTGTAATAAAAAAGAAACAAGGTGCAAAATTAACGATTAAAAAATTATTTATCTTATTTTAAATTCTTTGTAAACTTTTTGTAAAGTAATTTGTAATTTGTAAATTAATTTAGCTGTGCGTTAATATTTTATATATCATCTTTACCTACGGCCCGCACTGTATCTTTTTAAATACTGCACAATGAGTGGACTCTAATTTGAATGCCAATCATTTGCTATTCGAATTAGGTCCATATAATTTGTTGTCTTCTATAAAATGTTGCTGCAAGTGTTTTCGGTTTTCGGTTTTCTGTATTTGTTGTTGTTGTTGTTGTTTTTGTTTTAATCACCATCATCAATTATTGTTCATTGTGGTAGGTGAATTATAATGTTCATTGTCCATTAGTGGATGCATTATTGTGTAAAATGACAAAACTGTATTGGGCAATAAAAATGACTGCGTGTTTGTCGTGGAGTCTTCCTTTGTTTAATTATAAATCAATAAACTCGTGTATAATGACAGTGGGAAATTAAGTTGCTAATTGCTAAAGTGCATTGTCCATACTAATCAAATCTGAATTCATTTATAAAAACTTGCAATCAATATTTATTTTTTGTCGCGCAATTTGATATGATAATGAAATTAGTTCAAAAGAGAGCCTTTGCACGAGCATGACTGTTGGCAGATATAAAATTGAATGTTTAACGCTGCAAGAGTGAAAATGGTGCGGCTAAAGACTGATTTACCTACACGAAATGCATCAAGTTGACACAACAGACGAAAGCATTTTCTGCATCAAACAATTAGCAAACGTTTCTGGGATAAAATATTCGCACTTCTCGAAAAAGAGTTCATAGAGTTCACCCGTCGCCCATTTTGTGGGAGCATGTGTTTCGTTTTCGAAGGTTCAATTATAATATCAATAGTGAATCTTAAGCAATATCGACACCGCACATTGCTAACTACATTCGCTAAAAATACAAAGAGACTCTCTCGGTTTTTATTGTTTGCCTTTTTTTTTTTAGTAAATTTTTCTTTGTTCACTTATTATTTGGTTTTTATTTACCATTTGCATTTACAAACTATCGTCAATTTACAGAATGTTTTTTTTTAAGACAATACAAACTCTACGAAGCACTTCCAAGCTTGTCTGTAGAAACACCCCCAGTTTGCAGTTTGATAAAACTAGTGCTCATGCACTCGACTACGGATCACCTTCCGAGAAATCATCGCTAATAGTTTGCTTTTTTGTTTTTAATTTCCGACATTCGCTTAAAAAGAAAAAAAATTCGTTCCAAAAATCGGAGGGAAAATTTAGGAACGTTACGGCGCCAATCAGCAACGAAAAACTACCGATTTGGCAACGGAACGAAAACAACATGACTCAGCTTGTTTTCGGTGCTGTAGCAACGAATGTTATATTTTGACATGTGATTTGCTTGTTTTCAACATTTATTAAAATCAGTTTTCTTTATTATTACAAATTGCAAAAATATAAAGTTAATTTAATGCAGTTCCAAATGACAACAGATTTTGTCAAAAATAAATCAATTTTGTTGAATTTTCGACATTCAAAATTCCGTGACCGTAAAACAAATGTGGTTACAATTCCCCGTAGAATTTAATCAAAAAAAAACAAATATTTTTATACTCAATATTCGACTTCATAATGACAACTACAAAAATAGGGCTCAATAATTCCGTTTCAATTTCTGTTTTATGGCACAACGCTCCAACCAACCAATATCTTTCAAAAATTTATAACATGATGCGCACTCAAAAATAATTGACTTCTGTATAGTTTCTCTTGCAGGGTTTATTAAGGAAGTGTGTGTTTAACATCGATAAATTTGAAGAAAATTTCTGAACGAAGAGGGAATTCAATTGTTGCTGCAAAACATCTTTTTCTATAAACACACATTATTAATGGTGTTTTAATGGGGCTTATGGCAATATGACAATTGTAGCAACCATAAAATAAGAAAATTAATACAGTCCACTCCCGATAATTTGAAATTCGAGGGACCAAAGAGAAAGTTCAAATAATCGAGATTTTCAATTACCAATATTTTAATTGAAAGCAAAGCGCACGGTAAAAGCATATCGATTGCGTTCATTGTTCATTACGAATATAGAAAAGCCAAACTTCAAATTATAAAACGTCGGCAAGGACGTTGACATTTCGAAAATGATATCTAAACTAAAAAAAATTATTATTTTATTTTATATTTTGCGTAAAACACAGCATATTGAAGTAATTTAGATTATAGAGGCGAAAAAATTGAAATGATGGAACAAGATGATGTCAATCAAATAATTTCAAATTATCGACGGGAACCAAATTACATGGATGTTTTTTTTTTCAATTTATTGAATATTTTTCAGAAGACCTGGATAACAATTTAAAATATCGCGAGATTCAAACTAACGAGTTTCAAATTATAAAACAAGGTCCTGCCAACTGATTCTACTAGAGGGGCATAGAAAAGGATATACGTTTAACGGCATTTTTAAAGTTTACGTCTGTAACTCATTTTACGGCCGTTTTTAATTTCTATACTTGTGTAGTTAACCGCCATAGAAAATCGTGTAATGCTTACGTTTTTGGTATACGATGTCTTCACAAGATTTACTGAGAACATTACAAGGTACATTTTGTTAGTATATACAGGGTGGCTCAAAATTAGTGAAGGGGTGTGAGTTTAAAGAGTCGCAGTGTGCGCTGTGGCTCCATCTTTTTGGAACCATACTTGCGGATGGTTTCCACACACTGTCAAAGAAATATGGGCCAATTATCCTTTTCGACAAAACACTCCACCAAACGGTACACTTAAGTGGGTGTAATTCTCGCTGTTGAACTACTCTTGGATTCTCCGTAGCCCTTTTTGCCTCTTAACGAACCCATTCAATTGGAAATAGGCTTCGTCGCTCATAATTAAATGTTGAATAAAATCGTGATTTTTTTCTGAAATAAAGTTGAAAGATTTTCTCACCTTGTTCAATTGTGTACTGTTTCATTTTACATTTTACAAGTCTTCTTTACACAATACTGAAAACAAAACACAAAAAAAAAATTATAAAAAAGAACTTATAAGGAATTCAAACACCTTCGTTCCTTCGATCTTTTTGGGCCACCTTGCATTAACCCTCTACCTCTTCAGAGAATATATCGTCATATGATTTCAAAAAAGTCATAAGTTACAAAAAAAAAGTGTAGAAATTAGTTTGAAAGTATTTTGCTTCTCCTGTAAAATTTGTTGAATGTAACTTACGGCTTTTGTGAATTCATATGACGATATGTTTTATGCCCTGCTTTGTTCAGTTTTTTGAGAAACTTCTAAAATCACCTTAAAGCAAGTTAAATAATTATTTGAAAGATTCTAAGCGAAAAATTTAAAATGCGGCCTAGGTTTAATTTTGCTAAAATAACAGGAATCCACATGGTTATGTAGATAATGACGAATCAGTTGTCAGAACTTTGTTATTAAAAAAAAAAAAAAATCAATTTGGTGTACAGTGTTATCGAGAGCCGACTGTGTGTGCTTGTAACGCCAATCTAGACGCGTTTATCCTTCCTTTTGCTATTCAGACGTCTTAATGTCCTACTGTATTATAAATTGCTTTCCAGTTAGGACAGAACGTTATTTTGGAAACTTTTCATAAACTATTTATAAATGTTTTATTTTGTAAACTGTGGGAGAATGGAATTCAACCCCCTCGAGTTCATTCAACTACCAGGGGGTATTTTGTTTTAGCAATAGTAAATAATGGTGTACAATAAATCATATTCTTATTTATTCGGCGAGAGCCATTTATATTGGCCAATAGAACAGTACTGCAATAATATTGACTTTTTAGAGACTGTTGTTGCTGTCAATTGTTCACAGTGGGATGTGCAAATTTCTCAACAAATGCGTAAAATGCCTCAAGTGATTAAAAATATTATGTGAGCATTTCTCTATATACATACATACAGACATATGTATATACTAGGCACCTGCAACAGATCATTCACTTCTATTAACAACAATGAATTCAGCTTGATACTGTGATGGTATTCACTACACAATACACACAATAACACAATTGAATCATACACATAAAAAATGTGTCATTCACTTAAACATGCATTCATCATTCACTGCGCAATAAACAGCAGCACAACAAAATTCATTCATTGATACACTGAAATCAACTGAGTTCATATTTTTATTTTGCGTTTTCAAGAAAGCAAAGACAATTTTGTTAAGTTAGAGAACGAGATGCCGTTTTGTTTTTTTTTTTTGTTAATTTTTTTCTTTATACATATGTACATATGTACATATGTATGTATTTATTTATATGCGTTCGTCATTTTCTATTTTTTTTTTTTAATTTCAACCATGTATCTATCATATTTTTAAGAAAATAAAATTAATTTAAAAAATCGGACAAAATCATTGAGCTATTTTACTATCAGACTGTTAGCGAAGCGGCAACACTGCTGACTATGTTAAAGATAGCAGAAAAAAAAATCGAGTGACAGCATCATTCACTGTGTGTAGTAATTCATTCATTCATTCATTCTAGCATTCACTGATATTGTAATTCATGGTTGTGACTCCACATTTAACAAGCAATCTTGAACTGAATGCGCAGAACAATGAATGGACGAATACAATGACTTTTATATTTAGAGATATACACACACAGTTGTTGTAAAATGCTATTGAGTCAACAGTCACAATTCATACAAAGTGTGAAGGCACAATTTTACTGATTTCTACCATTCTTGCAGGTGTCTAACATATATTCTGTGATCTGCCTTGCGTTTCACTCCAACTGTTCTGTGTTGTGTACAAATATACAGGCCACATTTCTGCTTGAATATTTGAATAATACCAGACCAACCTAAATTACGACCCAACCGTTATTTGCTTGTCAAAATTTCTCATGCCCATACAAAATGTATGAAACCAAGCGAAAAAACGCGGCAATTGGAAAATCAATTTTGATAGCGTGTAAAGAAGTGAAGTTGACTGAAGTTGTTTTCTGGTCAATTTAGCGATTTATCTCTATTTCTTAATTCTATTTAAAGTTATTTATTTTTCAAAGTGAGTAAACATTACTGCTTCTGGCGCAACATTAACGCTCTAATTTAGGTTACTCAGTTCAGCGTAAAAGATTAGCGCTAAATTACGTTGCGCTTTGCGTCGTAATTTATGTTGGACTGTATATGACAAGTAATGGCCCTATATTAAAACTACTAAATCTAATAGAGCGGCTGTATGGGCACCAAAAGAAAAAAGCAGAAGTGTATGGGGTAGTGATGATGATGTAATACTTCAGCATTGGGTCTAAGCTCCAATCTTAAATCGATTATTTACTTACTGAACTTACAACAAACAAAACCTTCGATATGTGGCATCAAGCATTTATTTTATATCGCAAAATCAAAAATTCGTTGATATCAGGGAATTCTTTCGCGATACTCGGAAATTTTTTCGTGCGACAATATTGCCCTTGTGAGCGATACTCAAACATTGCACTCGTGAGCGTTGAATGTTTGAGAGAGCATCGCAGTACGCATTAAACAGGAAATTCGATTTTTAACCACAGTCCAAAGTCCAACCTCCATCGTCCTACTAGTAATCTATTTTCCTAGTTCCGGTGCAATGTATGGCGGACTTAGAGCATCTCCTGGACTTATTGACCAACGCTCGTATATAACTAACTGCTGGTGGTATTTGTAAGAATGGTCAGCCAGTGCCAGTGTTATTTTCAATTTTGGCCTAAATCATACTATTTGTATTACAAATAAGTGCTCGCCATTCATGTACTCGTATTTATTTTATTCATACGCAATTTTAGCATGAATTTTGATGCGAGTTTATCTATTGAGCAAATATGTGAATGCATGCGTATATATAAATATGTATATTTTCTATGCACTGTGAATACATAATCCTTAAATATTGATACAATTTATTTTTTTAATTACGAGTATATTTCTTTTTTGAGCGATGGTCTGTTGATGAAAAGTTTTTTTTAATTATTTATTTTCAATATTTCGGTACCAAATATGGTCAGGAAATAATAATTAAAAAAAAAAATTTTTTTTTTAATTTTTGTTAATAAAAATTTTTTAATTTTATAATTTAAAATAAAATTTTTTTTTTTTTTTTTTTGAATTTTTGGTAATACAAGTTATTATTTCCTGACGATGCCCTCTTTGGTAGCGAAATATTGAAAATAAATAATTAAAAAAACTTTTCATAATAAAGACCATCGCTCAAAAAAGATATACATATAATAAAAAAATTTAATAAAGGTCAAATAAAAATAGAAGTGAGACCAATTAATTTTTTTATTTACAAACATATTTCAATATACATATACAATAAAAGTAGAAATTAATACAGTTTGTAAATTTTGAACACATAGCGAGGGTAGAGAACATGTTTTTTCGTAAACTCATGCCACGAAGCAGTTGGAGATGAAGAAAAAGACGCTGTGGCGATTGGGTGGTGGTCCCCAGAATTAGTTAGTGGCTTTTGATTACGTAGAACAAATATAGAATAAACTACGTCTATAGAATATGTCGAAAGTTCACATCATCTCCGCTCTTGGTTATGTTTTTTTGTTTTCGAAACGTAAAATGGTAATAAGAAGTTTACTGCAATGAGAAAAACCGAGCAGTGAGCACAAACAACTACTATTTCGTTGTTGAAATATACTGAAATTAAAATTGTTTTATTTTTTCAAAATATATCACCTAAATTGATCTTAGACCACTGTGCCACCAGTTTTTTTTTATCAATCTGATATCTAATTATTCTCAAGTGACGTTAAAAAAAAGATTAAATGTGGATTAAAATATAAACTGTCATGGCAATGATCATCAAATTGTGTTCATTGGATAAAACGTACAAATATTCGTTATTTGCACAATCCAGCGACTCTAGATTTTTGTTCTGATTTTCTTCAGAAGATTTTTTATGTAGACTTTTTTTATATCTTGAACCAGCACTCAGGAAATGACCCCTACACATGCGCTGCATAGCGCTGGGCTCTGATAAATGTCAACTCATTATCCCTCCAAAGAGATATTACTCGTTCCAAAAAAATTGGAATATATTCCGTTATAAGATTTAATCCCGTACCCTCGGTTGAGAGTCAGTGGTATCGCAATTTTACCCGAAAATATTCTCGTAGTCAAACTGTGGGCAAATGAGCGATAGAGAGAGAGTTTGAGAGAAAAATGTTCTTTTTCTTCATGCTCAAATCTCCCCTCATTTTTGTTTGGGGCTAATTGGTGCAAGTAAACAAACAATCAGCTGTCTCAAAAATTGTTTATTTTATATCAAACTAAAAATTAATGTTTCCCAGCAATGAAAGAAGTTGTAAAGTTGTATAGAAAACATTTAAAACCCTGCGAAGAACAACTAATTATTAATTTAATATGTGTTATTAAAATTCAAATACTCTGACGTACTTGCACTCTAATTTATGAGTATAAGTAGCAATAAATCAGCTACGTATGACTTTTAAGTTTTGGGAATATACTTATAGTAATCATAAATGATTCGAGTCATTCCAATTAACCATATTGTGAAGTACGTCATTGCCGGTTAACAGTGTGACCACTGCTACAAAAATATTTAATGCTGATTGGAGATTAAAATAATGATGTAAATGCTTTGATTTTTGCAGTATTTTTTATTTTACATTTTTAAACTTAATTTTAAACACGGTTTTGCTTTATATAATATTTAAAACCCAGTCACACTTGTTGGAAATCTTCATTTATATGTTTTTTTAAATATTTAATATACCTGTTTTATGTTCAACAAAAACTATCTAGTTACCCTTGCTTTATAAATTTTCACTCTGAAAATTATAAAAATTATTTTTTGTAGATTGTCAAATAAATGGATTGTTAGATATACTTTTGAACATTGAAGAACGACTTTTATTTTTATTAAGAAAGAAAATAACGTTTTTGGCCTTTTACACTGAACGCAACAGAGTCAGCACACAGCTTCGAAATAATTATTTTCATTTCGAATTATCGGGTGCCCCGGTAGTCTAGTGAGTAGTGTGCTAGTTTGTCAGTTGGGGGTTCTAGGTTCGATTCCTAGCAGAGAGTGTGGCCTGTGACTACAACAAGTAGTGGCCAAGCAAGTGGGCTGGGACCTTTCTTTACCTTTACATCCAGCGACCTGCCGACCTAATACGAATCATTTTTAGTTTGTATCGTTTATACGAAATGTGTTACGAGGAGTTTGAGTCGATAACATTACAATAAGTATGAATGCCCAAAAGGTACGTGATCAGATCTATTATTTTATATATATATATTATATATATTTGTATTTGAATTCTCTATAAAAAATTAAATCAGTTCAACCATGCTAGACTGTAATTCCTTTATTCTTATATAAAGGGTGGTTAAATTTCAAGGGCCGATGTTGATTTTGAATAAAACACAAACTATTTAGGAAATTATTGTAATTTTATTTTATTATGATATATTGGTATTACTCAATTATGTATGGAACAAAATATCGGCCAAATGGGCGCCGCGACCACGGCGGCACACCTCCATCCGATGGTCCAAATTTTCGATGATCCTGAGGTATAATGGAGGTTCTATGCCGTTAATGTGCCGAATTATCTCATCCTTTAGCTCTTGAATTGTTGCTGGCTTATCGACGTACACCTTTTCTTTCAAATAACCCCAAAGAAAAAAGTCCAACGGTGTCAAATCACATGATCTTGGCGGCCAATTGACATCGCCATTACGTGAGATAACACGGCCATTGAATTTGTTGCGCAAAAGAGCCATTGTTTCGTTAGCTGTGTGGCAAGTGGCACCGTCCTGCTGAAACCACATATCGTCCACATCCATATCTTCCAATTCGGGCCATAAAAAGTTCGTTATCATCTCACGATAGCGAACACCATTCACAGTAACTGCCTGACCGGCCTCATTTTGGAAAAAATACGGCCCGATGATGCCGCCAGCCCATAAACCGCACCAAACAGTCACTCTTTGTGGGTGCATTGGTTTTTCGACAATCACTCTTGGATTCTCATTCGCCCAAATGCGGCAATTCTGTTTATTGACGAATCCACTGAGGTGAAAATGTGCCTCATCACTGAAGATGATTTTCTTCGAAAATTGATCATCCACTGTTGCCGTGGTCGCGGCGCCCATTTGGCCGATATTTTGTTCCATACATAATTGAGTAATACCAATATATCATAATAAAATAAAATTACAATAATTTCCTAAATAGTTTGTGTTTTATTCAAAATCAACATCGGCCCTTGAAATTTAACCACCCTTTAGTTTGAATATCGTGTAAGACTTTTTTATACGCACTGTAACTGTTTTCAACAAAAAATTAAAAAGAAAAAATAAATAAAATAAAATATAACAGAATGAAATCTTAAAGGAACAAAAATACTTTTTAATGAAATAGTTGCTTTACGGTGTGTGATGCAAATTGTAAAGCAAATAAATAAAAGTTGTGAGTACGTCAAGTGATAAAAATTAAACGATAATCTAGCAAAACGTCACAAGAATACAAAAACAAATTATAGACGGGTTTGTACCTGCCAATATTTCTAAAAAAATTGATACTAAAATGTGACGCCAATATGATAGAATTATAGGGCGTGACTCGCAGTATAGTCTCACTGTTGTAGAGAAAACGACGCACATGGCGATAACATACAAAGCGAAACGCTTTAATGTCATCTTGGAGAAATAAATTAAGGGTAACGTTTTCATGCAACATTCACTTGCTATCTAAGAGCCATACGGTACTATTCAGTTATCTGATTTAACTTGGCCATATAGAAGAAATTCGAAGGCAGTAAAACAAAAATCCAACTAATCATAACAGCTTCATGACATAATAAAAACAAAGATCGTTAAAGATCCAGACATCGGAGCATCTCATCCCGACGCAAGAATTAGAAACGCTTAAATTTAACAACTGCGGCTGTTAAAAATATTTTAGCAACGTATTGTGAAAGCAAAAGAAGTTTTCGCGAATGGTAAAGTGGTTCGCTTTCTTTACTTTGAGGGATATTCAAATCAATTAATGTTACATTAGGTGAGTTCATGTATTTTTCGTATAAAATCCACTAAAATGAGAGTAAACAAAATAAATAAGAGAAACTGTCTAAGAACGGAATCATAGAACGCAACTAAGTTACAGAATAGAATTTTGGCATCAACGAAAATACAAGTACATGCATATTGTGCCACAATCGGCGAATAGGCGTAAGCGCCAAAAATAAAATTTCACTGGGGAAGGTTTTTTCTATCAATCTTTTTACAAGCAGTCAGGGCATGACGCCTACACATACAATGCATTGTGCTGGAACAGAGGAACGAAATAGATGGCACGTGGTGAAGCTTCAGAATATTTAAATTCTGCTTTAGCACGTATTTTGTTTTATAGCAGTGTTATTGCAGCGCTTCTGATGGCAAGGACACGTATTCTGTATTGAAGCTTTATTTTTTAGTAGTTATGCTTATTTTATTCGCCAGTGCCACCCAATACCGCTCGAAGGAGGACGTTCTGATGTGCCTGTGGATTCGTGACAGCTGAAGTTGGTACTGTTGTGACCTGTGATTATAAAACCTTCCGACAACAATGAATACAAAGACAGACTAATGCACATCAGAAAAAATGCGAGATGTTTTTATCATTAAGTTTGAAACTGGGGCTGAACCCAGGACTTTTGGTTTTGTAGTCAACGTGCTAAGTACCTTAAATTTTGCAGAGATTTAAATGAACAGCTAAGAATAAAATCAAGCTTTATATGCAGTTTCCATAATACAAGTGGTCAAAAAAAATTTATTCGAAAAAAAGCAAAATTTTTTTAAATAAAAAAAAAAAAAAATGTTTACACTATTTGTATTACAGAAGCTTCACCTTAAACAGATTTTAAGTTTTGACTTATTTCTAGCGTCGAAATTGAGTGTTTAGAATTTGCTGCTGTTGGAATTTTCTGTCGGACATGCTGGCCAGCGGTGAGGAGGTAAAATTTATCACAAAAATATTCCTTACATTGCTTTACCTAACAGTGCAGAACAAATATTATATGCAAAACGTAAGGATTACAATATTTCATAAGTAGAAAAAAGAGCAAAAAAGAAATGGATAACACTGTGCGACGAATCTGAATTTTTTCTTTTTGTTAGCAATGCGGCTATACGGCCATTAATCTATGCGCAACACAAAGTCCAACTGCTTTTTAATTTGCTCATAATATTCTCATATTAAAATGAAATATTTGTTAGTCAATATTGGTATCCAAATAAAGGGAAGACTCTATAGAATTTTATAGAAATTTGAAATGTACGTCCTCTGAACAAAAATATGAACAAAAAAATCGATTTTTCTAACAATATCGTCCAATATATTTATAGAGAGATAACAAACGTTGTATAATTTTACACCCTCTCTTATACGTATAACTCAATACCACAGTTGTGTGTTCATTCTAGTTCATTTTTTATTTTTTTTATCTGGGACCAGCACTCAGGAGATGGCCCCTACACATGCGATGCATTGTGCAGGAGCTATAGGAAAGGGACAGTTAGGGAAATGACACGAGGTGAACCTTAATTAATTTTTCTACAGCTCTGCTTTTTGCATATTCTTGTGTATATCAGTGTTGAAGCTTCGGTTTAGTAGCCATTTTTATTATTATTTTACTTCGCCGGTGCTACACAATACTGACGAAGGAGGGCGTTCTGATGTGATTGTGGATTGCTATCAGCTGAAGCCGGTATTGTTCAGTGACTATGCCTTCGACACTGAAACCTTCCGACTACAACATCAGAAAAATGCGAAATGTTTTTTTTTTTTTTTTATAATTTTAGTCTGAAACTGGGGTTGAACCAAGGTCTGTTTTTGGTTTTCATTTTCATTTCATTTCATTTGCTTTTATTTATTAATCGAGCCCTAGGGGCCATATATGATTAACAGATGTAGTTAATAATAATTGTAATAAATTGATAATTTTATAAGCAAAGGAGTACGTTTAAATAAAATTACATATTTAATAATGTTTAGTTATTATTACATTGAACAAGAATTTTATATTTGTTTAAAATAGATTTCTAAAATTTAAATTTATCTTAGAAGAACTTGGGTGAGTAAGAGATGAGTATTAATTCTCGTAGAAGTCAAGAAGATGACGTTTAAATTTTGTTTTGGACAAGTTGAATCTTTTTAAAGATGGAGGCAATGTCTTCCATAGTCTACATGCTGTTATAAAATACAATCTTTCAAACAAAGAACTCGAAATTTTAGGTATAATTAACGAAGGGTTTCTAGTGGATCTAGAGGAACTAAATAAGCCGACCAAATGTAATGGTAACTGCGTAAATTTAATCTTATTTAAAGTAGCCAGAACCTCAATTCTTATAAAAACAGTAAAAGAACAATTTAGAAACAGAATAGCAAAGCGAATAACATGGTCCGATATTCTAAGTTTAAAAACACACCGAACAATGCGGTTAAATATCATTTTGAGTCGTCTCACATTGTAACCCAGACTACTTCAGCCATCGCTATCCGCCCAATTAACTGAATAAACGCTCTACTTCTGCGCTTCAAAATAGTAAATTAAAAGAGAGAATACGAAGGTTGACAACTATTTAAAGGGGTTTTCATAGATGGAATTTTCAAAATTGTGAACTTGAGTTCAGAATTCGGTTGTATCCTTTTTCGTATCCTATATCTGTTCTGTTATATAGTTCCATGCACTTTGAAGTTTTTCTATTTCAGTAGCGCAAATATAAATTATGGTATCTCCTTGATTAAATTTTGAAAATTTCGTCAAAATAGTAATATTATTGCGGACGACCGGATTTTAATTCACTGATTACCAAAGAATACAGTGAGAAAAAATTGCTATTAATTATATAATTTTTAAAACAATTTTGTGAACTAAATAAAAAATGCTAAAAGTCCTAAATAATTATAAAAAGGTGCTAAACTAGCATGTAGTATTAGTGCTAAATTTAGCACTAAAAGTGCTAAACTGGTAACCCTGATTTATATTCACACCGATCCAAAAAAATCGTCCGTTACATGTAAAAAATAAGCTGTATTTAAATATTAAATTCTTCATGGTAATTAATCCTTGTCGGTATACATTTTTCCCATTTCAGAATAAAATACAAAATTTGTGTGAAAAACGAATGAATTATTCAGTTATTTATTTACAACGTAAAAAGGACTTAACAAAAGGTTGGTCATAAAATATTCAACATTTTGGATCAACTTTGCAGCTCCCACGCATTTTTTCCACCAAATTGACATTTATGGTAAGCACAGCTTAATTCTATATAATTCTTATTCTAATAAAGGCAAAAAAGACCGTTTAAAAAGATTCAATAATTGGCTAAAATTTTGCCAGCAGACTGGAAGGAATCTCCTTGCAAAATCCTCACATTCATTGACATAACTTTACATGGTAATAAACTGACATACAGTCATGGACAAAAATCTAGTCCTTTAAATTTAAAAATAACTTCCACAAAAATGTAAGCCTTCTTCTTCATATCAAGTTCAAGCAATAAAAAGTCCACAAAAAGCAAACGTGATAGAGAAAAATACATAAAAGAAATACAAAAGTATTAAATACAATGGAGTAGTTAAAGGCAAGGCAAATTCGTCAATTCGTTTTGCAGCCGAACGTAAAATTTTTTATATACTACATTTGCTTTGTTAAATATAACAGAACCTAAAAAAGAACGTGTTAAGTTAGTGTAATATGAGTTAAATTTAAATTAATTACAACCAAAAGCAATTTATTAAGCATTCTTATTATTATTAAAATAATAAATTATTACAATTACTAAATTACTTACAACCACTTTCCTTAACTTATGCACTAAATTAAACAAAGTTTGACGTTCGGCTTAAAAATACGTTACAATACGTTGAATCAGCTGACGGGCGAATTAGCTAGTGAATTTACGTGGTAATGAATTTGCCTTCGTTAAAGGGCGAAAATGTTATTGAAAGAAATGCGGTGCGACGTTAGAAATTTGGTTGTGAAATTAAGATGTGAGTCAAAATCGTACGGCGAAATTTCAAAAAATCTCAATCTAAATCGGTCGATAGTGCAAACTATTATGTATTAGAAATTACAATAAGAATAGCACAGTTGAAGGAAAACCGCACGGTACACGCCCAAGGAAACCTGTCGGTAGGGACGTATGAGGTTTATTCTTCAAGAAGTCCGAAAGATAATAGTTTCCCCGAAGTTAGCTGAAAGATCCGAAATATCTATACATTCGCGAACCATACATAGAACATTGAATACAATCGAGTTTCACGCAATAAACCGTTTATATCAAAGAAAACCTGTAAATTTTGTTTATTTTTCATATAGGGGGTGCAGATTTACCGTGTTGACTCTGCTCCCACTATCTTAAAAATTAAGAGTCACAATAATATCACATAAGAAAATGAATTTATAAAAGATTTAATAATTAAATATTGTATGGAAATATTTTTATTAATAATACTACAAGGATTAGAAAAGGTTTAAAATTCGATTTATTGTAAAATGTACCAAACTGGGGTTCATTTTTAGAGCTTGATACTGAAATTTTTAAGAAGTACTAAAATATTTAGAAGTACTAAATACACTCTCCACATTTTTTTTTAAGAATGCAATACAAGCATTATATATTTTTAATATTTTTTCAGGCATTTAAGAAAATATCCTGTTTTTGAAAATGAAAAATCTTGTTTTGTGCTGCATATGAAAATTTTTTTCAAAACTTGATATTCCGGGAAACAGATGTGTAATTTTTAAATTATGAAAGATTTGGAAATTTTTTTTCCATTCGACTGGGTTTCGGTCAACTTGGGTTTCGTTATTTAATTTGTGGAAAATGGTCAGTGCCACGCCCCCACCGGTTTTTTTTTAATTTCTATACATTTGCATATACACTGCATGCCTTGACTGACTACCTTTAGCAGAAAAAATTCTAAAAGTGAACATCAATGTTGCCAGATATGAAAAATACAATTTTTTTAATCAATTCTTTTGATTCCCTTAACCGTATATATCACTGAAAAGAATTTTGACAACACTGCTGAACTTTTTAATGTGCGGATTGTCTAAAATATTTTGTCCATGATGTGAACACTGATGTCCAGTTTTCAAAATTTTTTTTTACTCCTAAATCCCATAATCATTTGGAAGAAACATAAACAAAGCTTTTAAGATCTTTGTTTCGCCATGTGTTCAACGTTATGCAAATAGAGCAAAATAAAACTAAAATTGGTGTGCTGATTTATAATAAACATGCAATTGCAGAATTGTGAATTAAGCTTTATCATCCTACCAATTTCACTTCCTGTCTATTCTCTACGCTCGCCCTCTCTCTATATAGTTCCAGTGCAATGGATTGGATATGTACTGCTGTGCCCGAGCACTGGTCCAAGATAAAAAAAAAATTAATTTTCTCACACTTTGTAAGAACAATTTGTTGCACACCCCAAGAGGATATCTGAAATATATATACGCCATATTTAACTAAATTTTTTTTAAATGGTCGGTGTGCCAAACCAATAATAAGCTGACGATATGTATTTTTTTGTGCAACACCGTGCGCTATTTACATTTGCAATACATTTTTATCATTCAATTTTATCCATTTTTCTGTTTTCATTTTCCTTCTCGCAACTCGCAACAGTTTAATGAATTTCTTTTGTTGTACATCAAAATCTTCTTTCACATCACATTAAATTCTAATACAAGTTAAAATAAATTGATTTTAAACAAACACTACTGCTAATCAAATTCGCAACTTTACTGTACTCCATCAGTGACAGTAAACTGAATTATATTTCGCAAAGGCCTTCGAAGAAATTTATAAGGCCTCTGCTTAAAAATGTTGTAACATTATTGTGTGTTGCTTGTCACGAGACAAGAGCATGGTTTTTTTTGTCAGTAAAAAGAATTTCAATAAGACACAAAAATGAAACAAAAAAGTCAAATCAGTGGAGAAGAGCAAATAAACAGCAGGCTGTATGTAGCAGCCAGCTTTTATTTGTCTATAGAATTCATCAGACCACCCATGAGTTTTTTTTTTTCAAATAATTTTAGTTCTTGTTGCTTAAGTTCTTACCTTTATGAATTTGTATCACAACATGGTCTTCATTATTATTCCTCCTTTTAGCTTAAACTTAAGCTTTACGTATTTTCTTGTTGTTTTTTTTTATACATTATTTTTGTTGATTTGTAGTCATTGTCCTTTCACTTTATTCTCTATAAGATGCCATGCGTGAGTGAGTGTACATTCTGTTTCGTATACTGTTGCCACATCATTTTTAGCAAATGAGACGAAAGTATTTCTTTTAAGTTGTAAAAAACATGCAAGAAGTCTAAGATTCCGAAATTTTTCAATTACATATTGCATAAAAATTATAATACAAATTAGGTATTTCGTCATGTGAAATTAAGAAAGCTCTAACTTACAAAACACTCATTAGCGAAATTGTACTCTTCTACAATTATTTACGGCCTGTTCCACGATGTCGAACGATATCGTACGCTCGCTTCTTACATGCTATACAAAACCAAGATTTTAAATTTTGTTAAGCAAACAAACGATATCTTTCGAGTAAAGCTCGACATCGTGGAACAGGCCCTTAGGGATATCCCCTGATCACTGGCCCACACAGAAAAAAATGTTTTTGATATTTAAATACGAAAATCATTGATTCAATAAAAAATTTTCTTGAATTTTCTGTGTTGACGATTTTTGCATATTTGATAAATAAAATTGTCGGGTCGTTTATTGAAAATATTTCCATTTTCTTTCTATAAGAAATATTTTAAACCAAAGAAAAAAATTTTTGATTTAAATTTTATTTCCAACAACGATTTTTGTTGTTTTGTAAACATTTTTAATTAAAAGTTTTGTGAAAATCAAACAAAACTTTTATTGATTCAACGAGGAATGAATTCTTGTTTAAGTTGCAATTTTGATAAACATTGTCTATGAATGAAATACTCAGTGTTGTTGATTTTTTTTGCCATATATTTTTTTCTGTGCAAGAAAAAAAACCAGCGTTTTGATCAACAGAAATCCAAATTCCCTTGTAAGCGCAGAAATAAGTTAGAAGTTTTTTTGAATCTTGTGTGAATCTTGGGTAAGTGTAAGTGTAACGTAAGGCTTTTTTGATTTCCTAAGACGATTTGTTATCTGCCCTCCTAAATCTCATTCTTATTCTTTTGTTACATGAAAATTCAACAGTGCCTACATACGATGGGACATTAACTGGAATACATTACTGTGCACATTTGTTAATCTTCCAGCACGGCAACACTCATAAAACTAATAAAATTGTAAACGCAGTCACACTTTTACATAAAGGCGAAGTTGTGGAACACACACACCGATAATATCGACCTGATAACAGCGCAAGCATTATCTTTTGCATCCATAACGTTAATGATACATACGATTTGCCTTTTATTTATTTATTTTGTTTCTCCTTTAAGGAAACGCAACATGTTTTATATAGGAATTCTTTAAGCCCCTTAGACTGCTTTTAGATTGGGCTTTTAAATCACTGGTGGCCAAACATTTTTTTAATACTTCTAATCAGTTGCAATTTAGACTTTACTGAAGTAAGATCTCGCTGCGTAACTTTTCAAAAATAATAAATTAACTGCCTGTATAACAAAGACAAGTGAAAATAAACGTTCGGCCATTTATATTGAAAAGAAGAACAATTTGAGTATTTTCTATTATTGTTTTCAATATACATAAATGGCCAAACGATTATTTTCAGTCATCTTCGTTAAACAGGCAATTAATTTTAATTTGTTTTTTCCTGCGCCTAAGCAAACGTATAACTATGAATGTATGTGTTTGGCCACCACTGGTTTGAACACAGACAGTTTGCTTTCGCAATTTTCAAAAAAATTACATAGAGACAACAATAAGTCAAAGAATAAAGGCATGTCAGATTTTACAATATTGCGGGATATGGCTCTATGGTGGCAATGCACGCACAATGAAAAAGTGTCTCCGAAGTGTAAATTGTCTGTTCAGACTATTGTAAGAAAACTGTACAATTTCACAATGTCACACAATAAATTTATCTGTCAACAAAAATTATTTGTTCACACGGTTGTCAGATAATTGTATGGCAAATGTTGCCAGATTCGATGTTTAACATTGTCTCTTAATTATTTATTTAGCATTTCATTTGCTGCTAATATCACAATCTTCAGTAGACCTTTAACCAAATTCCTGCAAAAAGCTGAGAAATATCACATGTTTGTAGAAGAACTCCCAAAAAATATTTGAGAATTACGGCAAACTAAAATTATAATAAAAATGGCTACTAAACCGAAGCTTCAGCACTGCTACGAGTATAAACAAAGAAGGTGCAAAAGAAGAGCTGTAAAATAATCAATCAAGCTTCACCTCCTGTCGTTTCTCCTATTTTTGCAAAAATAAAAAAAGGAGAGTAAAATAAATAAATAAACCACAGGAAATTCGTTTCTATTTAATTTGCACTTTTCGGTCTAAAATTTGAACGTTTTTTCATGCTGTGTAAATGAAGAAGAGAAATAGACTTAGAAGTCTGATTTTAATTTTTTAAAATATATAAAATTTTTTTCGTTATTCTTGTACGATAATTTGAGCGTTTAGATTCCTAATAATTCTTACAATATCAGAATGTTTTAACTCTTGATAGAACTGTTAGTTATTCTACTGTTAGTTGCATGTTATTCAATTTGTACGGAGAATTATTTAGTCACTTTTTTATTCATACGACTGCGATTGAAGTATTCTGCACTAAAAAATGCCAAGGAAATATTTTGAGGAGGACACATACATACACACATACACACGAACGCTTCTTTTTCCAAGTTCGCCTTCGGTTTAAATAATGATAAATTGTTAATTGAACACTGCATGCTTATTACATGTTCTTGTAATCCATGACTCATTTAACACACATTAAGAATATAAATTTTAAATTTATTGTGAAATAATAAATTCTCTGCAACATAAATAATAAAAATACATATTTTAGCGTTATAAAAGAGAATTAAATGGCTTCGAAAAAGTAATAAAAATAATGCTTCTATTCGTATTACTTTTCCTCTAGATTATGTTTGATGTTGCTGTTTTTCTAATAAATTTGATAATCAAAATAGAGATGCAAATGTGAGTTAGGCACGTTCACGTAAACAAAAATATACTCATCCGCCAGCAAGCCTCATACATTGTGACCCTCACGGCAGTGGAAAAAGAATTCGTTACGATAATGCGGATTCATACGACACACAAAAGTTAACAAATTAATTTACTATTTCTTTGGCTGTCCATGGTTTTAATTGATATTTTAAAGCCAGCAAAGCTTTGCATACTCAATCAAATGCTTTAGTTTTTTTCTCCAAATTATGAAATAATCACGCAAAATATTTTCATTCATGCTCATGCATGATCACCTGGATGAAAACTTGAGGATCCTGCGTGATGTACGAGGTCACCATTGCACATATCTGAATCGAAGTAATAAAAATCAGAATAAAATAAATTGCTGGTGCATTGAACTGTGAATAGAAAAAACTAAATTTTTTTTGTTTTGTTTTGTTCAAAATAAAATCTTTTTCGTGGCTTTCATATTCCATTTCATTTGCATTTCTGTTTGTGATATTTTTTTTTTCAATTAGCAGAAGTAATTGTGGGCAAATCCTATTTACCGTCCTGAGTTAGAAAAAATAAAACAATTTTTTGATTTTGGATTTAAATACGCATTTAGTCAATTTACATACAAATTGATTTATGTTTAAATACAGCTTTATTCTTTCCGTTGTAAATTTAATTTTTTCATTTAAATACGATAAAAAGATGGCCGTACTTTGAAACGCCGGCAGTTGTTAAATAGGAACACGTAGAAAGTAAGGAATGGAAAAAGTTTCCAAGGACTCACCAAGACTCAAAAGAGATCATTTTTTGTGTATAAATACATATGTATATACAATTTATAATGGCTACGATTTTTTTATTTTCTTTATAAAATGTATAAAAAAATTCCAATGTCGAATTAGTATGACTAAATGTTGATTAAAATCATGTTAAATTTCTGCAAAAATAATGACTTTATTTAAATTTCACATTGATTCACATTGATTCACATAGATTTGAAGCAAAACAATTTTACGTAGGAGACAACTCTTGAGCACTGGTCCCACAAAAAAATTACTAAAATTTTGGCTGTATTAGCTGCCAGAATTTCATGGCATTTAATGTTTAAAAATCTTCTAAGCTTGAGATTGGCTCAACAAATTTATGGTTTCTCGCGCTATATGGCATGTTGTGCCGTATTGTGGGAACAGTTTGTGCTCCAAATGATTTCCAATGACATGAAGAATAAAAAAAAAAATTTTAAATTGCTGAGAACGGCGTCGGGTCGATAAATTCTGGCAAGCCTAATTGCACTCTACGTCCCCTCGTTGTTTTGTTTTGTTTTCAGAAAAAATAACATTTAAATTTTTCCCTATTAAGTCTTTGCTCAGAAAAATTTTTTTTTTTTAATTCTCGTGTTCTCTCAAGAAAGTGCAATAAAAAAGGTGAAATTTTAAAATTTTTTTCAATTAATTGATTCTGCGTTCTTCGTGAGATGTGGAAATCTAATTATTATTTTAATTGAATCTTCGTATTTTTTAATTGAACCTTTATTTTACTTTTTTCTGTGTACATATGTATGTGTCTTTCTGTATTCTATCTATGTTTTAAATTTCATTAAAATCGGTGAGAAAAATCAACTTTTCTTACCTTAAACCGTCTTTGGAATATCCAGACGTTCTCCGGCGATGCGCTTACCAGTGACCAACATATCATTTGGCAGCAAAGCTGGTTTCACACGTCAAAATATGAGGCGGTATGGGATTAAAAGTAATTGCAGGCTGTGACATCCTAACGGACAAACTTTCAAATGCAGAACATTTTACACAAAAAATCTAGAAGAATTTTTAATTGCCAACACTTCGAATGCCATACCTGGAATAAATAGCAAGTTGCGTCCTTTGTTACCGAAATATGAACTAGAAACAGACATAATCATATTTTTCCAGAATGGGTTTACGACCTTTTTTAATTGAATATTGCCTTGAGTTTTGTTTACAAGTTTTCGGGGTATTTTAATAAAATAAAAAAAAAAACCAAAACTGTAGGTCTTCCAGATTTCAACTACACATGCTGCGTTACAAAGAGAGAATCTAAAAGTTATAAATTTGTTGATTAACATATTTGTTTTATTTTTTTGACATCAACATTATGAATTTATTACCACAATATGACCTCCGTCAACACTTTTTGTTTGTCATGCCTCCCAGTTGCTGTCAGCCTGTTATACTTTGCAACTTAAATAGTCTGTAAAATATTTTAACGCTTGACACTTAAGAAGCAAAAGATAATGATTAAGGTCGCCGAGGTCGTTTCAAATTACTTATGTGTATGTATGTGTATTAATACTTCGTATCGTATCGTTAATTACAGAATTTTGTTAGCGTATTTTGTTAATATATTTAAATATATTTTTATGACAGTAATAACAATAACTCAACTTGAAATTTTGTATGTTTTATATTCTTTCCCTTTCAAATGAAAGAAGACAAAAAGCCATTTTCCTTCGAATCACAAACTCCCTCATCAAATCATTAGATTGCTTTCGTTCAAGCATTAAGGCTTTTCTTTAAAAGTGTTTTTGTGTCTGCAACCAGGAGCTTTAGGCAGTCATCCTAAAATTGGGTCATAAATGAAATTATGTTTTTTTTGTCATTTGTCATGAATTGTATTGAAAAAAATTTCCATGTTGCAAATGCTTGTTTTAAAATTTGTTAATCACTTTGAAAAACAATCTCCGGAAGGATAATTTTTCTTTTAAGGCAAGAAATATTTGCAGGAACAAAGACATTTTATTCCTTATATTTCTTCTCTTCTTCATGTTCTTCACATTAATAATTAAACAGAAAATGTGAAATATTTTTACTTGGTTTTATTGTTCAATAAAAAAATAATTTTTGTATTAAAAAAAAACCACATACTCCTAGACATGCCAGAGAACAGTGCGAATTGACTACCAGCTTGCCTTGTTCACGCAGCTGATTGTCATCTGTTTGAAACCAATGTGTCATCATCGTTTACGCACTATAGCGAGCATTGGACGACTAAACTGTGTTTTTTATTACTTTAAAATCGCCGTTTATGCAGTGTGCCTGCACAAATATAATAATTATAATAATAATATAATATTTGTTGGCCCTTTCGTTGAACCAAGTAGAAAGACAATTTCTAAGAGCGACTGTACACTTTATTAATTTAAAATATTTTTGTACAATTAAACGGATTTCGACTGGCTTTAAAACAATTGCTTAACACTGACTTGATCAACCTTAAAAGAACCAAAATTTTTCTTTTACAGTTTCTTTTAAGAATTTGTTGACCAACAGATAGAGCACAATAAGTGCATTTAAATACATATGTATGTATGTACATATATAGGAATGCTGTTATTTGAATTGAGAGAAGATAAAAGAAATATTAAATAAGACAGTGGCGGTGGTAACCATATTATTAATAATAATTATTTATAATAATATAATATTATTAATAATTAATAATAATTATTAAAATCGGTTTGATATATTTATTTATAAAACAACAAAAACTTAAAGTCACAAGTATGTAGCAACTATATTAACCCGGTAAGCTTCGTTAGCCCACACCAACATATTTAACCTCGCCCACTTTTGTATAGATATTGTTATGGTAAGCCAATTTATTTTTGGTTTTGTTCTCAAACATTTTTTTCATTTGATATCCATATCATGGAAGTAGGCAAAAAATAATCGTCCGCCATATTCTGTTTGCCGATATATCATTATATAATGAGCTCCCTTCAAAAATCCCTTTAATTTAATACCCATTTCATGGGGGTATATGAAAATAGTGAGAAATGTACATCACAAGCATTATTTAAACTGAATAAAAGTACAGAAGTACAATTTTACTCCATATATTTTCAAATTTCGGAAAAAGTAAGAAAATACACTCGAGATTTTTTCTAGAAGAAAAGATTATGGAAAAAAAGCTTCGTTCTATATGCAATATAGAGATAATGGTTGCAAAGAGAGATACTAAAATATATTTTTTTTTTTTTTAGCTTTACTTAGCCCTCACCTCCTCTCCCCGCCCTACCCAAATTTCGAAAAAACATTTTAGTGGACCTTTTCCATATGCAAAATGAATTTAGAAAATTGGTCAACAAATGCCCAAAATATTTGATAATCAATTTTTGGGGCGGGCACTTTGCCTTTTCCCAAAGAAAAAAATTAGTGAACCTTTTCCATATGCAAAATAATTTTAAAAATTGGTCTGTTAAAAAATATGTGGAAGAAGTAACATAATTTAAAAAACTGAGGGCGTAAAAGTGGGCGTGGTTAAAAAAGTAGCCCATAATTCATTCAAGAGTCCCCGTTTAATGTTGTAAAAATTGCAGAAACATCTGTCCAGAGGTCTGGTCTCCTATAAGGTACAAGCAAACAAACAAACAGACAAACACACATTCCGCTTTATGCAGGGTGGCCCAGAAAGAGCGAAGTTGTTTGACTTCCTTATAACTTTCTTATTATACATTTTTGTTTTCTTTTGTTTGCAGTATTTTTTACAGAAGACTTGGGGAATTTAAAAAGGAACAGTACACAATTGAACAACGTGCCAAAATCGTTAAACTTTATTTCAGAAGAAAATCATGATTTTTTGCTTAATTTAATTATGAGCGACGCAGCCCATTTACAATTGAATGGGTTCGTTAATAGACAGAAAGGGCAACGGAAAATCGAAGAGTAGTTCAACAGCGAGAATTACACCCACTTAGTGTACCGTTTGGTGCGGTGTTTCGCACTTTTTTTTTTAAATGAACACGGTGTTGCCGTTTCCATCACGGACAATGTTGGGAAATTTTTTAAGACCAAACGTGGAAAACCATCGTCAAGTATGGTTCCAACAGAATGGAGCCACAGCTCACACTGCGAAGGACACAATGGCTCTTCGAACTCAAACCCTTTCGGTAATTTTGGGTCATCCTGAATGTGGATATGGATACTAAATAAAGTGTTTAAAATTTGTACAGTTAAAAATTTGTAAAAAGCTAATTTCGTTCTCACCTGTATTGAAAACAGAAGCTCTTTGACCTTTGGAAATATATGAAGTATGACCTTTACTACAGACATAGAAAATAACAAAGCTGATAAGCTTTGTTGATAGTCTGTGGAAAGTAACAATTATTCTCGTATGCATTTTCCTAAGATTTTACTGGTTAAATAGATGATATTAACAATGACTTTACAAGTACCTCCCTGTTGACAAAGAATACTGATGACGTGTGTAGTGGCATAGAAAATACGTATTATACTCAACTGGTGTTGGAGATTAATTGTTCTTTTTTCCCTTATTCTAATCAAAAATGTAATTTCTTCACAATATTGTGATAAATTAACTGGAAACTTGAACACGACACAATATTTTTATTCATTTGTAAAAACTTTTGTTCGATTAAATTCTAAATATTCTGGATATTTCTACTTTCCTTAAAATCATTTTATGTATTTTTGTAATATTTAACGGTGAGCTTCAGCTCTTTCTGGCAGAAATATATATGTACATAATTTATAATGTAGTAATGAAACCGTACTTTTTATGCTGAAATTATTTTTGCTTCTGTTGAACTCATGTTTTTCAAAACGAGCGTCTGCTGCAACAATATCAGAAGCTTACACGAATCTTTTTTTTATGACGATTCGTATGGAACAGAGTTGCTTTTGTTACACTGAACGCGCCCGAACGTAATACGACATCGTGAAAGGAAATGCCTCAAGTCTGTGGTTCTTTCTATTGCAACTTACCTCTTTGTTCATCTTTCTCGCACACACACAATCTCCCGGTCTCTATCACCCCTTAACTTAAACTCCAGACTTGTAGTCGGTGTGTAAAAATGGGTGGATATTTATAATGTCCCTGGCTAATAGCCACAATTATAAATTTTAACATTAAATAATTTTCTATTTTAATTTATAATCTACAATTATAAAATGCCGTATTTATATGTATGTATTCGTATCTGAAGTATTATGAATTGGCTGTTGCTCATTCGCAGATGCGATATTTATTGGTGTTGCAAAGATTAAAGTTCTCTCGCAGTTGTTTTTAAATAACTTTTTGTTATAAGAATAAAAATTTATTTTTATAAAAATTAACTGGCACTAATAAATATAATAAACAGTCTGTGAGATTTATACTTTATGACGGCAGGCAGTCTAGTTTCTGATTTCAAAAACTTGTTTACTTGCAGCTGAAGATTTGCAGAGAATATTTGAAGAAGTATTTCTAATCTGTAAAAAAAGCTTCTTTAATATGAAGAAAAAGAATATGTGAAATGTGTGGGAATATTCATTCCAGTGCATTTATTTTTCTATAACGAATACGAACGCAATTGAATTGATTTAAAAATAGAGATATTTTTTCCAGTCTGGTTCACATTTATTTTTATTTTTATTTTTATTTTTATTTTTATTTTTTTTTTAATAATAAAATGTTTTTTGTTAAATGATTTTTAAATTTAATGAAGCACAGGAAATTTTTTTTAATAAATTTTATTATATTTATGCTTATGACGAGAAGAAATTTAATTTAACCAATAAATAAAGCAAAACGAATGACTCTTCTTTAAGTGATATGACAAAATGTATTATAAAAGGTATGCAAATTAAAGATAATGAAATAATTGTTCATACATAATTTAGCAAAAGAGAATTGTAGAATTATAAAAAGAAGTTTGTTAGCATAACACACACATATGCGAGTACATATTTAATTTAATTCACAGACATACACTAATAGAAAACTTAGTCATGCAATGATGGGCATTATATTAATAAATATTTTAATTGATCCAATGAAAGATTACATTGTATACACCATTCCGCTCAATTTACACATTTCTCCAATTCTTCATTTTCATTTCTTTACATTCTCCAAATCATTTTTCGCAAATATAAGAAAAAATTTTAAATTTTTTTGCACTTAATGTGCTGTTTCCCTCCATAAATTTAATGTTTTTAGTTTTGCTCTTTTGCCTAAAAGCAAGATTGTAGCATATTTATAAATACATCGGCTATGAATGCCCCACGGCCAGCGCCCAGTCGATCTTCAAGGACTCCCGAAAACACGTAAAATTCACGACTTTCAATACGGAAAAGAGCAGCCTCACTGGGACTTCCAAGAGCGATTATTCACGAAATTTTAAAAAAAGGTCTGCAGGATCTGGATGACATACTCTTTAAAATATAAAATCCGCATTTTCATTCTATAGCTCAATGCTCTTAATAAAACTTTGTGTCAATTATTACGTTTTCTATTTATGTTTGAAAATATAAATTTTCTACCAGACACCCTGTACAGTTAGCGTTCTAAATTTAGGGGATTTGTCTCCAAATAGGGGATATTGTTCTCATGATTGGGAATGACAAAAAAAAATGATGCCCGTATTGCTCATAGTTGATGAAAAATATGCCGTTTATTCATATAAACGTACTGGAACTTCAGAGATGCATAATTCGCAAACTAATGCCGAGTACACACTTGGCATTTTTTTTCTTGTCATTTAGTGACGGCATTTTGTAAATGTGTGCAATGCCGTTCACATTATAAGACAGAATTCTTTTGGGTAACTGTGAAAGAAAAGTGTTACATACCGTCATTTGTTTATTTTATCAAATTTATCGCCTTTTTTAATATTGTTTGTTAATATACAAATAAAGTTATTCAATTGGCTAGTGCCACCGTGTGTTTGGCAATAATAAGAAAAAAAAGAAGGAGGTGTGTGAGACAGGACTTAATATACGCGCCACGAAAGGATTCTATACCTCTCTGTTCATTCCAGTTTACGAATGCAGGAATGCAAAGTTTACGAGGCTATTTCCTCAATGTAATTCTTTGTCTCAATTTTTTGACTTTTCCTTAAATTTAAATGCAATGATGCATAAAATTACTGTTTTTTCTCAATTCATAATCTTGTTATACATACGAGTATATTAAATAAATACTTAATATTTTGTTATATACTCGTAATAATAATTATTATTGTTTATAAATATTTAAGATTTACCATGCTTTCAGTATGTATTTAGCAAATGCAACGAATGACAACGTGTTGTGCTTGCAATGCTGCCATATTATTTTGACAACCGTCTATATTAAACAGTTTGCAACACAAAGACACACATCGAAAAATTTTAAAAAGCGTGACACGTTGACAATCGTACACATTATAATGTTTGCTGGCGATGTCACAAAATGTCATAATTTGTACGAGGGGCTTAAGGGTTTAGGCACATTTTTTCTTTTTTTCTTATTTCAAAGATTTTTATCAGGTGGCATGCTTTTTTCTTGTTGTTTCTTCTGGAGGAGGCCGCGTATCGTCGATTTATTCCGACCAATTTATTCTTACTTATGTAATTCATTTGCATGTACGAGTATGCATAGTCATCCACTGTGGTTTACAAGAAAAGGTACAATATGAGTTGGAAACCAGTGGATTGGGCAAAAGGTATGTTATGTTAAGTTACGAGGGAGTGGCAGCTTTTTTTTTTTAAATGTAGCGTCTTCTCTCAGTGTACTTCACTCAGCGAATATTCGCTACTACATACATGCATACATATAACTGTCAATATTGATATGACTCATCCATCCATTTTCTTTCTTTCTTCTGATAAAAGAGCATTGGTTTTCTCTCAAGATGTGCTTTTGCTACGGATTATTATATAAAAATTATTATTTCAAATAAATAACCTCGATATAATTAAAATTTCTTATAATACCCAGTTATGACCTTCATGCAATAACAAGGTGACTGGCTTGCTGCCTGTAACCTTTTTATATAAAACGCTGTACAACACAGCGTACCCAACCAGTAAACCTCTGTGTTTAGCAGGCAAAAAATTTAAAATAAAACACTAAACATTATACTAACCCATCCACTAAGAAACAAAAAATTAAAATACAACAAGAACTGAGTGAAACTTGGACTATTCGTGGCGGTGTTGTGATAGTTAAACACGTATAGAGTTAGTAAAACGCTCCAAGCCATTTAATTTACCATTCGTCATAATATTTTCTATTTTTTATTGTTTCTTTTTGTTTTTTTTTGCAATCTTCCATTCAGGCATTCAAGCTTAAACTTGGGAGCTTTGCAAACAAACACAAATGTTTGGTCGTAGACAGGCCGACCAATTTACCAGCCAGCAAGTTATTAAATTATTTTTTTTCTCCTGTCATGGTTTTGTTAGAAACCAAATAGAAAATGTTGGAATGCCTTGAAGTCATATTTAAATTAGATTTTATCTATCTACCATTAAATGATTTATTATTACATAGTGAACTGAAATTACCGATTGTGAATTTTTAAAGAGAATGTCGTTTGCGGAACGAAAAAGTACAAAAAATTAAATCGATTTCATCGAAATTCACAATATAAATTGCGCGTTTGTAGTGGCGAAGAAAATGAGATTTTACTACTAGTGAAGGCTTTACACTCAGAAAATATTACACCAAAGTATATTACCGTGCTGGGAACACAACTGGGACGAACGTCACCAGAAATAAAACACATTTGTGCATATGAAAATTAACACAACACCGCCGTCGGCGGAATTTCCTCGTGCGTGACGAACTCTGCGATAGATTTATTTCTTTTTCATATGCCGACGAACGACGAACGGCGAACAAATTAGTACAGAGTTACCGTGTCTCATTTTACTTTTCAAAAACATTAGTAAATGAAATTAATTTTAATTTTAATAATTGTTTACTTTTTAAAATGAACTGATTATACAAGATCGTCATGTGGCATATTGTAAGCTAGAAGCATTCCTGCACATTATTTCCCCTTCAGTATCGTCGATTTTGCATTTTCATTACGATTACATCCTCCGTATAGTTCTGACTTTCTACCCAATGACTTCTTCTTGTTAACGAACATCAAAGGTAAACTGCGTGGTCAACGATTTACGAGCGCTAAAAAAGCAGCTGAAGCGTTCAGAAAACATGTTTTGGAGGTGTCTCAAGAGGAATGGAAAACCTGCCATGACAAGTGGTTTGAACGAATGCAAAAGTGTATTGATCATCAAGGGGAATCATTCGAAAAACAATTAAGTCATTTTCATTTAAAAATGTTTGTTATTATTTGCTATTCCCGAAATATAAATAGTACCCCTCGTATCTGTAAACGTTTTATAATATTGGTTGTTAATAACAAAATGGCGTAAAAAATGTCACTCGATGTTCTTTGACTGTTTTTCTTTAATTAATGAAACAATTAACTGCCAGAGTTGAGATGGTTGGGCCGATGTTGTCAAAACATACGCCGATATAATGCCGCATTCCTGACGGATATTCTCTTTGAGAGCCTAAGACTCTGAGGCTTGTTAACAGAGATTCGTGACAAAAAGAAGTCTTGAGGGGTTTAATAGGACGATCTTGCTGGCCAGTGCAAATCACGAAAACGAAAGATTAGGCGAGACAGAGATGTAGCCCTAAGAATTTCGGTTGTGGGTCGTGCACTATGTGACGTTAGTTTATCCTGCTCGAACTACATTTTCTGCATTCCCTATTCGCCTAGTGACGGAGGATAAAGTCGCTGAGCATGGCTCGTCATCGTTCGACGTTCACAGTAGTCAGTCGGCTGCGGCAATAAGGACAGATGACGCCTCCTGCGTAAATACCACACGATACAGTAATTTTGAGCTGTTCCGATGGCTCTTTTTGTGTTTTATTTATTCCGTGTTTTCGCACTTCATAATTTCCTTACCCAAAAAATCCTAACAATTATTCCGTGTTCTTGAGGTGTATAGCGAGTCATGGCTTATTGACGTGCATTTTGTATTTGTTTACATTACAAATATCAAAGCAGAACTGTCAGTTACCGCCATTTGCAAAAAGTATAACATCTTTCGATAGAATGATGCCTTTTGCGCTGACACCTTGTACCATCTTGTCTCAAAGGTCACTGGCCAGAAATTCTTATAGGGCTGTCTAATACGAATTTTAATAAATCCGGTGCTAATGACACTCTTTATCCGCTCCGAACAATTGTTGTTATTTTGCAATGTCTCGCACATGATAATACCAGTGCCATTGTAAAAGATATTTATTATAATTTGCTGTGTTCATTTGAAGATTTAATGAATTTATTTTGATCTCTTTATCACATTTTTTGTGTTCCTGTTATTTGTTCTATTGTAAGGAAACACATTGTGTAAAGAAGAGAATAACATTAAATGAATGTTGTGTAAAGTCTGTTATATGTACATACGAGGTGTGTTCAACAAATACGGAAAATGGAAAATTTATATTTTTATGAACAAATATTTATGCATCAAAGTAATCACTCTTAGATACAATGCTCATGTGCCAACGGTTTTTCCAATCCTCAAAGCACTTCTCATAAGCATATTTTTGGTATAGCCTTGCTGTCATCGAGCGATGCAGTTTTTATTTCATCAATTGTTTCAAATCTCTGTCCTTTCACAGGACTTTTAAGCTTTGGGAACAGGAAAAAGTCGCAAGGGAGCAGTTATGATCCGGATCACCACTGACGTCATTCCAGAGCTTCTGAGGGCTGCTCATTCGACGATTCTTCTGATCAAAGTTCAGCAGTTTGCCAAAACAACCGCGAGCCGACTGATATGAGAACATTCTCAGCAACTTCTCTTATGATAATTGAACGATTTTCAAAAACAATTTACTTCACAGTTGAGACGTTATCTTCTGTTGTTGATGTGCTAAGGCGTCCAGAGCGAGGTTCATCATCGGCATTTTCTCAGGCATGTTGCAAAATTTTGTACCACTTGTAAAGATTTTTTTACTTGGAGCACACTCACCGTACGCCACTGTCAACATTTCAAGTGTTTTAGAGTACTTGACTGCATTTTCACACAAAATTTTATGCAAATTCTTTGCTCAATTTTTTAAAACAATTGAAAATCGCCGAGAACAACAAAACACGTCTAACTTTTTTATGGCTGACTTCCAAAACATTTTTATACAAAGTTTGTATACAGTTCTGCTGCACTATTTAGGCAATGTTGATATGCATAGTTGCGAAACATTCCATTAATGTGTTTTCTTCATAACAATATTCTTTTCTTTATTGTATTTTTTTATAATTTCAATAAATAAGCTTGCGTGTTTGCTAATGCCAGGAATAAAATGTCGGGTCATCAACTTTAAAAGTGATGCGCTAAATGCTTTTTTGCTCCATTTCTAATACTTGTCTGTGACGTTTTGAAACTGTGTGCATTGTAACTTTTATGTACTACGGCATTATGAAACACTATACTTCGTTCGAATACAAAGCAAGTGACGTTTTTGAAGCAAACTAGGTATGTTATGTAATTGAAACTGTGAACAAATTATGTTCGGGATATGTGTTCGAACACAACAACAGCAAATCGATAATTGAATGTACGTTGCCCGCGAAATTTGAAAAGTCCCCTTGCTTTTTGAACACACCTCGTATGTATAAATGCACTTCCATACGTAGAATTGTCTTCGTATCATCATTATCATAATCTGCCTGACAGTTCTATTTATTTTTATTCATTCATTAAAATTAGCTTTTGTCGGGGATTTGTTGGTGATTTTTTAAAGCCAGCTTATTTTTCTCACTCACACTCACACGGTAGAGACCAATTTACGGTCGTATTACAAATTTAAATGGTTTCACTCCACATGTTGCTTATTTGTCATCTGAAATAGATATTTTCTCGCGATAAAAAAAGTTTTCAAAATGTTTTATAGCCTGCCTGTTATCAAAATAACCCGGGGAAGAACCATTTATCGCATTTATTTTTTCTGTTATTCTATGTGGTATGAAAATGTAAAAAACGTAACATGAAAAAAAAAATTCAATTTTTATTGATTACGATTCAATACAAAACATTACAAGCGTGCACAACATTTTAAACTTCTATTATTAAAAATAACCAAGTTATAAACAATATTTAAAATAACGTATCATCAAAAATAGGCATATAAGTATGTATGTATATGTACAGTGGAAACTGCCTCAACGAACACTTCCCATAAGCAGACACCCTTTTTAGAATGACGCTGTTGGCAGGTCACGGCGGATGTCCATAAGAAAACCATTGCAATCCATTTCACATATAAAGAGGCCAAGGTGATGCAGAAGCTATGAATATACTTTCATCGCTTGACTTACAATTTTTTCTATTTGTTGTTGCCAAGACCAAAACACGCTAAACAGCGTGTTAAACTCATAAAACTCATGAGTACTCATAAAACATTCTAAACTTTTATTACATATGCAATGCAATGATCTTTCGTTATTAAACCCAATTGAATTCTTTATATATTTATTTTTTTAATAAAAGTATTTAAAAAAGTAACCATTATAGACAAATTTTACTGATTTAAATTTATAGTTTTCTCTTGACGGGACAACCCACTTGTACGGACACATTTCAATGGTCTCTGCGGTGTCCCTGCAACACAGATTCCACTGTATATGCGTACAGCGTACTTTGAAAAACAGATTCTTCTTATCTCAAACAAATTTCTTATTTCATGTACATTTAAATATTTTCTTTCCTTATTGCACCCTCTAAAACTTTTGTTTAAATTTAGAACCATATTTTGTCGAACCATTTCTGTCGAAGAATTCTTGTTGGTGTTTAAAATTACATATGAGCCGTTTATTTTGCAAGTGACATAAGTCGCCTTTTCAAAAATATCAAGTTAATGATAACATTGATTACAATTTAACGGTATCTTATGTTTTTTAAGAAATTTACAAAGAAAAATGTTGAGCACCACTGAGATTTTGCTCGAGAGAAGTATTATAATAATAAAAAATTTTAAAAAAATTATTGTACAGTCCGTTACTCTAGTAAACTTAAATGGTAATAATACTGTGTATTACATTAATATAAAATTTGACCAACAATTTCTGCAATTATTTCGTACTGTGTAGTGGAAATCACGGATGAAAATCATCATTGGTTTATTATAGTGAACAAATTCTTGTTGCATAAATTTTAAATAAACAGCAAAGTTATTATCAAAAACATTTTATAATTGCTTAATAACTCATTTCGGTATTGATGTTTCTGCTGTTAATAAATATGTACTAGAAATGGTACCGTCATGGATTAAAACGTACATTTTGTCTCCACAGTTGGTACAAAAACATAAAAGTTATTTTCCATTCCTGCATTTCTATTTATTTATTTAGTGAAATATTTAGCCTTTAAGAAAAATAAGCGTAGGTTAAGTAAAACAAGCAAAAGAAAGGAAGGAAAATGTTTTGTTAAATATTTATGGTGTTTCATAATAAGAAAATGTTACTGCTTTCTTACTGCCAAATTTTATGTCAACTTATTACGGCAGACAATGTAAAAAGTCAACATAAATAAAATATAAAAATAAAATTATATTAAATAAAATAAAACAACAAGGCAGAAACAGTTTCCATAAACAACACTTTACTTGTGTCTCTTCGTTTAAGCCATAAAATATATTGACTATAGAAAGTCTTAAGAAGAAAGGCAACTGTTATAAGACTATGAATGCATATGCACTTGTTCACAAGGTAAAGTCGAAGCAAACGGTTTGATTTAATCGGGTGTATGCTTTATTAGTTAATGCGTTAGATTTTTTTTTAAATTAATTTACAAGGATCCTTTTCTTTTCCATATACTAAACAGTTTAAAAATTTAAACTGTTCCTTCAAAATAACCTTTACCGAAAACAACTTTCTTGCAATGGACTTGGAAACAGTGGAAAAATTTGTCTTGAGAGAACTGCACTCCAAAGGGCGGTGCCAAATAAGGCACCAGGAAATAAAGCCCAAAAGCGTGAAATGAAATAAAGCCTTAATTTTGAGACCACTTTTCATTATGAAACATTTCTCCAATATCTCTATGAAATATCGTCTCACAACAATGAAAAATACCCCAAAAACTTAAGTGAAGTATGAAACAAAGAAATGTCAAATTAAGTTGGGCAAAAAATTTGAGGTTAAGGTGTAACGCACAATTAACATCGTGCATTATTACTTGGACCACCCTTTAAGAGCACTTATTTCATTAATGAAATAACACTCCAAATATAATACCATGGTGGAGGAATTATTTAAGCCCGGCTGAAGTTATTTCTCCATTTATTTGAATTTGCGTAATATCGGTAGAAGCGTATTATAAAAACAGAACCAAATTAAAAAACCACCAATTTTTTTGGGGGGCCTTCTATCATTTTTAATTTTTGGAGCTATATTTCATTTTGTAAAATTCAAAACTACCACGAGAGGGCGTAGGAGGCAATATATGCTTCTCTAATCCATCCAAAGAATTTGTATAAAATTTTGAACACAAATAGACATCTGTATTGGGGGATTGAAAGTCATATAAATATGACTGCTGTGAACAAGCCGCCATAATTTAGTATGCTATTTTCAAATTCAGTCAGCTGATAAGTAAAACCAGAAACATTTGTAAATATTTGTGAACTAAATGCAAAAACTAAAATTATTCGACTTGTTAGTATAGAAATTACCTGTAAATCTGCTAAAAAGTAAATTTTCAATTAGAATTTATGAAATTGTTCTTTTGCAGCAGCGGCTAATGGAAAAGTTATACAGGACATGATTGATTTTAGAGTCTAGTGATGATATTTCAAATATTTCAGATGACAATCTTCGATATTTTTTGCTTGACACCATCACATAATGCTGAACTAGCCCAAATTCAAGTGTTCCGTGAATTCAGCAAACGCGAATAAATTAATATCTAGCTCCGATATAACGTCTGCAGAAAATATAAATCTTATTTTTAATCAAGTGATTGATGAATGCAAACAAGTATTGCATATGTATCACTAACCGCAAACGTTTTACCACAGATAATGAATGTATCACAGTTTTATAAACAAAGTATATTTGGCATGACTCTTTTTAAAAAGGAAATTATTACTTATTTGTAGGGCAAATATACGACTGGTTACGATTGATTTGGTAAATACAGTCAAACCGCTATAATTTGTACCCAGTTTATTCGAAAACCTCAAGAATTCGAAATAAACGGCTGGTCCCTCGAGAAAAACTCTATATAATTTGGTCTCCTCGTTAATTCGTATTTGTTAGCAGTTCCAAGTCTAAGGAAACCCCTATTAATCGTATTAAATTTGTTAAAAACCTATTATAATTCGTAAAACAAATCCAATGACAGAAAAAATTTAATTACAAAAGCATTGATTCTCAACAGTCGAAATTTTTTGTGATACTTTAGATTAGTAAAAAAGAACATCCTTTTAGCAATTGATAATGGAGAAAAGAAAATTTAAATTGGAGAAAAATATGGTATCGCTCCTTCAATGCTTTCATCAATTTGGGAAAAAAATATAATTCATAGTGGGAACATCTTTAGGCAGTACAATAAAATGCCAAGAACAAGTCGAAAACTAGAACTTTAGAAGTATCTTCGTTTATGGTTTACGCAGTGTTGACAGTCCAAACGCCTATAAATCGTTTCGTCTATTTTAACATGGCTTAATCGAAATTCGTTTATTTCGAAAAATCCTGTAATTCGTAAAATATAACTGGTGCCTTGGATTACGAATTAACGGGATTCTACTGTATTACAAGCACTGAAATTTGAATCAAGAAGATGTGTTTTGGGACAAACGGATTATTATAGAGCGAAAAGAAACTTAATTAAGGATTTTATAATTTACTTTAGGGATGCGAATGTGAAAATTTCTTTCGAAAATTGTGCTCTTGTTGGAATTTCAAAATCTCTGACGCTTCCCTGGGAGCAAAGCTTGTTCTTATTTTGCATGAAAATGTTGCTCAGCGATGGCTAAATAATATACAGCATAAAGAGAAAAACACAATTGGGACGAACGACTAATTCCGTCTAGCACAACGAATTCGTATTCGTATTCAGAAAAATTACTTGAAGAACAAAACTATTAAAAAGCAATTGCATCTTAAATAATTGTGTATATTTAACCTAAATGATTTATATTAATAATTAAACAATTGTTAAATTAAAAATGAACTTTAATTACTACTACAAATATTTGCAAACAAAAATGAAAAATGATAACTCGTTACTAATTTGTTCGTCATTCATCTAATGCAGAGTTCGCAACGCACGACGAATTTCGTTCGACGACGGTGTTGTGTTAATTTTCATATGCACAAATTTGTTTTATTTCTGAAGACGAGAGGTCGCAACGATAAATTCGTCGTTCGTCCCAATTGTGTTCCTAGCATAGTAAGTAAAATTCATGGAAATCCATAACAGTTGTAGCATTAAAAATTTGCAATTATTCTCTTCAAAATTTCTGCAATCATGCATTTAATCTATTCGTTTTCGCTAATACATGCGAGTTCGCTAGATTGTTTAATTAGTTTTTGAAATTATTGCCGAAATGAAATGATTTACACAAAAGCAAACCGAAATAACAATTTTCAAATGTTCTAATGGTGATGGTGTTGGTGGTGGCAGTTGTTGATGTTGATTGTGCAATAACTTGTGTGTACTGAATTAAAACATTGAAAAGAATGCGACCAAATTAATGGAATGTTAATTAAGTGTTACAGCGCAAAGTTATGACTGAAATAAACTGAAACGTTTTGATTAACACATAAAATATTTACTCTCTTTTTCGCATTAAATTTGTAATTAAAATCTGTTGGCTTGTAAATATTTTATATTTAATTCCACTGTGGCTAATTGTGGCGCTCTGGCATTTTTGAGTTATTTTTGCGTAGAATACAAATACTGGAATAGCGCAGTTTAATCGTATGCATGACCAAATAATGCGTAAAAATCATATTTTTAATTTGTTTATTTATTCGTATTTTATTTATTTATTTATTTATTTTTTTTTCGTTTGTAGACTCATCAATGTTAAATTACAAGAAAATCAATAGATTTTTTCCACTTTTATTTGCGGTAATAAATAACCTTGTGCTGGAAAGCCATACGCGAACGAAAATTTAATAAAAAAAAAAAAAACAACAACAACAACAACAAAATACAAATTGGAAAATAATAATGATAATAAACATAAGGTAACAATATTTCTTTTGTCTCGTAAAGTAACATTATTTACTAAATAATGAATTAGTACGTTTTTCGTTATTTAAACCACTGCGCGAATTCAAAACGAAAATGAAAAACAAAAAGAAAATTCCAAACTTTCTGATTGATGGTTTGATATTTTTTTTTGGTGTTTTTGATTTGTAGCTGTTACAATGCAATAAATATAAAAATGTTTTGCCGTGTCTTTTGGTAATTTATTTCCCTAAATTGCAAACAAAGTCACTGTCGCAAAAATACTATAGTTCTATGATGTATGATGCATATTGCTAAAATTAATATGGAAAGGTCCTAAGTAATGACTCATAATTTATTATGCAGGAGAATGTGAAAAGTCTCATAAAAATTTAATTTTTTAATTTTTCAATTCTCTAAAGCCAAGTGCTATTCTACTTCAGCCATCACCATAGTCAATCAACTCTGCCGTGACGAAAATTCTGTCTCATTGTAATATATTTTCAAGAAATATCCCTGGTGTTATTGGGTTGTAGATGGAAACAACATAAACATTTTGGAGTTGGAGACAATTTCATTATTATTATTAGGCCAGGAAGCACCGCGTCCAAGAAGATGTATATCGCAAAGCCCCTGATATTAGACCTCCATCTTAAGGCTTCTAAGGAATGCAAGCACTATATCGTCTGTGGAGACAACGCAATTCCACCCTGATGGTTAAACCATCTCGCAGAGACCAATTTTGTTAAGGTGGTACCTCAGGCCACAATGGCCTGTAAAATACTCCGGTAAAAGGCTTAAGTTCGCCTTATTAAGCGAAAGCAGCCTATTTGGGATTGCCCTATTCGGGCAAATAGAAAGAACTAGACCAGCACCTATACTTTCGCTGCCAAGGTTTTCTTATACAGCACATTTTGAAAGCACTATTTGGCGTATACCTCGCCTACTATCACTAGTATTGAAGTACTCTCTTAAAAGTGTCGCTACGAAATCCCTTGTTTTAGACCAGTGCTCAGGGAAAACTCCCTCCATATCAATGCATTGCACTGGAACGAGGTAGAGATATGGATAGATAGTGTAGAGAATAGTGAGTGTAATAGAGCTTTATTCACTCTTCAGTTGCGTGTTATTTATAAAGCAAAGTTTCGGCGTTTCAGATGTTAATTTTGACGCTAATGGGAGCCATTTTATTTCCACTCGCCGACGTTTTATTGCTCAAAGACCGAGGAATGAGGGTGCTGTAGTAGCACAGAAAATTCAGGAAAACCTGTTTTTGACTTGACAGGGCTGGGAATCGAGCCTGTGTTCTTCTGGTTGCATATCCAACACGCTACCCATTCAGCCAGCAGCATCCCCATTGCAATTGGGGAATTTTTTCCAATTCTTCAAATAACTTTTCAAATTGAATGGGGGTTGTAATGGAGATTTTCTCCATTTCGAAAAAAAAATTACCTTAAATAAATCTGGCGAGAAAATCAGGGTCAATTTAAAGCAACTTCGATCGGCGTGAAAAGTTCTTGGCGAATACAAAATATTGTTGACAGTCACGTAGCATGTAATAATAAGCCCGAATAGAGATTTCTATGGAAAATTTAGTTTAGAAAATGTAAATAAACCAAAAATATTTTTAAATAACAGGTCTAACGCAAAACATATCCCGTATCCCGTTTGTAGTGTTCGCTCTGGCCCTACACAATCGGAATAAGAGAAAAATACATATATTAAATTCTTAGACACACAAACTTGTTAGCACACCGTCTCTAATTTATTTATATACATATTTAATTTTATTAATGAACAATAGACCAACAAAAGCAATCAAATTATTTTTAAATTTGTCTTTTTAATTTTTTTTTCTGCCTTTGTAATAATGTGGTAACATCTAATTAGTTGTTAAATATTGTTTTTTTTTTTATTAATTCTATTTACTAAATGTAGTTGTCAGTATATTATTGAAATGCTTTTTGTGGTAGTGGAACAGAAAAAAAATTGCAAAATAAAAAAAAAATAAAAAAATTTATATTTAAATGTCGATTGAACTAAAGAAAAAAAAAAAAGAAAACGAAATACACGTTTGCATGACGTACAGACGTCGTTTCTGTGACGTCAAAAGCCATAAAACGGTTATTAATGTCATTTTATTGAAAAATAATCACATAAATAACGACAGCAGCAGCGACAACAAAATTTTTATAACAACCGGTTAAAAGCCATTTATTTAGATTTAACCCCAAGTCATTTTTATAAACACACCAGCTAGTCAGTCAGCTAGTCAGGCACTTAAACGCCTTAGCATAAGAATGGTAGCAATGGTGGTGGGGGGGAGGGAACTGTAGAGCGTATGTGCACATTGATTGGTGGTAACGTTAATACATGCTTTGAAAAAAAAGAGTTGTTGAATTTTTGGTTCATATTTTTTTTCACGATTTTTGATAAAAATTTTCTTTGTTTTGTGAAATGTGTCAAGGTCAAAAAGAGATTGATTAGAATTTACATATGATCTTGTACAGACGTACGGCCATATTCATAAAATTTTTTATTTTTATTTATAAAATCCAGCAAAGATTACAAATTACACATTGTCCCCAGTTAAAATCATATTACGATCGAATTAAGATATGGAGATATTTATTTATTTATTGTCTTTTTTTTATCATAAATTGACTAATGCATTTGTAAACATATTTGTTCATAAAATTATAAATTTTTTTTTTTCAGATTTGACAAATCTTTGGCGGTTATATCTTCTTAGTACAGGTAAGACAAGTATTTATTTCGCTGTGGTTTAGTTAACTTTATAACGTTAATATTTCAATGCAAAACAGTTTATGGTTTATTATTCGTTTATTTGTAAATTCAAAATATTGTATTAATAAATGTTTTAATAAGTGGCCTTTTAAATCAATTAATCCATTAAGCGTTTGGTGTCTTTACTTCAACAAATTCCATTAGCAACACGGCATATTTAAGCACTCGCTTACGTTCATGCCTACATATGTACATACATATGTACATACATAAATACGTACATATTTCTCTAACGTCATCCCAATATAAACTCTGTCAAAATAAAATTTCTCTACAAAGCCTTTTAACAAATAACACATGTTAAATATGTGTTATTGTGTGTGCGTGTGTGTGTGTGTGTGTGTGTGTGTAGTATTATTATCATTTTTATTATTTTCTTTCAATTTGTTCATTTTCAGCAGCCACTTCTCAAACCTCTAGTAATAAATTTCAAAATTTAAATTAATTTAAATGCTTTTAAATAGAAACAAGAACAGCAGTACCAAGATCAAATAATAATAAAATCAATGATCGCCCTCACTGATAATCTTTATTTAAGTTTGAATATTCTATAAATAAATAAGTAAATGGAAATTGAAATTGAAATTGAAATTGAAATTGAATAAATGAAAATACAGCACAAAATTGTGTCTTTAAAAATATACAAAGTGGAATTGTGTTTGGTTGCGGGTGTTCATTTTATTACTGCGAGAAGACGGCCGTTATTGACGCCACTTTTTGAATTTACATTTTCTGTAGGCAACGATGAAACATACATACACACATGCATGCATGACGATTGCGATCGTAATGCTGGGCAACACAAAGATTGTTGTACATGGTTAGGATTATTGGAATAACGATTATGACTTTAATTGATATTATTCACCGATATAACACTCTGATTGATGATTTACGTATTTAAAAAAGAAAAAAAAACTACTGGCACATAAAGCAGTCAATAATTTGAAATAATTGAGACCAGGGTTAATATGTCTACGTATCGCTCATTTACTGCAACAACGTCATAACTCAAAAAGGGCAAGATTTAAAGAAAAGTAATTTTATATTTTCAATTGAACGTATGAACTTTGTACTTTTTACACAAGACACATAATAGCTGATATGACATTATTAACTAACTCAACGAGCCATTAGATGATGACAAAGCATGGTGCTACTAGTACTTTAAGGTTAATGCTAGGAACACGATTCGGGCGAACGACCAACTTCGTCCTGCTCAACGAATTCGCCGGTAAAAGTTCGTTGCGTAAATTCGCAGTGTGGCACTCAGTAACGACCGAAAAATTGCAGCTCTCATAATCAGCAAAGTTGTTTGCTGCTGTCTGTGTTACAATTATAAAAAAAAATTAATTGAAAAAATTACACATTAAGAGAAAACAATTAGAAAACAATTAGAAAACAGTTTTATGGTAAATAATTGTGTATATTTAACTTAAATTATTTAATGAACTTTATTCACTAACATATTTGAAAACTAAAATGGAAAACGGTAACTCTGTAATAATTTGTACCTCGTTCGCGTCGTAATATCTCAGAGTTCGTCACGCACGAATTTCGTCGACGGCGTTATTGTGTTAATTTTCATATGCACAAATGTGTTTTATTTCTGAGGACGAAAGTTCGCAACGAATAATTCGTCGTTCGTCCCAATTGTGTTCCAAGCATAAAAATCAGTACTGCCAGGAGATGTTTTGAAAAATAGCTTCGCACAGAGTATTTTCAAAAGTTTTTGATGTGAATTTTTCAACGATTTTTTTAAACAATTTTTTAGCTTAAAAGAAGATCTTTTTAAATATGATATTTATTACTTCTATGTCCGTATGCACAGTCTTTAGTTAAAAAGGAAGGTTTAAGTAAACTAATTATGTATTTTTATTGGTTAACCCATTTTTATCAGTTAAGTACAGGCTGTGAATATGGACATTTTAGACTACTGTCTGTTAACTAAACCAGCAAATATAAGTATTTCCCAATTAGCGAAATTCTTCCCAGTTGTCATTGCTTCGAATATTCAATTATTATGCAAGCGAATATAATTTAGTGGATGAAAAAATATTGAATCGCCTTTAGAAATCATTTTGAATGAAAAATCGTTTCGATGCTTCTGAAGCTTTTTCTTTGGTTTTGTCAATACCAATAGCAATAGTTAACTCTGAAAGAATTTTTACTCAAATCAATATCAATAAGAAGCAAATTAGATACACCAACATTGTGTGGTATTTTAAGCACCAAAATATTTCATGCTATTTAGTTTCATATTCCAAAAAAATAATTTATTGTAATGTAAAGTAGTAACAATATAACTTTTAAATGAATTTAATAATAATGGTTCAATACAATCACTAAAAAAGATTTTTAACAAGAAAGGAACTTTTTTTTTTTTGATGTTTTGAAGATTTTTCTGAAAAAATGGCAACACTGCCTACGCATACTAAAGAAAAAACGATTTATCGCTACACTTTGGAAAAATTTCCTCTACAAAAATCCTCATTAAAATGTAAGAAAAAAGAAGCAATTGTTATAAAAAATTAAAATAATTCATTAAAACTATAAACCGCCTCGTCATTATTTCTTTTAATTTTTATCCAAAACTGTTCCAAATCCATGTTTCAAAGCATGTCAAGTTCCTTTGCAGAAAAATTCAAAATCCAAATTAAAAAATGCAATTATTCTCTACTAATGCATGAGATCATTGCGACTTGGGTGCTGTTTCTGTACTTGTCGTCAAAAAATTTATATGAAAACCACTCCAAGTGTGTCTGACAACTGTCTGGCCAGACTAGATTCAGTACCTAACTGTGCGCAGGGAGTTTTGATGAGGGCTTTGTTTCGGGTCCCATAATAATATGAATATTTAGTTTTGATATCATTATTGCACGGTTGGTATAAATTGTTTTTTGCATCAGTAGTCTATGGCCAAGATGTTGGCAAGAACCACCACCGACGGCGAGGCCTATCCGATGTTATAATAATTTATATAAACGAAATTTTTCTTATTTTCTCTGGCATAATACTTAATATAATAATTTTTTTCTAAACTACTTGTTCTTTAATTTTTTGCGCCAATTAAACATTTTTGTTCGCGTTTCACGACGACTTCAATGTTTAATTTTATATTTCGCCCTCAATTGTTTAATTTCAGCCTGATTCCCTTCTTCTCATACCAGCTTTTCAATTTGTAAAGAACTTTAATCAATTCATTGAGACTTAAAAAACCAGCTAAAAAAAAGAAAATTGAAAAAGAAACCAAAAACCTTTAAAAAATGAAAAGAGAAGAAAACAAATCACTGCAAATAATTCTAAAAGCAAAACCCTCTTTTTTTATCATCCATAACAATGACATAAAATGCAAAAAATTAACATGAATAGAAAAAATCTTAATGAAACGAAAAGGAGAAAAAAAATTATTGAAATGTGAAAAACGACTGACTCCACATAATGGTTGGCAAAAATAAAAGTAAAATAAAAGAAAAAACCCCAGCAGAAATAGGAACAAAACAAATTGAAATCACTGTAAAAATAACGAAAACTTTTATGTGAAAAGGGCGTGCAGAATATTTAATATCCGCAGAAATCCTAAAAATGTTGATTTTGTTGTAGTAAAATTTTAAGGGGCTCCGTCCCCTGATTGTGATTTTCTAACTTTTAACAAATGAAATACGTTTCATTTGTGTTCACTTGGCAAAATGTTTTCATCATCAGTTTAATCGAATGACTTCTATTATCTAAACAATCACTAATACGTTGATTAGTTTAAGCAGACCATCATTGTCTCCATAAAACTGTTCGATTTTTCGTAACGTCATATTATCTCCCAGTCCTAAAATGCGCAATATTTGCAGTAAATAATTTACAAGCGTATTTCGTAAATGAGAACAATTTTCCCCATTTTCATTCACAGAAAAAAGTAAAATCAAGATTCAATTAAACAAAAGGAAGATTCAATTAAAATAATAATTAGATTTCAACCTATCACCAAAAAAAGCAGCATCAATTAACAGTTTTCATTGAAAAAATTTTAAAACTTGGCCATTTTGAGTGCACTTTCTAGAGAGAACAACAAAATCAATTAAAATAAATATGGATTCAATTAAATTATTAATTAAGAGAAGAAATTCTTCTGAGCAAAAACTTAATTCTATTTTTCTCTGTTATAGCGATTTATGTTGAAGGTTATTTGCGATTCGGTGCAGTCCAATTAAGTTTCTTCTTCATCTTATATTTTACCTATTGTCATCAGGCTGGAATTCAAAGTCATTGGTCTTTATTGCTTTTCAACTGATTATGATGGCGGAAATATTGCCGTAGTCACAGAGCTTCTGTGTTCTCTCTCTCTCTCTCTCTCTCTCTCTATGACTTTCGTTGTGTTTTAGCTGCAATAAAGGGTGATACATGTAGGGCTTTTATATTTTTAATTGAAAGGAATTAGATGGCGAAATTTTAATTACAACCTGAAGCAGTAGCCTCCGACATTTTACTTTCACTAAAGTGTATGATCCATGCCGAACGTTCTGCTTTTGAAAAGTGTTTCCAGCAAAACCGGGTTCGGTTTCTGGCGTATTATGCCACTTCACAAAACCGAAAAAAAGTATCTCATGATGTAGTTGTGAATAAAGCCATTGGTTCACACAGCATGTATGGTGTAGCAGCGCACAGTGTTGCGTCTTCGTATTACTAGTGGCCAAAAATAGACGAATGAAACATGTATGGACAAAAATTTAAAATTGAATACCAATATTTCGTAGTGGGTCATATGTAAAAGGAATGCGTCTGAACTCGCTCACTTTTTTTAAATCTGCTCGAAAAAGATATTCTCTACTAGTTCATCATCTAAATCACGAGTATCTGTTTGGTTATGAATCAGTTGATAAAAGATTTACGTCTACATTTATGTATGTATAAATATTCTGTGAATAGTCTGTAAGTATTTATTGTATCCATAAACTGAATTTAATTGAAAATTAATGAACGAAACAGTTACAAACTATTGAAACATTCAATTTAATCAATTTTTGGACGAAACAAATAGCCCCAAGTGCCATACTAACTTTTTAAATAGTACATACCTATATACACACAATTCATGTAGAAATGAACTCGTCATGGGCTTTTATATTTATTATATTGGAGGAATTCGCATTGGAAACATAATTTTTTTTAATTTTAACATATTTTTTCCTTCTGCTGTAAAATTATTGAAATGTTAGTTAGAGCGAGTTGAGTTTTAGGTAACGATATGATATATGGTTATAATTGTTACTAAATAGACAAACTAGTTAAGAGCTCATTCATATATTGCTCTAGTAAAGTATTACCACCTTCAGCCGTATAACTCTACCGCCAATAGTTACCGCCGTTGACTGTTTTCCCCGGCATAGATTTCTGTCAAGATATAATTTATTATGATAAAAACAGCTGATGTGAAGTTGGTTTGTCAGATCAAAATATAATACGCTGTAATTGAAAATTTGTCATCTGGCTTTGTCTTTAGACTTTTCCAGTAGCAATGTTTGAAAAGTATCATACAGCATAAATGGATGTATTTTACAGTGGTAAATTTGGCAAGTCAGATGTAAAAAATATGTCACCTAATAGGGGCTTAGTTTTTTTATACCTTCACAGAAAAATTAAAATCAAGATTCAATTAAAATAATCATTAGATTTCAACTTATCACGAAAGTTGCAGGATCAACTAACAGTTTAAATTGAAAAAAAAGATCGCAATTTTTTTCCTTTTGACGATTTTATGGCGTTTGGTTTGCACTGTTTTGAGACGACACCAAAATCAATTAAAATGAACGTGAATTTAAGTAAATTATTAATTGCAAAAAAAAAATTTACTGAGCAAAAACTTAATCGGGAAGAATTTAACTATTATTTTTTCTGAGTTCAGCACCTTTTACACATTGCAGACAATTTCGCCACTTAGTCCGCTACAAGTGATATGGGCTGGATGTGCTCTATTCACGTTTTATCCAATCACATGTACGATACAGCATAAGTTGCTTGAACTAAAACGCTGATTTTCTTAATACAATATTAATTGTCAAACAAAACTGAATGAAAATACCACAAGTCATTAATTTTGCGCTGTGGAAAAAAGAACAAAAGAACTTTTATATGGTTCACCCACTCGACTCAAAGCACGATTTTTTAGAATTACTTTTCTTTTGCGTTAACTTTTGGGAAGCCTCGAATAATGTGGTTGGAAGTAATTTTTATTGCATAACAACCCCAAAAATATTTTGCTAACAGAAGGGAAAAATTGAAAAAAAAAAGAAGAAAAAAATGAAAAACAAGCAAACATGACTAAACAAAAGAAGAAATGTTGAGTTTGCGGTTAAATCTTGAAATCCTGCCATTATTTTTCATTCAGAGACGACATGTAGCCATGTAGCCATGTAGCCATGTAGCCACCTCCGCCAGCAATATTACCAGCAATATTGTCTGCGTTTGCAAAGTTTTGCTGAATTTATTATTTCACTTTATTTTTCCGCTGAGTATCTTTTTGGATGCAATTCACTTGAATAATTGTAAAATACAAAAAATGCATGTGGATATTTTGTCGTTTAACCCTGTGTTGTTGGATGGGTTTGTATGGCGGTATGGAGTTTTAATAACACGATGTAGTTGTAACTGTAGTAGCAAATAAAAAATAAAAAAACCTTCAAATGTTCAATTAGTTTGATGGCTTTAAGCGAAGGCAAACAGTTTTGTGGTTGGCGTATTTATTTCGAAATGTAGCAGTTTTTGAAAAAAGTTGTCGCTTAACGAAGGCACCATTAAGCGCTTATTAGTGTTTTTTGCCAACTGCAAAACTACTGTGTATTTATTAAAAACGTCTAATTGTCGCATCGCCCAATTGTAATTAAATCAAATATAATGTGTGTTAATAATAGATGCGAAGCAAAAGTTAGTGCTGGCCTGGTAGCGTTTTTGTAAGGGGGACGACATAATGGAATCATTTGCAATTGCGCTTTTATAATGCATGATTTTTGTTCGCGGTGACCCACTTAGAAAGAAGCATTACTTTATGTATTAAAAAGGACAAAGGCAGGCGAATGCATCTTTAAGCTTCACAGTGTAGTCACTATTTCTGGAGCATTGTTGTAATGTTGGATACATTTGTTCCAAAATATGCAATGTAAGGCTTCCGACTTCTTTCAGTGCTTCTAAATTTCGATAATTTTTTGCTGGGTAGAGTAGCAAGCAGATTACGGAATTCAATTCGCAATTAGGAAATAAAATTCCAGGAAAATTTATTTGAATTTCATACGAAAGGGATGCCGCCATTTGGTCCATGTTGTCAATTTTTAATTTTAAATTAAAATAAGGCTTAATAAATATATATCAAAAAATATAATAAAAAAAGTCAATTAATAATATAATTAAAATTGATTTGTTGTTCTTAAGATTGGTCCTCTGTTTTAATTTGGGAAATAATTTCAGCAACATTTATTATTTCGTTTAAAAACTATGTCATTTTGCGAATAAAGCTTATTTTGCAATTTAGTAGCACTTTTTTTAATTTTGGACCTGCAGTGCATTGTGCTGGAACTAGAGGAAAGGGAGTGCAGGTGAAATGATCGGAGGTTAAGCTTCACTACCTTACAACACTGTTTTTCACGTTATTTGTTTTTATAGCAGTGTTGTAGCGTCTCTGATGTCAAGGAGACGTATTAAATTTTGATGCTTCGTTTTTAGGAGCCGTTTGTAGTAGCTATTTTACTTTGCCGGTGCTATTCAATACCGACGAAGGAGGGCGTGCGGATGTGTCTGTGGATTGGTTACAGCTGAAGCCGTTACTGTATAGTAACCAATGACAATGCCTTCGCCACTGAAAGCCTTCCGACAACAACTGATCCAAAGGCACACTAATGCACATCAGAAAAAATGCGAAATGTTTTTTATGAGTCTGAAACTGGTCTTGCACCCAGGAAAATTTTTCGTTTTGTAGTCAACGTGCAGACTACTTCGCCATTGCTTTCATGCCACACTACGAATTCTACGTATTCTCGCTCGCATCCTACGCATCTGTCAAAAAAAAATGGAATCAATATATTTGTATACTGCGTTGCCCTTTGGTTACTTTTTTCTCCAACGTGTACATTTGTACTCTTTTTCATTTCGTTTACAATGCAAATGGCTACTTGTTTTGAAATTCTCCATTACCAATTCGAATAAATGCGGCCAAATATTCTCGATAACTTTACGAATTCCATCTTTGTGGTCTTGAACCGATTGTGTGCTATTGGTATGGACCTTATTTTTCACGTAGCTTCAAAGAAAAAAGTCTAAACTTGTTTTAATCACAAAATCGCGGTGGCCAATTGTGATCGGCTCTTCGCCCAATCAGGGGTCATGCCCCGAGTGCTGGTTCTAGATAAAAAAAAAAACAAACTGAAGAATTACTGCAACAAAAATTGGAAGTGTGGACGGGAACTTACACTATCAGGCATATCCTGAAAATCGGGTTTCGTCGAAGTGAAAAAAAGGCGTTCTGTGCAAATAATTTTGTGATTTTAAACCCTTCAGCTAAGTCTGCAAATCACTTTGTTATTCTTGTGTCTTTTGTATGGTGAAGAATCATACGCGTAAAATCACGTGATATATGTATATACGTATGTACGTATGTATGTATGATTGTATATACATTTCGAGAGCATTTCACTGCGAATATTGAACAGAGCCATAGCAGGTTTTAATTGTATAATAATTTCATCTCTAAAAAGTTCTTCTCATTATTTTAATATTGATCCCTACTTAATAAATAAATGTATATTTCAAAGTTTCTCCCCCAATAAATATTACACATTTAATCTGATTCTATAATACTGCTTATTGAATGCCACTGCAGGAACTCAACAGCTTAAGCCTATAAAACGAATTATAACTTTTTTTTTCTAATAATTTCCGAATCACTTAGTTTGTTTTTGTGAAGAAAAACGTTATAATAAAGAAAGGAATTAGCATTTCGTTAAGTTAATATAGAAAGGCCCTAACTAATAATTTACTTTACGGGGGAAGGTAATATATTTATTTCAATTAAAGTAATGTAATCGCGTTTATTTTTTTAGGTCAAGCTAGTAACACACGATTGTCAGATATTACAATGTTATAAGATATGTCAATGAAAACTTGTCGCCAAAAGGCAAATTGTTCGTTCAGATTATTGTAAGAAAACCGAACAATTTCATTTTCACCAGTTGGCCAACAATAAATTAATCTGCCAACAAAAATTGCCGGTTCACACGGTTGTCAGATTATTGTATGGCAAAAGTTAGCAAATTCGATGTTCAACATTGTCTCTTAATATTTATGGACAGCGTTGCCAATAGAAACATTTATCTGAAAATGGTGTATTCTACGGTGCACTAAATTGAGCACATCTGACAATAACAAATTACCGTACAATATTTGGCAATTATCTCTTAAAGGAAATGGCGGGTGTTCTTACGATTGCCAGGCATATGACAATATTATTGTTGTACAACATACTGAGAATGCTTTTCTGGTCGCGAAAATATTGCCAGATAAGAACTGCAAGTTCACAGTGTTGTTAAACATTTTATGATAATTTTTCTGACAATCGCTTCAGTTTCTCACTAATCAATTCTCTGTTGGAACCAGTGATGTTAACTTTTTTATTTCGATTACCGTACAGCCTTTAAAAAATTAATTTTTTAGGTAAAATTACTTCTACAAAAGATGTAATATTTCATTATAAAAACAGTTTTATATTTGTAATTCAATATAGTCATTTAAAAAACAACAAATGCGCTGTGAAACATTTAGCAGTAGTAAAACAAACTATTTATAATTTGTACTTTCAGTATAATCAATGTAGGCATTTTTGCAATATTTAAAGCTTAGCTACAAAATTGTAATTCAGGCATTTATGGCAGAGACATATGTAGATTACTTCATTCCAATTGACGTTATTTTGCTTATACTTTTATGATTTGTACTTTCTGTGATTGGTGTTTATGTGATATGTGTAAATTATTAAAAAAAATAACTTTTTTTTTTAAATTACCCTACAAATACGGAAATTACCTGCCTTCTGCTCTAGGGTATAAATTGCCGTACAATACAGTAATTACCGCACGGTTAACATCACTGCTTGGAGCACACCAACTTTTTTTAAATTAATTTTATTTGAACGTGCTACATACATATCGAGCCTTTGGTGCAATACCGTAGTAATTCAAAAAATCGAGAACTGAGAAAAATGCATTTGAAGTTTTGAGCCATCTTTTTGATAGTATTTTCGTTTACTAAAGTTATTTTTATTACTAGTTTTTAAATAAACAGGCATGTTTTGTAATGTTTTCTGTTTGTAAATTTCTTGTCATAAAGGAAATATTTCATTATTGCAAATAAATATTGTTGGAAATAGCTGGAGGCAATAAAGACATTTGTACTAGTAGAATCTGAACAGTTAGAGATAGAACCGTAATCTATTTTCCTTTAGAAATATATTTCCCCAAAGATCATTTCTGCATACCCAGCTCAAAAAAATTCAAATTTTGAGTTACGACGGTATTGCAGCAAAGGCTCGATATATAAAAATATTAGTTAGTGTCTTTCTAAAATAAGGTAACGATTTGTATTGATTACACCTGCAACAAAGGAAATCAGTGTATCAAGGTTACGCGAAGAGGGAAAATGTTTTCAATAGAATAACTGATTGCACGAAGGAATTAATATTTTCGTACGTGTTAATTAAGTACGGCGATGCATTTAATGAGTGCCATAATTAAAATGATTAAAAATTTTTTTTTTTTAATACTGCCAATGCTGCTGTGAATTCATGAAATTGCGTGTTTGCTCACCATTGTTCTCCAATATTTTTTAGGTTTTATTTTATTTTCTTTTCGCCACACCTTACGGTGGCATCATCTCAGAAACACAGACGTACAATATTTTATATTTTGAATATTAAATTTTTTCATATTGAGAATAATTAATAAATTAATTAATAATTAAGCAAAACTAATTAATTAATGAAATTTGCTTCTATTTTCAAAGCTTAAAGTTTTAGAGAATTTGGTTATTGGATAAACAAGTATATTTGATGGAAAAGGAATAATTATCATTATTAACTTACTACAGGGTGGCACAAAAGGAGCTCTAATGTTTAAATGGTTTATAACCTTTTTTTTATGCGATTACTATGTATTTTTTTTAAATACATTTTTTAAATAAATTGGGGAATTTTTTGCAATTAGCTTTGAAAAATGATATCCTATAAGTGATGTCCATTTTCTGCTTTGCACATATGTGTTCTTTTTAGCATATTTTCCATAACTTTTCACAAAATTTCGGGTGTAATGGCCGTGATTTCATTTCGAATGTTCCATAATTAATTCCGCAAGTCTTCTTCATAAAATGTTGAAAAAAAAAAACAGAAAAAATAATAATTACAAAAGTTATAAAGAATTCAAACCATATAACCACCCTGTATAACAAAGAAATAAGTATGTTGAATGTTAAAATTGTTAAAAAAAAAACTAATGAGAAAATGGCAAAAAATTAACGTGATTAAATTTTCTGAAAACTTGAAGTTGCGAGTGCTATTCTCGGCCATGCTTAACTACTCGTTTTTTGGACGAACATCATGTCTGTGGAATAAACTTCCTGTCACTTTTGACGTGGGAAAATACAAAGGGAATGTCCATAAGCACTACTCCTTCCAAGCCTCCTTCCAGAACCTCACTTCCTAGTTGCAGTACAATGCAACGTATGTTTAAGGTTCATCCCCATGAATGCCGGGCCAAAATTAAAAAATGCTTATTTCTTATTATCAGTCAGGGATGGATAAAACATGCTATTTACACAAGAATAATGACTATTTTTACTACATTTATGCCCTTTAATATTTCTTTCTTATTTTTCAATTGAGGAGATGTTCTGTGCACTTTTTTTGTTTAATTTTCATTTGAAAGTTACTTCCGAAAGTTTTTCACATACGAAAATTTCAAATATATATATGAATTATTTTCTTTTATTATTAAAAGCACCATGCCGACAATTTGTGTCCTGCTTTTATGAAGTGGAATTCTTGTTTTTTTTTTTTTTTACAAGAAATAGTCACATTCACTGTTGACTTACAGGTCCAATTATTGTGTCCAGCATGTAAACGAAATGCTTGACATTTTACTCCCTCGATATGTATGTACGTGACATTCTTGGCCAGTTTGTGAGTGTGAATATATGTACGTGCTATTTGTTTTATACACACAAGTATAATAAATACAGACTGAATGACTTGATAATAACAACAAGTTTATAGGGTTTCATCCTCCGTAGTTGCAGGAATGAAAGAGCCAATGCCTCAGCGAATATGTGACTGGTAGGCGAAATTAAATTGATAAAATCCTAAAGGGTTGTTAGAAGAGTCTAAGAATTTTTTTAATTTTACTCACAATAATATTTGTCTAATTTTTTTTTTTAATTTCACATCATTGCAAGAGGAAAATCATCTTATGAAATGAAACAGTAATCAAAGGAATGAAAATGTCACCGTGTTGCTTTGAAATATAGACTTTGTGACATCAAATACTGAAGTAAGGGAAACGTGAAACATGAAACGTATTTTATTCCGTTGGCTAAGTAGTTAGTGTGTTGACTCTGCAACCCGAACATCTGCTGTTCAAAACTCAAACGTCAGACAAACATTTTTCTTAATGCATCTCTGTTGAAGCCCTTATAACACTTGCTTTTTTCGGATTTTCGTAATCTAATATAGAGTTCACCCTGCTAAAGTTAAACATGTTTAAGTAAGTTTTTAAAATTCTTAAACCAACGTGTTCACACCGCAATCGTTGTATTTTACTAGACGTATTGCCGGTTGCTTCAACAGCTGATACAATAATAAAAGGTTGTGAATTAAACAAAATGGAAAAAAATTAAATTATTCGGTTATTATTTGAAACAACGTCGTCTCTTTTTTACTACTTCTTTTTCACTTGCAACAACAAACAAATTAAATAAAATTAAATGCTACGTTCAGTGAAAGACAAAAATCTAAAATACATGAACACAGCCTTTGAAACGAAATCAATCCTGTTTTGAAAACAACTTCGTGTGTGGGAAAACACATAAAATGAAACATGTTAGCACCAAAACACCTACAACTTGTTCAAACTCGGCAGTGTGAATACCATATAATATTGAAAGAGTAAATACCTGAAAGAAACTCCTCTCATTCCTCAAAAAAAAAAAATACTCAAATTTGGAAAACAAAATAACGGAAAAAAATTTAATTCGAGATCAAAATAAATTCATTTAGACTACTGTAATGTCCGAAATTCGAAATGTCGCTTCTAAGCTAAAATTTTTATATTTTTTCTGACAACTTGGTCTTTTAACTTACTTAAAATTGTGGCTTTTAAAATTTTTTGTTATGTACATGAACTCTGTATTCTTCGAGAAATTTTCTATTATAATATAATTCTACTGTTCGTCAAAAGTTTTAAAAAAGCCGAGAAAAGCAAGTGTCAACGCCCTTCTTCTTCGGTACATGAACCATAAAACGTCGTAGAAATAAAATATTAAATAAAATGGCTCTCCTTTGGATTAAAAATTAACCCGTCAACAAAATTAATTGTTGAATTTATAATTTTAAAATCCTTTTAGTTTTTCAAAGTGTTTGTAAGCATCATATTAAATTTTCATATATAAAATTTTGTTAAGTTTTCGCTCTTAAAGATTTTGAAATATTTTTAAACAAATTCACATTGAAGTATAAAATTTAACTAAAAAGTTTTATACATATTTATAACATTATTCCCTTGTCGATAAGGAATATTAAAATTTAATTAATCTTTATGCAGTTTATAGTTTTTCCTTCAGATTTTTATTTGCGAAATAATTTATATCTCTGATGTCCTTGCTCCAAAATATTTCATGAGAATACAGTGCATTCGCGATAAAGTCAACTAAATACTAAACTAAAGGACTTTACGCTTATCAATGGTCCAACTAAGAGAATGTTATAACTTGAGGGTACATTTTTAATTTATTTATTGATTTTTATTTTATTCTCTTTACTGATCTTAAATTGAGTTGTTTCTATAAGAAAACCTGAGAAGATTTTCATAAATTGTTGAAATAATTTGAAATAAATTATAAATTAGATAGGATATAATGGTTTGGGTAGAAAACAACTCGCCCAATTGGACGGTCTCGGCTGCTATGTGGAAACAAACAAAAATTGTAGAGAATAGACAGGTTGTGAAAGTTGTAGGAAGATGGAGCTTAATTTTTTTTTATCTTAGACCAGCACTCTGGGGATAACCCCACGTGGTGAACGGATAGATAGAGGCAAACTTCACTGTTGTGTTGCAGTTCCCCAGATATTAAGGAGGCGTAATAAATTGTTCAAGCTGTTTTTCAAACGTTTTAGAGCCCGTACTGTTCAATGACCAGTGACTATGCCTTCGCCACTGAAACCTTCCGACAATAACTGACACAAAGCCACACAAATGGGCATCAGAAAAAATGCACAACTCCGCTTTTGCGTGTTAATTATAAAGGAAAGTTGCGTGATGTTAATTTTGACGCCTTATTTTTATGCTAAGCGGAGTGATTTTATTTATTGCGCCGTATTATGAGTGTCGTTGTCGTGATGAAGACGGTAAAATGTGGCAACATGTGCCATATGTTTTATATTGGCTTGTGGTAAATACGTCGACGACAACGTCACTCATAATAAGGCCCATTATTTTACTCCGCCGACGTTATATTGATAAAATATCGACGAACTAGAAAAATAATCTGTAAAAACCTGGGTTTTTCTGGTGGCAGAGTCAACACGCTAACTACTCAGGCATCAGCTGATTTCGGTATTAAGAATAGAAGTTATGGTTGAATTTTGTGAATACGTATGCCGATTTTTCTATTAATTTTTTCACTTATAACGTAACTATCACTCGTAACAAGAATTACCATGTTTGCAACATCAGATTGGATTACGAGCAAATACGCAGAAAATTTTCAGACGCCATCCGCATCATCTCACTCCATGGCAACCACATCCACATCGTCAACGATTGCACATACTCAAATAACTCCTGTAGATGTGTGTTCAACAAATGCATTGCACAACAGTTCAATAGAAGATTTACTCGACGAGTCATTCCAAGTTGGAAAGTTACGATCCAACACTGGGCCAGCCAGGAGAACCTGGTAAACACGTTGCGAAATCTTGGAAATGTTAACATACCTTGGAATTGTTCAACTACTGAGCTCATCTTCGCATTGCGCGATATCCCTTTTATCGAGAGTGCACTGTTTGGGTGGGTGGTGTACGTTTCAAATAAAATGCCAATATGCATAGAAATCCTCGTACGATATTCATGTAAATCCATGCTGATTCCTTGAAAATATTTTCACTCTACTTGGCTTGAATGTGCGGTTGAGTGATGATTTATGAGGGGGTTGTGGGTACTTTGCTTTGCCTGCACGGATGTTTGCACAGTAACATTTAAAAGAGTATTAAAATCAACTTTCGACTATTGCATTTTCGGTACGAGTATGTATTTTTATTATTATGGTAATCCTTGGTCATAAATAAATGTTTGTTCGTGTCTACTTATGGAAGGGAAAATAACCGTCATATAAAGTCCAAAAAAAAAAAGAATGGAAATCGGAATAACTATTTGCAGTTATTTAATAATGTTGGTCATAATTTCTTCTTAAATATGGCACCGTCACTGAGACCTACGCAAGATTTGAAAGCTAATTTTTTTGTTGTGCAATAAAAATGTTAACATACGTATATTTCAACTGTTTGTTATGCACTTCGGATGTTGGTGTAACTAAGAGAAGGATATAAAAATGTAAACTACGTAAAAGATTGCCGTGATAAATACGTAAGAGCTGACGCCAACTTAAATTCTGATATTTATTTCATTTATTGCATTTTTGAATGAAATAAATTCAACTTGTTCCAATACAAACGATGAAAAAGGTTCTGTTTTTCTTTGTTTTTTTTGTTTGTTTGTAGTTTTACAAATGTGTAGTCCATAAATATTCCATATTTGACTGGTTTGTGAAAAAGTTCACAGCAACATGGTGTTGTGCAGAAAAGTAAGGTTGGTCAACAGCATCCAATGTTTTTGACAACGTGACAACAACGGAATCTTTTTATGTTCAATAAAAATGGATTTTAGGGTTGATGTTTTAATACACATGCATGTGTACATCAATATGTAAGTATGCGTTTTATATTTCTTTTGGAGACAATTGAAGAAATATTTTTATATTTTTATAAAATATTTGAAGTTTAAATTGAAGTAATAAATATAGAAGGTGTGGCGCAAAAGTTGTCACCCAATGTTCTTTGAGTGTCGTTTATTTTAATAAATGAAAAACTTTAGTTTTGCTTTTCTATTGTGTTAATTTGATGCATGATTTTTTTTTATTAATCCTGTTCAAATCACATCTCAGGGCAGAACGTAAAAAATGTATTATCATGAAACGATGCCGTTCTCCATTTACGGTTACAGCACTTCCATCTTAATATTCGTAGAAGTAGTGCTCTACACGTTCAATATTCCCCTTAGTGCGAATTAAACGTGGTCTAGCGGTTCGAGGCAAATCTCTAACGGTGCCATGTTGGCGCTGACGATGTAGAAGCAACGAATCACTGCTTCAGAGGGTGAAATTCTGACGTTGAAATCAGTACGTTTAATTAATTGCGTTAAAATAATTGATCGCTGATTTAAATAATAAAATTCTATTATACTGGTTTTTTGTTAAGATGTTATTTATATAATTTGAAAGAAAAATAAAAAAAAAATGTAACCGAAAAAGTTATTAAATTTTAAACGCCTCAATATACTCGTATACGGAGTATGTTCAAAATACAAAGTTAAATTATATTTTTATAAAAAAAATTTATTTATTTATTTATACATCCAATATTTATGTTGTCGGCTCCAAAGCAATCCCTACTCGATATATGGCATTTGTATCAACGCTTTATCCAATCCTCAAAGTTATCATAAGTTTTTTTTTGGTATAGTCTAGAACTCATCCAGAGATGCAGTTTTTAATTCATCAGTCTTTGCAAATCTCCGTCCTTTCACAAGTTTTTTAAGTGTGCCGTGTGCCACTGTCAACTTTTCAAGTGTTTTACAGCACTTGACTGCATTTTTTACACATAATTTTATGCAAATTCTTTGCTCCATCTTTTAAAACAACAGAAAAGCGCCGAGAACAACAAAACGCGTCTAACATTTTTTAACTGTCAAAAACAAACTTGTATGCACTTGAAACTGTGAACAAATTATGTTCGGGACATATGTACTAACACAACAACAACAACAACAGCAAAACGATAACCGAATGTACGTTGCCCGCGAAATATGAAAACTCACATTACTTTTTCGACACACCTCGTATGTATATATATAAAAGAGTAAGTCTATTGAGTGATTGGCGGACTGACATCGCACAGCCCAGACGCTTGGGGGTAGAGACTTGCAATTTTAAGTGCGGCTTCCTCTTCGGAAGCTAAAAACGGGTAAAATCGGTAACTTTATATCTCTTGAACTTTTTGCGCCAGAAAGAAAATTCAAACTGCAATTCAAATTGAACAAAAAAAAAAAAAACAAGATGTCTGGTACATTTTCTATATTTGTACTTTTAGAAGGTAGAAACAGGTAAAAAATACAATTTTGGTACCTTATTTGCACCTGAATTTGCACTGTACTGGACTTATTATTAAAAATGTACTTCAAATCCTCTTGAAAAAATCCCGAATACGTTTTGGACCTTTTTTTGCAATTTCGAACATGTCGAAATTAGTACTTTTGGTACTTTTTTCAATTTCTGTCCATTTCCTAACTCCGAACTCGAGCATTTGTTAACTGATTTGAAATTTTTTTTCCATTCAGCTCGCTTTGGATTAACTTATGTTGAATTTTTTTAGTTTTTGGAAAATAGGCACTGCCACGTCCCTAAAAGTTAAAAAATCGTTTTCTACCGATTTTTTTTTTTGATTTTTTATACACATTGAGCTGAAAAATTTTCCGAAAAGCGGAAACCAGTGTTGCCATAATTTACATTTATAGTTTTCAGATAATTTCGCTCTCATATTGGCTTCTTTGACTGTATATTCGTTAGTCTCGCCAAATTGCGAGAACAGAAATTTTGGTCTCGAAATATTCGTGGAAGGTCCAAAACTATCCAACCGATTTTCATGAAATTTAAAACAAGGATGTATCAGAGTGGGAAAAGACACACGCTTTTTTTTAAATATGTGTTGGAGGGTGCTTAGGGGGCACTATATGCCTCTTCGAAACTGTACAACTATTTCTATAAATAAATCTGAAATGATGTTCGTTGTTAAGCGCAGCAGGGGAGAACTGCTGGATCGTATTCGATATTTTTTTCTGTTTCTTGTGTAAAATATTCCGCGTATGATTTATAGAGAAAGAATAGTTGAACGTGAGCGATGACGTGGGTAAAACTTATTACGTACATGAATTGTTTACGAAATACAATTTATTGATGGGTATTTCTTTTTTTTTAATAGACTCCAAAGTTTATTGATTTTATTTTTATTTGTAACAAACGAGTTAAATATAATATTTTCTGTGACATTTCTTTTTTCTGTGCTACATATCGCGTTTGACATTTTAAAAAATACGTACAGCAAAAGTACAGAACGAAATTTGAGCACGTTTTGAAATCCAAATTCAAATAATTCACTTAACGAACGCTCATTCAACATTCAACACACAATTCTAATTGCTGTTGTTCTACAAGTTTTTTTCTTCTTCGAAATTGTACGGCTTTAAATAAAGAGAGAATGAATGCATATGCAATCATTGACACAAAACTTTATTGTAGTTTGTTGAACAGTTCATATGGTTATTTCGATGAGCTCTGCTTCGAATGCAACCAACCAAAGGAGTGATATTTCTGCTGTGGCATCTGTGGTTGCGGTTTTTTATCTAAAAAAAATATGAACACAACAACGAGCAGAATCAAATCATCGCAAATGCAGCAGCAGTAGCGGCAACAAGAACAACAGCTGTGAAATAATAGCATCAAATTCGTATTCGTTTTTGATTATAATTGCATTGTAGAAATTTGGAAAAATCCCTTTGTATGCGTAATTGCACTCACATGCGTACGAAAGTAATTATTCGCAAATTTGTGCATGATTTTCCATAATCGCACCCAGAGCTCAAGAATTTTGTAACACAGCAGGCAGACAGTATATGAAGGAAACAAGTATGCAGATGTCCATTAGACAACGAAAATCAATGCTCAAATGCTCTTTAATTAGTGTTAATTTTTGAAAGTAATTTTAAAATTTTTAATTCGCTGAAATAAATTTCATTCGTGTAATTGGGGAAAAAACATCATTTGTATATTTTGCAGACTTAACTTGGCCGATTTTGTAGATAAAATAACGCTTATCCTGTGAATAAAATCATATTTCAACAAGAAGACACACGTCTAAAATCGCAAAGCAACGACTTCCTAACGAAATTTTAGAGAGATGTAGAGAGATGACGGCCGCAATGCGACTGAATTTTTTTACATGAAATGAAACATAATTCATCTGCCACAATGAACCAAAAAGAACAGCAAGAATGGCAGAATATTCTAAATGAAGTTGTGGAAAAAGGGATCAGCAACGAGAAGAACCTGGGTTCGATTCCCGGTTCGGCCCGGACAAAACAAATTATTTTTCTAAAAAACATTTCGCATTTTTTCTGATGTGCGTTTGTGTGCCTTTGTGTCAGTTGTTGCCGGAAGGTTTCAGTGGCGAAGGCATAATCACTGGCCACTGAACTGTACCGGCTTCAGTTGATACCAATCCACAAGTGACATCAAAACGCTCTCTTTCGTCGGTATTGTGTAGCATCGTCGCTTTATTATATAAATTAAATTTAGGTGTTAAAAAATCAAATAAGAAATAATTTATTGTATTAAACAAAATGAATGAAAATGAAAAAATAACAAAAAGTATTAATCAATTATTAATTGGTGATATTTAAGGAATTAAAACATTAAGAGTATTTTGTTTTGGGAAATTAAAAATATGACCGCAAACAAAAATATAAAAGAAGGCCTCAGAAATTTATACAAAAAATCGCCAAAACCCCTTTTTATTCATTTTGTTTTCATTTCGCAATTTGGGGCTTCATTTCCTAGGGCCTTGTATCGCAGCGCCACAAACGTGTACTCATTTCTGCCCTCTACTATACGTGAGCGCATGTTAACTTAATTATGTATGAGTGAAATCGAATTATAAACAATTTGCTGAATCCTTTGAGTATTTTTAAAATTTGCATAGATACTGCATGTTTGGAATGTATAATTTGAATAAATGATGGTGGCGGCACAGATAGCATACGAAATAGGAGTAGCTAAAGGAAAAGCGGATACAGTATGCTTTCAACCTGGGCAACTCTCAACTACCCTGACTCTTCGACTGGTGGATCAGTCATATTTTAAAAATTGTGGCTTCTATTCGCGCAACATTGGAAAATTTTGTGATTCATTTGACTCAACGTTTGATTTTTCATATCAATTTTTTGTTGGTGTAGCCAAGTCGATGATGATGTTTAATACTTGTTTATGTAAGACGAACAATACCAGTTGAAGAGAAAAAATAAATCACGATTGGGTGGGAATCGAATCAGAGAATGTCTGAAAACTTTGATTTTTTTTGCTAATGGAAAATGTTGATTTTTGGTACAACTTTCTTGGTGCCAAACTGTTGTATATTCTGAGAGCGTACTGTCTACATAGAAACACACTCGTATGTACATAAATTTGCGAATTATTGCAGATTAAAGACACTCAACTACACGTTTCAACAAGTAAAACACAATTGCCGTACGTTTAGCAGCATTATTTCCTCTTAAATTTCATTCTAATTTTAATAGTTCAACTGCATAAATGAATGGCTGTGAATGTTCGATATACGAGGGCGGGTAACCTTCAGGATTTCCCGCCTTTTAATTTCGTTATTTGCAACATTGCTGTTCTCAACAACCATCTGTCAGTCGACTCCTGTTGAAATTTGAACAAGCTGCATCCTTTAGGTTGTGTTTGACAGCCATTGATAGCAGACGACCGCCTGATTTGAGAAGAAGTGAATTTCGTGTGGTCATTTTTATAGATTATTTTTGAGGGAATAAACCATCACTCAAACCGAGGCTAAGCTTGATATATACAATGGGCACTTTGGATCATCTATTTCATTGGTAAACAAAGTGGTTTATTGGATTTTGTTGTAGACGTAACAGCGCGGAAGATGCCGGACGTTCTGGACGCACTGTTGAAGTCTCTACACCCGAAACAGTTGAAAACATTCATGATATTCAACCGCAATGTGTACGAGTTTTTGCGCCGTTTCGTAAAGAAACACACCACATGCTAAACAACCGTCAAAAGATTGGATTGCTTGGAGTTTATCTGCGCCAAAGAAGGTCAAGGTGGGTTTTTCAGCCAATCATGGGATCGTGTTTTGGACCACACAATTAATGTGGAAGATTATGCCAACTTATTGGATCGATTGAAAGACGATTTGAAACGACAAAACGGTTTGGAAAAGTTTCGTTTTCCACCAGAACAATGCAAGGGCGCACACAAGTGCAGTTTCAATGGCAATAATCCACCGGTCGGGGAACGAATTACGCCCTATTTTCCGGGTTTAGCAAGGAGTGACTGTTTCTAGCTCCCACAACTGAAGAACGATGCAATCATCTAACCAACAAATACGAGTACTTATTTTCCTTATCACGATTAATCTTATTATTTGGACGGGATAATAAAAATTTAATAAACATTGGACAAATTGTATAGACCTCAGAAGAGACTACGTTGAATATTAAAATTATATTTTTTTTTATCCAAAAACCTGTATTTCATTCCGAAAGTTACGAAGTTATTGACCATCCCTCGTACATACGTAGTTATATATGCATGTATATATGTATTTCTTTTGGTGTGTTCAAAGTTTGTTTTGGTAGTGTAGTCCGTAATGTGGCATTTATATTGCCAGAACAAAGGCAACAGAATCTTAAACATTGCAAAATTCTCATAACCACATTACCAGGATCATCAGTGCCTGCAGTATTAATCTTTATTTTTTTTTATCTTGAACCAGCACTCAGGAGATGACCCCTACACATGCGATGCATTGTGCTGCTTTAGAGAAACTTAAATGATACCACCAGCATTTCGTTTCATTTGAGGCAACACTGCCGGTTTCTGTTTTTTTTTTCATAAAACTTTAACTGCAAAATTTATTGTAGTGCAGAATGAGTTGGGTGATAAGTGCCTATGAGGCTTTTAATACTTTCGCCATCCATTAGAATTTAGTTCGACTTGAGTATTTTTCATTTTACTTAGAACTTTTACGAAAAGCAACCTAAAGTAAGAAATGTCATAGAAATATGTTTGATTTTAGCTGCATTTATAAAAAATTGTTTTCAGATTTATTTAATTAGAATAATCAGGGAAAAAGTTCTTGATTGATTTTCATAGTTTATTTGTTATTTCTTTCCTACGCTTATTTAATGTTTAATTTATTTATTTTCTCTCTGTGTTTAAAAATAGTGGCATACAATTCTTAGCGAATTTTTAATCGTATTTTCATTTCTTAATTTTGATTAAGTTTCAAAGGCAATGGATTTTCATAAATATGTTTATTATATCAGGTTACAATTGTTGTTGTATATCTTTTGTGAAATTTATTTAAATATTTTTTACGCGTTTGAATGCTGTTTCCTTTGATTAACTGCCTGTTCCACGATGTAACACGATATCGATCGCTCACGTATGGTGTTTTTGTTTCTCTCACAAAAATGACACTCTGTTAAATTGTACAATACCAGCACATATCATTATTACGGGAGATCACATTCGTAACATTTGGAAAATAAGTAAGTTTGAATAAATCAAATAACAAATGAATAGTATGAATAGTAAAAAATTATAGTCTATAATTCATTTCATTAAATGTTGTGAAAAATTTAGGAAGATCGGTCCAGAGGTCTGATCTCCTAGAAGGTACAAACAAATAAACACAAAATCTGTTTTATATTTGTATGTATATTGATTCGATCATTAATAATAATAATAATAAGAACAATCAAACCAACTTTTATGTACATCTTTTCAACGCATAAACTTAAGCTAGTTACCAAGGCGTACTTTATACATTAGATAATAATGTATAATTGTCCCTAATGTTTTAAGTAAATAATAAATAACCCAAGGAAAGGAAAGTGAGTGTGTTCACTATGAATTGGTATTTTCATGATTTCTTAAGCACTGCTTTATCTGAATTAATTTCCAATGCCATCAGCAATGTTGAAAAGATTAACACTTTTGAACTCATGCGAAACACATTCAAATCTGCCGATTAATTCATATGTACAAGTGGGCAGTTGTAATTATAATTTAATTAAATTGCTAAAGGTGTTCCAGAAACTTATGGGTTGCTAAAATGGAACCAAATTATGGATCAATCATGATTGCTAAGCTTTCATTTAATTGGCGAGTTGTTTTGCTAAATGTGAACACATGCTCGCCAGTGACACCGCTGTGTGAAAATCATGCGGTCTCCAGATAAATTGTAGCAGTTCATTTGCTATAGAAACCATTCATTAACTATTTATTTAGTATGTCTTTTCTGGCTGGGAATAAAAAATAAATAAAATATTCGGGCACTAGCGTATGATTAATGTAGAATTAATATTCATCATACGTCAACATCTCTTGTTATTATGCGTGTCGTATATTGATAATTTACTCTAATAACGTCATAAATAATTTTACGTAAAACGGATTTACTAGTCATTGAAGAAATGAATTAATACTACCCAGATAACAGCAGATAACGTGGCTAGTCCATGCGTGCATGTCAAGTGTAGTACTGCGACTAAGAGTAGCAGTACTTGTAGTCCACTGCTAACATATATGTATGGATTGTCTATACATATAACATTGCGATGTCCTAGGAGTGGACCATATAAATCTTTGTAATCCACCTTTACATTACAGCGGATTAACCGAAAAACTCCTCCAACGTAACTACTCCATGGAGCACCTCAGAGAGTAAAGAGACGGCGAAATCGTAAATATGAAGAAAAGCCCGAACACTTGTCGTGTGACTACAAGCTGTTGTTTTCAATGACATCGTCCATAGCTGTATTACAGAAGACCATGTTTGTAACCAGGCCATTGCTGCTACAACGGACGATGTAGTTCAGTATCATATGCGGGGCAGCCTCTTAAGAAGTGAATCTGAATGTAGGAATACTTTATAAAAATAGTGTTTAATTATAGAGCACGTAGACCATATACCTACGTATTTTAAGTACTCGTATTATTAACTGTAATTTTCTAAATTGGTTTTGTGACTGATGTAAAACGACCTCTGCCTTTGCGTAGAAAGTAGCAATGAGCTTAATAATGAAAATTGACAAAGAAACGCAGGCGATGCAGGTAGTTGGGAGAAATCAATTAACCAATGAAAGTGTCAGGCAAAACTCCCCAAGCCCAAACAACAAATACAAATCCGAGGGCACTAAAAAAGTAATTACGATGACGCGAGAGCTATTCTACGGCACAAAGCTATTTTATGGCTGAGAAGCATTTATTTTCTAAAATTTTAACCATGCAACCTGCTGATGTTTGTTCTGCAAATTGTAATTATTTCATTGGTTAACATTTCTTCTTCAAATTTTACTATTAAAATGACTGTTTCGAAAAGTTGGGCTGTATTGATATTTCGAAATCACAGTTGGCATTTCTGCGAGACATAAACTTTTAATAAACTGAAAATAAAAATTCAATTTGCTTATGAGTTGTAGTCGATCTTCGATCTTCGCTGGCTATCGATAATATTTAATTTGATAATAATAGTTTCTATATTGTCCCCTGCTCCTGTAAAGTTACAATTATTTGAGTTAAGACCTTTCTCCTTGATACCAACGATATATTGTTATGTTTTTTTTTTTTCAAATTCATTTTGCTCTAATAAAAAAATATTGCACAGTTTTGTATTGAAACATTTAGTAACAACAATTTTTTTAAGGTTTCCACTTAAACTAAAACATTTAGAAATGCAAAAGCTTTTAAGCACAAAACGGCATAAAATCGATAAAAAATTAGATACTCAGCACACGCCTCAAAAATTAAATACATATTTCCTTCACTTAAATAATAAATAAAGGAATTTTTAGAATTTCCTCCGATGTGATTTTTTATTCTCTATTTATTGTTTGTATTTTATTATCTCTTTGGACAGCGAAGATTTCTTTACCAGCAACAATTATTTGTTTAGGCAGCCATCGAAATACCTGAAGCATCGTACCACCTGAACATTAATTCAATTTAACAAATCCAATCTAACCAAATAATCCATCAATCCATCCATCCAATTAATGTGGATTGTATATCTGTCATTCCCAAATGTGTTTAACGGATTTTCGTTGCTATCGGCGTTGCCGTTGTAGTTATTTTTCAACAAAACTGTTTATATCGTTTTGCAATATGCAGATGTTCACTTTTTCCATTTCTAGCAATGAAACCGAGTTTTTAAATAATTCTTCCTGTTTTTGTTGGAAAACTTTTTTGTGGAAATTTAAATTCATTTATAGAACTGTTGAATTGAGGGTGGCGTTGTTTACAAAACCAAAAATGTTTTGAGTTCGAGCCTTGTTTCAGACTAAATCATAAAAGTCCCTGAAGCCCTTATGACACTTCAGTTATTTTTCATTAATTGATATAAAAGTGATAGAAATGGACAGCAACAGTCAAAAAGAAACAAATATAAAAACGTATACAAAAGTTTTTTCTTTTATACACATACATAATTTACATTTCATTTTATTAAAATTTTATTATTAATGTTAAAATGTCTTATATAATATTTTTTTATATTTAATATCAGGAAATAGTTGTCTATGGTTAAAATTTCCATTTTTTAAGTGCTGCCTCCTTGTTTTCATTTAAAAAAACGCTAAAGAAAAATTTACGGTCAAGAACTGAGCTCAAAATCGCAGACGTTGTTGATATAAATCGCTAAGTTGTCAACATATAAAATAGAAAATTTAAAATTGTCCTTTTTTTGTTTTTGACAGTTACTCATTTTTTTTATCGATAATCCTCGTGGACGATTTGACGTTTGTGCATTTATCTTAATATGATTGTACGCTTTGCAGCTGATTAATTTTCCCATTACAATATATTTGCGTTCTTTTCTAAAATTTGAACAATGCGGAAACAAATAAAGTTCCATAAGGGCTTAAGGAGTTTGTTCTAATTACTATTTTATTTGCAAACTTTGTGTTTAAGAAATAAAATGTATTGCTTGAGAAACTTTAATGAGAAATAGTTCTTGGTCGTGGCAACACCCGCTGCTATTGCTGGCAATGACCCACATTCAAAAATTGCAATTATTGATTTTTATTCTCAATTTTTTTGTGAAATGTAAATTCATCGTTAGTTAATTCCTTTATTTTTATTTATTTATAAAAATTTTACAGAGAAAATTTCTGTATCTTATTTGCAGTCTATTTGTGTTTGTGTTTGCAAGATATGGACTTGTATGTACATATGTATAAGTACTTATGTACATAGTATGTATGTAGGTATGTACATCGACAGCCGAAATCACCAAACAAGTCAAACAATAAATAAATAATGCGGTTGCGAAAGGGCACAAAAAGAGATAAATTTTCAATTTAAATATATTTGAATTGGAAAAGGCATATTCAATAAATCATATACATATACATATTTATATAATAATCTATACAATATACTACGTAGAAATGTTTAAAAATTACACTGTGCAACATTGTTGTATGAACAACGTGAAAACTCTTGTCTAGTTATCTTTAGAACACAGATAATGATAATTGAAATAAAATTAAAATATTCCAAATACGAATATTTTTTTGGTTATTTGATTTAATTATATTTTAAAAGAGGTTTTGAGTGGGCCCTCGGTAGGGAGTAGAGTTTGTGTGCATTCGGTTAGAATATCCCTTCCCACATCAAGAGTGAGAGGAGAAGCCTTTGCAGGGAGTTTTTTCCACACTGGAAAAAATGAGTCTCGAGTTTTCTCTGCAATGCCTATTGCGATTCGCTGGCAAATCTACCACACTTTCCTCTTTAATATTCTGTTGAAAAGTTAATTAGTTTTTTTTTTCGGAAGTATATGGAAGATTTAGAGCAGCAAAAAATGTCATTGTGAATTTTCTGTAGCCATTGCATCTGTTTGTTAATCACAACTGGTAATTTAATTAAACATTTTTTTTTTTATAATTGATTAAATTAATTGATGGAAAATAAATAGTTTTCCTAATATTGTACCGGGTGTTTTTTTTTGAGCTGCTTGACAACTTGAAATGATAATACAAGATGGAAATATTATTCACAGAAAAAAATTCAAATTTTTTATTTTTAATTAACAGCTTTAATTAGAATAATAAATTCTTTCAATTAAAACTATAATCAATTCAATTAAATTTTTAATTAATTGTTGGGCTAATACTGAAATAAATATGTTTATTTATTTGTTTTTGCTATGAAATTCTTTTATTTCATATATGCAGCATTATTTATACAAATAGAAATAAATACCCAATATTTAATTAAAGTTTTAATTATTTTTAGTAAAAATTTAATAGAAAATTAATTGATACTTAAAACAGGTGGAAATCTAATTAATGTTTTTATTGATATTAAAACATTTTTAATTAAAATTTTCTTTTATGTGTTTCTGTATTTGAATGAAATTTTTTTTATTATTTCATGACATTTATTTTTTATATAAGATTTCCGGCATATATCGGCCGCTGGTGCGAGTTACATGGTCCATTCAAGCAGTCCCAATTTTGGCTACTTTTTCCAATAAATTTTGCTGGTGGCTTAAATATTAGCTTCCAATGCTTTAAGAGTTGCTGGTTTGTCGGCATAAGCCAAGCCCCATAAAAAGTAATCCGGAGGCGTTAAATCGCACGAACGAGGTGCCCAGTGAACAGGATCACTTCTGAAAATAAAGTCAACAAATTCATTTTCCAATAAATAAATTGTTAACCCCGCTGTATGGCAAGTTGCGTAGTCTTGTTGGAACCAAATGTAGTTGATGTGTGGCTGATTACTTTTTAGGATACTAAAATTCAGTCAGCATTGCTCGATAGCGATCGCCTTTCATTGTAACGACGACTAATAGCTGTTTTCTGTAATACTTCGCGCTGTAACAGTAATATTCTCCTCGTTATCTTGTTGCTGGTGTTGAATCGAGAAGAGCAAAATTAGTGCGAAAACGATAAATAACTGCACTAATTGCTTGCTGACTAGGCCGATTATGTCGACCGTAAAATAGACGAAGTGCTATATGAACCTCCCGAATAGATTTATTTTTTTCAAAGGATAGTTCCGTAATTTGGAAGCGTTGTTTTGGAGTTAAGAGTCATGGTTGCCAAACCTTACTGAACAGAAATTTCGAGACAGTTTGACGTTCTCAGCTGTCAATTATGGTTATCAATATCTATAGTTCTCATGGAGTTGAAAAAAAAACACTCTGTGTTTGTTTGTTATTCCGAAATAAGCTGGTAGAGAACCTTCCTTCAAATATTTCGTTGAAATCTTTTCTATTACTTTTACTTAATGTTAATTTTTACAGGCCTAAAAGATTTAAAAAATTTAATTTAATTTACTTTTCTTTTAGTCTACCTTCGTTTTATAAATTACTTAATTTTATTACTTCTCTTTTTTTTATGTTCACTTTATGGCTTTTGTTTTGCCAAACAGAAGACTGATAAAAATATCTTTGTTTTTTTTTTCCCCACAAAGAGTAATTAAGGATAATTATTGCAGTTGACTTCTACTAATGGGGAGAGAGAGTACATATAAATAAAATAAAGTGTAAATGATATTCTTTTAAAACCTTTAAAGAATGTAATTTCTTTTTGTGTTTATTGAAAGACATAATATATACAGCTGGCAGAGGAAAATGGTTTAAAAGAAACTGGAGATGTCTTAAGGACTATAAAATTTCAACATCAGAGCAATTGGAAGGGGAATTAAAAAAATATAAAAAATTCCCAAACTCCATTCATAACCATAATGATTTTTTCGAAATAAATTAATATTATCGATTGATGGGCACTTGTCATATTTTTTTTTGCCTGCCCTAAGAGATAACAAGGGCTTAATTCGCATAACAATTCTGTTCTTTTCTCAATTTGTAAAGAAGAGTTTCAGAGCTGCTGTAAAACTTCTTTTAAACTGCAATTATTTTACTTTGACTACTATTTAGCACCCAGCTAACGAAGAAGTAGTACGTGCTGCGCTTTAAGTTAACATGTACTGTCATGCAAAAGTATCGGAACTCGGATCTTCGTTAGCGTAAAACGAAGAAAACACTCTATGAATAAATAGTAAATAAATAAATAAATAAATAATTTTTTATATTTTGACATCAAATACTTATTGATGCAAATTTCCTGCTGAGCGTGAACAAATGATTAATTTATTTTTTTTTTAGAAAAAGCTAAACGTTTCTACTGACGTCAATGATCACTAGAAAAGTAATTTATATTATTTTCGAGCAGCAAAAAATTGCAAGTGCAACAGCATAACAAAAACTAATTTTAAGAATACAAGCTGCTCACCCGCTCTTTATCTCGTTGACAGTCAGTTTTAGACAGCCCCAACAGTAACGCGCTTTGAATTTCGACGAAACCCATGTCGCGTAATGGACTTTGAGTGTGTGATTAGAAAAAAAAATTTAAAAAAATTAAAAAAAAAACAAATAATTAATTAAATGTTGCCACTAAATGTTTGTGACAGTAAAAAAATAATAGCAAGAAAAACAAGTATGTGTTTCTCTGCCTACAAATAGACACTTGAATATTTTAATTAAATTTTAATTTACAAATTTGTAAAACAAAAATCACCACTAACGAGATCTGCAACAAAAATAGCAATAGCAATAGCAACAGCAATATCCATAGTCAACAGACAGCAGTCAACAAAAGAAAAAAGAAAAAAAACGCGACTTTAATTGAAATTGCAATTAGCTTGAGTATTTAAATAATTGTTTCTTGTGTCTGCCAGCCCGGCTGGTTGAGTGTCATATGTTCGCGAACGAGTTGAAGCGCCATTCTATGTTTGAAATCTAATATTTTCAAGTTAATTTAGTTAAACTTTTATACTAATTGGGCGCTATTGTTTACCAGGAGCAGATATCTTTTTTTACGTCCATATTTTGGAATTATTGAAAGATTTTCATAAAAAAAAACCGCAACAAATTAATTTTAAATTTTAAATCCAACATTTTTATTGCTGACAAAATACACGAGTATGTATAATTCCCTTTAAACTTTTTCTCTTATAAGCACTATTCACGTGCTTTTGTTTAGTTGCCAGTTGCTATAAATTGTAATGCAGATAATGCAGATCAAAATTCCAGTACATTTTACGCTAGGAACACAATTGGGACAAACGACGAACTTCGTCGGTAAAAGTACGTTGTGAAAATTCGCAGTGTGGCACACAATAACGACGAAAAAATTGCAACTCTCATAATCAGCAAAGTTGTTTGCTGTCTCTGTTATCGTATAAAAACAAATTACTTGAATATATTAAACATTAACAGAAAACAATTAAAAAGCAATTTTATGGTAAATGATTGTGTATATTTAAGTTAAATTATTTATTTTCAAATTTCAACAACTATTAAAATAAAAATTAACTTTATTTACTAATATATTTCAAAAGTAAAATGAAAAACGTTAACTCGGTAATAATTTGTTTTTCGTTGGTGGGCCGATGAAATAGAAATAAATCTATCTCAGAGTTCGTCACGCACGACAAATTTCGTCTGACGGAGGTATTGTGTTAATTTTCATATGCACAAATGTGTTTTATTTCTGAGGACGAAAGTTCGCAACAAATAATTCGTTGATCGTCCCAATTGTGTTCTTAGCATTACTGCTTTTCTGGCAAGTAAAAATTTCTGGTTGCCAGCCGACAACGCAATTAACGTTTCCTTGCCATTCATAATCGCATCATAAGTCAAAAATGTTATGCTAATGCAGTCTGAACAGGCAAGAAAAAGAATTTAAACAATATTCCGCCGCGTGAAACAGTATTACCAAATTAATTCAATTGTGATAAATCAAATATTTGGTAAGAAAATTTTTGTAAACAAAGTTATATTTTATGCAGTGGTCTTACTGGCGCCGCCCATTGCCTTCTACTCTTATTCTTGATTTGGTCTTTGATCGGCTTTAAACGTTCTGCCTAAGCGAGAAACGCTCTCCGTAAGGAAACGTAATTTTTACAAATGACACATTTAAAGCAAAAATAAAATAAAACTTTGTAAAGTGTGTATCTTCAACATGGTCTTAAAGAATGAAATAAATCATTTTGAATAGCATTGCATGCACAAGTAGACAATCTTTTATATAAATACGTATTTAAATGTCATACAAAGAAATCAGAAATATTTTCTATTAAAAAGAAAAATCAAAATATATATTTCTCTTGAATTGGTACCATTATCCAATGCTGCTGGACTACTTCCGGCCCATAAACTCTACATCACCGTTTCGATTGATTTCTTTGAATTTTCTTCTTATTTTTGAGCAGTGACACCATACAAGAATATTCATTTCAAAGCGTATTTCAAAGAAAATTAAAGATGTAAAATATGTTAGTATGTATTACAAAATAATATGAATGTCGTGTATAAGGGTATGCCTTTGTGTGTTCTTAACAATATGTACGTTAGTTAACTCTGCCCTGTTTATAATGGCATAATGGTGTTCTCCGAAGGACATTAAATGATGCATTATATGGCAGCATAACTGTGCCATATAGTGACAGCAAAACAAACTTCAAAGAAGAGGCCTTATAAATGAATATACCAGTAAATACATATTCATGTTGCATTTGTTTGTGTGTGCAAGAACAAATATGCACGTATGCGCAAAAAAACATATATTGATATACAATAATTTGTTGTGCACGATGTACCCTGCAGGAAATGATAATAGTAAAACCGTTCTTTGTCATCGGTACTAATGAGTTGTTATACTCCAGGCAATGTAATTTACTATAGACATTTAACATGTGCGTGTCATTAGAAACGTACTACTGATGTTGGTCCTATCTCATCAAAAAGTTGATAAGTAGTTCTTGTGGGAAACTGACAGCAACCGCATCTATTTTGAGCACAACAATATAAGACAATAAGAATCGTATTCTGCTCTTCTCTTCAAATACATAATAAAAAGTGTAGACGATTACTTGAAAATGTTATCAAAAAGTCACCACAACCAATTGACAAAAGTTTTGACTTGGAGACAGTTGGTAGTAGGCTGCCTACATGGTAGTCCTTCCACATACACATTCAAACATTTTTTGCTTTGGTGTTATTTCGAACCATTTTGGTCGTTCACATCATCATTTAGGTTTTCGTACGTTTTCCACTTTTTTTTTTCGTATGTTATGTGGAAGTTTTTATTAATATATTTTTTTTTTCTTTTTCTAAACTTCCTGCCTGTTTTTCTTTCGCTTTCTAAAAACAGGCTAATACGCTCTTTCATTAGAAAAATACTATTTTTGTAATTTACTTTCATGCAATGGAAATTGGCACTATCGCTGATGAGCAGTTACGTAATGTAACCTGTGAAAAATAATAATAAAATAGGTGCTTGCCAGAGAATAATAAAAATTGTCTTTTTTTATTTCATCATACACATTGAAATTGTTATTCACATTTAATCATGCAGCAAAACTCAACATTGAATAAAATCAGCATCGTAGTTGTCAACGGTACATTTATGTAAATGTGAGTAGAGTGTTCGAAGATGTTTTATTCATACCATACCATGCAACAAAACTCAGTGTCGAATAAAATTACAATCATAATCAGTGATGGTAACTTTTTATAATAAAAAAAATTACCATTTTGAGGTCAAATTACCGTAATGAATCAAAATTCTCATTTGGGTAATTCCAAACTATAAAATTTTTCTAAAAGTTTTTGTTATTTTGGTAATAGCAGTCTCATAGTATACATAAGAGCTTTAAAACAAAACCAAATTGGCCCCTGTAGTTGCAATATAACCGAAGATATTGATTTTAGATGTGGAAAAGTGTAATGATTTGGGAATTTTAGAGGAAAGTGTTGTGGACCCTGTAAAAATTTCCATTTTGTGTTATTCTTACCAAGAATAACAAGTATTCCAAATTTCATTGACATCGGAGGAAAACTGGAAAATTCATGATTGATTTGTGAATTTTGATGTCTTTCGGCGGGAGCTAGGTTTTGATTTTAGACCCATACTTTCTTCTGGTAATATTTTTAGAATTTTGTGCAGATTTCGATTTTGCAATATTTGCAATTGTAAATAAAGCTTCCATATATTCATACATTTGAAGCAGAGTAAAATCAATTCCTAATAAAATTGTAAAAAATAAACTTTGAATTACTTGAGAGAATTTTTCTGTGACGTCTTTTCTCACCCAAATAAATTGACCCATCCCAATTTATATATTATGCAAAAAAAAAAAAACTATCGGGCTTTAGCACTGAAAAATTAACTTCCGTATTCATAATAATTTTTTGGATGTATAGAAAGTTTATATTGATTGAATTTTGTATGGAAAAATGTCCAATAAGCCTTTTATAAATCAAAAAAAACTTTTTATGAATACGACAGTAAAACTTTTTAAAATGACCGTATAAATATAGAAATAACCTACCGTTTGGAGGCCTAAATTACGGCTATCACCGCACGGTTAACATCACTGATCATAATGACGACCGCATGTGTTTTGGTCTGTTGTGAGCAGTGCAACCAGATTCTAAAATAACAAACTACACCTACAAAGAACTAATAAAAAATCATTTGAGGCTCGAAACTGGAACTAAAATTTTTTACTACTTCTTTGATCACTTTATGATATTCACTTAAAATGTATTTTTATTTATTTATACTGCGCAAGCCGTCGTATTTGTTTAAATGTCATCTTTCACGCAGATCCCGATAAGATTTAGGAAGTTGATATTTGAATGGCAGTTTTACGTTCACAGTATTTGTCCATGGAACGCAATAACGTCATCTGTACAATTCGTTAGTAATACAACGCAGTTTAGGAAATGTATTTTTAACCTTGATTACCAGAATTAAAATTTTATCATAATTTGCTTTTATGTTGGAAAGTTTGCCTAATTTCCTATAAAAAATTGATTTCATTTAATGCCCGTATTTAATAATTTTTTTTTATCTTATGCTTAACTAGCTAAAATCCGCCGTTCTCCGCTAATAGCTGTCTCTAAGCCGTAAACAAACGAACACTTGTCGAATTTTGCCCCCTTTTTAACTGATGATTTGTACTGACCATTAAGTTACTCAAATCAAATACAGAGACTTTAACCGTTCTCAAGATACAAAGAAAGCAACATATAGTTTGCATGGGAGGCACCACGCTCACTTCTTCAATTTCTCCCAGATTTTGACTGGTGATTTGTTTTAACAACAAGGTCATTTGGACCATAAACAGAAACTTCTATATCAAACGTTCTCAAGAGGTACTAAAATAATTATTTAATTTGTAAGGGTGTGGCAACGCCCAGTTAAAATTTTTTAAATTTATATAGCCTATAGTTCCTTCCCGATATACAGAGAGAAACTGTGATAATTTCAAGAAAATCGATTCAGTTGTTTAGCTGTCCATAAGGTACACACAGCCATACATACATACCTGTAATTTTTATATATAACAAGATTATTGCAATCTTTTGTTCTAACGAATTGCTTATCCTGTTATATATTATAAGACTTATAAGTCTCGTTGTCTGGGAATACAAACAAATAAATAAATGCCTTCTCAAATGCATTGGTGTTGCATATATATTAACAAAAAACGGAGAAAAGAAACAAATAAAAAACAATAAAATTTGTTCTATTAAACTTAAAGTAAATTTAAAACTTTTATTTCATGTTGCACAACTTAATATTCATTTATTGTAATAATTGTAGTTCAAATTAAATCAGCAATTCGACATTCTTTGGCAAATATTTTAGCTGTATCCGTGGCTGAAATACATTTCATTCATAAAATTAATAATGAAAATATCCTTCAATATCTCTGGCATTTTGTGGTTAATTTTTCTTTTTTAATTTTGCATCACAAATCTGTATTCCCAAGTTTTATTGAATATTAAAACATCCTTATTTTTAATTAAATTCAGCCTTAAGGTTACTGTAATCATGTGCATTCCTTGTGATTGTATTTTTTTTTTTTTTTTTTTTTTTTTTTTTGTTGCCATTATTTACTTTTAAACTTTTAATTGCAGACAGATAAATCAGTCAGTATTGATTTAATTTGATGCAATCTTTGCGTGTTTTTTCTTTTTGCAAAAAGCAAATTAAAAAATAATACTATCCGTTCATTTACAACATATCGTTAGGTGAATTGCAAAACCACGTAACTAACATTTTTACTTTTTTGCAGAAAGTAGAAAAAACATTTTAATACAATACACGCATAAAAATTTACGAGAATATACATTGTATTGTATATCTATTATATATTATATATATTATCTATTGTATACATTTATATATTTATTTTAGAACGTTGGAGTGTATATTTTCCTGGTGAGGGGCGGCTGTTCTCTCTGATAAAGCAATGCTCGGGTATCCAAATATTATTTTATTTAAATAGACTTCGAAGAATAAACAATATTTTAATAATTTATATAGAAATATTTTAATAAAAAAAACCTATTTGCGGGTTTTTCCCAAAACTTGCCAAATTTTAGGGGGTTTTTGCTTAATTTACGTAAATGATTTTAGGACGTAAATTAAAATTTACTTACACTGATCTACTTGAAATAAAGTTATTATATAAACTTTTACATTTACGGTTTAAATTTAGGTGGTTTTAACATTTTTTAGGGGGTGGGAAGAAAATAAATTACCTGGCAACGATGATTTACAAAGAGAACAAAGTAGTAGTCCTTTTTTATGTGAAACACTTCATTTCCAACACCCGTTTTTATTAACCCTTTTCCAATCCACATTTAATTCTAAAAGAGTGTGAGAGAGAGAGAGAGAAGGACATGGACATGTAGAAGTCGTTCAGGTGAAAACAACAATATCAACACCACACATGTACAGTGCATTAATATTGCAACGAGAAAAACACGTCCCTAATGAATCAAATTCAGTGATGCATTAATACATGAAATGAAAGTTTCATTATTAATTTCAGTTGCTTTTGCAAATTAAAAATAGAACACAAGGAATAATGAACGATTGAAAAGAATATTGAATTTAATGGAATCACAGGACTGAAAATAAAACTAGAGACACAAAAGATTTATCTCTCTCTCTGCCTTAAATCGTAAATGAAATGAATATTGGACATTCTTCTTTATGATATTTCAATATCAAAGGCATAAATAAATAATTTTAATTATTATTATTACATTTGATTAGTATTGTTAGTGTGAAATACAGTAGCCTCCCTACGAGATTTCATGCCACTCCTATAACATGTATTCCCCTCTAAAGCTGAAATCTAATGTTGTTTTCTTTTCTACAAAAAGTATATCATAAGTGTTACATGAAATTTGGCAACATTGTTAAATGTTCACCTGATTTTTGTGTTGCATATTTCTCGTTTACAAAAGTACAAATTTATGGTTGCCAAAAAATTTCTAATAGATCGATTATGGATTGCAACCGAAGTTCAGTTGCCAGTTGCTAAAAATGGTAATGCAGATCTAAACAGCATTAACTCCAGTTGCTAAAATTACAGTGCTTTTTGCAAACCACAAATTTGTGGTTGCCGCTCTACAAAAAATCACACGTTCGGTTACAACCCATAATCAACCTACAAAAAGCACAGGCATTAAGGCAACTTAATGTTAATGCTGTTTCGATCTGCATTACCATTTTTAGGAACAAAAGTTCGTTTGTATCCATAATCGAGCCATCCGACTCAATCTGGCAAACTTCATCGCTTGTCTGCAGAAAACACTCAATGTCTAGAGGGGAGTCGAACCTGCAACCTCCACAATAATAGTCTAATTCTCACGCACTAATCCACCGGCGCACACCTCAACATTCAAATATTCCGCAATGTTTTTTTTTATGTTGAAAATGTGCACAGGTAGAGTAAATCTCAATTTCATATATTCTGTTGTGGTGGTAACGCAGTATGTAACACAAATGCCAGATTCACTACAAATGCAAGGTGTGCTGCGGCAGATTGCAACGCAGAGTAAATTCCGCTAACAAAAAGAAAAACTTTCTGTAAAACGCAACAACGTAACATGATTTTCGTAACTCGTTTTTTTTTTCTATTTCCAATTAATAATTTCATATATGTACATCATATGGCATTTGTAGTGCCACATGACATGAGTAGATTCTGATAAACGTTTTCATATTGAACATTGCCACGCAAAACTCAAATACCTTTTCAATGTGCGTACATTTTATTAAACAATTTATTTTTATTCTTTGAATTTTTAGATCCAGCATTCATATACAGAACGTGCTCGTTTGCCAAGCAACTATTGAAACAATACTTTCCCTCGTTATTGTGCTAGAAGGTGATTGTGGTGCACATAGAAAATCTTTTCCAGATCTTAAAAGGTATCATGCCGTTTGCAGCATTTTTGACTTTCCTGGCATGTAGATTGTATAAAAAATTAACATATGTATAAAAAATTTAAAGGAAAAATACTTTAAAGCACAAACAACAGCTGCTGTAAATGACATGAAACAAAAAAGTTTTACATACACATTAATTTTAATAGAAAATGAAATTGTAAATTTTAAACAGAACGTTGACGTAAAAGTTCTTATTAAAGGATTGTATAAATTGTATTCAAATTGTACAGCATGAAGTAAAACTCAAAAGAAAAAAGAAAATTGACAACATATCTGAGAGTAGCAATACGTTAAAATAATTAACGAAAAGGAAACTTAAGAGGAAATGGATTCTTAAAAATCTCAAGACATAAAAGCAAACCTGAAGTATAAAGAAAATGCATCAGCACAAGAAAACGACTGACAAACTATAAGAGGGGAAATTAAAAGCGATGACAAAAATTCGATCGTAAATTTGAAAGAGAAAGAAAAATCAAACAAACCTTTATGACTTCACTATTGCAAGCAGGGCAAGAAACGAGCAAAAGAAAAGGAAACGGAAATAAGGACAAGAATTGTTAACAACATTTTTTAACGGCAAATAACACATACACGCAATTGCCACTACTGTAAGCAAAGAAAACAAAAATAAAAATATATGAACAGGACTCATGCATTTATTTAAACAGTAAATTAATGTTTTTAACAAGAAAATAACAAAAGCGGAAGACGTTAAACAATACAAAAGTTTAAACAAAAGCTAAAAGCAACAATACAAAATTGCACAACTACAACTGCACTTGTCATTGTCCGTAGCGTTAGTGAGCCGGGCAAAGCACAACAATTATCACGAGTATCTAGTTTATATGTATAAATCATTACAAGTTGTACTTAAAAAACGTTGTGTTACAGTAACGAGCACAAAAAGATACAGAACAGAGCACAAGAACAATTGTTAACCACCTCCCCGCTTCAACGATTTTGGTGAGCATCACGACACTGGTGTCCATGAGTTTACTCCATTGTTTGCAATTCTCCTACTCATCACTTCAGCAGCAATAGCAATACATAGTTCTATAAAGCAGTGCAATTATTTTACCCGCCCTCCGCCCTCTTTTTTTCATTCGCTTCTTCCACGAACAATAACCATTGTAGTGTGTATATTACAAGTTTGAGAGCGGCCTAGGATTAAATAAAAAACCGCCAACCTGGAACTAATGGAATTAGAGAATATTGTGGCCAATACGGTCTACTTGAAAGCTAGAGAAGGTAAGTTTTAATGCCTTTTATTCTTATCTATTTTTTATTTTTTTTTTATTCTCATAACTTTTTTACTATCGAGCTGTTTTATTTTTATTTATGTTCGTAATTAAAAATTGTCTTATCTGTCATGATGAAAAAATCGATAAAAAAAAAATAGTCAGTTAACATTGAATAAGCGTCCATGTATGTCTATGAAATGTTTTTAAATTTGACTTACCAACAATGTTTTGTGAGGCAACCGCAATTAAAAATGCAGCAAGAAATTTATTTGTGGAATTCACAAGCTTCTTGTATCTCATTGTATCGCAGTGGTATTAAATTAAATACAAAAGTGTGAACTTGTTAAAAAATACACTTATGCACATGTGCTTTTGAAGAGTTTTGTTGGCCTTCGTGCTATCAAAATACTGTACATGCCAGTTACAGTAAAAGCTCGAAAAAGTTGAGAATGTAGTTTGTTTTTTGGGTGCTTAACTTTTCCGAATCTTAACTTTTCTGTGAAATGAAAAATGCAAATTTATTTACACGATGTATACAAATATGTATATTTTTTAATGTGCCTGGTTTATGAGTATTAGTCGTATCAGCTGCGGAAGTGCGGGTTCGATTCCCGCCTAGACCCTGGGCGTTTCTTGTGGCATCACTATGGGCCTCAGTGGGGATTTTTCCTTCGAAGTGGGTCCGACACCTAACCTAACCTAATTTGAATTGTAGAAGACTGTTCCACGATCGATTTTGTATTCCGATCGCGCACGTTCAGTACAACATAAGAAACTGCGTTATCGATTGTTCCATATGAATGGTCTACGACGCTCCGCAAAGAATCGAGTAAGATTCTAAAATTGCTACTATATCGGTTCATTAATATTTCAAGTAATAGGAGAGCCATTTTATTTATTATTTTTTTCTCAAAACCATAGACACTTCACAGAAACTTTTAATGAGACGGTATTGAGTAGTGAACCGGAGATCTTCCGCTTCCGCTTCTGTTTTTATTTTTTTTATCTGGGACCAGCACTCAGGAGATGACTCCTACACATGCGAAGCATTGTGCTGGAACTATAGGAAAAGGATAGTAGGAGAAACGACAGGAGGTGAAGCTTAATTAATTATTTTTGCAGCTCTGCTTTCGCGCGTTCTTTGTTTATACTCGTAGCAGTGCTGAAGCTTCGGTTCAGTAGCCATTTTTTTATTATTGTTTTACTTCGTCAGTGGTACACAATACCGACGAAGGAAGGCGTTCTGATGCGATTGTGGATTGCTATCAGCTGAAGCCGGTATTGTTCAGCGAGCAGTGACTATGCCTTCGCCACTGAAATCTTCCGACAACAACTGACACAAAAAGACACACTAATGCACATCAGAAAAATGCGAAATGTTTATTTTTATTTTAAAATTTTAGTCTGAACTTGGGGGTGAACCCAGGTCTGCTTTTGGATTCGTAGTCAACGTGCAGACTACCATCCATCGTGCCATCGCCAACCCACTAACTATTTAGCCAACAGCAGCCACAATGCGTAAATGGCCATTTTAAAGTAACATAAGCTACACTGATTTGTGCCACTCGTTCAAGAATCGCCAAAGATTCGCCAAAACATTATTCGTATGAATAAAATAAAATTGTGGTGAAATATCAGGTATTCAATGGTCGTCAGAATGCTAAAACAACGATTGTGTTGTGGAATGAAAATTAAAATACACTGGCAGAACAATCATCTAAATGGCTCACAAAAGTATCATTTGTAGGAGTCGAATACGTTTGGGGACTTTTAATAATCTTCCAAGAATCGCCTGCATGATTAAAAAAAGAATCGTTGAAATAATTCCAAAATCAAAAGACAAATTACTCAAAAAAGATAAGAAGCACTCAACTTTCTAGGGTCCCGCGTGGTGACTCAAAGCTGCTTAATTTTCCGTATTCTCAGTTTTTTCGAGATTCTACTGTATTGAGAAGAGAATATTAAAACAAACAAATTTTCCCATCGGTTGCAGTAAAATTAAAATTAAAATAAGTCCTGCCAAAAAATATCGCTAGGATTTAGCGTAAATAATACGGTAAGAAATAAACAAGTTAGGTTGGGTGGCGGACCCTTCCTTAAGGACAAAGCAACACTTAGGCCAGAGGTTAGGCTAGAAATAAATAAATTAAAAAGAAACTACCTTCGTTTATTTCTGTATATGCATACAATTTGTGAATAATCATCTTCTTCTTATTTGGTTTTTGTTAAAATGCAAAATAGATTGACATATTTATTTTTTTTTACCTTCTCACTACTATTTGCATTGAACACAAGAGAGCGTTCAAGTTTTCATACACACCCGCGCGCACCAATCATCACTTCACCAGTTTTGTGTACTTTGGAGTTGCATATGCATTGCGTATAGTTACACAATCGAGTAGATACGCACCGAACTTGTTCCAATTTTTCCTGCTAATGTCCATAAATTTCTCTAGTTTGTTTTGTGTTAATTGTCAACACTGTTTTCATTTGGTATGCAAAATTCCGTTATTTGTTATACGCAATTTTAAATTCGCAACGAATAATTTGTTGGCCATGAAAATATTTACTACTTCGTGTTTCTAAAGTGCATGCTAGCGGATCAATATTCAGCTTCAATATTTGTCTTTGTGTTAGTAAAAATATTGATGGTTCTGACAGACTACGTCAATATTTCTCTTCAATATTAAATTTTTTGCGTATTTTTAAGTGTAGAAGTTACCGTTTGCAAAATATTTTTTGAAGTTACCTTCGGCAAAATACACATCTGTCTATTTTTTTTATATTTATAAGAAAAATAGCACTGGTGATATTTTTTATTTTTTTCTCACTATATTGTTTGCTTTACACGTTCCACAAAGCCGGCAATGAGCGTTATACTTCAATTAATTCACTTATAAAAAATTTTTAATGCATTACAACTACGTTGTTCACTCAAAGTTACCAGAAAATAAAATTAATATTGGCAATAACGACAAACTGCTTCAATATTTTGATAAATATCAAAAGCATTGAATCTTCCCAATATTCCCAATATTCCACCCAAAAGTATCGAATCAAAGGTGAGCTTTTTTTACAGTTAATTTATTTTTGGAACTTTAACAGAAAAAACTCAACTGCTGATAAGCAGTTGTCTGTACACAACCTTTTTCTCAACCAAACTTACGCAAAGTTGGAAATGACAATACCAGTAACACAATTAAAATGTCAACTGTCAGTTGAGTTGAGAATGGCAAAAGGGAATTTATCAACGGCAGCCAAACTGTTTTAAAAATTGAGGGAGCGTAATGGGGGCAAAAAACAGTCTTGCAATTACAATTAAATTCAGTTTATTTCCTTTTCTTATTCCTTATTACATCTGCTCCTTAAAAATATTGACGTTTTCTTATGTGTTTAAATAAGCAGTCTTTGCACGCCTTTTTCTCCTCTTTGTCGTCTGTGTGCAATTCAACGCAAGTGTAAAAAAGGTGTTCCTGTTACGATTACGTGCCTCTTGAATTGAATTGCGTGTGTAGCCAATTCAATTTTATTATTTAAATAAATAAATTTATTTTCCTTTTTGCTTTTATTGTCTTCTCTTCTTTTAATATCACCAAGTTATTTTTTTATTTTCTTTGTTGTATTTTTATGCATTTTATTTTTTATCACAATTTTGACGTTAACAATATTGTTAACATCAATGGTGTGGGTGTTGGCAGGGAGAACAGGGGTAGCCAAGAAGTACTTTACAACCTTTATTTTATATATTACATACAAATATACATATTTCTTTTTTTACTTTATAAATACAGCAGAAGAAAAAAGTACGAATTTGCTGTTTATGTATATCTTTTGAAATAATGTCATTGTGTATTAAAATGTTCTTCTTTAAGCTTAATTTGAGTTGAAAAATCAAAGAATCGATTTTTGTATTAAGAAAAATAAAAAAAAAAGGAAACGAATCGAAAGGAAATGAAAAGAATAAATACATACATACATAAATAAATTATAAGTAACAGAAAAGGTTGACGTGATTGTACATACATCTTTAGTCTACCCTTTGCAAATGGCATCTTTTTTTGACAGAATTCTTCTGCAAGTGAAATTATCAAACAAACTTTTGTTAAACTTAATTAAATTAATATGAGTTTCATAGAGTTTTCAAACTATCACTACCACAATGACATAAATTAAAAACTTTCAAGAGACAACTAAAAACAATACCCCAAATTTTTGCCTTCAACCGAAAGATAATAATTTGGAAAGCTCTTCTTCATTATTATTAATTCGGTTTTTCGTTAGAGAATGTTGAGAACCTTTAAAGTATGCACCGAGCAAATAGTGAAGCGAACTGAAATAACTTCAAGAAAAGTCCAACTGAATTACTAAAAGTTTACATGTTAAGAAAATGTAAAAAAATTATGTTTGCTGTTTGTATGTATGTATGAGTAGAGTGGGAAAGGTGAAATATCCTTCTCTGCTGTAAACGAAGAAGCTGGAAGAAGGCAAGTGAGGGCAAAGACGAAATTGTCAAGTAAGCTAAAATAATGACCAAAAAGTAAAAAACAAATGTTTAGTTGAAGAAAATAAAAACATATTTGATTTCTTGTAAAGATGTCATAAATAGTATAAGTTCTGACGCTAAGAATTCCTTAAAATATTCTAAAGCTGTTCCGACAGTAAAAACGTGCATAAACTGCTCGTACTCACACACTTGCAAATTTTATTAAATATTACGAGAAGTAAGTGATGCCAAATTAGCTATTTTTGGTACATGTTTTAAATCATCGAAAACCATAAAAATTAATGTGGCGTGCTGCTAATTTTAACGTGTTTAAAAATAAAACTCTTTTGAAAACATGTAAGAGTTGGATGTCGTATAGTGTGATGGGGTATGTTCAGTGTGTTCTTTTTTTTCGCGTTGCACTGAACGCGATTTTTAATGGCAGCTCGTCATAAATGTTATTTCATTTGTTTGTATTTGTAAAGTCAAAAAAATAATTTACTATTCGATGGCAGAAAATAAAAAGGTCATGCACAGTGCAAGAGTAAGGAAATCGTTAAAATTTTCCTTTCCCTGGGTACTATTTCTCATTAATACAGAAAATCTTCTCTTATATTCTTTATTTTTCTGTTATTCCAAGGAACAATCAACATTCTTCCCTCATCGTTTATGTATTTCAAACAATGTCGCGACAATTTAATAATGAGATGCCCATCATTAATTGCTTGAGTGTTACTTCCCATAACATATCAGACTTTATTATCGGTACAGTTTTTGTCTAAAAACATAGTCGTACTTTCAATTCAAAAACAAGCAACTTCCAACAGAGAAAACAATTTTACTTTGTTATTTTTAATTAACACCGTTCCTTAGAATAGTATATTTTCCAATTAATCAATCAATTCAATTAAATTTTCAATTAATTATTCTTTCAATTATTCAACGTTAGTGAAAATTCATTATGATTATTTATCTATATATTAAAAAATATTACAATTATAAAGAAGCTATTTGGTTGGTTTTGTTTGTATATTTGGTAATTCTCAAATATTTTTTGGGCGTTCTTGTATAAACATTTGAAATTTCTTAGTTTTTTTTTTCAAGAATTTGGTTAAAGGTCTACTGAAGATTTTGATATTAGCACCAAATGAAATGCTGCATATAGATAAGCTAAACTATATAACAAACATAGATAAATAATTTTTTTTATTAATTTCTGGGCTCAATATTTCAATAAATAAATAATTAATTTTTTGCTATGAAATACACAAAACGACAGCTTATTTTGATTTAAATACTTATCTAATAGTTTTATTGCATATATGCAACACTCTTTATAAAAGTAAAAATCAAGAAATATTATATGAAATAAATTTCTGGAATTTTGTTTGAATATTTTCCTAAAAGCAAATTAACTAATTGTTGTCAATTTTGCGTTTAGCATTTTGTACCTTTTTTGCTAATTTTTTTTAAACAAATGAACGTTCCAAAGCATTAACTTTGCAATCGATGCGCTGATGGTTTTGTTTTTGTAATTGTATTTCAAATACTTGTTGGCGGCATTTTGAAAGGGTACCATGCATTTTCAGTGTTTTGTACTGCGATGTAAGAGAACAGTTTGTTTGTACGAATGCAATTGACGTTTTGGAAATCGGCCAAAAACATGAACTTACAAACAATTTTCATATTTCAAGAATTTGTTGTTCGTGTTTCTGCTGTTCCAGTGGTATTCGGTAACTTTGATATTTTTTTTTAAACTAAATTCGTTTTTTCTATTATTTATTCAAACTTTAAAACTTTTGCAAAACTTCTGCCCAAAATAATATATTGGCAGTAAGAAAGAAGAACAATTTAGGGAATTTCGATACCTCGGCGGAAGAGTTGGCTAAAACTGTAAGTTGAATTCCTAAAACCACCTTAACTTGTCTTGCTTAAAGTTGAATTCAATTGTCAAATTGCGGCAATCCAGTGGAATCGAAATTTTAAACAAACTTTAATTTAAATGTATAAATATTTCGTTTGGTATCGAAGGCCAGGTTTATCAAATAACTTCTTCATTTGTGGAGACATTTTCACAATAATTTTGGAGGGGGCGGGGTAGCTTGAAGTCAAGCAATCGGCAGAAAATGGGTGTAGCGAAGCGCAACGGGTTAGTATAGTATATGTATATTTTTGGTACAAGCTCTAATTTAAACTGTATAAGCAGGCCGACTTCTACAGAAGCAAATTAGTTTTTTGCTTTTACACGGCATGTATGCATTTTGCAATTGAAAATTTGACATTCACACTTTAAAATAGAAAGTGTCTACAAGCAGCTTAAGGTGTTACCAATATCTACTAACTCTATTGCTCTATACAACTTCCGGACGAAAGGATACCTTCTGTGAAGTTCTCTTGCCCTGTTATTTCATAAAAAGCGTGCAATTTTTCTTGTTCAATATTCATGGTCAGTTATCAAACAATTCTTATTTAATTTTTCAGTCCTACTAATTACAGACTACTACGCACTTCTCATCATATAGACGGCATAATAGTATAAATATAGTGCAGTACCATACCATGTAGTTGGTGCGCAGTGAAGACTGTTTCCGTGCTTTTTGTTTTTAATTGTGAAATCTCAAAAAGTCACATATTACTTAAATCCAACAAGAACATGGTTAGAGGACTTTTCGTGTTTCAAACACAACTGTCAGACTTTAAATTTAAAAATCCACTAAAAATTTTAATAAACTTTACTCCTTTTTAAATTAAAAAAGCATAAGAATGAAATTACCTTCAATCCATTGTTAAGCCGCAAGTTTATTGAAGCTATAATTTTTAATTATGATTAGCTCGTTTGCAACCGTTGATGATGTCTTAATGAAAATTTATCTGCGGCTGGAAATGATTTGCTTTAATTATTTGTAAAAATCCCTTCTTCGTATATTTCGAGGATAATTTTTAACACATTTCATAGTTTTCATTAAAATGTATAACACGCAAAATCTTAATAAAGGCCCATTGAATGAATGAAACGACCATTTTGAAACAATTAAAAAAAGGTTGTAGAAATAAAGTTGGGTTGGGAATAACTGGATGGTAACAACTAATATTAAAATATTTAATAAGTTGCTTTGGAAAACATAACTTTTTTTTATGAAGATATAAACATTTTTAGTACTTTAAATAAAATTTTTGTAGATCACATTGTGAAAAAAAAAAAAGTCATTCAGTAAAAACAAACTGATAAAAGCAGATATAAGCTCTGTTTCTGATGCATAAGAAAACAGTCTGAACTTGTACAAAGTTACGAAAAAGGGTTCCAGACAACAATTTTATGGAATTTTGAGAGCGAATGAGAGAGTAATTTTTTTTTTGATTTCTTCTACAGACAAACTTTTTCCTTGGTAAGTTCGGGAAAGAATTAAATTATGGGCTGTCTTTTGTTTAGATATGAAAATAAAAAATTATTAAAAAAAATAAAAAATAAAAGGAAAAACGTTTAAATTGAAAAATTATGAAAAAGCAAAATGGAAGGATTTTCTAAAAAATTGGTGTTCAGTGGACGCGTTAGTTTTTTTTAAATGTGAAACTATTTTATTTGTGCTGAAAATTATACACAAGATGTGCGTATAAAATTGTTTATGACTTGGGGAACTTAAGGATGGGGATAGTGATGGAGATGACAGATGAAGGAGAGCTTGCTTTGATAGCAGTGTAGAAACGTATTAAATTTTGAAGCTCCGTTTTAACAGCCGTTTTTAGTAATTATTTTAGCCGGTGCTACACAATACCGATGAAAGAGGGCGATCTGATGTGCCTGTGGAAGCTGCTGAAGCCAGCTGAAGCCGGAAACTGGCGTCAAATTGAGGACCTTTGGTTTTGCAGTCAACGTGCTAACTACTTCAGCCAGCGCTACCGTGTTATTTTTAAGACTGTTTCTATTACTCCCAACTGTCGATAGAAATTTCGTGTAATAAAATTATACTTTTACATTTTTTTTTTTAATGTGGCGTTAGAAATTTATTTATTTGGACTTTTTCATGTTTTCTCGTCTTCGCTTTCTATTCCTTTCAATTTTTATTTGTGTTTTTGTCCTGATTTCTTCCAACATTTTTATTCCACTGTCTAAGTCAAACCGCCAATCTTACGAAATCGTATTACCACTGAACTAAAACACAAAACTGTCTATTTGAAGAATTAAAAAAAAAGAGAAAAATCAAGAAAAAACTGTTTTTCAGTTTGATGCTGATAAGCAAAACATTTTCGAAAGATGAACATCAAGAGTAAAGCTCTTGAAAAAAACATGTCCAGTATGTATGTGTGTGTGTGTGTGAGCTTTAACAAACGCAATCATTGTTAGAAATCGTAAAAATAGCAGCGTATGAAAAAAGTAAATTTTTCATGATTATTTGACACCCACTGACCTGATTGCATTTAAAATAATCTCTGGCTCTTAAACAACAGTAGAAAAAAAGTCAATAATAAGAAAATGATTTTGTATTCGAAACGGAAACTAACGACAATTTTTTTATATAAAAAAAACAGAATAAAAATAAAAACTGTTGAAATTCTTGCTGAGCTGCAGAACTTGAAAGCGATAAGAAAAAATTTAAAAGTATTTACTCGTTTAAAAATTTATTGACCTCTTTTTATTTTGAATTGTTTTGTTCTTATGGACAACAAAGCAAACCGAAATGGTATCGCAAATTAAAACACTCTTTTTTTTTAGCCATAAAATATGCAATGAAGGCTTTTTCTCTTGCTATCCCTCCGTTCTCTTTCAAACAATAAAGCAAAACAGGCCTATGTAAACAGATGTGACTAAAATGTCAGTCAGAAATTGGGTAAAATAGCTACAGCAAAGCAGTTTTTCATGAGCCAGTGCTCCGGAGGTGCTCAGGGATGTTTCCTACGTATGCAATGAATTGCACCGGCATTAGGTGGTAAGATATAGCGTACAGAAGGACAGGGCGGTGAAATTATAACATAATAGAGAGCTTAGTTCTGGCACAACTCTGCAGTTGTGCGTTTTTTTTGATAATTTATAAAGCAGAGTTGCTGCGTCTCTGGTGTTAAGTTGATGCAATAATTTTTAAGCCAGCGGAGCCAGCGACGTTTTATTGCGCAAATACCGAAAGAGAAGGACTCTGTTACCACAAACACAATAGACAAATTTTTGGTCCGAACGGATCTTGAACCGAGAATCTTCCTGTTGCAGAGTCAACTACTCAGCCAACAGGACAACATTTTGTCCATTTGGTAATACCAACACAGAGAAGAGAGTGACAAAAAAAAATGTGATAACTTGAATCTATGAACAATCAATTAATCTACGAAGAAAAAAATAAATTAAATTTTAATTAAGAATTTATGTAATGAAATTAATAGTATCAATTAAATTATTATTGTTGACTTCAGTACATTAATTTTCCATTAAATTTTTAATAATAGTAATTAAAATTTTAATTAAATATTTCGACAAATTCAAATAATTTTTTAATAGCAAAATAAGATTCAATACCATGAACACCTATAATATGAGACTGGCGATGGCTGAAATAGTCAGAACATTGACTACTAAACCAAAAATTTCTAGGGTTCGACCCCAGTTTCATTCCCCAAAGTAAACTATAAAAATATCTGCATTTGTGTGGCTTTGTGTCTGTCAGTGGCGGAGGCACAGTTACTGATCACTGACCAGTAATGCCTTCAGCTGTAACCAATTCACAGGCACATCAGAAAGCCGGTATTGTTTAGCACCGCCGAAGCAAAATAATTACTAAAAAAAGGCTACTAAAACGAAGCTTCAAAAATGTAATACGTCTCCTGGACATCAGAGGCGCTACAACACTGCTATAAAAAAAAACAAAGTATGTACAAAAGCAGAGTTGAAAAGATAGTGAAGCTTTACCTCCAGTCTTTTCTCCTACTATCCCTTTCATCTAGTTCCAGCACAATGCATCGTTTGTGTAAGGGTCATCTCCTGAGTGCTGGTCTAAGATGAAAAAAAGTTAAAGAAAAATATGGGCCTCATGTCATTCCGGTATTTATTCAATTACATATTAAAAGTCGATTCAGAAGTCAGATGAACACTAATTTTTCTGATTAATCGAATAAAAGTATACTAATTTAAATATTAACCGAATAGTTGTATATTTGTATTTTTTTTCTATTAATCGGAAAAATTAGTGTTCATCTGCCTTCTGAATCGACTATTCAATGGTGAAGAGTTATGTTAAAACTTTTGTGGAGAAAATGTTCCTCTCTTTATTGAACAAACAAGAAACTAATTTGGATTAATCACGTAAATCTTTTAGTTTAAGAGTTATAAACAAATACAGTCGCACATCCTATTTAGGTCTATTTGGACCGATTAAATATGAAAATACTCAAGGAACTTAATATTTGATCACAACTTATTTTTTACCACCAACTTATCGGAAAATTAATGCGGAGCTGAAAACATAAACCTTCTTGCAAATTAAGAAAAAATAATAATTAAATTTTTCGCAATTAAGCCTTTGCTCAGAAAAATCTTTTTTTTCTCATTTAATAATTTAATTGAATCCATGTTTATTTTAATTGATTTTGGTGTTCTCTCAAGAAAGTGCAATCAAAATGGTAAAATTTTTTTCAATTAAAACTGTTAATTGATTCTGCGTTTTTTGTGATAGAAATTTAAATAGAATTATTATTTTAATTGAATCTTCGTTTTTTTTAATTGAACCTTGATTTTACTTTTTTCTGTGTAGAACTAAAGATGAAAATTTACTACAAGATGGAATACCTCAGAAAGCGTTGTGAGGCAGCTTCTACTGATTTTATCAACATGTGTAGCTTTCTTCGAATTGAGTTCAGCAATGTCTTTGTGTTTCTACCGATTGAGATGGAGATTGATTGCAGTATTAAAGAGTTGAAAGCATTATAGATATCCATTTAATTTAGTATTTTTAATACAGGCCAATTCGTTGTAGCTTGCCTGAACGATAAATTACAAAGATTTAGAAGTGCAAATGAAAAGAGGGAGAATTAGATTTAATACCCCATTCATTTACTGATTGTCCTTCGTGAAATAGTGACTGGTACATTTTTTATAAAATGCAAATAAAGATGCTTTTTACAAATTGTTTACAAATTATGGAAATTAGTTGAAATTTTAATGCATTAATATAATTCCCATGTTATTTAATGCCTTAACATATTAATTTCTCTGTCTATATTCATCTGTCACATGATATGGGGACAGACAAGAGTACTCTGCCGCAAATGCCTTCATGAAAGAAATTTGTTGGTTTTCCTTTTGCCTGCCTTGCCAAGGCCATTTTTCCACAACATTAAAATTTTTTTTGGCCCCCCTCCTCCACCTGTGCTTTGCCGGCAAAATATAAAATGCTAATATACGAAAATACGCTCCAAGATCAAAAGGAATTTTCTACTTCAAATATTTTTCCCCCTGTCAAAAAGAAAATGTCATATGTAAAGTTTTGTTTCTACATTCATTCCTACATATATACTCGTATATACATACATACTTATGTACATACATATCTGATAAGTTGAAAAGATTTGTCATGCATACAAATTATGACTACAGTCGGGTACAAAAGAGAAAACACTGGGACAACTCGATTATCGCACAACTGAAAACCAGCACTTTTTTGAGCACTTTTATTGAGTGTAATTGTAAACATATTGAAATAATGATTATTATAAATCGGGTGTTTTTTTTTCTTGGTATTTGGCAACATATTCATTAAATTATCTTTAAAAAGTAAAAAGAAGGAATTCATTTATTACAATTATTTTCACTTGTCTTTGTTAAACACACAGTTAAGCTGTCACAACAATTGAGTTGCGATTGCCAAGAATCGCAAATTAAAATTTCTTTTTAACAAGCACAGTCTATATATTTAAGCTCAAAAGGTTTTTATTCCTTATTTTTCTATATATATGTCGCTATTTCGTTAACCATCGGTTAACATCTTCAGGAAATTTTGTATTATTTTTTTTATTTTTTTTTTTATTTTAAAAAAATATAATATATGTATATATAAAAAATATAATTAACGAAATATCTACATATATATAGAAAAATTAAAAATAAAAACCTTTGAGCTTAAATATATAGATTGTTCTTATAATAAAAAATGTTAAAAAACAAGTATAAAAAAATAAAAAAAAATTATTTTTAACTTTAAAGTGAATTTATCGTGTAGTAAATAAAATTTGCTCTAAACCTGCGGCATTAAATTATCATACTCAATGTTGTACTCTGCATTAATCTGGAAAGTTCTGTTCAAAGTGCAAATATTAAATACGACAGTTATATTATCGACATCCTACCGCAAGCAAAGAAGACAAAATTAAATGCGAATGCGTCAATAAAAGTAAAATTAAAAGACCTCTTCGGTTTTATCATTTTGCTGGCCCTTCAACCAGAGAATATTTAATCAACAACTGGCAAAAAATCCCCTCAGCTCAGCATAAAATTCAATCATCTGCTGTGCTGTAATTGTTGTGGTTGCCCGAATAAAATTAATGTCCTGATAATGGGAAAATGTGTATCCTTTTACTTATGGATGTCATTGTTTAATTTTCTACACGACAAGACAGTGGTCATTCCCTAGTGTTATACAACAATTTTTCACAGAATTTTCTTTTTATTATATTATGGCGATGGTCGAAGTAGTCTGCACGTTGACTACAAAACATAAAATTTTTCCTGGGTTCCACCCCAGTTTCAGACTCGAAGCTTCAAAACTTAATATGTCTCCTTAACATCAGACAATGTTCAATAGTGCTATAAAAACAAATAACGTGCTAAAAGCAGTATTGTAAGATAGTGAAGCTTCACCTCCTATCATTTCTCCTACTATCTCTTTCCTATAGTTCCAGCACAATGCACCGCATGTGTAGGGGTCATCACCTGAGTGCTGGTCCAAGTTTAAAAAAAAATAATTTTCTATAGAAACTTTTTTATGTAGCAATTTTTTAAATAAAATTTATGGAACAAAAACTAACACCATGTGTTATGCATAGAAATTTACCCAACAGAACAATTTTTTATAAAAAAAAATCGTGTATTATTGTGTAATAAAAAGTATGAAATAAACACATTTTCATTAAAGAGGAATTGGAATTAGTAAAAGGATTTAAGGAAGACCTAAGTCGAAAATTTTTGTTACACAGGTATTTCTTATGTATTATTTGTTATATGGTTTTGCTGGTATATATGCCCATTTCATTTGGTGTTAATACGAAAAGCGTCAGTAGACCTTTAACCAAATTCCTGAAACGAAATTTCATATGTTTATACAAGAACTCTCAAAAAGTATTTGAGAATTACGGAATATACCCAGTAGTTTCATAATTACAGACACACTGTTACTGGCCCCCACTGTAAGAAATCCACTGACCATACTCCCTTTACGTTGACAGTTTTTGGACAACTAACATTTATACTTCATTTTTGTGTAAAAAGTTTTTGGCGTGCGTTACTTATAATTATGGAATGCGAAGATATTGAAAACCGTATTGTCGTGATTGGCCTAAAAAAATGTGGAATGAAAACTGGAGGCATTTATCGAAAGTTGCAGCCGTTCGGGGTAAGTCGTTTCATCGTGCTGTGAAACTGTTTGGTGATACTGGTGATACTCTTAAGCCTGCACTTATCCGCGCAGTGCCCAATTTCCCCATTGAGGTCGTGCGTACTGCAATAGACGATTGGCCGATCAGACTTCAGTCGTGTTGGACGGTTAATGGCGCCGATTTTGAATAGTTTTTTTTTTTGTTAAGAGAATATTAAATATTAGTATCACTTCTATTTTTATTTTGACCTTTATTAAAATTTTTTAATTATATTTATTTTTGAGCGATGGTCTTCTTATAAAATATTTTCTTTTCCTTATTTTAAAAAAATATCTTTGTTAATACAAATTATTATTTCCTGACGATGCTACCTATTTGGTAGCGAAATATTGAGAAGCAAATAATAATTGAAAAACTTTTCATAAAAAAGACCATCGCTCAAAAATAAATATAATTAGAATATTAAATATTTAATAAACCAAAATAAATTTTTTTTTTTCACTAGTTTGTTTTTAATCAAGAAAAAACCGTGTGTCACAAACAAAATAAACTGAAAAGAAAGAAAAAGAAGAAAAAATTACACATTAAAAAGATCACATTTAATTTTTTTTTTATAAAACAATTTTATGCAGAACCTGTTTCCAAATTAACAATTACTGATTGAATTTCTTTGACCTTTTTTATTAGTAACTACAAGGTGGGGCAAATGTAATCACCCTGTCACGCTATTGGAAAACGTTATTACTTTTGCAAATGACGCCGAACTATGTCAATACGCTTTTGACATTTGTGAAGTAAACAAACGCAGAATACAAATGGTCAAGCCATGAATCGGTTTACTCCGCAAGAACGCGGAATAAAATCGATTTCAAATTCAACTTTAAATTTATGAATAAAGGGGTTAATATTTATATTTGACACCACTGTGCCTAAGCAGCCAGTCTGCCCAAGTTACATTTTATTGTTAATTGTTGAGAATAAAGAAAAAAATGCTTCATTGTATCCATTTATTTATTATTATTTTTTTTTTTGTTAGAAGATTGAGTTTGATTTCTTTTCTTTCGCACTCCCCATTGTCTGTCGTCTTCATTCACTGGCATTTTGTAAATTCCTGCTTGATGCTTCTCTATAATCTGCTGCCATACTTTCGTTGAACACATGACAACACAGTCATCTAGCAATTTACAGTGAGAATCAAAGTTTCTAATGCAAATTTATTTTATGTTGTAAATATTTTCATTAGTTGTGTCGTTTGGCGTTATTTTTGTTTCAGCCGAATATGACATGCCTATGCCCGTGTACTGTTGTTAATGATAATTTATTTTGCATACTAATGACTTTGAAACAAGAAAATATTTATTTTACGTTAATGTTATGTTATTTTTTTTTTCTTTCCTCAATACTTGTACAAAAAGTAGTTCGTTTTAATGTTTTGTTTCCATTTCATTCATGCTTCCTGTGTGCGGTATTAAAAGTTTTTTTGAAATTGTTGATGTGTCAGCCGTTTGCATATTCACGCATTTAATTAATTATCCACAGCCTTCTTTTGTTGATTAATTTTTTTTATTTATTGTCTTATTAAATTATTTATGCAATTTATTTATTCTGTATGTTTGAATCCAATTTAAAACTAAAAAATTACCGTTATTGCGGCTTTATACACACACAAAATTAAAAAATTGTTTTAATTACGAAAATGATGGGAAACTATTAAAAAATTGTTTAATTTTGCACTTCTCACCGAAATTATCACACACAATAATAGTACAATTTTTTTTCTATTAAAGACATTTTTCGTTTTGATTAAATATATAATTAAAAAAATATAAAAAATTAAACACAGCGTTTAATTGAATCAAAGAAAACATTGTTTGACTAATTGCTATTATATTAATTGATACCAGAGATTACATATTATTTGTATAAACAACAATTGATTTAATCAATTACTTTTCCTTTTCTAATGGCATTGTGAATCAGGAAAAGAAAGACTGAAACAACATGATTCGCCATACAAAAGTTTCCCAAGTTCGTATTCATATCATGAACTTCTATTCATCTTGTTAAATATATAGCGAAATTTACTTTAAAAAGCTTTCAGTAAATACACAATAAAGTAATTGATTAAATTAATTAATATTTTAATTAAATATTAACTTCAAATCAATTAAAAAGTTAATTGAAAAAAATATTTCTATTTATTTTTTGTTCAATTAAAAAACTAATAGAATTAATCAATAGCATATGGAATTTCAAACATCATCTTTCTTAAAGAAAAAAGACACTAATAATGTTTTCGGTGTATTCGAATTTATCTCCATTTCCACATTGCGATATAAAATTGTTTAATTTCTTTTCGATATTTAAGAAAACTGCATAAATGGGTGTTAACCTCTTACACATCTTATGTTCTCTTCTAAAAATGTTCCACAACAAAATGAACTTACACTGCCGTATTCATAAAATTTGTTTTTAGATTTACACAAGGTATATTGATTGAATTTTGTATGGAAATTAGTTCTTTAAACCTCTTATAAATAAAGAAAAAAATTTCTGAATACGCCAGGAATTGTTTACTAATCACCTTTGATTGATTGTTTACAGTCTTCTTCTCCTGCTGGCAATGTTAGGCCAATAAGTTATGCAATTTTTAATTAAGTGCCCTTTAATTGCTTTTCCTTTCGGTTATAATTTTTAGAAGCCATAAAAAAAAGAATATCAGTAATGAAATACAAAACTTGTGCGGGGCAAATTGTCATTTGAACATGGTGCTGTAATTCATTATTTTATGTAAATTTCTAATTAAATTAATGAATTTGGTTTGTTTCCACCGATGTTATTTAATACACTTTTTATATTTAATTTATTTTCTTATGGTTTTGAAGTGCTTAAATAGTCAACGTAATATAAATGGCAAACATGATACACAGTCATGGGCAGCTAAATTAAGTAAAAAAAAATTATAAAAATTCAAACTTTAATCCAAAAAACAAAAAAAAAATCAATATTCCAAACAACATCTTTTGAAGTGAACCACCAATAATATCACATGCAGTTTTGTTTTTGGCTTCTTCTTATTAATACAAGTTTTCATAAAACAACTTTAAGATTTTTTTTTGTTTTTAAATAGTTGAAAAATATTGTAAAAGACACCGAACATAAAAGCCTCATTATCTCAATTACACAATAAACTATTCTCAGAGGTTTATCGAATATTAATGCCACTACAGTGCAGAAATATTAAAGACTTTTTTCATGCATCAATTTCTTGGACTTCGAAGGCCTATAAAAGTTGAAAATCTTATAGAATATTATGAGTGTAATTTAATTGGAGAATTTGCTGCATTATAAATCTTTATCATTTTTAAAGATCACGAATTTCACAGAAAGGTCAGCCGTAGGGTTAAAAAAAATTTAATTTTAGAGAGAAGCGAAATTATGCAAAATATAATCTCTCGATTTACAAGAACATTTCTTAAAGTTAATTCATAAAAATAACGGTTGTTTTTGTCATAGTAGTAGTAAAATTTTATAATAAAATTTTCATTTCCTACCAATCACCTTGCAAATCTGAATTGATTATTTTTCGCTTCCAATAAAAAAATATCTACAATTTAAAATAAGAAATGAGTTTAGACTGTGTAAGCTGGAGGTGACTTTTTCTTTTGTTCCCTTGGAGTGCTGTCTTTTGTCTGATTCTTTCTGACTAAAAACTTCACGAACTTTGTTCTAATTTGGATTTAATAATATTTAGCTAAAAAATATTTAACATTTTTATAAAAAAATCGCATTATTTATTTATTAACTTTGCTCGTCCACAATTTTGTTCAAAGTTCGGTATTCGGCGAATAAGTGATGGACCGAGTGTAAATTTAATTCGTTCGTGGGTTCAGAGATTCCGCGCAACTGCTTCGGCTATGAATGCCCCACGGACAGGGCCCAGTCGATCTTCAAGGACTCCCGAAACATTGAACTGGTTGAAAGCAGTTTACGTGAAAATCAGCGACTTTCAATACGGAAAAGAGCAGCCTCCCTGGGACTTCCAAGAGCGATTATTCAGGAAATTTTAAAAAAAGATCTGAAGATCTGGATGACATACTCTTTTAAAAAAAAAATCCGCATTTCCATTTTATCGTTCTATGCTCTTAATACAACTTTGTGTCAATTATTACGTATTTTATTTAAGTTTGAGAATATAAATCTGGTAGCAGATTTATACCTAATAAAATAGAACAAATTAAAAAAGACATCTCTAGGTTTTTTTTAGAAAGAATTCTCATTATTTTTATAAGAAATACTTCTTTAAAAAAATCAAGATATAAACTTAGGGTTTTTATTAGATATTCTTCTTGGTTTTGTCATATATAAAATAACACGCAGGCTAATATAATCAAGAAGATATCCTTATTAAGAAGTTTACGATGATTATTTACACATGAAATCCCTTTTTTATACAATTCGGAAGTAACCCTAAGAGAATTAAAAAGTTTCTTTCTGTGGATTGTTTTTTTGGTGCCAAAAATTGAGTAAATAAATTATGAATAACAAGCTTTCTTCTTGATGAAATTAAAAAGATTTATCACATGAAAATGGAATACAACTCGTATGTATGGCCCGGTGTTTCAAAGACTATTTTGAAGTTCCTCGACCGTGGACAGGGTAGCAGGGTAGCCAACTCTATTAACTCCCTTGAGCATCGTCGCAATGTGGGGTGCGTTTCGTTGTTCTATCGTTACTATAAAGGGTTCTGTTCTAATGAAATCAGAGAACTTGTTCCCGACACCCGGTCATTTAAGCGTACAGCGAGTTTATCAGTAAGAGCGTATCAATTCGTGGTCGATTTAGCAACGAATCGCACTACGCATGACAGAGAAACTCGTTTTTTGGCCGAACAGCACGTATGTGGAATAGACTATCCGCTGGTGTCTTTCCTGTCACTTTTGACGTGGGAAAATTCAAATCGAATGTCAATAAATACTACTCCCGCTACCCTTTCTCCCAAAACCTTATTTCCTAGTTCAGGCACAGTGCACCGAATGTGTAGGGGTCATCCTCTGAGTGCCGGTCCAAGAAAATAAAATAATAATGAATATGTTAGCAAAAATATTCGCTTTTTTCTGCTGGGATGCCTCTTAGCCTCAAAACGATTCATAGAAAAAATCTTCTTGAATCTATAAGGCAGTTGTGGCTCCGTGTAAACAAAAAGTTTTATTGAAAATTTGCAGTCAATCTGCTTTCATTTCTCTAAGGCTTGGAAAGTTTTTAAAATGTTTTCTATTAGTGGATGTTTTAGGGAATATTAAATTGTTCATGCATTTTGCGAATTCATTCATTTAAAACCTGTTGCAATGTCGCTACATACGAGGATGGTTTTGTAGACGCAAATGGACGGATTGTTGATTGCATTTCATTTAAGTATGTAGCAACTGCAACCTCTTGGGATATTACATGCATTTTTCGTAGTTGCTTTATTTTATGTGCACTTAACCATCCATGTACATGCATATTTAATTTTTTTATTTTTATGTTTTTTGTTTACAAGCAGCAAGTATTTTGTATTTTTATGCATTAACGGCAACAGCGAATAAAGAACGATTGTGAATGATGTTGCATGTTGCTGTATTGTCATTATCACAATCATAGTCAAAATTGTTGCTCTTGTTGTTGTTGCCAAGTATTATAAAATCCGGTTAAATTGCATGGAATATGTATGTAAATTTTTGTGTTGGCTTTGTCTTCGGCTTCGCTGTGTACATATGGATGTGTGTGTGTATGTCTGGCTGTGTGTATGCGGTATTCAGTTTTCTGTGTATCTTGTTGCGCTGTTTTGATTTAGAAATTAATTTATTCATGAGTCGTTTTCAAAGCATTTGCTCTTCTTGTTTTCAACTGCTATTCCAAACTGTTTACTCTTGCTATTAATGCAAAATTAAGTAGGAACGGATTTGTTCTTTCCCCAGTCGTGGTATCAGTCACAACCATTGCGATTTTCTCTCTTAACATTCTGTGTATTTAAAATAATGCAATTCTTCCCGTCATTTCGTGATGTGATTTGGCATTTGGCTGGCGCTTCAGAAAAGTATAATGAAAATAATATAATATTTATATATAAAAAATAGACAATGCGAACAAGGTAGTTTAGAGTTAAAAATATATGATCTGCACTTTAAACGCTTTGCGAAAATGTTTTCGTTTAAGTAGTTGAGAATGTATGAATGTTTTCAATGGTGCTTGATTTTCGCTAACTATTGCACGCAAACGTTTGAACTGGGTTTATGGTTTTAACTTTGATGTGAGAAGGCGAAAACTGTACAATGAAAAGTTAAATAACTCAAATGAATGTAGACTGCTGCTTCGAATCTCTGATTTGTAATTTCCATCTAATGGAATAAAATTATTTATTTATTCCTTTTCATCGTCATCGTGGAGTATATTTTTATTTTCTTATTCCTGATTTTAACGATTTTATATGGAACAAACGGCTTTACGCCATACTTGAACTTTAAACATTTTTTTGTATAAGACAGTTTGACGTTTTTTTTAAACGACTTCAAAAAAGGAGCAGGTTTTCAATTCGACTGTAATTTTGTTGTTTGTTGTGTCTGTTACCTCAGAACTTTTTACTGGATGGACCTATTTTAAAGATTACATTTTCATTGGAGAAGTCGCTCTTACCGTGTGGTCCCATTTTAAGGGCGGCGAGATAGGGACCAGACAACTCCCCGTAAACAGAACTTTTCACTGGGTAAACCGATTCTGATAAGTCTTTTTTCATTGGAAAAGTCGCTCTTACCGTATGGTCCCATTTGAATGGCGGGTGGATATGCGGAAATCAACTACTACTGCGGAACTTTTTACAGGGTGGACCGATTTGGAAGATTCTTTTTTCTTTGGAAAGGTTGTGCTTACGGTACAGTCTCATTTTAATAGCTACGGATCGGAGCCCTACAGCCCCCTTGACAAAAATTTAATTTTGTTAATATGTTAAATTAAAAGCGGGTCAAGGTGAAAATAAAAATTTTAAAAAGATTAAGGAAATGATACACTAAAAGGTGTAAAATAAAAATATAAGAAAAAATTAACCGACTTAAAAAAAGTAACTAAAAAGTAAAAAATAATATAATTTCAGTTTTGAACAGCTGAACTTAGAAATACAATATAACAAGACAATTGACAATAGTCAATTAGTTAATTTTCTTATTAAATTATATCGAGTGTTTTCTTTAGCTATCGGTATCGATAATTATGGTTTGACAGCTGAAAATGTCAAACTGTGTTGACATTTCTGTTCAATCAGATTTGGCACGTCATCATGAATCGGTTAAAGCCAGAACAAGGCTTCTAAATTGTGGAAAGTTATTTTGAAAGAAATAAATCTGTTCGCGAAGTTCAAACAGCGCTATTGGTTCATTTTCCGGTCAACATAATCGGCATTTCGTGCAGTAGTGAAATAGTGCGTAGCGAAGAGGCTATTGTTATTAATATTGCAAGGAGTTGTCGGTCGTTACGGTGAATGGCGAACTCTATCGAGCCATGTTGACTGAATTTTTGTTTCCCAAAAATGAATCAGCTAAACATCAACGGCATTTCGTTCCAACAAGACGGCGCAACTTTCCATACTGCGCGCTTAACAAGCGATTTATTGCATAATGGATTTGGTGACAACTTTGTTTCCGGAAGTGGTCCTGTTCACTGGGCTCCTCGTTCGTGCGCTTTTTATAGGGCATGGTTTATGCCGAAAAACCAGCAAGTCTTCAAGCATGGGAAGCCAATATTCAAGCCACCATTGACGCCATATGGCTAGATTTATTGGAAAAGTAGTCAACAATTGGACTGATCGAAAGGACTATGTAATTCGTGGACACGGAGAACATATGCCGCAAATCATATTTAAAAAGTAAATGCCATGATATTAGCTACCAGAGTATAATAAAAAAGATTTCCAACAATATTTTTGTCTTGTATTATCATTTTAAGTTCTCATGCAGCTAAATATACACCTGTTAAATTTTTTTTACTGTTTTAAATACTGTTGTTTATAAAGCTTAATTGCATTGCTTCCACGAAATTAAGCTCCCATGAAAAATGCTTGAAACATCGTTCGTGTTTTTCTTCTTGGATTACAGTATTGTTTTAATAAATTTCTAAACGAATATCCACACCCCTACACAGATACATAAAGAAATGTAAGCGGAAAAAAATAAGAATAACTGGAAACGCAAACAAAAACGAATTAAGAAGCTAAAAAGGAAGAAAAAGAAAAATTATTGCCAGCATCCGAGACCAGCGTCACGAAAGTTTCTTTTAATATTATTTTCGCAATGAAGTTGCACCACGTTGGCTCTAGAATGACATCGGAATTACTTCCGCTGTATATGTACATATGTATGTTTTTAACATTGTATGTCACATAAGCAAAATTTTGTGAATTATTCCAGGTTATACTAAACAAAAATTATATTTCTGCCCTTTTTTTCCCTGTTTTTGTCCTTTTCCAAGATTTTGTTTTACTGTTGCAAATCTTTTAAGTTGTCACATTTGTGCTAGTAAGCACAAAATTTAATAAAAAGGGCAATTTATAGCCAAAAATAATTATCATACTTGAAGGTTTAAGTGAAAAGAGTGGGAATGCAAATTAACCAAGCAGCTGCTCATCAGCACCTGTGTCAGCACGTTGTGTAGGTTCTGTTCACACAGCATCATCATTTTACTACATTGTGTGTTCGATAGAGAATAGGGAAGTTATCAATTTTCTTTTCTGAGCAATTTTTTTTCTCGAACAGTGCTCAGGGGATGTCCCTTCTGATGGAATAAATTGCGCCGCAATTAATTGAAAAGCGATAGTGATGACATTTGATGAAAAGGTAGACGGAGGGAGAACTTAGCTCTGGCAAAATTCTGCAGTTGCGTGTTTTTGAGAATGTGTAAAACAGAGTTCCTCAAGGTCAATCATTTTATTTCTCATTTAACTCGGCCGACGTTTTATTGCTCAAAGACTGACGACAGACCGTGCTGTTAGCATAGACACATCAGAACAATTTTAGGTCTGACGGGGATTTGAACCCCGTATCAACTGGTTACAGTGAAAACACGCTAATTACTCTGCACAACAGCAGTTTTGTAAATAAGCATTTTATAATTGTACAAAAATAAAGTTGGAGTATTCACAAGGTGTCATATTGTCATAATGTAATATTGCCATAATGTCTTAAAATTTTTAAATAGCTTAAACAAATTGTTGTTGGGCTTTAAAGAAAAAAAAGTAATACAAAAATAAGACTTTTTGAGCTACGTTTATTCGTTTGTCATAAATTAATAGTAGTAGGCGATTATATTTACAAACCGCCGCTTCTTATAAATGATATAAAAATGCTTTTACATTAAAATAAATTTTTATAATATAGAAGTAAGTAAGACCCAATACATCTAACAATATACAAGTGAGGAAATGTTGTTTCTGTAACTTATCTGGCTAGCAGCTTCTTAACGTTGAGCTACTAGCCGCCGTCCACAAAAAAATTCAGCTCCTATGACTGGTAACAGCTATTTTTGATTATATTTATTTCAATAATTTCGTTCGCCAGAATAAAAATTTTATAATTTTAATTCAATTTGAACTTATTACAAGATGTGCAGCTCATTTCTTATCGAATGATTTTATTTTTTTCCACTTCTTATCAGTTGAATGAATTTTTTAAAATATCATTCTGAATTATGGCGGGTTGTTCACAGCAGTCTATTTTTTCGTATTATTGTTTTAAACACATGAGTTTATGACTACCATTGGAATAGCCGAAATATAAGGAAAGTATTACTAATTTAACGAGTTAACCGAATGCAGTGTGAACTCAACTATTTTTTCTTTATTGATACGTGTTAGGATCAGTGTGCTTATTTGTGCAGTAGAGCCCCCATTTTGGTTACGATTTGCGTCACCTACATACGCTTGAAATTTTTAACGTGTTTTTGGCGTGTTGCAGCGCCTCTGATGACAAAGAGACGTATTAAATTTTTTGAAGCTTCGTTTTTAGCCGTTTGTGGTGTTTATTTTACTTCGCCGGTACTTCACAATACTTCACAAGGAGGGCGTTCTGATGTGCCTGTGGATTGGCTACAGCTGAAGCCGTTACTGTTCAGTGACCAGTGAGTATTCCTTCGCCACTGAAACTTTCCGACAACAACTGACACAAAGACACAGTAATGAATATCAGAAAAAATGCGAGTTGTTTTTGTGAGTGTGAAACTGTGGTTGAACCCAGGCAATTTTTGGTTTTGTAGTCAAAGTGCAGACTACTTCTGCAATCGCCACCCCAATTTACATAGAAAAAACGTGATCCGATTTGCGCCGTATCGCATTTCCCCGGTCCCCATTAACGATGCCAATCGGGTGTCCAGTGTACTTTAAAATATCATCTATATTAATTTGCTTTCATAATATTTATGATCGCACATTTATTTATTTCTTTATTTATTTATGTATTTGTTTTGGAATAATTGTTCGCAATTAGTTTTGGCAAACAGTTTTTTAAATGACACTAATTTACTTAAATTGCAATAACCAGGCGTAAACAAAATATTCAATAAATAACTACGTATGAATAATCGTCGAAGTTGGAATTATTGACAATTGCAATTTATAATCTGAATAGTTTTTGATTTATCGAATTATTGATTATTGTCAGCATTCGCGTTTGTCTGTTTTTCTGCAATTCCAATGCATGAATGAATGAATGAATAAATGAATCAATGAATTTATAATTATTGGATTTGGATTTGTACAATTCATTTGAACTAGATGCGTTGACCAACATTTACACTTGAAATGGCCAACATTTATAACACATTCACTTTTAACACTTTGTCTTGCTCAAATCAAACATTGACAAACGACTCGGTTGATTTTATTGCATAAAACTGCCACTTTATTTATTTAATTTTTTATTTCTATTTTTTTTCTAACGCAATCAAAATTTGTATCAAATTCAATTGAATTTGACTTGAGTAGCCCGTTCAATTGCTGACACATTTCTTGATTTATTATCTCAATTTTTTACATATTAATTTGATTTTTTTTTGTTTTTTTAATTAATTTTTTACTTAAGAATGAAAATGTGTGCTCAATTTGAATTTTTTAATAGAACGATTTATTAATTTAATTATGTTGCCGTCTTATAATGTGACATTTAATATACAAGTAATTTCTTTTTTTCTTTTCTTTACAGGTGAGTCTTGTGTGCGATGAGTTTGTCAATATTTTGTAAGTCAAATGCAATTAATAAAGTGAAAATTAATTTAAAATTTTAATACTTGGGCGGTGTGAGGAAAATTACGCGATGATACCACCAGAAAAGTGGTATCACATCGCATGTATTGTGACATTTCGTTCTACTGTGGCGTGTGATAAGTGTAAATGTACATTAAATAGTAAATGTGTATATGTATTACATAAATATTTTATTGTTGCTTTATTACTTGATATTTTAATTTAAGAAAACATAAATATTGTTACTTGTTTTTATTAGAACTGCTACTTGTACTATTATTTGTATAATTGGGCCAAAGTGTAGAACATTAATACGAGTTCTTGAAATTGAATAAAAACAAAATAACAAAGATTTGATTTCGTCAGCAAAATACGTCAGCGTGTAAATACAGGTGTTAGACACAACTAAATATCTGGCAATTCTTAATTAACATAGAATTTCTATTGACATTCTAGAGAAAGACACAGCGGGTAGGAACATTTGTGTCACTTATCCAAAGCGCACTTTCCTCGAAAAATGCACGAAAAATACAATGGTCACTGACGATAATATTTACAATTTGATATTAACAAAAACATTGCGGATGGTCTTTTTACCCATTTAGAACTTGTTGAGCGAGAAATGTCATCAAAATTGCCAATCGCTGGGGGTGCTGTTGCCTGCAACTTAAAAATTGTCGGTTCAAGACCCGGTCAGGCTAAACATTTTTCTATTGCCTCCGTGCTAACACGGCTCTTATTCGTCGGTCTTTGAGCAATAAAACATCCTGACCAGTACTCAGGATATGTCGCCTACGCATGCCAATCCATGCACCGAAACTATATTGTGGTTTTTTTTTTAGCTGCATAAGAACTTAAAAAGATAATGCAAAATAGAGAAATATTGTTGGAATGATATGTTTCTTATTATAATCTGGTAGATCAATTTTAAATATGATTTCCGCCAAATGTCCGCCGCGTCTACGAGTTACATGGTCAATTGGATCAGTTCAAATGGAAATAAAGTTATCACCAAATCGATGTTGCACTGTATGGCAATTTGCGCCGTCATGGAACCATTGGTACCAAACGTCTTAGATGTTTAGCTGATAAATTTTTGAAAACAAAAATTCAGTCAGGCTGGCGCGATAGCAATCGCAATTCACCGTAACGACAGCTCCTTGCCATGTTAATAACAGTAGCAATCTTATCTTCGGTACACACATTTCATCATATTGTTGCTGGTTTTGAATCTCGAGAAGAACAAAGTTCGTGCGAAACCGATCAATAACTGCACTAATTGCTTGCTGACTAGGCCGATTATGTTGACGGGAAAATGGACGAAGAGTTCTATGAAATTCGCGAACAGATTTATTTATTTTTTTAAAATAAAGTTCCACAATTTGAAAGTGTTGTTCTGGCGTTAAACGATTCACAATGATTTGCGAAACTATAGTGAACAGAAATGTGAACACAGAATTATGTTTGTCGAAACATTATTATCGATATCGATAATTTTCATACAGCATAGAATAAACCAGGAAAGGGGTAGTGTAGGTGAAGTCTTAAGAAGGATAAATGGAGCTTAATTCTTACAACAACTCTTGCGTGTTATTGCGTGTTTTTGAAACAGAGTTGCAGCGTCTCAGGCGTTATATTGACGCATTCATTTTTAAGCTGAAGTAGAGCCATGCTGCACTGGTAGAAAACGCTTCATTCAGACAATGAATTCATTCGTTCTATCAGTAAAATTGTTCATTATAATCAATGGCCAGTGTTTTATTATTTATGTTTTTTTTTGCAGATCTAGTGTCATAAATACAATGAAAGTATTCATTATGTAAATGAAAGTTCAACATTAGATTAATGAAATTTTCCCATAACACGAAAGAAATTATTTAATTAAATAATTGAAATTATTTGGCGGGACTTTCATTCCAAATTCATTGATTCAATGAAACGTTTTCGTTGATATAATGAAAATTTTAATTGATTTCATGATTGTGTTTATTTTTATTATATGATTTATTTTTGTTTGTTGTTAGGTTAAGGTGGCCTATATGTACATACATTTCATTGGAGCTAATGCCAACTAGTCGGTTTACACCAGTTTACAGTGGAATTTTTTAGACAGCTACGAAATCTCACGTGCTTATATAAAAACTTCCAACAATCATTTGAGAATTTCCAAGTAGGCAAACATAAGGAATAATGTCACGTTGTATTCATGACATCTGTTTATTGTATTTATTTCTATGCTATCCTGCTTTTAGCCAAAAAAGAAAATTGACGATATTGAAGTTTTTTTGGGTGTAAAAATATAAAAAATGTAACCATATTTATTACGCAAATTCAGTGCATAAAGCAACAAAAAATGTAAATTTTTTTATATTTGCCCAAAAATAACTAAAAAGAACATTCAGTTAAACAATGTAAAGTTTTTAAGAAATACAATGGAAATGAAGAATTTGAGTACAGAGTAAATTGAGACGAATCGTGTATACAAAGAAAACTTTAATTGTATTAATGTAAATTCTTATTAATATAATGCAGAACGAGTTTCATGAATGAGTGATTTCTCTATTAGTGTATTTAGTATTTTGCTTTGCCGACGTTTAATTGCTCAAATACCAACGGAGGAGCGTGCTGTTTGCACAGACACATCAGAAACATTTCTAGTCTGACGGCGGTTTTAATCGGGCCAATCTTCTGGTTGCAAAGTCAACACGTTAACTACTGAGCCAACAGCATCCCCTAACTACTACATGAATAGTGTGAACAATAGAAACTTTATTATACAATTTAACTAGTGATGGCAAGAATTTTAATGTAAAAATAAATATGCAAGTTGCTGACGTACAAATCGAGAAACTACGGGGTACAATGAAAACACATTCATTCATTTACATTTCATCTGTAGCGTTGTTCATATTAATTAGTAAAGTCTTACTTACCACTCTCATTAGTTGTACAATCTACTAAAATAGTCAATAACAATGTACAAAGTGGCAATAGTAGACGTTCGTAGAACAAACGAAATTAATTTGCAAAACAAAAAAGGAAACGGCAATAAAGAGAGACAAAGCAAAACATTATGGCAAATAACTAAGGGATACAATTTATTTGGTTGGGTGTGTGTTTGTAAAATAAATATAAATTGTATTTTGTATTTTATATGCCTGAATGTGTTTGTGTATTTAATTAGTGCTTTTTTTGAATCATTATTACACTCGTAATGAGCCAGACGTGGTTTGGAAAAAATTAAAATTTTGCCAAAAATACAGCAAATATTTTCCCATGTCGCAAACATATTTACTTTCAATTATGGAAAATAGGCTTCTTTTCACTTCAGTAAACCTTATGGAAGAAAATTTGAAATAAGTATTGCACATGTTTCATTTAATCTCAGATGATTAAAATTAAATTACGAATTAATATGAGACGAGTTAATTGTTATTTATTTATTTATTTATTACAAACTCGTACTGTATACATATACGTATGTAGTATATCGGGTTTTGCATTAAGGCCATAACACTTATATCCATTAATAAAACGCAGAATATGAGATAGTGAGTTCACCGAAAGTAAAAACCCGATTTTAACGTTGAAACCACCAACACCTGATTTTGCGTTCTCATTTACTACAATATTGACAGAAAAATTGTTACAAAATGTGCAACAACCGTGTGAACACAGAATTTTTGTGTGGCAACATCGTCACAAAATATATTGTCGGTGCATTGTATTCCAATAATATTGTCATAATTTTGACAAATCGTGAGAACATTCTTCATTTCCATTGACGCGTAATTGCCACACATTTGTTATTGTTGGAAGTGTTTCAGTTAGTGCACCGTACATAAATATAAATAGATAAATATTTCTGTTGGCAATGCTGCCCATAAATATTTAGATACAATGTTAAAAGTCGGATCTGGCAACGTTTGCCATACAATAATCTGACAACCGTGTGAGCAGACAATTATTATTGGCAGAAAAATTTACTGTCGCAGAACTGTGTGCCAATGAAATTGTATGGTTTTCTTTCAATAGTGTGAACAGACAAATTACCAGATGGTAACAATTTTTCATTGTGAGTGCATTGCCACCATATTGCCGTATCCTACAATATTGTACAATCTCACAATCGTGTGAACATAGCTTCACTATAAGTTTAATTAAATCAGGGTTTAACGCACAGTTTGTTTAAAAAAAATTCGTTTATTTCCTTCTCCTAAAAGTCGGTGATAGCATTTTCATTATGCCAGATAGAAGCCAATAGCTTATTTTTTATTTGTACTTTTTATTGTTGTTGCTTTTACGTTGTTTTAAATTATTTTAGTGATTTTATTTACCAAATTTTCCTTTATTTGTTTTATTTTATTGAGCGGCATTAAAATTGCCAGCTGTTTTCTATTTCTTAACTTGGTAGCACTGCCTTTAGTACATGAAAATTAATGTTGTATTTCATGCAAGCAACTTAAAACCTATAGAAAAAAAATTTAAAAAACATTTTTTTATATGGTAAAACGAGGTTTTAATACTTCGTTTCAACGTAAAACCAACTTTTACTTTAAAACCAGTCAGTGTGAAAACACTATAAGTTGTCTGTGTAGTGCAATTTAAGGCAAATTGCGTTTTCGTGCTTTCATTTTGTGCGGAACATTGACAGTTTCTCGTTGGAAGTTCCTCGTCTTGGTATAGAGAAATGACTTGATATGGCCCTATAAAAAGTAAACCAATGGCTTTGGGTCGCATGAACGAGACGGCCATTCTACTGTACCATTTTTCGAGCATAAAACAGGTTCATCCATTCATTCCTTTGTTCATGTGTCGAAATGAATACTTTTGGTTTGTATTTGTGCTGCATGTGCTATGGAAATGAATGTACATAAATATTTTTTTATTTTATATGAATATATCCCTAAAATTGATTTATCTTTATAAAATATTTATTTAGTGCAGGATTACAGCTGCAGTATGCAGACAGAATAAATGCACTAGAATTCATGTAAAAAGCGAATTCAATTCATTTGATCAGTTAATTTTATTTTACTTTTTAGACGTACTTTAAAAACATGTAGGTAATCTATTAAATTCGTTTTTAATTCTTCATACCTCCGAGTAAGTCCTTCAAGGCCATGTCGAACTTCGCATACACTATCTTTTTTAGGGCAGTGCGATTATAATAGTTACCAATACATGACCTTGTTTTGCGGGTCTACGTAAAAAGCGGGCAATTCCCTAACGTTGGAGCATTTGAAATGCAACATTCGTCAAGTTATCGCCGTGACACCGCGGCCGCCCGAAGTGTGTCAAAGGATCGAATTCTGCAAACAATCTGTCAGAATGCACTGATTTCGTGTATAAATATTGTATGTGCTGTAAAATCGAAAAAGAAACACAATAATAAAATGGCATGTATTAGGAATACCAGTGTGTTTTATGTGTGTATTATATGAATGAATAATAAATAAATTTGATTGTAAATTTTTTTTTGTAAATGAAAAGTACTGTTGCAATTTTGCAAAAATATCTCTGTAAAAACAATTCGAGCAAACGTTTAAATTAAAATTAATTGGAAATTTAAAATATTGCATAGCTCACAAATTGCATTTATAATTCTTTTTTCAATTAAGATGTGTTATCTGCAAATAAACTGTTGTGTTAAATTTTCAAATCTTCCTCTTCTATTTGAATGAGCATAAAATTGGACTATTATTTTCATATCTGATACTTGTTGAATTCGTTAAAAATTTAATTTCTTGGTGTTTTATTTATTTCCATTCACTCTTTATTTGAATTTGGTACGATTTCCGCTCATCTCATATCAAATTTGCTCATCGGCTTTTGTTGTCCATTGTAATTTCAATGATGTTGTATTTCGTACAAAATGGGCCAGGTCGAAGCACTATAGTGAAATAAAAGTTTCGCATCGAAATCATTGCTTTATGTGTGTTTAATTTAACTTTACTTTTGAAACCGCAAAATAGATAACCCGTTACAAACGGATACGCAGCAAATAAATGTGATTTATTTATTAACAGCCCTTGATCGCAAATAACGTATACGCAACAAATATTTTTTTAATAATAATTAATATTACTTATACGTACGCAACACTGGCTGTGGTTTGCGTGATATTTAATTGACTTTAAACTTTTAAATTTAATTCAGATTTTTTTTCTTCTGTCTTCAATCATTGCTTAATGCTCATAAACAATTCTTAGAAAATCATTGGTTTATTGTGGCAGTGTATGCAGAAATATTGTAATAAAAACGGAAACATTACACTCTGATTGTAACACAAATTTTTGTAAGAGTGAACACTTTCTGCAACGTAAAAGTTTATACTTTGCATTTCACACATCCAATCCAACTGAATGTCATTTGTTTGCATGTTTAGCAACAACAACAACAACAGAGTAATATCGACCACAAACAATAGAAACAACAAACTGATTTATGGTTTCAATTGCATAAAGTTGACAAATAAATAAAAACTGTTACTACAAAATATTTCTAAAATATGACAAAAGGCAAAAAAGAAAAGAAAAAAAGAAACTGCAATACAATTGCTGAAAGAAAATAAATGAATTTCAGTTGTTTTTGAAATAAAAGCTGTTTGCTTCTCTTATATGTTATCCTTGCTCCTTTTCGGTCATAAATTACTGTGTCATGTTAGAATGGATGTTGTTATATTGTTTTAAACAATTATAAATAACCGTATAGAAAAATATTTGCCGGACTCGACAGGCATTGCTTTGTTTTTAGAGGATATCACCAACTGGTAATACATTTAGGCCAAGTATTGTTTGTTATTTTTGCACTCTAAGGTACAAAAAGTGCTAATTTCTTATTTATTGTTTTCTTAGAAAAGCAGCTAAATGAAATTTTTGAGTGAAAAGAAAACATAAAAGTCCAGACGAGTTAATAATATGTGGGTGTCTTCGGCATCTTCCCTCATTTCCTGGAATTGAAGAACTTCTATATTAAGTCTTCCAACGGAAGTTCACAACATAAAATTGGCTCAAAATTCCTGGTGGCTTTTAGTTGATATCCGAAACTCTTTACTGGTTCGCAGATACTGCAATCGAACAGGTGAAATTGTTTTTTGTTATCTTGGACCAGCACTCAGGAGATGACTCCTACGTATGCGGTGCATTGTGCTGGAACTAGAGGAGAGGGATAGTAGGAGAAATGATAGGAGGTGAAGCTTCACTATCTTACAACACTGCTTTTTGCACATTATTTGTTTTAACAGCAGCGTTGTAGCGTCTCTGATGTCAAGCAGACGTATTAAATTTTGAAGCTTCGTTTTTAGTGGAACCCAAGAAAATTTTTCGTTTTGTAGTCAACGTGCAGATTACTTCGACAATCGACCATAAAGAATTATTAATTAACATTAATTAATAGTTAATTAAAAGTATATAAATTGAGTATAGTAAACAACTGATACCCAGTTAGACTTTTATTCCATATGAAGTGAGACGCTTTTTCTATATCCAGAAAAAGTATTCCCTGTTTGCTGTTTACGAACAACTCAACTGGTCATCTGCTATTATATTATTATTCTCAATGAATTCGTTTAGCCTGCTCAATAAGATTTTTTTAAATACTTTATCAAGACAACTTAACATACTTGTAGATCGATAGTTATTTGGTGATCTGGCATCTTGTTTTGACTTTAATATTGGCACTAATTTTGCCACTCTGAATTGCTTTGGAAAATATCCATTTCTTAAACACCAGTTAAAAGCTTTCGTAATCACTGTGTAAAATGTATCTGTCATATTCTTCAATATAATGGCATTTTTATTCCGTCCAAACCCGCAGCTTTGGAGTTTATCGACGTTGTTGGTGGATACTGTTCTAAACTACCGGCCATTGTTTGATCTTTCAACCATTCACTATGTTTTGTAAGAGCTTTGTGTTTTTTAGATGCCATATTATATGTTGTTTTGTAAAAGTTTTTGAAAAAACTCGCGATTATATTTGCCTTTGCTTTACTATTGTATACCTGCGTGCTATCTACAGTTAAGTAGGTAAATTTGTTCCTTTGCCCTTTCATTGCTTTTGGGGCAGCCACCGATGGGTTACTACTACAACATTTCTGCCGGCGTATAGAGTATATAGAGGACTCGAAGGCATTATGGCCTGGGCTGGACGTTCCAAAATCCACACGGCTACTGGGAATGGGTAGGAAGGAATTGAGGGTTCTGATGGGAGCTTTGGCTGGTTACTGCTAGACTAGTCATAGCTTTGGTCGGCAAGTAGAGAGAGTTGACCTCTGATCTTTGCAGGTTGTTCCCAGGATCACGATGAGACCATGGAAGACATTATCTGTCACTGCCCTGGCTTAGAGCAAGGCGGGCTGGGCAGCGGTTTGTGGTGATAGCTGCTTTCCTTTATTCTCTTATTCCTATTATGCTTCCTTCTTATTCTTCTATTCGTTCTTATTTATTCTACCTTCTTTCCTCGTAGGGATTCACAATGGGCTATATTGGTCTCCCAGTGGAGGTCTCCTAGTGATACTGGACACCACCCTTCTTTACCTCGCCTGACCTAACCTAAATTGAAAAATCGCGTAAATAATTCAAAATCACTTTTGTGAATAATTATGGAACACTATAATAAACACATTAAACTCCCATACAATTACATTAAAGGAGCACGTTCTTATCAAAGAAATTTTTAAAGCTGTAACTGCAAGCATAGAAGAAAGTTCGAAAGTTTTCTTGCATCTCTCAATGTAACTTGAGATTTTTTTTTATTTCTTATGATGATTTGTAGCTCCTCTTTCCTTCTGCCGATGTGGCTGATCTTCAAATTTACTTTAAGTCAACTGAATAGCTGCTGTAGTTAAGGAGACCTTCATTCATTGTTTGTCCCATTTTTATTTATTTCTCTCTCCCTCCCCTCCCAATTCAATTGCTTTTTCAGAATCACCATTAAAATAACTTTTGTAACCCGGTTTAATTCACCAGCAGCTGGATATTGTCAGTTTAAAATGTGAAAATATAAAATTTTGTTACTTCTAAATGGATTCCATTATTTTGTCACAGTGTCAATATATTCGCAACAAAAGAAATATTCTGTGTCATTCCTAAGATATTTAATATCCTTTTTATACGCTTTAACTACGTCTATTTAAGCAACAGCATAAGCACTACACAGCGCTATTTAAAACACAGCTAAAAGTTTTTCTCATCCTCCTTTTTTAAATGAACATCTCAATAAAAAAAAAAAGGAAACCTTTTTTTTCTTTTAAGAAATGTTTATGACAACATATTTTTATTTTCTTTTCGCCTAAAAAGTTAAATTGTTTCGACAAAAATTGTGTTGAAGAAAAAACTTTTGTTATAAATGCTTCATAGTTTAAGTGCAGGTCTGTGTTATATTCATCATTAAATCGTTCCCTATAAGTGACAATAATTTTGCATGAGAAAAATATGATGCAAATATCTGACTTGGACAATGGTGGAATAAGAAGGCCGATAATTTACTTTCTATGGCGAATAGTTTGTTCGACGGACAATTCACATGACATTGATGTATAGAACTGTTTGCGTAGTAGAAAAATATTAACAAATTTCCATCGTTTTTCAATTCCTCCTCTATTTCAAATCAGTTTTATAAATTAAAGATTTGGTTGTTACGAGTATTTGATACAACGAAGAGAATAAACTTACATTTCAGATTTTAATTGGGGGGAAAGTAACTTATAATAAAATTTTATGTCAGACATTTAAGACACAATTAGACCAAAAAGGAAGTCATACAGTGGAAATATTTGGAAAATATTGCGGACAAATAATTATCGAAAATAATTTAGAGAAGACAAGCAATGACGGTGGCGATGGCTGAAATAGTCTGCACGTTGACTACAAAACCAGAAGAGTCCTGGTTCGACCCCAGTTTTAGACTGAGTCACAAAAACATTTCGCATTTATTATGATGTGCATTAGCGTGTCTTTGTGTCAGTCGTTGTCGGAGGGTTTCAGTGGCGAAGGCATAGTCAGTGGTCACTGAACATAACCGACTTCAGCTGATATCAATCTACAGGCACATCAGAAAACTACAAAATTTAATACGTCTTCTTGACATTGGAGGCGCTGCAGAGTTGTATGACAGTGGAACTTTACCACTTAAAATCTCTCTCACAATCCCTTTCCTTTGGTTCCTGCACATGAGTATGTGTGGCTGGCCCAAAATAGAAAAAAACATTGCTTTGCTGACGTAGGGGCCATGGCACCGGTCCAGTGTTAGTTTGATCGCCACTGCAGTTTTCATCACACCCAAAGTATTTCTTGTTATAACGATAACAATAGCGCTTCCTACGATGCTCTTGTAATTTCAGCTCAATTTAAATTTGTAGTCACTGTGCATTATCGTTGCTGCCACAATTGTGCTAGTGGATTTGTAATACTAGTTTCTGGGTAATAAAATACTCGTGAATTGTATGAGTACTTGCTTGCCCAGTACGGATTCGTTCTAGAAGGGCCCTCTACCTTGTCGCCTGCTTGCGACATTTCATATTTGTGTCTTTTATTCACAGGTTGTCATTGTCGGCTGTCGTTGTTTAGCCAGAAATTCTAAATTCTGATTGAAATTAATTATGAATTTTGCTTTTGCTTTGGCAAAATAACAAATGTTACTCCTCCTCGCCCTTCTCATAGAAGCAAATGTGGAATGTGCATCTCATCTTTTATACGAAGAAGCCGAGGCCCTCTATAATTTTAATGGTAATTGAATCAAATAAACGCTTAACCTGTCCTTTAATAAGGCCTGAACTAAAGACGGTCTTATGAGTTTTCCTGCTGGGTGTTTCTGTATAAAGTTATGAGAGATGTGAAACATTTGTCTGCGTGCTGTCATTAATTTTTATTATGAATGAATATCCCACGACATTTTACATGATGAGTTTCGTGCGAGAAATATGAGCCGTGAAATAAATACGTTAACATTTGCTTCTCGTTTTCAATTATGCAAAAGTTCAAGTATAAAAGTAATAAATAATATGGAAAATTGTTGTTTAATGTCACTAATAAATATTGTATTGTGTATACGTGTATGTTATATGTTATACTGGGTTCTACATTTTGGGGTTTCAAAAGTGAAGTTAAATAAAACACATATCAAGCTATGATTTTGATGAAGGAATTAAAATGTCATTTAAATGGCCGCCTCTAGATTGATTGCAGCAGTCGATCCACTTCGACCACCTTATCGCATACTTCGAGCGATTTCTCGGCAATAACTTGACGAATGTTGGTTTTTAAATGATCCAACGTTACGGAATTGTTATAGGAGACACGGTCTTTGAGGCAGCCCAAAAAAAAGGTGTACCCGTGTCAAATCGCATGGTCATGGTAGCCAGTTCAGAAAACTTCTCAAGAAATGAAGCCAAAATCGGTCGTGTTGTGTGACTCGTGGCACACCACTTATCGTCCAGTTCATAATCTTCAATTGCAGGACAAAAAAAAGTCGGTTATCATACGGCAATAGCGCTCTGAATTTGCACTAATACGGTGTTCAGACATGCTTTTTTTATTGAGTCAATATTCATTTTATTGACACAATAATTTTAGTGTTCAGACATACAAAATTTAGCTAACCCAATAAGCATTTGACAGCAGGAAAACGAAATTGTTTTTATTTTGCTTTGTTTTGCTTTGCTTTGTTAATAAAATCTATTAACATTTTTCAACGACGTTACCCTTTGTCGATAATCGTTTGTCAACGCCGTTACCATTTGTAGATAATTTTGCTTACTGAACACGCTTGTGACAGTGTTGTATTTGAAGTGTTACGCAATATTTATAACAATATCGTACCTATTGCTCCATAACTTAATTCGTATTTTGTATGGAATATTGCGCTTATTGCGTAAATCTCAATAAAGGTTTATATCTGAACACCGTATAACGCTTTCACTAACAGAAGTGATATTTTCGGCTGTGCTTACATTGCGATGAGGCACAGGCCTGACAACATCAGTAACGCTTACAGTCTCTTCCAATTGCTTTATAATTTTGGCAATTTAGTTGATTACGACGACAGTAAGTTTTAACTATTTTGGCGCGTTCTTCGGTTGTTAAACGATCTATATTCGAGAAAGGCAAACCTTTCACGAAATAAATGACACTTCAGGTAATTGATACGAATTAAACACTTGACAGCCTCTCCAGACCGGAGGTTCTGAATGTCTATAAACTCTCCATCTTATTTAAGACTTGCACAAATGATTTATCACACCAACAAAGAAAAAAGAAAAACGAATGCTACTGAACTGAAATGGAAAGCTAAATTATGTTGGGGAAACATTGACTTTTGTCTGAGAATAAATATTAGCAGGAAATAGAGATGTACATCTTAATTTGTATTGAAATTAAGAAGTATAAATAATATGAGGAGTTAATTTTAGCCATCATGAAAATTCTGCACATACTTATGTAAGATATTTGTTTGACATACACACATATGTATGAACGTATGTAGCTTATTTGAGTCCTTGGGAAAATTAATTGCCCCAATAGATAAACGTCTTATGAGCAGCTCAAACTTATATAACAAATATATGACGTTTATTGGAACACATACAATAATTTATACACATACAAACATCACTTTATCTGTATTATTCTTTAATAAAACAACTGAAGAATAATAATATTTGCTCTTCTCATGATGGCTTTTCTTTGTTAAATGCTGCTGGTACTCTATACTCGTATTTGGTGGCTGCTGAAATAATCGATTGCACAATTTCTCTAAATATCGTGTGTTGCATAATAAAAAAAAATAACAATGAAACAAGTAACTGAGCGAAACCAGAAATCGTGGGTTCAAACCCTATGCTTCCTTCATCGGTATAAAGAGGCAACAATACGGAAAATAAGGAAGGAAAATAATATACAAAATGACTCCCCCTTAGCTTTAAAATTAAAGCGTCAACTTAACACCAGAGATATAGCAGACATACATGAGTGTAAGAACTGATCCCTATTCTTAGCCCTTGGGCACTCATCTCCACGCTACGCTACACTATATCTTTATAAAAAGAAGACAAAGCAACACATAATGTCATCGTTGTTAGTGGGACTACTTAAATGCCTGTATTTTACTTTTCCTTAGAAACTACAGTCGCACTTCCCTATAACGAACTTCATTATTACGAATTTTTCTCTATAACGAATTATTTCTGAGAACACTGAGAACATGGCGAATTTTTGTTCATGAAGTTTTTCTATATTGCTTTGGAAGTAACTTCCAAAAACTTCTTACATTTATATCGTCAATTATAATTCATGCATATTTTTATTTCACGGTTAATTTTTTTATTTTTATGTTCTTATGAGCAAAGTACAGACTGTGTTCAAGATTAACGTGGATATCTGCGCATAGCTACAATGGGCAGGGAAGGCAACTAGTAACTTGCCTGTAATATACACCATGCTAAGGTGTTCAGGGCTGTCTATACCCTGGAGTCAACTCAGAGAGTTTAGTGTCATGATCTTTAAATGCAGACTTCCATTCATCAAAGCTCTATCCGAAGATTGAGCATTTTGGGGACTTCCACCTGCATAGTCCATGACACTCTCCGGTGACTAATGTTGAATGGCAAGAGCACGTAAATTAGTAAAACTCATATCAGAACATATGTACAAGGTGGGGCAAAAGTAATCACCCGATGTTCGTTTACTGCACTTTTTAAAGGAAAATCTTCAAATCGTTAACCAGCACTCAGAGAATGACCCCTTGATATGCGATGCATTGTGCTGGAACAGATGTGTTCAAGATTTGCGTGGACACCTACGCACAGCGTCTTATTCCACGGTGCTCTCAACACTGAGTGACGATCACTACCGCCCCCATAGCACTTGGAGATACAAAATCCTGTACCACTACCAGTGCACACGGGTGGCAAATCAAATTATAGTTATCCCTGGTCTATAAATTGCACCTTGCTAATGTGTTTCGAGCTGTCGCTTCGCTGGTAGTACTAGATTAGAATTGAACTGTATTTCTGCAGTCGCACGGAAATGCAAGCATAACCTCCTCAATCTCTAGTTAGATTTCGAAGAGTCGCCTCTTCTGTCATATTCAAACTCCAAGGAAGTTTAAAGTAATGCTAGACCTTTAGCTAAGTACCGCGGAATTGCTAAACACCCGTACGTTTGAAACTTGTCCCAAACGCGCCTGCGGGGATTGTGCTGGTACAAGAGTAAAGGGGATAATTAGAGAAATGACAGACCACTTCAGGAATAGTGCAGACAGAAGAGAGAAGTGGTGCAATGATAAGAGGGGTAGATAGAGCTTAATTCGTGAACAATTCTGCACTTGCGCGTTTATCGCCAAATCTAATGGCTCGATTACGGATGGCAACCGAACTTTAGTTGCATTGCAGTAAATATGGTATTACGGATGACAACGGGCAACTAAGAATTGTAATTTTCAATTGCTTTTTCTAGCAACTAAAAATTTCTGCTTACCAGTCGGCAACGCAACCGAATTTCGGTTCCCATCCGTAATCGAGCTATAAATTACCCAATACTTTTTTTGTTGTTGTTAATTAGCACTGACGAACCACTGACTGTTATAGCAACGTTTAAACTTTTCCTCTCCAATTATAAAATTCCCAAAATGCTTTAAGCTTCATCGGGATTAGTACGCACAACAAGAAATTTATTAAATTCTGTTTGAAAACCAAAACCAGCGAGTGCAGTTGCTTAAAACGTCCTTCCAAAATAATTTATGAAAAATGAAACCGGTCATTAAACGAATTCAGACATTTACTCATACAACTACACACACACACACACATATTTATGTAGTACAAATATGTAATTGCAACTAATTCAAAGTTTTGTAATTATTTGAAAGCTATTAATTTCTATATTAAATATTTTATATGAAATTTTTTTTATTCATTTATTTATTTGTCATTTTCTTAAATTACACACAAAAAACATGAACAACATGAATTTTTTGTCAGACTGCAAGCAGTCAGTCGTTGTCGCTGCCGTTGGTGTGGTCGTGCTCGAGACACTCGTATTATTTAACTGACTGGTCTCACATTCTGCAGCACATATTACAACACACTTGTTCAAGGTTGCCGATTTGTTTCTTAATTATTAATGTTAATGGTTTTCTTTTGCGTTTTTATTTATACTATTATTTTAATTATTATTATTTTTTATTGCTTGTGCATTAAAGAGACATTTATTAGGCTGTTAATAACGCAAAATGTTAATGTGCTGTTCAACGAGGTTTTTGTTGAATTTCATGGAAATGCGATTGCCAAATCCAAACAAATTTTTTTTAAATTCAGAAGGTTTTTCTTTTTTTTTTGAGGTGTAATGGTAACTACTCAGCAATTAAAGCAAATGCGTATGAATAAAATTCGCATTTAAGAGATTCTAATCTTTTTACAAGTTTAATTTCATCATGACGTTTCAGGTGGTGGTTCCACATGTTGAAATCGGTGAAATCGTCTACAAAATTTATATGCAAATCCATTTGTGTTCATTTGTCGTTTGCAATTATTTTTTCTTTTTTAATTTTGCTTTTAATTCGGTGATTTGGTTTTTGTAGTAAATCAAGAAATAGGCAGAAACTAGTTGTGCTCGCTACAATTGCGGTATTGGAATTAATCTGCCAACAATCGGTTAACAGAATTGTGTTAATTTTAGCAATAAAGGTCTATAAATTATTTGTTATTTAAAAAGATTTCTAGTTCTTTGAGGTTTCTTTTTGAAAATAATTATTAATTTTTTTTTTATTTTTTATAAAAATTATTTATTTTTTTGATATTTCTCTGCTCCTTTGTGTAGCTTCTTAATTCTGGAAAACAAAAAGACTTGAAAAGTTTGAAAAATATAGTAATAATTAATTATATTATTAATTGACCTTTTTTATTATATTTTTTGATATATATTTATTAAGCTTGAGGTCTTTTTTTTATTTTATTTTGTTTTTTATTATTCGATATTTCGTTAACAGCTTGTTAACATCATCAGGAATAATAGGAAATTCAATTTAATTATTATTTATTATTATTACAGTAAAAGCTTGATAATTCGGATAATTGATTGCAGACCCTAATCCGGGTTATCAATTTATCAGGATTACCGAATAAATATTTAAAAACGTTGTTCTTGTATTAAAAATGCTTTCCAAACACATATTGAATGATATATTAGAGGAATTCAGGGTTCATAGTAAATAACTTTGAGATTTACCAGCTGTAGTATAACAACAACAACAACATGTATTGATTTACTAAAGCTACAAGATCTAAAAATTCCAGTATGTGACAATAAAAATCTCAAATCTAATTATTTTGCTTGGTAAAATAGAAAACAGGAAAATAAAAAAAAAAGAAAATTAAATGAAAAATTATGGTCACTAAATTCAATTAAAAATTTATAAAATTAATTTTACTATATATCTCCGCGGAAACAAAAAAATCCACTAACGGGAGTCTCATCAGAATCAATGTGTTTGACTTATTGCACACTGCATCCGATTCACTGAAAAAGCGCCAAAAATGAGAACATACCGTATGGACAAGCCTATATAAAATTCATTGGAAATGATCCACATTTGCACTACTTCCGTTTCACAATTTAGGATCTTCTTCAGTTCTTCGGAAGTTATTTTTCTTGATGGGATTTTTAGCGATTGCTTTTGTAAATAATGACACTTTCATACATGCTCAAGTTTTTATATCCCATGGGGTGCAGTTATCGTGCAGTAGTAGAATTTTTCGTTGGTTTCTGTGAAATCTTTCGATATGAGAAGCTGAAGCCTCACAGTTCTATTCGAATTGTACAACACCAATCAGTATCAATATTTTGTTTGAGCCGGTTTTTTTCTCCCTCTCTCCTTGTCTTTCTCTCTATCGCTATTACGGTGTAAAAAAACTTCATTTAGTATTTAACTATTCTTTCATTTATTCAACGTTAGTCTAAATTACTTACGATTATTCATCTACATATGTTTGTTATATGGTTTAGCTGGTCTATATGTGCATTTCATTTGGTGCTAATGCCACAAAAAATATTTGACAATTATGAATTATACAAAGAAAACAAACCAAATAGCCTGTTTAAAAGTTTTCTTTATACAACAAACGTTTTATTATTCGATTTAAATCTATTTAATATTTCTAAACAAACATACATAAATATTCATTTAGTATTTTTTTGTTTCTGTCGTATTTCAAAACTGTCATTTAATACTCTAAAGTAATTCCTTTATGGTCTCTTGCTTGTTATTTCTTATTGGGTGTTTATTACAACATTTTAATTAGTTTTTAAATGTCAATCTTTATTAAAATAAAATCTTTTTAATTAGTAGCATTTTGTAAATATCTTTGATTTTTTATTTATTTTTGTTCTTATTAATGGTCGTATAACAAGAAAATGGCAAAAGTGTGTGTGTGTGGCTGTGTTTAAAACGAAAAATGTTACGATAAATTTTGTAAACAAAATAATCAGGAATCTTTCTTGTGTAGCATGTTAAGCACATAATGAGTATATGAAAGAGCTGTAATTAGTTGCTTCTACTACGGTTATTAGTTCGAAAGGTATGTTTGGGGTTGTATAATATTCCAACAGTTTGTGTGTGTGTGTTTAGTTTATTATTAAACTCACACAACTTGCATCGTGCAATGTGCAATGTTAAATTATAAACATTTTCATGGCAGATATAAATGTCTTAAAAATTGAATGCGTTGTCCATAAATTTTTAAAGTAAATTTTTTTTTTCATCGACTAGGGTTCAATTTGTTTCCCATAGTTGCGATAGCAACTGTTTAGATTTTCATCTCCGCTGGTATTCACACTTGGTGTTTGAAATTTTTTCGCAAAAAAAATTTTTGTTTGTCTGCCATTTCAATAAAGTTGTGTTGGTTGTTTTTAATGGCAACGTGTTACTGCTAAAGCAGAAAATATTTTCGTGATACGCTTATATTGTTTAAATTAAGTTAAAGCATATAGAAGAATAAAAGTATTAAAAATAAAAAAAGCATTAAATATAATATAGAACCAAGGCACAAATTTTTGCTTTTTAATGACAACCATTCCTATTAATTTTATGCAAGTTGTCACATTGAAATAAAATATTAAATCTGAAGATTTTATTACTATATACCAGATGGAACCAAACAAAAATTTCAGTTTTGTTGTTGCACTTCATTTATCTTATATTTGTCAGTGGAATCTATATTTTTTAAAGAAATGTGGCGAGATGTTATAGGCTACAGAATTTTCAACAATGTGCGGCCTGAAAGGCACAATTACACAATTACAACTTTATTCTTAACAGAAAATTGGGCAACGGTTAAACAGTACTCAGAACAAACTAGTACGCAAAACAAAAGGTCATCATTCATTCAAAGAATTTGTACATTAATACAATAACATTTTTGATGAAAAGTCATCCTTAATTGTGCCAATGGAAAATGTTTCGTTACTTTTATGAACATCATTTGGGTGCATATTTCATAAATGAAATGAAACTATTTCCTTATTTTATCTAAACATTTTCATATATAAAATAATATTGTTGTCACAAAAGCAATGAAAATATTTCATCACTACAATGAAAAATTCTTCATATAAAAAAGTAAATTTACGTACGTGTCTATGTAAGTTTTTTTTTATCTCGGACCAGCACTCATGAGATGACCCCTACACATGCAATGCATTGTGCTGGAAATATTGGAAGGGGATAGTTAGAGAAACGACAGGAGGTGAAGCTTAATTAATTATTTTTACAGCGTTCTTTGTTTATAGCAGTGCTGAACTTTCGGTTTAGTACACATTTTCATTATTATTTTACTTACTACACAATACCGACGAAGGAGGGCGTTCTGATGTGATGGTGGATTGCTATCAGCTGAAGCCGGTATTGTTCAGAGATCAGTGACTATGCCTTCGCCACTGAAACCTTCCGACAACAACTGACACACAAAGACACACTAATGCACATCAGAAAAATGCGAGATGTTTTTTTTCCTTTTATAATTTTAGTCTGAAACTGGGATTGAAACCAGGACTGTTTTTCCTACTTGTATGTTTAATTTAAGAATACATTTATTTTCTACAGACTATTTCTAGCTAATTCAATCTTCCATAAATTAACACAATTCAGCCAAATTATTGGTTTTTTTTTTAACTTTTGCCTTAATAAAAATTAAAATCAATCTTCATGAAATCAAAATAGAAATTGTTGCCTTCACTATGCTTTCACTCTTATAATCTGACATTCTCTATAAATATGACGGTTTATTTGTGCAAACACATGACACTAGCTGTCACAGGAAATAAAAATAAATAATAAAAATATGAAAAATTTACACACAACAATGTTGGATGAATAAAAACACAAGTAAATGAATGAAAGTAGTACAGGGTGGCGCAGAATGAGCTATATGGTTTGAACTATTTATAACTTTTTTAATTATTAGTTTTTTCTTTATTTTTTTTCAGCATTTTGTGAAGAAAACTTGGGGAATTAATTAAGATTCATTACACGATCGAACAACGTACAAAAATAATTGAATTTTATTTTTCAAACCAGCAGTCTATTGTGTTGACGCAGCGTGCATATCGTCGTCATTTTACCATTTGATTGGAAATTTTCGTCAACATGGGTCTGTAAGAACCCTTCCTGGTGCCGGAAGAACACCTGGCGTGCACACTGGTCAAAATATTGAACGTGTACGGGAGAGCGTGCAGCATAGTCCATCAACATCAACACGGAGGCGTTCGACACAACTTGGACTATCACGGCTATGCTAAAAAAAGCACGTATGTGCGAAGCAGAAAATGGGCATCATATACAGGATATCATTTTTCGAAGCTAATTGCAAAAAATTCCCCAATAATATATCGTATTTAAAAAAAAAATTATAATAATCGCATAAATAAAAAAGTTATAAACCATTTAAACCATATAGCTCATTCTGCGCCACCCTGTAGAAGTGGGAAACAGTAGGCGTATTTGATAAGTATGTATTTCATAAATTTGAGGCAAAAAAGAAAAAAAAGAATTAATAAAGAAATAAAAAACGTGCTTGGGAAACATTGTACCCACTGGTTTGTTGGTATATTCGTTTTGGACAAGTTTGCTACATAATTTTATTTAAAAATGTTTTTCTTTCTGAATATTATCACTTTTACAAAGTTCCACGTTCAGACTGGCAATCAATTTATGACAAAAAATAAAAAATATACACATATATAATTTAAAGTCTTGTCATAAAAAAATAAATGAGATAAAAAACTAATAATAATAAAAATGAAAATGGCAACAGTTGTTTTTCGCCTAAAACAAGGTAAATTTATGATGGAAAAAAAGAATAATAAAAATATATTACAACATAAAAAATGTTCAAATATTTGCAATAAAATCCATATTGTGAGTCTTTTAATGAGGGAAAAATCCCAAATGAAAGTTAAAAACAAAAATAAACAATATCTGGATTTGAAAAATATTAGTCTTTTTAATACACTGCACGTCATAAGTCTAAGCGTACAGACAAATTGAAATTATATTTTAACATTAAATGGTACTATGAAAGTACTCCGTTGTTATTTCTGGCTCGATTATGAATGGCAAGCAGAAATTTTTAGTTACCAGAAAAGCTATTTAGCCAACTGAAGGTAATGCAGTTTAAATCTGCATTACCGCCAATAGAACAACTTGTATGCGTATTCGAATTCTGCAAATATTTGTGCAGATATCCGTATTCGATTTCCCCAATATTAAAATTTGTTAACGTAACAAGAGGGAAAGACTCCTTTCATTTTCCTTGTATTCTTTTTAAGGACCTAAATCCACTAATTGATTCTACACATTGCATAACTTGGAACGACTACAACAACTGGTGGTTATAAATGCACAAAAAAAATTAAAATTTTCAATCAATTATGAAAAGTGCGTATTCAATTATATTGTTTTTAAAGCTCAACCAACAACGAAAATTGCTGAGTCAATTACTAAGTTGTATTGAGAAATTTAAACCCTACAAATGAAAAATTTGTATTAGTTGGTATTAGTTATAGAAAGTATTTGAAAAGAATATAGTTGTTCGATAAAGTAGTAGTTACATTGTTCAGTGTACACAGAGAAACGATTTACTTATTTATTTTTAATTAACACCTTTAATTAGAATAATATATTTTTTCAATTAAAAGTTTAATCAATTCAATTAAATTTTTAATTAATTTTTGGCCTCAATACTTAAATAAATAAATAATAAATAAAATATACAAAATGAGGGTTAATTTTTATTTAAATTCTTATTTGATTGTTTATTTTCATATATGCAGCACTCTTTTTACAAATAGAAATTAATACCCAATAAGTATTCGTATTAAATTTTAAAATTAATTATTAATAATTTATTTGCAAATTTGGAAAAATTTTATTAAGTTTTTAATTATTATTAATAAAAATTAATTCAATTAAACGAACAACATTAATTTCTTTACAATTAATTTTTTTTTATTGATATTATGAATTAAATTAAATTAATTAAAATTTTGTTTTATATTTTTCTGTGTATGTTCGAACTTAAATTTCCTCTGATTCCATATTTTAGCATTGTATTTTATGGAATTAGAAAAATAGAGGAATAGAAATGTTTTATCATTTGCTTTTCACTTTATGAACATGCAGTGGTAATAATTTTACACAAACGATTTATTATCAGTCACTTTCTTGCAGCAAGTAGTGGCAATGTGGATAGTTTCCAATGAATTTTACATAGGCTTGTCCTTGCGGTATGTTCTTTTTTTTTGGCGCTCATTCAGTGAATCGGAAACAGTGTGCAATAAGTCAAAGGCATTGATTCTGATGAGAATCCGTTTAGTGAGTTGCGTTGCTTCCGTGGCGGTAAATGGTAAATTTAATATTTATTAATTTTTAATTGAATTGAACTCGGAATCTACGTGTGACCGTAAATTTTTCATTTAATTGTTTTTTTGTCTTGTTTTCTAGTTTTCTGGGGTTAATTTTTAAACTCGATTTAAGATAAGGCTTTAACTCTTCTTTAAAATATATAGATTGCTGTCGCTTTCTTCGGTGAGCCTCAGAATTTTTCAATATGGATCTTAAACGTGGCCCAGCGGGAGACGCCGAGAGAATAAGCAACGGACAAAATCATTATAATATTTGCTGACAACTAAGCGGCAATTCTGGCCTTGACTTCAAAAACACCTTCTTCGAAGCTGGTCACGCTGTGCACAGAAACCCAAAGTTAGGTTCACAGGAACGAACAGGTGACTCTACTTTGGCTGCCGGGCTGCTGCAATATTGAAGGAAACGAAATGGCTGACAAGCTTGCTCGTGCTGGTACGGTTTTATCCCACCCACAATATACAGAGGTCCTGATGCCTATACGTGAGATCAGACTGAAATTATGGCTAAAGTCTTTGAAGAAGGCAGAATGCAGCTGAAGAGGTTTGAATGTCTACTCCATCTCAAGACAGACTTGGTCGACCTATAACAGGCGAAGAACCGACAATATGAAGATGTCAAGAAAGAACATTTCCCGTCTTGTGGCGGTCTGTACTAGAGACTGACCTTTGGGGAGGCACTCCGATCACCTTGGAATAACCTTGAATACACTGTGTAGAAGCTGTGCCGAGTACGATAGTGAGGAATCGGTTTTCCATTTATTCTGCGAGTGCACGGCCTTGTACACTTGTGCTGGGGGATTCGCGGATTCTAACAGTTTTTGGTTGCGGCCGATCTGATATATCTTCTCGTACGGAGTGCTGACTATTACAGTCTACGTTCGCTACTTCCTTTTCGTTTCGAGGTTTTGTGGTATAAAAACGGTTCTATGTGCTAATTGACCATCCCGAACCAACCTTCAAAGCGATGAATATTTCATGCTCCATTTTTTTGCTGGGATATTAAGCAAAAACACAAAACATAGAAAATCAAATAAAATTCAGTCTGGCAGCACAGTCTGCGCCATAGCCAGTTGTTGCAAATTGTTGGTTGTCAACTTGTCTTTGATTTACTGTTCAACAAATGATATTGTCAATTTAATTAATTTTACTTTGCAAATTTAAACATTTTGCCAAACTCAAAATAAATTAATTTCGAAGCGAGAAGTTACGTTTAATTATCGTACTAAAAATTAAAACTAGTGAGGCACTTGAAAATAGTTAAGTTTAAGCATCTCTTGACTTCTATGCAAAGAAAAAACATCATCGTAAGTGCTTCAAAAAAAAAAACTTAAGAAACTCAGACTCACTAAATAAATAAAATAAAAAAAAAAAAATTAAATGAAATAAAATAAAAATACAACCTACCAATGTAACATTAACTAAGAATAAAATCATCACAAGTAGAAATAGTTGCATGAGTAGTGCAACGTGCAAAAAATACACAATTTACTTTATATTTCAGCTTATTTACTATTTGACTTTATTTTCTTATTATCTTTTTACGAGTATTTGCCAACAAGTTTTTCAAGTTGTGTCAAATAATGCACTTCAAGTGTTTGCACAAGTAACGACTGAACACTGTAAAAACTGCAGACATAAAGTTCATTTATTCTATTGCATTTCATTTGAATTGCTGCAGCTGCGAAATGAGTACAAACAGCCTGCACGGTGCGGTGTCAGTAAGCTCTCGAACAGAACGTACCAGCTAACTAGCGCACATGATGCCTTTGGTGGCAATTGTTACAGCATAAAATATGAAGAAAAATATAAAGGAAACTGCAAATTGTCAAGGCGTTTATCACTAGATGCATTTTTAATGTCACCAAATGCATTTCTATTGCCAGTTAAAAGTATGAAACCGAATAGGATACTGCCTACATAAAGTTTTGCGGCAGTTGAGTAGATTTCGAATTAGATTTCTTGATTTATTATTATTTTGTTTGCAGGAAATAAATTAATTTGGAAAAATGAAAGACCGGAAAATATGTTTGTTTTTTTTTTTTTTTTTAATTTAGCATGAATGGTGGGGGACATTAGATTTAGTTACTGGAGGGAGTCAATAAATAATTTACATAAACACCAATTTTCGTCTATACTTAGTTTGGTTCAATCCGCTGTGCGACGTCTTGATTCCAATTTGCATCGTGATGTTAAGTTGTCGTATTGCTATTTTTAAGCTAAAGAAGAGCTATTAGAATTAGTCAGTCTTATTTGAGCTAGAATTATTACAAATGAATGAATGAATATTTAGTTTTGTGTTAAGTTCATCGTTAATTTATCACAATAATGTGAAAATTACTTTTGATTTTAGAATAAAGGGAAAAAATAATAATTACCGCCTGGCCCACCATGTAGAAAGAATTTCTTCATTCGTACAAATATGTATATGTAAAGTAAAAACAAAATTCTAAAATATTGTTTTTAATTTGAATGTAGTTGAGCGAATTAAATAAATCTTTCAATATCGTAGGAATGGGAATGAATTTCTGAGACCACTATGCCACAACTCACGTCTTCAGTACTCTTTTTGTCACCAGAGACGTCGCTGTAAAATCATTAATATCGTCTACTTAACACGACAAAGTTTAAAAAATGAATACGAGAAATTCCCATTACTGTTCACATACAAATAAAGTGAGTTCTAGCAAATTCTCCGGCCCCAACAGTTTTGCATTAATATCTCATACAAATAAATACAGGTATAGCGATCTCCGGTTATAGCGAATTTTTGTGCATAACGAACAAAAAATCGCAAATTTTTTTCTGGCGTATTTTGAAACGTTAAATTATTTATCACAATTTGGTAACACTATCAGTTGTTCTATTATTTAAAAAATAAATAATAAATTTAAACTCACAGCAACTAAAAATGTCAAAGACGCAAAAATATAAAATAAATTCTCTAAATATAGCTTTGGAAAAAAAACTTGGAAAAAAAGTGAAATATATGAAATTCCAAAGTCTACATGTCACGAATTTTAAACAATAAAGAAAATATTGAAAAATATTAATAAAAACAAAAAGTTTTTTACTCCGGTTATATGGAAATTTCCCTGTAACGAAGAAAATGTCCCATCGCGTAAAGTTCTTTATAACCGAACTCAACTGTATATTGAAAAAGGCTTAAAACTTTATTATTTATTTATTTTGTTCATTCTTATTGTTTAGATCCGAGAGCAATATTTTCGGTCTGCTAGAGGCGAAGGTCCAGTAGATATAACCGTGTCATAGCAGGCAGGCATCCACCCCACGCAGTATTACAAATATCTGCGGGTTGAATACTTGCTCGCCAGCTTTTGAGCTGTTGAAACACTTAAGTAGCCCACTATTAAACATATGTTCTCCATATATCATCAATGAAAAACAACTCTAATTGTAAATAAATTAGGGCCTGTCTTTGGAGGCAATTACTGGCATCACAAAGCGAACGTACATCTGCAAAATTGTTTGTTTGTGTGTTCTCTTAAAGAATTCAATTGTTTGCATCTTATGAAATCATTTACACAATCTTGACTAGCTGACTGAATGACGGTGTGAATGATTTCCATAATAATATTGTTGTTGTTGGTAATGACACAATTGTCATTAGATGCATCAGCAAGCGACATCTATCAAGCCACAACATCACGCAACATCAGTTCTAAATGCTGTTGCTGTTGTTGTTGTTGTTGTTGTTGCGAAACTATTTTCTTCTAAAAGTATAAAATTTGCATGCATGCTCACACTTAGAATTAGAGGTTGATTGAGAACACTGCTGCATTGAAAATATATTTTAGACGCAGTTATATTTTACGAGGGTTACATTGACATGACATGACAAAAAAATTATTCGATTAAAATTTTATTTGTTGCTCTTTAAGTGGCACCACGAAGGTTCTTTACTGCCCCGTGTTGTCGAAAATTTGCAAACAGACGCTTTATTGTTGACTCTGAGGGTCCAACCCGCAGATTAAGACAACGACAATATGTACGCTGACTTACGTTGATTTGAGAAATAAATTTCAACGATTTTAGCACGTTGTTCCATTTTAAATTTCCCAAGGCTTCTTTACAAAATACTGGAAAAAAATTATAATAAAATAGTCATAAGGAATTCAAACATCTTCGCTCATAATGCTGTTATTTATTAAAAAAGAAAGTCTTAAAAGACAGATTTTATTAATTATATCCACTTGGATTTGGACGTTATGGAAAATGAGCGTATAAACAGAAGAATTGTTAAGTGGGTTTAATTCCCACATCCATAAGAATACATCTTTGCTTTATAAATGATTTATGAATCAAATTTGTAACGAAATATTGTTTATGTATTGAGCATGGCGTATGTAATTTTAATTAAAGCCCGTGATGATGATGTCGTCGGAATTCATTTTTTTCCTAAGAAGTTAACCAGGGTGCAAGCGTATTTTAGATTTATTGGATAATTATTTTAAAGATTATCTCGTGCAGCTTTAATGTTGGGTTGTTCACTTTAATTTTATTTTTCCTTGAATAAGTAACCCTCTATGTTACACCCGATCCATACAACTTAAAATATTACCACTCTTTTCCTCAGCATTTTACTAACTACATGTCGGGTGTTACTTTCTAAATGTGAATTAAAAAAAAAACAAGAAATGTTAAAATTGCTTGTCTGTCAGTGCTCTGTAGCCATCATATCATCCATGTTGTTGTGTTTTTCATCCTTCATTGAGATAAATTGCAAACATAAAAAGCAACAACGCAATTTAATAAAATAACTAAAAATGTTGCAACTTGGTGAAAGATGTACATTCATATTATTTTACTCCTTTTCATCGTTGCGCTGCATTTCACAAGTATTTGATAGTGTCAGACTGGGTTTTCAAGGAATGTTTTCACAAACTTTATCTATAACATTAGATATTGTTAGATAGTGCTTTAAATCGAACGTAATTTTTACATATGTAATTAATTAAAATGGGCTAATAATCGAATACATACAGGCAGTCAAAAATTACATGTGATACTTACTAAGAAAGAAACTCAAAGTCGAAGACAAAATTAGATATTGTATTTTGTTAATTTGAAATGACATAAAAAAAAGTCATTTCACTTTACGCAGCTTTTCTTTGTGTAATTTATTTTGTATTATTTCTAGTATTTCTGCCAGAACATAATATCCCATATCAGTGGCGAATGCATAGTCACTGGTCACTGAACAGTGACGGCTTCAGCTGTATCCAATCCACAGGCATATCAGAACGCCCTTCTTCGTCGGTATTGTATAGCATCGGCGTAGTAAAATAACTACTAAAAACGAAGCTTCAAAATTTAATACGTCTGCTTGACAACAGAGACGCTACAACACTGCTGTAAAAACAAATAGCGTGCAAAAAGCAGCGAAAATGATTTAAATTTAACATTGGTTCAAATTGATCTGAGACGAACAAATTTCAAAATGACAAATTGAACAGATGTTTTAGGAAAAAAAACGTCGTTTAAATAAAATAATAACTATTGGCACTCTTTTCGTTTCAAAACCATCGAATGTAACATCGCTGAACAGTAGAGTTGTGTAAAGTATTAAGCCCTACTCCATCCCTTCCCAACTACTTTTATTACGTATGTAACTTTTAAAAAATATAATATATCATCACCTGATTAGAATTTCATTTATATTTATATTTATATTTTTGTTTTTTTTTAATGTGCACCAGTAGTCTAGTGAGTAGTGTCAATGCCTATCAGGGAATGTCTTCGTGACTAAATTTCATTCTTTTTTTTCAGTTTATTGCAGTTATAAGTTTCACTGCGTACTTGCACTTTCTTCGTTTATAGTCTTAATGGTTCAATATCTTGACAACTCTGCAGAGCAAAGCGTCAAACAAACACACTTCCACAAGTATTTACAAGTACTAATGCATCAAAAATAAACTTTTATAAACTTTTTTTTATTTTTTCTTAACGTTCAATTTAATAAATATTATTTGTTTAATTAAAAAAATCATATTAACTTTAGCAGAGTTTATTATTTCACTATAAAATTAAAATGAATGAACTTCAAATAAACTTGGTTTGCACACTTTTTTAGAGAAACAAAACCTTTTTTTGTTATTCATTAGCGATGGCTGAAGTAGTCTGCACTTTCACTACAAAACCAAAAAGTCCTGAGTACAAACTCAGTTACAGACTAAGTCATAAAAATAACTCGCATTTGTGGCAGTTGTTGTCGGAAGGTTTCAGTGGCGTAGGCAAAGTCAATGGCCACTGATCAATACCTGCTTCAGCTGATACCAATCAGGTTCATCAAAGCGCCGTCTTTCGTCGGTATTGTGTAGCACCAGCGAAGTAAAATAATGGCTACTAAAACAGAAGCTTCAAAATTAAATACTTCTGCTTGACATCAGAGGCGCTGAAACACTGCTGTAAAAAAACGTGAAAAAGCAGAGTTGTAAGATAAGCTTCACCTCCTGTCATCGCTTCTCTTTCTCACTCACAAGCCCTTTGCTCTAGTTGCAGCACAAAGCATCGCATGTGTATAATGCTTATAATTTTAAGATATTGGAACAGAAAATATACATAATTTTTTAACATGTGTATATCTAAATATTTTCGTGGACCAATTTTTTACCTGTCTCGCTTGTTCTTTAGACTTTCCAAGCTGGAACTCTTTGTTGCTGATGAAAATTCTGTCAGTTTCTTTCAGTACACCTTCAATGTTTCTTCCACAAACATTTTTTTTCTATTTTCTGTCAGTGTAGTATTTTTCGTAAACAAAGCTAAACAATATTTCCATACTTTTTGCCGAATTCTTTTGTTAAGTAAATGAATGATGTTGAAACTTAAATCAGTAACCGCATGTTAAAGAAACGGCGAGTTGGTTAATTTTCTGTTAAAAATAAAATAATCAGATATAATAAAATTAGCCGTTATTGTTATTAAATTAATTTATAACACAATATATTCTGAACTAAAGTAGATATCCACCATTTTGGCGAACGTAAGGTAGTGGCTCTAGATATTTCAAAAGCATTTGACAGAGTGTGGCATGGAGCACTCTTGTCCAAACTTATTGCTTTTGGTGTCGGCGATATCTTCTCTCGATTTATATCGAGCTTTCTCAGGGATCGCTCTATAAAAGTTGTTATAGACGGGATCTCATCTAACGAGTTCAAGATCAATTCAGGGGTACCACAATGCTCCATTCTTTCTCCTACCCTACTTCTTATTTTTCTTAATGACCTCCTATGTCATACGTCAAACCCTATCCACTCTTTCGCAGATGACAGCAGTATCTGCCATTCATATTCATTTGATCGTAGGCCGATATCAACTATGATCGCGGCGACGCGGCAGAATATGAATGATTCGCTAACAGGTGACCTCACGAGAATATTGGAATGGGGTCACGCGAACAGGGTCGATTTCAATTCCCAAAAGACCAAATGCTGCATGCTAACCCATCGCCGTATGCACGATCACGCTGCCTCATCTGTAATAATGGGTGGCATAAACATTGAGGAATCGGAAGCTCTTGATGTTCTTGGCATGAAAATTCAGTGTGATGTCCGATGGACTGAGCATATTTTTTAAGGTCACAAAGGAAGCATTCAAGTGCCTAGGCTTTTTAAGGCGGTGTAAGACATACTTCACCCCATCTGATCTCCTTACTATTTATACCGCCTACATCCGACCGAAAATGGAATACAACTCTCATGTGTGGGCCGGTGCTTCAAAGACTATTTTGAAGTTACTCGACCGTGTACAAGAAAGGGCGAAGAAACTCATAGGAGACAGTGGGGTAGCCAACTCTATTGACTCTCTTGAGCATCGTCGCAACGTGGGGTGCGTTTCGTTGTTCTATCGATACTATAATGGGAGGTGTTCTAATGAAATCAGGGAACTTGTTCCCGAAACCCGGTCATTCGCGCGCAAGACGCGATTATCATTAAGAGCGCATCCATTTGTGGTCGTTTTAACGGCGACTCGCACTACGCATTACAGGGAAAATTGGTTTTTTTGGCCAAATGGCACGTATGTGGAATAGACTACCCGCAGAGGTGTTTCCTGTCATTTTTAGCTTGGGAAGATTTAAATCAAATGTCAATAAACACTACTCCTTCAATCCTCCTCCATAACCTAATTTCCTAGTTCCAGCACAATGCATCGCATGTGTAAAAAAAAAATAGATATTTTCTAACGTTGTTTATAAGAGAACTGACCTCAATGTCAGTATTTCAACATAATTACTCATAATAATAATCATGATAAATAAATTTACTTTGAGAATATCTTTATACGATTCTAATTTAAAAAAAAGCAGGATTTTGCGTTGTTCAACTAACTAAGTTGAACCAGTTCATTTGCATTAGAACCCATGCATTAACTATTTCTTTACATTTATTTGCTAATTCTTAATTTTTTTTTACTTATTTTCTTTTATAATATTAATTTGAATTATTATTTAAGATAAATTCTCTTGTTTTGTATATATAAATAATATTTATAATATTAATATTTTTGGTACTCCGCTACTCCTTTGGGTAGCTTTTTCACGAAAATAGTTTTTTGTTTGTAATTAAAAGAAGTAGCGAAATATCGCAATATTAATATCGTTTGTAAATAAATAAACAAGAGGCCTTAAGCCTAAATAATTAATAAAATTAATACATATATTTGCTTTGCATATTCAATATGAAAATATATAATTCGGAAAATTAATACACAACATGAAATTGCATTAAAACGAAGTATGTACTATTACATTGATTTTGATTTGTCTCGCGCTATTTCTATTTTTTAACTATGTTAAGAAGCCATTAACATCTTCTTGACTTGTCCCCCATTACAATTCGTATTTGCCCAAGTTCTCTTTAGACTCAAAAATTCACACTCAACTAAAATACAAAATTTAATTTAAAAATATTTTTAAGGGAAAACATGGCGTATGAGCATTATCGCATTCATTATTTTTATTTCAACTTCACACATACTTCTCGTAAGTAATAACGATAAAAACATCAACGTTTTCTTAACAACTTTTTCTAAACAACTTTTACTTTACTTCTATACACACACAAGAAAAATAATAAAAAGGAAAACATTTGCTTTCATTTAACAAATAAAAATATTTTTTCGATTCATTTCTTTTTTGTTGTCGTTCTTATTAGAGAAATAAATGGATCCTTTGCTTCTAAACTGATATAATTCCATTACTTTAAAAAATATGATAAAATTATGTCTACAATGTCATCTTTTGTAGGGAATGGTTTAGCAATATAACCGGATTAGCAGCAACAAATTGAAAAGTAAAAATATGTTATGCCACGGTACATGACAAAAGTTTCAATGGATACGAGTAGTAGAGGTTAAGAACTGAAATTAGGTGTCGTTTCGTCTAATGATTTGAGTGACGACTCAACATAATTTAATTTAATGCTTTCATAATTATATTACAATATCACTTATTTTTCATATCTGCTACTTCTAACGCACTCTTGCAGTACACATATTAACTTTTAAAAAGCGTTGTCAACTTTTAAATATTAAAACGCACCAAAATCGAGGAGAGGCGATTTTTTTCGAAAAAAGAAGCACTAAATTTAAAATATTTAGTTTTATTGGAAATTTATTTTAATATATTCTTTTTATAAAAAACATCTAGTTAAAAGAAAAATAATACCAAAACTTAACAACAGTATTTTCCAAAAATCTAATATAGTTAGTATAAAACACAAGCCCATTCATTTCCAATAGGAGATAAAATTTCGGCATTGGACTCAAATTATGTAGCTAATGATATAATATCATTTCTGAAATCATTTCTGACATTTGTAATATTTATTTTCGTAAAATTTTTTGGTTTCTCCGCCAATACAAGTGTCTTTAAATCTGTAACCCAAAAAAACAGATCTTTTGCAGTTGATTTACCAATATCAGCTGTTTTTGGTAGACTTCAATTGGTGCCAACGAAAATAAAGAAAAGCAGTGAAAATTAAAAATTTAAGCGTTGTGCACTGACTCAAAAATGTTAAAAAGCACTAAAAGCACTTCGAATAGCACGCATTTTACAACACTGCTTTTAAAGCTTATTTTAAGAGAGAGAGAAAGATTAGTCTATCGATTTAAGATCTAGTTTATGGGCAAGGCGAATTCATAACAGGTGAACTTACCAGCCCAGCTGGCCGACTATTTATCACTGTTTAATGTCAAATTGTATGAATTATTTTTACAGTGCAAAAGGATTTTAGTTGTTGTTGTAGTACTGAGTTTCCCTGGTATCAATTCGCCTTGTTTTTGGGTGCCCAAAAATGTTTTGCATATATATTAGTGAGAGAATTCTGAAGTACAATGACAGGCAAAAATGAGCGAAAAGTTTCTCATTAAAATTAAATCACAAGAAAATATTTTGGTTGTAAGAAATGTATAATAATGCCGTTCTGAATAAATTTGCTATTTGTTTACTTGCTAAAATAAAAAGAAATTTTAAATTTTGCGTTTTAAAATGTTTAAAATACAAAATGTAGGGAATATTTTCCGATTTTATCAAGTGTTTGCTGCGCCAATGTTAGAAAATTAAAAGTAACATTTGTGGTCACCAAAACTCAAATAGGATCTTCTACATTTATGGTTTTTAGTCAGTTTCGTAAAAACAAAATAAGTTTTAGAGATAACTTATTGTTACACATTGCATAACAAAAAAAAAGACAACACAGCTACCAAAGTATATGTATCTAGTAGTCGCAACTCTACAACAAACCAACAATACCTAAAACAAACAAGTAATGAAAATGTCAATAACAGATGACTACTAGGAAAAAAAAACTTTTATTTACGTATGCATTAATTGATTTTGTACTGCTCTCTCAAAAGTAAACACACATAGGCTACAAAAGCAATAAACATATAAATTTTATTTATATATGCCTCTTTCAAAACAAAGTAATGAGTAAAAATGATATTGGCGCCTACAAATTGTAAACAAATTTTGACATTCACCTTGTGTAAAACATAAACGAGCAACAAAAAGTCACCTGATTAGTTCAGTCTACTTGATAAATATACTATGACAGTTACTAAATATGTTGACATAAAACAGAATAACATTTAGTTTCTAAACAATTGTTTGGTGAAAAGGGTAGCTCTTTTTATGTATTTTTATTAGCTATAACCTTAGCTTTAGAAATAAAATCTTAAATGTCTCGCAATAAAAAAAATGGTCTTGTCCTATTTCTAATATAAACGTCCCATAAGTGCACTACAAAATAAGTGAAAAAAGCAAAAAGGGAAAAGTTTAAGTAATAAAATATACTTGTACGTATTTTAAAACTTCTATAAAACTCTCTCACATACATATCTATAAGCGAACATGTGTTTAACATAAAAATGAGTGTAAGTAAATATTTTATTTGGAAAAGTGCATGCGAATGACTTTTGCTGCTTCCTCCTACTCTCGTCGTAAGTTTTTGAATTGAATTTAAGAGTTCGTCCTTTTCTAAAGAAGTCTTTTATATACAGAATATACTCTGTAAAATGTAGGATAGTGGGACGGAAATCTCTCACTGAAATTACGAAATTACTCATTTATTGGAAGGTTGGTTAATTAGAAGCTTGAAAAATATATTGTTTATTTATTCATAAGAAGGATTTCAATCAACTACGCATGTTGGTAACAAAGAACATCATTACCAGTGTTGTGAAATTATTCGAGTTGGAAAATTGTTCGAACAAAAGTTGCTAATTTATTCTTTTCAATAAAACATACTCCCCCTTATCGTATTCGTATTTGGCGTAGACGTATTTCGACTGCGGGCGTATTTGTTTTAGGGGAAATGTTCATCTTCAGGTTCAAATTTATTTCTAAATATTTGAACATTTTTATTATTTCAGATTTAAAAAAACGATTTTTAGCAATCTTCTAATTGCTAATTTATATTTATATTAAGTTTGAAATATTATTCAAATATTCGATAGACAAATTACTCTTATCGTAAATTTCAATAAAATCGAAATGTTTATTTTTTTTTTTTGAGTAACAAAACCAACAACATTGGAAGAGCAAGAATACTAAAATTTTAGAAAAAAAGAACCTTTTGACAGTTAAAGGATATAGATTTTCACAATAGAACGGGATGTTTGCACTGTTGAATAATCTTAATTCATCTTCATGAGGATTATTTATGCAATGAGGATGGCGATGGGTCAAGTAGTGTGCACGTTGACTGCAAAACCAAAAAGTACAGGGTACCAACACAGTTTCAGACTAAGTCTGTTTCACATTTTTTTCTGATCTGCATTAAAGTGGCTTTGTGTCTGTTGTTGTCGAAAAATTGCAGTATCGAAGGCACAGTCTGGTCACTGAACAGTACCGGCTTCAGCTGTAACAAATCCACAGGCACATCATCCAACAGACCCTCCTTCGTCGCTATTGTGTAGAAGCAGCAAAGTAAATAATTACTAAAAACAGAGCTTCAAAATTGAATACGTCTCCTTGACATCAGAGGCATTGCAACACTGCTATAAAGAAAAAAACGTCCAATAGCAGGATTGTACCTAGTGACAGTGAACCTTCATTACCTGTACTCCCCCTCACTATCACTTTCCTCCAGTTCTAGCTGGTCCAAGATAAAAATATAAAAAATGTGCCTCAAGTTATTTACTCAGTTTGTTAATACTATGTCGTACGTAAATAAATAAGCAAAAAATAAAATTAATAAATAATATTTCAAAAAGTAATAAAAGTGTGACGAACACAAATCTTGTGTTCAGAAACTGTTTTACAAAATATATTAACACATTCCAAACAACACATGCACATACTCATTCATATATTTAAACTCGCGAATATGAATTTTATGATTTGTTCACACTAACGGCTTTAAACGCATTTAAGCGAAATATTTAAAAATTTTAACACAGCCGTTCATTTTATATTTCAGATGTTTAAGTTGAAATTTCATCGGCTGACGTATTGTGACGCGAAAAAAACCAATTTGTACGTTTTAAAATCATATTTGAGGTATTCACAATTTGTGTTGTGTTTCGAAGATAAATGTCATAAAATTACAAAAATATTGGTATGTCACAAAATAAGAAAATAAATCGGAGCCATTCGCTTAAGGGTTTTAGTCTAGCCGGCAATTATACCGTGTGGCCCAAAAATAGCGAAGGTGTATGAATGCCTTATAACTTTTTTATTATAATTTTTTTTTTTTTGCTTTCAGTATTTTGTAGAGTGGAACACTATATAATTGAATAACGTGCCAAAATCATTGAACTTTATTTCAGAAGAAAATCATGACTTTTTTCTTAATTTAATTATGAGCGACAAAGCCCATTTCCAATTTAATGGTTTCGTTGATAAGCAAAAAATGCTACGAAAAATCCAAAAGTAGTTCAACAGCGAGAATTACACCCAATTTTTTGTAGCAAAATAACAATTTTATAATTTTAATAGAAAATTTACTTATTTCAAGAGTTACAGGTATTTTCTTATTTACTATATTTAAAGGATTCAATTATTTCAGTTTATCAATTTCGTTTTCGCATTTGGATATCAAATATTTATAAATGTTTGTTTTCTTATCAGCTGAATGAATATTTTGAAATAGCACAGCGGTCATATTTTTCGTATTATTATTTTGAAACATATGACTTCCATTTGAATTCCCCATTTGTGTAAAAAAAGTAATTCTTGTTTGTTATTCGTCAAAGTCAATATATATAGAAACTCGTTAATTACAATATTTGCATTTCAAACCCTTTTTTTATTTTTTTTTTTTTATAAATTTTTCATTGCAAATGACGACTTTTTGTGTAAATTTTTTTTTAATTGCCGGTGCTACACAACTATTTCATCTTCAATCAAATCTACGTATTTCACCAGATATTTAAAATTGTGTTCGCGAGCAAAACGTAATTTCCTGTCAAGTCTATTTTCGGTGCGCATTAATATTTCTGGACTTAAAAACTCTATCGAATCTGCTTTGAATGAGTTGAACTTAGCGGGGTCTCATTTGTAAATGTATAATTTCCATTAACCTTTACTGACGTGCTACTTATGGCATTCTCTTAATTTAGTGAATTTAAATTATACATTTGAACAACTTCATTAATATTTCAACACGGAAACCATCAAAAAGTGGTGAATGATAATGAAAGAAAAATTTTATATTTGATACCAATATGACGAGTGCAAATATTTGGTTAAATATTTCAAAATTCACGAGCTTCAATCTACACACTTTGATGGGAATGTGGTGGTATTACATATCATTACTTTAATATTGAAAGATCCGAACCAATTTTTTTTTATTCCATAAAAGAAGTAATAAAGTTAATAGGAATCTATGTTTTGTAGTCGCGATTAATTTTTAAGGCAAATCTTTATTGAATTCTCTAAACAGTGCTCCCTCCTGCCACACGAATTTTTTCATCAAAGTTAGTTTAGAGTATTATTTCTCGAAATATGAACAAAATTCAATTAGAAGAAAAATGTGACTTAGGGCCTTTCTATATTAAGGTAACGATGATTTGTACATTTTAAAATACATAAAATGATATCAAAATAAGCACATTCACATAAAGAATTAAGCTTTGGCACATCGTAGCATTAAAAATTATTTAATTTTACAATTTACTTTTATTAATAATAGAAGCTATATATGGTTGCCCAAAATAACCGAAAATATTAAAACGAAAAAAAAAATATAATAAAAATGTTATTAATATTATAATGCTGTGGATATCAGAGTAGCATAAAATAAAGTTTATAATATGTAAACAGAAAGTTATAATGACATGTAAATTAAAACGTTAAATAATTGTAAAATTGTATTTACTTTTGCCAAGAACGGCCAATCAAAATTAGCGTAATTAGATGTTCTGGCGGAACTGTGTTGGACTGGATTTGCTGTTGGAAAGGGACAGATATAGGAGGTTTTCCAGGGGAAGGCTCAGTAGAGGTGGGGTTCTATACCCAACTGCTTCGTAGCAAGAGCTCTGTGGCCGCATTATGATGGGTGTAGAACCCGGCAACTCGTTAGCTTTTCCCGGTTGTTCATTAATAGACTCACGGCAGTTTACACGGTCCATTGGGCCATCGACATGCATGCTGATAAGATGAGAAGGAGACTGCTGTGCACTTTCTCTTTGAATGCCCGGGTCTGACTAGGTCGAGGCTAATATTCTTTTCTGTGCATTTCTTATGCAACTTGAGGCTGTGTTCTCGATTGGACCTGTCGGTCTTATTGAACTACGTGAACGGCACAGGGCGCCTATGACGTCCTATGGTTTCCACGGTGCTAATGCGACAAAACGGCCCATCTTGGTCGACTGCCTTTTAACCTAACCTAACCTAACCCCTATGTTTATGGAGAGAAAATGTGTGTTTTTGCTGTTGTAGTTTTGACGTCAACCGGTTATTACTGTCGAGTAAATTACTTTTTTTCAACTGTCTCTAATATTTCTATCAACTTCTTTCCTAAGAACTTCTTTAATGAAGTGAAAAAATCAAGTAAAATCATTAAATAATATAAAAAAAAATTTAGGTTTTTTATCAACATTTCAGTCTTTTATTTAAAGTAAATCATGCATTTCCACGTTTTAAAGTTACAAAGATATTTGAGATGGAAATTGACATTTCGCACAAACGCTTCTTATTATACGTATTTATAAACTTACTATGTGTAACATATTCATACAATTTCATATGAATGTTGCTTTTATAAAATTTAATATTTTTATTATCATAAAATAAATACTCGTACATACTTATGCGTAATATATTTACAATGAGAGTTTCTGATTTAATAGGTCATCAATCCAATTTTATTACGATGTTGTGTTTTATGATGGCATAAGATTTTATTGTACTCGTAAACCTAGTGATATGAGAGTACATTTTACAAATTCCAATTACATACCATAGTTTTACTGTCAGTATGCAGGTGTTGAAATTCAATATAAATGTAAGTAATTCATTCAAAATCTTTAATATTTAAACGGAATGTGTGTTAGTTAGTTTTTTTTTATCTTGGAGCAGCACTCAGGAGATGACCCCTACACATGCGGTTAATTGCGCTGGAACAAAAGGAAAGGGATAGGAGGTGAAGCTTCACTATCTTACAACACTGCATTTTGCACGTTCATTGTTTCTATAGCAGTGTTGCAGCGTCTCTGACGTCAAGAAGACGTATTAAATTTTAAAGCTTCGTTTTTAGTAGCCATGTTTATTAATTATTTTACTTCGCCAGAACTACACAATACCAACGAAGGAGGGCGTTCTGATGTGCCTGTGGATTAGATACAGCTGAAGCCGTTAATACTCAGTGACTATGCCTTCGCCACTGAAACCTTGCGACAACAACTGACACAAAGCCACACAAAAAATGCGAGATGTTTTTATGAGTCTGAAACTGGATTGAACCCTGGAACATTTTTCGTTTTGTAGTCAACATGCAGACTACTTCGACCATCGTCAATGGAAATCAGAGCTCTGGACCGATCTTTCTGAAATTTTCACATTTTACTGCGACGCTGGAATTTATTATAGGCTACTTTAGTAACCACACCTACTTTTTCTAAGTGTGCCCGCTAAAAAAAAATGATTATCAAAAAACTTTGGGTTTTATGGACGAATTTTCATATTTCTTTTAGCATAAGAAAAAGGCAAACTAATTTTTTTTTTGAAAATTCTGGGGAAGGCAAAGTGCCAGCTCCAAAAATTGATCAAATAACTTATTTCTGAGCAAATTTTCAAAATCTCTTTAACATATCGAATCCATAGCGAATAACATAGCTAATCCTATACCTATAGACCACAATAATTTACGAACGACGATATGGAAAAGGTTCATTACAATTGTTTGTTTTTTTAGAAATGTTGGGAGTGTGCATAGTGCCTGCCTCTAAAATTCATTATCAAATATTTTTGCCATTTGTGGAGTAATTTTCAAAATTCATTTCGCATATGAAAAAGACACCTAAAAATTTTTTCCCGAATGTGGGGAGGGTAGCCCCACCATTTTTTAACTATATAAACATTTTCTAATTCTTTTTAAAAGGAGGGGTGTAGCAAACCACACCAGTTTAAGCTAATTTATATATAAAAAAGTCACTGCTGAATAATGTTTTAAACAAAAACAATAAATTCAATAAGAAATTTTCTTCTTTAATCTTATAAATATATAGAATATTATAAAATGAGAAAACAACTTTTGTTAGATTTAGAATTTTAAGTTTCAAGTAGTTTATTCTGTGTGGCTTAATTCATCTCCTAACTTTCGATTCCTGATTTGGAGAATTTTCCAACTTTATGATTGGACATCTCAGCTACCAGCACAAGTGTTCTAATATTAAGGCTAAGGTAACATATGTGTCCTGCTTCTCTATTAAACGTTTCATATCTTTCGATGCTCCTTTGTAATTCTATTTTCTTTTACCAAAATAAACTGAAGGCCGTAACTTAACTTTCTTTCATCAAATATTATACGCCCTTTTTGAGATGACCGTTGCAGATACTGCTCAATTACCATAACTTAATTACAATTAATCATTTCTAATGTTTTTCAGTAAATAATTAAATAAATAAAAATGGAAAAAAATTCATTTTAATTTATTATTTTTTTGTTCGGTATATAATGATAAATTAATTAAAATTTTCATATTAAATCAACACTTAATTAATCATTTTTTAATGTTTGTTTTTTATGTAAAAGTCATATTTTTAAACAAAAACAAAATTATATTTTCGTTGTAGGTGTAAAAATATTTCACAAGCCTAGAAATAAATCAACGTTACTCTGTTACTTTTAATATAAAATATTTATTCACTTTCATAATGAATTCATAAAAAAAAATTTTTTTTCGTTGCAGGTGAGTTTCACAAAATATATATTGGCGAACTTCTAGAGTGAGTACATATTTATAAATAATTAATTTTTATCTGAAGCTTTAATTGACTCGCTGCATTTTTAATGTGTTTTAATAATATGAAATACAAAAGTGAATGCAGCAATGCTATTGAATATTTGCAATGTTGCTTTTAAAGCAATAAACGTCACTTAAATATGCTATTATTGAGAAAATAAATAAAAAGAAGTAGATGCGAAAATTCGAAGAATATTCGTAGTAATTTCAATGCAAAGTTCAAAAAGGTAATGTTTCGAAATTATTCGAAATTTGAATTATACTTTGGAAATTTTTAAAAGTTTATGTTTGAAAGCATACTTTCGGATAGAGCGACAACAAAAACGAAGAGCAAAATCAGCCCATAGACCGCTCCGATTATCAATAAAATTTTACGGAGGAAATTATTCATTATTCAAGCAAATCCCGGCGACAAAAAAAAAACACTTGAGGAAGAAATAGGTTAATTTTTTAAGAAATTCTTGTGCTATAAGATTTCTTATACTGATTTGAGACGAGGAAACATTTGGAAGGGAAACATTTAGTTTGGAAGCATATTACGGGTGGGGCAGAGAGCATAGTTTTTGTGTTGGGTACTCGGCGACAAGCTTTGTTCTCATTTTAGTTGCTTACAAAAATAACAATAACAATGGAATAACAATATTAATAATAATATTGCAATGTTCCCTGCAACATTTTTGTCTATATGACCGCGAAAGAATTAATAAAAGAGATCTGCAGATGATTTTCTTCCAAATCTTTTCTCGTCCAAACTCAGTCTTAGAGTAACATTGAGTATTCCCTGTTCTCAAAGTATATGATACCTCAGAGAAGGTGGTTATACACCCTAAAAAGTAATCTACAAAATCTTTATTCAATAAGCTCCTACCATTAGGCTATTGTAGTGCGCTTTAGCTCAATAACTTATTATTGAAAGCGATGATTTAAAATTCAGTCGTCAGAAAGTACTTGATATTGACGCAAATAGGAGATTTATTTAATGTCATATAAATTTTTTGGAAATTGTAAAACTGCAACAAACACACTTTTATATATTTTTTTTTTCTTAAGAAACTTAAAATTTGACTATTGCCATTTGTGTTCAAATAGCTGTGCTTAATTATTGTTATTGATTTTGTTTCAATTTTATGTATTCAAGTTAGACGTCTTCTCATGATTTCCTTTGATAATTTTGCTGCTTTAATATTAAAAAGCTTTTTTTATTCAAGTCAAGTTTGAGTAAATGTGGCTGTATAACTTTTTATTGTAAAATTTAAGACTTTCTATTTTATTAAAATGTGGCTTAAAATATATGTATATTGTGTGGTTGAAATATCTAATAGAGTTTTTTTAGTCTTCTAATATCGTGATAAGATAAAGTCTAAAAATTCTTCTGCTAAATTAAACATTTCACAATACAAAAACGTAATTATCTTGTGGCGAAAATATTTCCATGCAGTCGTCCAAAGACATTGTAACATTATATTGTGTTTAAAATTCGTTCATCGATACCAAAATCCCTTCCGAACCTACAAAATTAACGAGCACTTTCAATTGATAAAAGCATATTATCCGAATTAGTGTATTGCAAGAAACCGTACACGTTGCCCATGGTAGTTCTGCTGAATGCCAAACTTTTCCTCTTAAATAATTCTTGAAATAACGTTTCTACAAATAATATCATGCTACTGTGAGAGAAAGTTTGAGACTCAATTTATTGAATCGGTGATCAGACTTGGATAGTATAAAGAATATGTGTGCTGATGCTGTTGATAAATTAGTTAGTTGGCTCTGCAATCACAAGGACTAGGGTTCGATTCCCAGCCCGTTCAAGTCAGGTTTTTCCTTAAGTTTTCTGTGGTAGAGCAACCTCCATCATCAGTATTTGAGCAATAAAACGTTTGTGAAGTAAAATAATAAATAAAAAGGCTCCCATTGACTTAAAAATAATGCGTCTAACTTCACATCAGAGACGGCGAAACTTTGCTTTATAATTAACACGCAACTGCAGAGTTGTGCAAAAATCTGTTTACCACTTTCAGCACCAGTCCATTCTGTACACTATGCGTCTCCCTATCTAGTTCCAGTGCAATGCATTGCATATGTAGACAATTTCCCCTGAGCAATGGTCGAAGATAAACAAAAATTAATTAGAATAAAAATTGAGTTCCTAAATGTAAAATTTTTTCTTTTCCATTTCATTCTGCAGTTACTCCCAGTTGTCACTATGAAATTTTTATTTCAGAAATTCCGAGTTTATAGATGAGAATTACTGACAAAAATTTAATTTTGTGATCTGTTGTAAACCACTTCATCCCATCTGATCTCCTTACTATTTATACCGCTTTTACCTGCCCGACAATGGAATACAAATGTCATGTATGGGCCGGTGCTTTAAGGACTACCTTGAAGTTACTGGACCAAGTACAGGAGAGAGCGAAGAAACTCATTGAGGACGGTAGGGTGGTCAACTCTATTGACTCGTTCCAGCATCGTCGATGTGGGTGCGTTTCGTTGTTCTATCGTCTCTATAATTCGATGTGTTCTTTTGACGTGGGAAAATTCTAATCAAATGTCCAGAAACACTACTTCCTCTATACTTCTCCCAAATTTCTTATTTCCAGCACAATGTCTCGCATGTGCTGGTCCAAGATAAAAAAATTAAATTTCTAATGAAAATTTGTTTAATTTTTTTTCCAGTAAATTAATCTATCGAAAACTTATTTCTATCACGTTTCCAAATGTTTACTGCCGTATTCATAAACATTTTTTTCGATTTATAGAAGATATATTGATTGAATTTTAAAGTAAAATTTTTCTTTCATAAAAGAAAACTTTTATGAATACGGCAGTTGAAATTTATTTTATAAAAAGTCAAAAATATGAATAATTAGCAAATAAATTATGGAATACTGTTGCCTATAAATAATGTTATAATATTTTAAATGTTTAAAGCATACTTTAAGGGCAATTTCAGAATTCATTTTCATTCAGTTTTACTTTTTTTATTATTCGTAATAATTGAAAGAGCAAATAACAAAATAAACTAGAAATACTCCGATATAGAAGCCAGAAGAAATAAAATTCAATTAGTTTATTACACTTGAGCACAAATGACGCCACGACGCCATGCATTGAATCTCTCCCCTCTCTCTCACCCTTTAATTATAGAATACAGTAATAAATTGTATGATTGTTGATTATAATTTTATTTATTTATTTATTATTTTTCTGTGCATTTAATTAAACACGAATAAAGAAAATATAGAACATGCATATATTAATATGGAAAAGTGCACTTAGACAATGTATGTCTGAGCCATTAACGTTAAAAAAATATAAAGCTAAAGTAAAATGGACTAAATGTGACACATTTTAATGTTAGTGACCACATTTGTACTTTATGGAGTGAATAATATTAAATTTTACTTTTGTTTATCACAGCAACGAATGCCATTAATTATAATAATAAATTGATAAAGGCGCAATTAAACATAGATGGAATTGCTAGATAATAGACATAGTTTCTTGCATGAATATTGCAAAATACAAAAGTATGTATGTATACTCCCATTTGTTGTTTAAATGCTGAGCTTTATATTGCAATGTAGGCGAAATGTAAATTTAAATAAAAATATAAAATTCTGTTGACAGCATACTGTTACACGATCCAATCACAGGGGAATGATAGTGTGGTCCGACCAACTTTAATAATTCTCTTCAAAATGTTATATATGTACATATGTACATATACAATATATTTAAAAACTATTTTGTATTGACTATGTACGCCATTTTTTTAAATTAATTTTTTTAGCGCCAACAAAATTCTTAGCTGTTTCGTTAAAATCGTATGAAAATTGTCAGTTTATGAAAATTTTCATAAAGTTTTCTAAATCGCACGACTTGGCAAAAAAATCTGTCACACAGATGAATTTTGACTCCACACTACCACTCTGCCTTTTTAAACCCACATGTCATATTTGGCAGATCGTGCGATTGTGCAGGATAGTGATTCAGAGCCTTAAACCCCCAGTTAATCTATTTGTGGAAATTGTTGAATATATATATATACGTTTTTTAAATTTCATATGAAAATATTTCTCTAATGCAATAAATATGTAAATTTGCTCCCAAAAGTGGATAATATTTATTTATGGCCTAAATCCATTTTTATTAATTTTACATTTGTGTGTGTTCATTTTATATAGGAAAGTTTGCAAACATTTGAAATCAATTGTGTACTAGTACACATACATATGAAGAAAATTATGTTTTAAAATTTTAAATTAACTTTTAATATACATATATACGCACATATGTATATATAACACAAATAAATATATATAGCACTTTAAATGCACTTACATATAACTATGACAAGTTGGCTACTGCCGGAATAAATATTATTATAAATAATATGTACAGACCTGAATAATATATTCAGAGGTAGTTACCCCATGTGCCGTTGCGTGGCAGTCACTTATATTATTGGGGTATTCGCAAGGTTGTCATAAAGTCTTATCTTTTAAAATAATAACAAGAAAACATAAGACTGAGGGTGGCGATGGCACGATGGATGGTAGTCTGCACGTTGACTACGAATCCAAAAACAGACCTGGTTTTAAAATAAAAATAAACATCTCGCATTTTTCTGATGTTGCATTAGTGTGTCTTTGTGTGTCAGTTGTTGTCGGAAGGTTTCAGTGGCGAAGGCATAGTCACTGGTCACTGAACAATACCGGCTTCAGCTGATAGCAATCCACAATCACATCAGAACGCCCTCCTTCGTCGGTATTGTGTACCACCGTCGAAGTAAAATAATAATAAAAATGGCTACTAAAGAAGCTTCAGCACTGCTACGAGTATAAACAAAGAACGTGCGAAAGCAGAGCTGCAAAAATAATTAATTAAGCTTCACCTCCTGTCGTTTCTCCTACTATCCCTTTCCTATGCTTCGCATGTGTAGGAGTCATCTCCTGAGTGCTGGTCCTAGATAATAAAAAAAAAAAAAAAAAAAAAAAATTAGTATGGCATTTTAAAAAACTCATTCAGCTGATAAGAAAAAAACACTTATTAATGTTTCATATCTAAATGCTAAACAGAAGTGAAGAAACTAAACTAGATGGACTGTTTAATATAGTAAATAAGAACGTACACTTAAATTAAAGGTATTAAAATGTGAACAATTCTTCACACATTTTTTATTCTTATATCAGTTGCAAGTAACGGCGGCTAGTAAATATTATCGCCGGCTCGACTAAAAAGTTTCAGCGTACTACTCAGATTTCTACTGTTATTTTATGAGAAAATAATAAACACAATTCGAAAATTTTATTATTTTATGACTATCTTGTTTAAAGCACAATAACAATTTGTTTAAACTATTTTAAAATATTAAAAAATACGAAAAGCTTTTAGTGATAAATAAATAAAAAAATTCACTTACGTAAATGCATAGTCTACCATAAGGATGACAAAGTACAATTTATGTTGCCAAATTAAAGTTATACAATGTATGCGTTTCTGTCTACGTCATCGTTTTGATTGATTGCGACTTATTTTCATGTTACAATATAGTTTTGTCGTACGTTTTATATCAAGTCATAATTTTATGCTCACGCATGACCAAAATATAAACAAGTGTTAATATCAAGAGGAATTGCTTCACTGTCAAAGCTCTTGTTCTTTTTCTCTCTTTTAACATAAAAAAAAAAACATTAAAACTTTTCCAATAATTCTAAGTACATACTATAAACGAATACTATCAATTTCACTGTAAAAAATTATACAGGGTGGCCCAAAAAAAGCGAAGGTGTTTGAATTCCTTTTAACTTTTTTTATTATAAATTTTTGTGTTTTTTTTTTGTTTTCAGTAATTTGTAAAGAAGACTTGGAGAATTTAAAATAGAACCGTACACAGTTGAACAACGTGCCAAAATCGTTGAACGTTATTTCAGAAGAAAATCATGATTTTAATCATAATTTAAATACGAGCGACGAAGCCCATATGCAATTGAATCGATTCCTTGATAGTCAAAAAAGGCTACGGAAAATCCAAGTGTAGTTAAACAGCGGGAATTACACCTAGTTTAGTGTACCGTTTGGTGCGGTCTTTCGTCCGAAGAGATAATTGGGCCATATTTTTGTGAAAATGAACACGGTGTCGTCCTTTCCATCACGGATGTTAGATATCGGACAGTGTTGGAAAATTGTTTAAGGCCAGACGTGGAAAACCATCCTCAAGTATGGTTCCAACAAGATGGAGCTACAGCGCACACTGTGAGGGACAACATGGCTCTTTGAGCTCAAAATCCTTGGGTAATTTTTTGGGCCACCCTGTACTAAAGTGCGAATGTGAGATGTTAAAACATTTTACACTTTTTTAATTTACATATGTGCATATGCATGTAAGTATTGTCTTTAAAAATCGTGTATAAAAAGATAATTAAAATTTTTATACAATATCCACTCTCTTTGGTTGATGGCAACGCATTATTTTGAGTCATGTGCTATTTTTTTCAGTGTGAAATTATAACTTATTATTGCGCCAGTCAATATAAATCACCTAGATAACATAACTTCCTGTCCAGACTTGTAATTTTTGATGCGGCAAGTTTTAAAAATTCTACTTTGAAATTGCATTAGTGTCCGCATTATGAAATTTTTACATTTCTTACACGTTCTTGCCATCTACATCAAACTTCAAGTCGAATTGTGAGTGTACATGATACTTTGTAGTCGCTGTCACAAAAAAAACACGAATTGCTGTAACTGGACAGGACTTAGATTCGCTTACTAAATACGAACACATAAATTTATAGCGGAACTCACTCTTCGTAGCAGATTTGCAATGTTGCGTATCTGTCACGATTTTCTGCTACAAAGTGTGAGTGTCTAAGTTTCAATTTGATTTCAAATTGGAATTTTTGCGAAAACGCTTCCGTCGTGAACATTTGACGGTGTAGATATTCAGTTTTTTTTTACCTTGAACCCGCACTTAGGGGATGGCCCTTACACATGCGATGCATTGTGCTAGAACTGGAGGAAACGGGTGGTGTGAGAGATGACAGGTGGTGAAGCTTCACTATCTTACAACTCTGCTTTTGCACGTTTTTTGTTTATAACAGTGTTGTGGCGCCTATGATGTCAAAGCAACGTATTAAATTTTGAAGCTTTGTTTTAGTAAGAATTTTTGCGTGCGAAAAAAAAGCTAACAAAATAAGAAAAGTAGCGCAAATATAAGTTTTGCTTCTGCCAACGGTCGTAATTATAGAATCTTCAATATAGAAAATTAGACTGTCGCACTAACTGGACCGTCGCGAATATCGAACTGTACTCTATGTACGATATATATGAAGATTTTTTTATTTTATAGGAAAAACAATATTTTCCTCAAAGAAAAGCATTAAATTGGCTGTGGTTTTAATCCATGCAATTATTACTCGAACATTGCAACAAACTTGGATTTTCAACAGCCCTAGCTGCCAAATTGTTACACAACCCCAGGTCGTATTGTACATATGCACATGTGTATGTGGTCATATCTCACGTATACGAATGTATGTAGTATGTTCTAGAATTTTTTAGTTAGGCTTAAAAACGCCTTAAATTATGAACGTTCGGAAAGTTGAGTCATGCAGCATAAACAGTTTGTGTAAATGTTCTCTTTTTTTTCTCTCTATTTTTTTATTTCATTTATTTTATCTTATAATTGATTTCTTTTCGGTTCTTCTCCGGCCCCTTCTTTTGGAGGCATGCAAATACATACGTTCATACAAATTTTGCAATTAATTTCAATGTATTTGAAATTACGTAACTATTCAACTCAGACTGCAGACAGAATAATATTTGAATTAAATTTAAAATTCATTAGCAGCATAAAAGCAAAACGAATCAATTAATTATTCTATTTTATAACCAATTTGACGTGAATCGATGTTGTTAATAAGTAGTTATTTAACGTAATGATTGCTTTGAGCAAATTAAACTTATTATACCGTCCTTATTTCAAAATTATATGTGTACTTCAATTTGAAGCATTTGAATTTTCAGTGCGGGTGAAATACAGTAGCGATAAAAATAATAGCCCAATTAGCAGTTGCGTAATTTCTTTTCATTCTAAATTCTTTCTATTCCTGCTGTCCTTTTTCTTTTTAACTTTTAACATTTTAACCTTTATTCGTTCGTCCGTTCATTTAATACAATTATAATGCAAAAAAAAACATTCATAAGATATGGCGATATATAGAGAGCACAATACTCAAAGAAAAGAATTTATTTCGGTAGGAAAATGTAAGCCAGAATAATTTCTTTTTTAACTCACTCACTTACTCAGGAGATGATCCCTACACATACGATGCATTGTACTGGAACTAGAAGAAAGGTATAGTTAGAGAAATGACAGGAGGTGAAGCGTCACTATCTTACAACTCTGCTGTTGCACGTTCTTTTGTTTTTGTTTGAAGTCTGATGTGAAGGAGAAGTATTAAATTTTGAAGCATCGTTTTAGTAGCCATTTTTTTTATTAATTAATTATATTACTTCGCCGATGATGCTGCATACTACCGACCGATGATGCTGCATACTACCGACGAAGGAGGGCGTTCTGATGTGCCTGTGGATTGGTATCTGCTAAAGGCGGTACTGTTCAGTGACCAGTGAAAATACTTTCGCCACTGAAATATTCCATCAACAACTAAAACAAATGCACATGAAAATGCAAATGAAAGAGTGCGTCTAACCCAGGCCTTTTTTGGTGTTGTAGTCAACGTGCAGATTACTTCTGCCATTGCCACACTCAAAGGATCTTTTTATTAATAGTCCAGAATACGTAACGCAGCTTGTTGACTACAAAGCATGTCCAGAAATTTACTTTATCTGCCCCTTATGTATGTATGTAAAGGGTGGTTAAATTTTAAGGGCCGATGTTGATTTTGAATAAAACACAAATTATTTAGGAAATTATTGCAATTTCTTTTCATTATGATAATATTGGTATGGTTCAATTATGTATGGAACAAAATATCGGCCAAATGGCCGCCGCGACCTCGGCGGCACACCTCCATCCGATGGTCCAAATTTTCGATGACGCTGTGGCATAATTGAGGTTCTATGCCGTTAATGTGCCAAATTATCTCATCCTTTAGCTCTTGAATTGTTGCTGGCTTATCGACGTACACTTTTCTTTCAAATAACCCCAAAGAAAGAAGTCCAACGGTGTCAAATCACATGATCTTGGCGGCCAATTGACATCGCCACGACGTGAGATAACATGGCCATTGAATTTGTCGCCAAGAGCCATTGTTTCGTTAGCTGTGTGGCAAGTGGCACCGTCCTGTTGAAACTACATATCGACCAAATACATATCTTCCAATTCGGGCCATAAAATGTTCGTTATCATCTCACGATAGCGAATACCATTCACAGTAACTGCCTGACCGGCCTCATTTTGAAAAAAAAATATGGCCCGATGATGCCGCCAGCCCATAAACCGCACCAAACAGACACTCTTTGTGGGTGCATCGGTTTTTCGACAATCACTCTTGGATTATCATTCATCCAAATGCGGCAATTCTGCTTATTGACGAATCCACTGAGGTGAAAATGTGCCTCATCACTGAAGATGATTTTCTTCGAAAATATATCATCCACTGTTGCCATTTCTTGCCACCATTCTGACCATTGGCGACGTTTGGAATGGTCAAGAGGCTTTAGTGCTTTAGTCAATTGTACCTAGTAATCATGTAAATACAAGTCTTTATGCATAATGTTCATCAACGACGAGCGTGAGAGGTACGATTATTGCGCACGACGACGAGTTGAGGTGGGCGGCTCTTCAGCCACACTATCGCGAACAGCAGCAATATTTTCTGCAGTGCGAGCTGTACGAGCATGCACTGGTGTTTTCACGATTGTACTCACATTTGGACGATTAAATTGACCGAGAAAATCACGAAGTGCACGATATGCATTTTGAATTGAACGCCCATTTTCATAATAAGCCTGAATAACTTTAACGCGTTGCTCGATTGTGTATCTTTTCATGGTTCTAATTGAGTTAGTCTGAAATTGAGAAATGTCAAATGAAATTTAAGTGTGGTTCACATTCAACATCAGCCCTTATAATTTAACCACCGTTTCAATCGTAGAAGGCTTCCGCGATTGGAGCAGGTGATTAAATTGTTGTAAGGTATTGCGATCGTGCACGTTCAGTATAACGGGAAAAACAGTCTCATAATAGAGACTCTGCTATATGAATTGTCTTATATTCCTACTGCAGACGAGCCTTGAAACAATCATCTTCATCGGTGTTGTAAGATAACTTGATATTTTTGAAAAAGTGACTTATGCCACTTACTTATGCTTAACAAAAAGTTTAAATGCAAAGTATTATTTTATTTTTTTGTTTAAAGAATTGTAAATCCAACAATAAAATTTCAGATGGTTTATTAAACGTGTAAAAGCCTATTAATCATTTATGAATACCACTTTATTCAATTCTACTAAAGAACGGTTTATAAACCTGCTTAAAGTTTTTGTGAATACGGCAGTATATTTAAAACTCTTTTTTTTTTGCTTTAATCAATCACTTGGATTAACGCCACTTATAGAAAATTTTTACACTACTTAGCGATAAGTAAATGAATATTAACGTTATAAATACAATAAGAAAACTAAAATTGTGCTTGTAAAGATTGACTTAACTGACATGACACAATAAACAATTTGCAAGGAGTAACAACCACGTTGTAAATATAGGAAGAGTGATACAGAACAGTGGAGCGAAAACCCAAAATAATTGCTAATTGAAAAAGATATTACAAAATTCCCTTGTTAGTATCAACGATTTATCATAAATACCCAGCAAAAAAAAGACATGCAAAGAAAATAGTTAAGGCATGTGTTCTGTTGCATCAATTTCGCTGAAGAACATATGATTTTAACACAGGGGTGTCATTGGCGAGCATGTGTTCACATTTAACAAAACAACTTAGCATTTAAAGGAGTACTTAGAAGCAATGAATCTGCCATGATGTGGTTACGTTTTAGCATAGGTTAATGAGTTCCTGTAGCTCATTTAAAAATGTATCTAAATCACAATTACAACTGCGCATATGAACATGAATTAATCGGCAGAGTTTAATGTCTTTCCAATGAGTTCAAAACTGATAATCTTGTCAACATTTCAGGTGGCATTAAAAATAAATTCAGATAAGGAACTGCTTAAGAAGTCATGAAAGAAACAATTCTAAGTGAACGCATTCACTTTTTTTATTGCTGACTTATAAAGATTTTCTTAAATATTTAGACCTCCAAATATTCCAATATGAATCTATTTTAAATAAATACAATCGAGAAGTTATCACAATAAGCAAAACTCTTTTTGCAAACCTTCATTATCAGCTGCATCTACTGTTGCACTTTTAATTATGTGTTTTATTTTTTCTTTTTCTAATACGCTAAGCCGGTTGTAAAAGACACAAAAAAAGGCGAATCGTACTACAACATTTGACAGACCGACGTCAGAATATTTGATTAATAAACACAACGGTGAGCAGAAAAACGCTTGATTTTAAAATTTTCGTGCAAAATTTTTATGAAATTTTTAATATACTGGTGCTGTAATTTGGAATGTTTGTGTCAAATTTACCCAATAAACACAAAATCATCATTTATCATATAATAACCGTTTTAGACTTCTGGGAAATCAACTTTTCTGTAAATTGTGATATTTTCACTCACCGCATGACATGAATTCATTTTCCTTAATTTTTTAATTCATTCCACCAAAAAATAATAATAATAACAATAATGTAATTGCAATATAAATGACTGTGCTAGTAAAAAAGCACTCTTTGATGCCATTAGTATTACGTACATATGTACATATCGTCTCCTGAAATGTAAAAGGGCGTAACTACCAAAAAACTCTAAATTTTGTTTTTAATGGACATTGGTACAAATTGGATTGGAACAAATGATTGTTTTTCATAATTAAAAAATGTGCCAAAAATGATAAAAATATGTTAAGTATAGAGTTTTTTTCTCAAACATTTCCCTTGTGTAGAAAAATAAACTCATCATTGTATTTGAATGATATTGCGAAAAAATCAAATTTTGTAACCACAACACCACAAATTTTTTGTCTCTCCTGTAAAATTTTTAAAAATGATAAGTTCATTTGCATTTTAGGTGACGATATGTATGTATATTCTTGGGAAGTGAATAAGCCTGACTGAAACCAATTCGTTATAGAAATTTTATCAAACTCATAAATAAAATCAAATAACGAACAAAAATTCAAATAACAAATTTTTCTATTGTGTCTGTGCTAACGGCACCCTACTTCGTCGGCAAAGTAAAATAATAAACAAAATGTCTTTCTTTCAACTTAATATTGAATGCGTCAACATTACTCCTTAGACGTAGCAACTCTGCTTTAGAAATTCTCAAAAAACACGCAACTGCCAAGTTGTGCTAGAATTAAGCTCTCTATCCTTATATCTCTTCAGCACCTGCCACTTCTTTACACATATACACCTACATAGTTCCGTTGCATTGCGGGGGACATCTGACCACTGGTCTCAGAAAGAAAAATGTATATGAATATACTGTCCCATGTAATATTTTTTACTTCTTCACACGAAATGATACTTTAATGTGGTACATCACAAATAATTCCCATCAGCACTTTTGTTCGATGGGTTATAAAAAAAAATTAATTCTTTGAAAAAAAAGGAAAAAACGTAAACAAGAAATCTAATAAAAGTGAATTGACGTCGTTAAAGTTTATAAAGTGCAATAACGTAAATTGAAAGTGAGTAAATATCAATAACATGCTGCAGTATAAATAAATATATTTGCAATATGCTGAAACTTGCGTGCGTGCTTTCTAAAAAAAAGAAATAATAATATTAAATCATTCATTGGCAGATATAACTTTGTATAGAAACCAGCTGGTAATGCTGCTATCGAATGCATTAAAATTATAAAAGAAAAAATAATGGCTGCAGTAGTTTCAAATAAGAACGATCGCTAAAGTATTAAATAGTCCTTAAGAAAAAGAAACTATTATTTTATATTAATGAGATTATTGGCATGAAAATTCAGTATAACATTCTTTGAAATGACCTCAAAGTTTTTATGTTTTGAACGAAGTATTCAAGTGCCTTGGCTTTTCAATATTCTTTTGCAGCGTCTCTGATGTTAATTTTGACGTTTTATTTTTAAGTCAAGGGGAGCCATTACATTTATTATTTTACTTCACAGACATTTTATTGCTCAAATACCGACGAAGGAGGGTGCTGTAGCACAGAAAACTCAGAAAAAACGTTTTGACTTGCTCATGCCTAGAATCGAAAACGGCTCGTTCTGGTTGCAGAGCCAAAATGCTAACATCTCGCCATCAGCACTACCACCCTCTTATGTTATAAATATATAATTCGTCATACACACTTATAAGAATACACACTTGGAAAACGACATTACTATCATTGCTACACATTAGCATCGTGGCGATGGCACGATGGATGGTAGTCTGCACGCTGACTACAAATCCAAAAACAGAAATGGGTTCAACCCCAGTTTCAGACTAAAATTTTAAATTAAAACTAAACATCTCGCATTTTTCTGATGTGTATTAGTGTGTATTTGTGTGCCAGTTGTTGTCGGAAGGTTTCAGTGGCGAAGGCATAGTCACTGGTCACTGAACAATACCGCCTTCAGCTGATAGCAATCCACAATCGCATCAGAACGCCCTCCTTCGCCGGTATTGTGTAGCACCGGCGAAGTAAAATAATAATAAATGGCTACTGAATCGAAGCTACAGCACTGCTAAGAGTATAAACAAAGAACGTGCAAAAGCAGAGCTGCAAAATAATTAATTAAGCTTCACCTCCTGTCGTTTCTCCTACTATCCCTTTCCTATAGTTCCAGCAGAATGCTTCGCATGTGTAGGAGTCATCTCCTGAGTTAAAAAAAAAATATTAAGGTAACACAACACTGTATACGAGCATAATAACATTGCAGATTTTAATAGGCGGAGTGTTACTTGTCTTAAGAATTATAAAAAGAGAAAATAGTAAAAGTAAATTACTTTGTGTAATGTAAACGAATTATTGCCACTCTAATACCCACCATCCATCATTAAAATAAACAATTAAAATTTACTTAAGATAAATTCTTTCCTTATTATTTTTCCTCATTTATGATTTCACTATGGAAATATTTGTCATAATTACTTTGTCTGCTGCGACAAAATACAATTTCTTTTCATTTGCATTCACTTCTCCTTTTGTTATAGTTTTTAAACATATTTTCATGTCCTTTTTAAAAGAATGTGTCTAATTGGTCAAATATTTGTTCAAATAGGATTTATAAGTTCATAACTCATTGATTTAAATTTACTTTGGAAATTGTATTTATGGCGAACCCTCTTCTTCACCTGTAAAGTATATGTGTGCGTATCAAAAATTTAAACAATCAAACCATATTTTTTTTTTCTCTTGGACCAGCACTCTGGAGGTGACTCCTACACATGCAGTGCATTGTGCTGGAACTATAGGAAAGCGATAGTAGGTGAATTGATAGGAGGTGAAGCTTCACTATCTTACAACATTGCTTTTTGCACGTTATTTGTTTTTACAGCACTGTTGTAGGGTCTCTGATGTCAAGGACACGTATTAAATTTTAAAGCTTCGTTTTAGTAGCCATTTTTTTTTAAATTAATTTACTTCGCCGATGCTAAACAATGCCGACGAAGGAGCGCGTTCTGATGTGCTTGTGGATTGGATACAGCTGAAACCGTTACTGTTCAGTGAGCAGTGACTATGCCTTCGCCACTGAAACCTTCCGACCACAACTGACACAAAGACACACAAATGCACAACAGAAAAATGTGAGATGTTTTTATGGGTCTGAAACTGGGGTTGAAACCAGGAAAAATTTTTCATTTTGTAGTCTACGTGAAGACTACTTCGAACATACCCGTATATAAGAAATACAATGTTCATTGACTATGGCCCACCCTGTATACTTTCTTGTGCGTTTTACTTTTTTTTTTAAATCAGTTTACCTTTGGCATAAAAAGTTTAATTCTTGAATTGTGTCGCCTCCATTGTATTTAGAGTGCGAGACATGAATGTGTATGTGCATGGCAGTATTAAAAGATCGCCAACACCTTGTAAATGCCTTCGTCCACATAAAAGTAGGTACCATCAATTTTTTTTTAGATTTTTGTCTGACATATATTTAAAGTTATGAAGTCTACGATATGAAAAATCGATTTTTTCCTCATAAATAATGAAAGAAAAAAATTAAATAAAATTATGTATTTCTTTAAATCCTTTGGGAATACTTATTCCTTTTTATTTATTTAACGTCAGTCAAAATAAATTACGATTATTTATGTATAGATGTTTGTTGTATTATTATGCTAAGTCATTTTATTGGTGCTCATCAGTGGACCTTGAACCAAATTTTTCAGAAAGCTAAGAAATCTCTCATGTTTATACATACAATACTAGCGAACCCTCGGCACACTTCGTCGTGCCAAACATAAAGAACTATTTATTTCGATAAACCTTTTATATTTCAATGCTAGCTGGTATAAAACATTTTTTGGTTTTCCATTTTCTGTATAAATATACCCAATCGATGGTCTACCAACACGGGAACATGCTGCATAGAACAAATGTACATGTGGGAAAATTGATTCTTTAAATTGACTTCACAAGTTCCTAACGAATGCCCTTGGGCCTTAAAAATAGTAACCGCAAACGCAATGCGAACAGGAAACAGAAGGCGTTTAAATTCAAACGGCATATCGGATGGAATCAGTGGAATGCGTGGAATGAGTACAGTTTCGCTTTTTGAACTTGGTTGTAGTAGCTTCATGACATGCGCCATTAATCTTTATACTGCAAGTCTTTTGCCATTACACAAACGACGTTGATTAATATTGCGCAGAATAATAATAGTGACTCCAATTTTTAGCTGGAGATTATGCGCAGGCAGACCGGGTAAATCCACCGAATTCCAAAAATTCTGTTGTAACAGTATCCACAGGTTTGTACGAAATCAAGGCGGCAGGAATCTTTGATTGTGTAGCCATGTTTACATTACGTGTTCGGCGCTTCAAATTGCTACGTCTACGTATCATTTTACGTTAAAAAAATTCCAAGTTATATACAAGGTGGTGCAAAAGTAATCTTGAAATATTTCGCCAAAATTGTGCGTAGGGAACGGCGGGTAATGTCCAATAGCGTGGCACTTCGTCTGGTCGATGTTTCGGATTCCTCTTCGACATCTTGTGCAGCAGCAATATTCTCAGCAGAACGAGGCCCCGGCCAGTCTTGGGAATATCTCGTGTTGCCCTATTCTTTTCAATGCGAGTCGGAAGGTCAGGAAATCCATGAACAATTGCTGCCCAAAAAATGAAAATAGTTATTCCGCGTTCTTGCGGAGTAAACTGATTCATGACTTGTGGATTTCTATTGTGCGTTTGTTTACTTCACAAATGTCAAAACCGAATTCATCTTTAGCGCCATTTCCCTTTGTACAAAAATAATTACCTGAATATTTTAAATTATTGCCATTTGTAACACTTATTCGTTTTTATGACTTGTTTTTTAATTTTCACAATTAAAATTTATCAAACAATAGAAGAAAATTTTTTTAATAATTTATTTGTTTTTTCGTTTTTGACATTTTACCACACATTTTACCGCCCACTCTTGGCAGCGTCTCCTGTGGTCCCATACTCTTCAAGGTTGATGGCCAAACGGCGCAGTGTTTGCGCAGTCGGTGTCGGACGACCGAGGAATCGGCGACGGAATTCGCGCTGCGCCAACACCACAGACGAATTCTTACGCAAAAAAATAGACACGATTATTCCGCGTTCTTGGGGAGTGTATCGCTCCATGGCTTGTTCACTTGTATTCTACATCTGTCTAGTTCACAAATGTCAAACAGATTTAACATTGGCCGCCATTTGCAAAAAGAAAAGCATCTTCTAATAGGGTGATTTCTTTTGGCCCACCTTGTACTATCGTGTAAAATTTTAGAAAAATTTTATCCTCTATTTTACTTTAAAAACTCATTAATTCGAGCCACTTTATATTACATCAAATATTTTCATAGTGTGACTGGTATTTCCTAACAATATTATTAAGTTGTTAATGGTCGCTTCAGTTCGTTGTATTAGTAGCAATTGTGGTTGGTACGAAAAACCGGATAAAGGAAATAATAACGATTGTTGTTACCACTGACTACATTTGGCGTTTCTGTATGTGCATTATCTTGTTGTATTGTTTATTATTCTTGCGACTAAAAGTATCATCGTTGTAGGCATCAGCTAAGTAGTGCTGAAACTAACGTTTCAGTTTTTTTTTTAATTTTTTTAATTCTTATAGACGTTCTCGAATATTTTAAAGCATTTTTGAAAATGTAATTTAAGGAAGAACGCAAAAAGGTACTCGTAGTTCGTTTTAGACATTTTGACACAATAAAATAAATATTTTTATATTTTTGTACCCAAATGAGTCAGAATTATTTTGCGTTAGCGCCATTGCCATTGCTAAAGTTTTGATGCACTAATTGCGCCGTAGTTTCGAAAATAATTGTTAAATATTCTTTCTTTGGATAACTATGAAAGTTTTCATAAAATTATCATTTTCCTGTGATTTTTGCCAAATAGCTGAAAATTTTGTTAGCAATAAACAGAATAAATGAAAAAATGGACACAGGTAATAAAAAATTGTTCTTAATTATATTATATACTATTATGTATTTGATTATTTGTATAATAATGATGCTACATTACAAAGCCATTTTGAAGCAATTTTTTAAAGTCGGTCAAACTTCACTATCATTACCCTGTGAATGAATCATGGGATTATGTAGGATTGTGAATCAGGGTCTTAATTTAATTTTAATTTTCATATTACACTAAAGCCCCGATTTGCGTCGATCCGATTTGCGTCGCTTTTTAAAAATTGGTATAATCCGACTTGCGTCGTTGTGATTTCGATTTGCGTCGATTCTATATTTACGTCACTTTGATTAATGAAATCGTATTATCTCACGAAGAGGAGCTTGACAATGAAAGTTTATTAGCCATTAATGTTCAGCGTGCGTTAGAAGAAGATGTTGTAATGAATGATGTTACTTTAGAAAAAAAAAAGTTAACAACTTCCAATATTTCCAAAGCTTTGCAATTAATTGCACAGGCAATGGATATATTTACTGAAAATGATCCCGATGAAAATCGATGCTTAAGCGTAGCATCATCTGTTGAGCACGCCATCAGTTGCTACAAGGAAATCTATGCGCAAATGAAATGTTTAACAATTCAGCAAACCTTAGACAGTTTTGTTAACAAAACAGTGAGACCACCTAACCAAATGGAAACAATAATAATAATTTAATTTATTATTTTTTTTTATTTCTAACTTTAAAAACGTTTATTGAATGAAATTAAACAAATAAAAACGTATTCATATGACATATTTTTTCGAAATTTTTTAGTTTTTCCCCCCAATTAATTCGAAATCAGAACATTTGTATAGAAACTAATAATTCGATTTGCGTCGTTTCAATTTGCGTCGCATTCCTCCCGTCCCCATTAACGACGCAAATCGGCGTTTTAGTGTATTAGTAACCACAACCGTTATTCACAGCTATTGGTAACTGCATATTGCATTTTAAGTTCTTTAGATATAAGATAACTTTTTTATATGTTCTGGTTCGCCGTGCTTATGCTAACCTAAGTACATTATTCTTGAAATAATTAATAAAATAAATATCCTTTTTTTGTTCCATTAGTTATTTGCTTGAGTGCTCACTTTATTTCAAAAAGTAACTGAATGACGTCATATTAGTATAACTGATACTAACAGACTGTTTTTAGAAAACGAAAGAACAAATTCATTAGTGTATTTATATTGAAAATAATAATAACATTAACAAAATTATTCTTTCTTTCAATGCAATTACAGAAAGAGGGTGGCGGTGGCAGAAGTAGTCGGTACGTTGGCTACAATATGAAAAAATCCTGGGGTCTAGCCCAGTTTCTTTGTGTGGGGTCTTTGTGTCAGTTTCTGTCGAAAGGTCACTGGTCACCTTGTAGTAACGGCTTGAGCTGATACCAATCCACATTCAGATCAGAACACCCTCCTTCGTCGGTATTATGTAGCACGAGCGAAGTAAAATAATTACTAAAAATGGCTACTAAAAACAAAGCCTCAAAATTGAATACGTGTCCCCTTGACATCAGAGACGCTACAACACTGCTATAAAAAAAACCAAGAACATGCAAAAGCAGAGTTGTAAGATAGTGAATTTTCACCTCCTATCATTTCTCCTACTATCCCTTTTCTCTAGTTCCAGCACAATGCACCGCATATGTAGGGGTCTTCTCCTGAGTGCTGGTCCAAGCTGAACTATTCGCAGCTTAGTTTCCAAGCTCCTACTCAACCTTTAACTCGAAAAACTATCGAAGAATACATAGTCCTTTTATCACTAAAAAGCAAATATGAATTATTTAGTTTTAATAACTTTAGGTTTAGGCATTTAGAATGCAAAACATGAATTTGAAGTCCGTTAGTCGAAAATAGCTTTTTGGCAGCAATAGGTGAGAAAAACGACAATACGAATATTCGTAACATCACTAATATTTAGCCATAAATACTGGCATTAAAAGCAACCTTTGTGTACGAAAGTTTTGAAATAAGAATTTATCAATTAAATGTTTTCATTAATTAAGTCATACTATTACATGCAGTTTTGCATTTGACTCAGTCTTCTATTTCATCCTTTAATATCTTTTCCAGCATTTTATTTCTGCCAACAAAAAAAAAAAAAATTTTAAGAATACAAAAATGGAAATCAACATCAAAATTAAACTTTCGACTTTAGTAGATGAAATATGAAAGTTTCCCTCCCCGCTGGTTCATCATGTGTAAATAAATGCATGTCATGTATTTTTATATATGTATTTGTGCAACATATGTATAAGGATATACGTATGCATGTGTACATTAAATAATAGCAGAAACAAAAACCATATAAACAACTTCGTAATTACGTGCAATAAAACTTTTTATATCCTCTTTTTTTTCTTTTAATTTTTCTAAAAGAAATGAAAGTTTTATATCTCATTATGAGCAACAAAAAAAAAGCAATCCAAATAAAAGAAAGAAAAGTCGTTACAATATATTTTGTTCATCTTCACCTATACTATTTCTGTGATCTTTAGCAATGAAAAGTCGCAAAGGTTAGAGTAGTTATATCAGTGCTGCCAACAAAAATTTTCATATGAAAAAATATTGTACGTAGTGTGTAGTAAAACTTTACTACACAAATCTGCAAATGCAATGTTGCAACACCATTTTCACAAGAGTGTGAAAATAATGGTAAAACTACGCATTGCAACTTTAAGCTTAACTTATATTTGGAAAATTTTTTTTCTTTCCACTGCGTTTCTATGTTCTTGTTTTTGGAAAATGAGCTGTTCAACGCCCTAAAAATCAATTATCCCTGTTCCACAAGTTTTTTTTATATATCGTTTTCATATATTTGTAAATGCACTGGGTCTCCTTGACCATCTTTAACAAAAATTTATACAAATTCACATTAACGGTATCTCTATCGAATGCGCATCGCAATGCTAAATGAAAAAAAACCTTTTTATTTCTAAAATTATTAATTCTGTGGACTTTTGACAAAACATCAGACGTGAAATTTTAAAATTTTCCAGAAGAGCAAAAAATATTTAATTAGTCTTTTTTCGCCTTTTTTACATTATTACCTTAAATATAAAATATAAAATTTAGTATAACTAAGCTAACTAAAATCTTTATTAAAATGAAGCTTACAAATAAAATCAACAACATTCTTATATCTCAAAAATTAGTATAAATATTCCTTTACGATTAAAATATTAAGAACTTTTCTTATCTCCACTTATAATCTTTTGTCAATGGTCCATAGAATTAATTTTGAGTGATTTTCTTAAAAATTTTTTGCAATACAAGTACTTGTACTACATATATGTATTTATATAATTTTTTTGTAAAATAAAAACAATGACTTTAAAAAAAAATTTTTTTTATTTTAAAAATAAAAAAAATGGCAACACTGCTTGTCATCTAAAAGACAGCATAACTTTTCCCGCGAAAAAACATCGGGAGTGGTGTCTCATTTTTTATATGCGTAGTTATGTGTGGATGCCTGTATATTATTTATAATTAATTAACATTCACATTTTTCTTTGTTCTTTGGAATATTGTCTAATGTTCTCTCTCTCTCTCATTCTGCTGATATGTTTTATAAATTTTCATGTTTTTTTTTCGTTTTTGCAGGTGGTTCGGACAGCAATAAAGGAAAAAGTAAGAAATGGCGAAAAATTCTCCAATTTCCCCACATATCACAGTGTATACACCTGAAAGACAAATTAGGTAAAGTTTATATATTATCTTTTAATTATGTATGTACTTAATTTATTAAAAGATTATCACAATCACAAATGTTCTTTTTTTAATTACAAACCTTTTTTCTATCAAAATTATGTTTAAAATTTTATCGAGTAAATTGTGCTTTTGCCCATAGTTTGCAAAACAGAATTTTAAAAATTACCAAAAATACCATAAGGAATAAAAAAGAGATCAATATTGAACATTTTTATATATATATGAATATATATTTATGTACGAGTACAATCGGAATCGGTTAACCAAAACAAATCGATAAGCTTAACCCAAATGCGTATCGAAAATCGGTTTGACATGAAATTAAAAACAAACACCTTTCCGCAAATTTTCGACATCAATATCTCTCTACCCATTTTACATATTCTGATAAAATATGCAGTACCCGATATAATTTTTAAGTCTATAATAATCAGTGAAAATCTAAAATCGCTTTGATTCCTCAATTTTTATATACGATATATCTCGAACTAATTTCCCGATTTTAGTAAAATTGGCGACAATAGACGTTTCTTTTTAGATATTACAAGTCGATTATATTATTTATTTCCGTACTGCCATCATCGCAAAAATAGTCAGAATCGACTCCTAAGACCTCAAAACTAAATAAAATCAGTAACTTCCTATATCGGCCAGCTAAAAAAGAGTTAGTAAAATCTTAAAATAAACGCCATTTGAAAAATGAAATATTTATTAAGCTGTTTACTGATCTTTTTATCATTATTCTGTTCTTCATTTTCTCAAATATTTCAAGTTAAACATACATTTTTACATATATACGTTACCCATTTCTTATATTCGCAGATATAAGCTACGGCTATGTCATAGACCAGCAGCCAATTGGACGCGAGCTGTTTCGACAGTTTTGTGAAAGTAAAAGACCTCTGTACTTTCGTTATATATCATTTTTAGATCAAGTGCAAAAGTGAGTATAATCAGACGAATGCTCCGCAGAGAGCTGCACCATACAAACTTTAATATTTCAAGTATGAACAAATTTCTCTCTAATCCATGTTTTAGGTATGAAGTTGAATATGATGAACATCGTCTCGCAATTGCACACGATATTGGTAGTAGATTTTTAGATATTGATGTGCCCTCATCATTGGACACTTTAAATAATGGTAATACAGGTGGAGGAGGTGCTATTAGTGAGAATGTTGAACAAAATAATGCTGTTACTGATGATGCTGTTGAGCAGCAACAACAAACCACCCCATTAGATATTGAAAATGTGAAATCAATGCCAATAACCGCATCAACAAATCCCGCAGAGACTGAACTTTTTACCAAAACCACCGCCAATAATACCAGTAGTAGTTGTAGTAACAATCATAAAAGTTTTCAACATCATAATGGTGATGAACATGGCATAAATTCCGATGTTACTTACGATGCTGATGGGGGAGGGAGTAAAGATGAGGGTAGTGGTGGTGGTGGTGGTTGTGGAGGTGATAGTGATAAAATAATGATTGCCAAGTTAAACGGAAATTCCAATAAACCACGTTTATCGGCATCTGATGAATTTGTTTTGGACATTTTGAATGATGATCTCATTTCACGGGTACGCAGCAAAATTAACAGCGGCAGTAAGGAATTGTTTGAGCAATGTGTTAAAGCTGTTAAAGCATTTCTGGCGGGTGAACCATTCCAAGAATTTGAAACATCAATGTATTTTCATCGGTAAGTAAGAGAAGATGGTATTAAAAAACAAATCGCATACAATATGGACACAGTTTATCTTTTTAGGCTGTGGGTCCTATTATATCGTTCTTATTTAGCGACATCAAAATCATATCATAACATTTCGGTTAAATTGTTGTACAATTTAATTCAAATTTAAATTTTTAGCATTGTGACCACTCTTCTTAATATCGGAATTAATTTCTTTCTCAAGCATTTGCGAGTGTTCTTAAGAAATATGTTTTGCATTTGTTACATGTTGTATTATTTGTGTGTTGTGTCTTTTGTTATAATCTACAGATACCTCCAATGGAAATGGCTGGAATCGCAGCCCATAACGTATAAAACGTTTCGGATGTATCGCGTTTTGGGTAAAGGAGGTTTTGGAGAAGTTTGTGCATGTCAGGTAAGTGTTCGAGAGTAGTTACTGAACGTTTAGAAGATGAATGTGTGTATGTATGTATATATACGAGAGCATACGTATGTCAATTTAAAGATTAAGCGACATTGTCAACTGAAGTTGAAAAGCCATTCTTTAAGACTATTTTGACACATTTATTATTTATTTTATGTGACATTCTCTATATGAATTTGAATTTTATATGTATGTATGTACATACGTAGTATATTCAATATATTTTTCATATTTCTATACATTTGTATTAGCATAAATGGAAAGGCTTTTCAAGTAGACATTCTGACAAAATGGAGATATGAAATTTTTGACAACAATAAGAGAATTAGTGATTATTTCTGAAATATTTTTGGAAAGTCCTATTATAATCATGTTGAAAAAGGTCCAATATTTACATATGCACTCCCGCAAAGATGAAACTTACAAAAAATCTATCCCAAAATATTGCTTCGTGGGTGCATAAAAAAGGTATATTGTCTTCGTAGGAAGTCTTGTAATGGTTTTACAGCTCATGTTTTTCTACATTCTAAATTTCAGTTTGTGACTCTATATATAATATCACATTGTTGTCAAAACCGCCTATTTAAAGCCAACTTTTAATATTTGCTTTCAAACATACATTCATATACATATGTTTAGCTACTTCTGAAATAATTTGTGCATGTTTGCAACGTTTGATGTTAGGAACCATTTTTGTCTGTATTTTCTATTTAAATGTGTACATTTTTTTATTTATTATTTTATTGAACAAATTTTGTTAATTTGGTTTTATGCGTTTTTGCCGTCCTCAAAACGAATTTGGTGTGGAAACTAGCTTTAGTGATAGTTTCATGCTAACCGTGTTAGAACATTAAATAATGAATCTTGTAAAAAAAAATTGTAATCAGAACAACGTTAACCTCTTGTGTTGAAATGGAAACATGAATTTTTTAACCTCATTGTATCTGGAAGCAAATTGATTATTTTATTTATTCTCAGGTACGTGCAACCGGCAAAATGTATGCCTGTAAAAAGTTAGAAAAGAAACGCATTAAGAAACGTAAGGGTGAATCAATGGTTTTGACGGAAAAACAAATTCTACAAAAAATAAACTCGCGCTTTGTCGTCAATCTGGCGTATGCTTATGAGACAAAGGATGCTCTTTGCTTGGTACTGACCATTATGAACGGTAAGTTTTTTATATATACATATATATATATTAAAATTAAATAGTAGCAATTCATGTAAAGGCGATAACAAAAAAAAATAAATTTTTATGTAAATACATATGGGCATATCCAAGAACTAGAACGTGGCGCTCGCTCGCCTTTGAAGTGGGGTAAAACAAGGAAATCTTGAATTTTTTCTTTTATAAATTTTTTTATAGCATAATAATGGGACTATGTATTGTGCAAAAGGTAGCTTTTATCGATTTTTTATTTCTGATATCACGAACGGGACAAAATTTAAAATCCACTTTCGACTGCATTTAGCAAAATTAAAAAATCTGCGAATTAGAACATAATTTTTGAACGGAATTTTTTTAAACTAAAATATATAATTTTTTTTTTTTTATCTGGGACCAGCACTCAGGAGATGACACCTACACATGCGAAGCATTCTGCTGGAACTATAGGAAAGGGATAGTAGGAGAAACGACAAGTGGTGAAGCTTAATTAATTATTTTTGCAGCTCTGCTTTCGCACGTTCTTTGTTTATACTCGTAGCAGTGCTGAAGCTTCGGTTCAGTAGCCGTATTTATTATTATTTTACTTCGCCGGTGCTACACAATACCGACAAAGGAGGGCGTTCTGATGCGATTGTGGATTGCTATCAGCTGAAGGCGGTATTGTTCAGTGACCAGTGACTATGCCTTCGCCACTGAAACCTTCCGACAACAACTGACACACAAAGACACACTAATGCACATCAGAAAAATGCGAGATATTTAGTTTTATTTTAAAATTTTAGTCTGAAACTGGGGTTGAATCCAGGTCTGTTTTTGGATTCGTAGTCAACGTGCAGACTACCATCCATCGTGCCATCGCCGCCCTGATGGTTGTCAGATTTAAATATTTGTGTTCCATTTTTTTGAAACAACCGTTACTACGATTTAGCACGGGACATATATTCCTACCATGTTTATAATAAAATTTTTTTTAACTTTCAGTTGTACACGGTGGGCCATAAATAATCACCCGAGGCCAAAGTAATCACTCAATGTCTTTTTGCTGTAATTTTATTTAATAAAAACCTTTGGATCTGCATGTATGGTCATCAACTCTTGAAAAAAAAATTACAGCAAAAGAACATCGTGTGATTACTTATACCCCGGGTGATTACTTTTAGCCCACCCGATATTAACTACAAAAATTTTCATATTTATTATTTTATACATATTTTTACATATAAAGTTTAGATTTTAGCATGTAATAATTGAACAGTAGATTTTGGAGGTGAGACAACTCCATTGTTAGAAAAAAACTTCTGAATCATTTATATTTTTAAATATTTCAGTTGTCTTTTCTTTTTTAAGTAAATTATAAATATATTAAATATAAATAGACTCATATAAAATATACTCGTATGATCTATATATTTTAAATAAATTTTTTCTGCCGTATTTATAACAAAAAATGTTTTTATTTATTTATTTTATTTTAAATGTTTTATTAAAAGGTTTATTAGACAAATCTCGATAGAAAATAATCAAAAAAAAAATTGTATGAATTCGGTAGTTAGTGTCAAGACCAATTTTCTTAAAATACCAATAAATTGAAAATACATTATATTCTTACAATTTTAACATTTTCTATAAAATGTTAGAAAATCATAATTTTTTTATCAACATATTAATTTTCGATCCCGGTAGACCTTTGTGTGGAAATGCCCATGTGCCAGGCTTTTTTGATGCTCTACTTTAGATGAATTGTCCCGTTAGGATTTTTATGATGGCTTGGGAATTACATTCTGTTGGAACGTGAATTACAATTAGACCTCCTCCAACTTCAAATTAAATTTTTCAATTTATGTAATTTTAAAATAAATTTAAAATATGTATCCTATTTTCATTTATTACAGGTGGTGACTTAAAATTTCACATCTATAACATGGGTGGTGAACCAGGTTTTGAAATGGCACGCGCGCGATTTTACGCTGCCGAAGTTGTTTGTGGCCTGGAGCACTTACATCAACAGGGTATAGTTTATAGAGATTGTAAACCTGAAAATATATTACTGGATGACCACGGCCATGTAAGAATATCCGATTTAGGTTTAGCTGTGGAAATTGATAGTGAAGTAGTGAGGGGTCGAGTCGGTACTGTAGGTAGGTATTTATAAGAATTTATTAAATAAATATGTATTTATAGAAATATTATATATCACACAGGTTATATGGCTCCGGAAGTAATAGACAATGAAAAATACTCCTTTTCTCCTGACTGGTTTAGTTTTGGATGTCTGCTTTACGAAATGATTGAGGGGCAGGCACCGTTTAGGGCGCGTAAAGAAAAAGTCAAACGTGAAGAAGTTGACAGAAGAGTTAAGGTAAATAACATTTATATGCATAACTGTGTACATATGTATATAGGTATGTATGCATATAACCTAAGTACCGAACTATATTTATCAAGTAGTCGCAACCAAGGCAAATTGATACCAGGTAAACTCAGTAGTACAACACAACGAAAAATCATTGTGTTCGGTGAACATAGTTCATAATACAATTTGGCCGGCTGTGCTAGTGAGTTCACCTGTTATGAATTTGCCTTGCTCGCAACTTTACAGTAAAACAACAAGTATTTTGTTTCTGTAAAACACAATGAAAATGTCAATAACAGATGACTACAATAGCAAAAAAAAAAAAACAAAAATATTGTTTACGTAAGGATTAATAATTTCTGCACTGCTCCTCAAAAGTAAACACACACAATATAATAAGAACAAAAACATACATTTCATTTATATAAGCCTTAATTGCTTGTGCAACCCTCTCTCAAAGTAAAGAAATAAGTAAAACTGTTAATTGTTAAACAAATGAGTAATAATGATATTGGCACGCATAAAATGTAAACAAGTTGTGACATTCACGTTGTGTTGAAAATAAACGAGAGTAGAAAAAGTCACCTGATTAGTTGAGTCTACTTGATAAATATACTACGCTAAGTACTTTATCTTACTATTATTAGGAAGATCCGGAAAAATATTCCAATAAATTTAATGAAGAATCCAGATCATTATGCCAACAATTGCTAGCCAAATCAATAAAATTACGCTTAGGCTGCCGGAATGGTCGTTTTGGTGCTAGAGAAGTAAAATTGCATCCCTTCTTTAATTGTATATATTGGAAGCGTTTAGAGGCTGGAATGGTTGATCCCCCTTTTGTACCAGATGTAAGTATTTTATTTATTAAATTCAAGAGAAGAGTACATTTTTATTACGTTAAGCGTCAAAATGAAGAGGCAAATGTGAAAACGGTCAAATAACGTCTGATACATATGTATATCGTACATATATAGCAAAATTTAATGTTTAATAATTTTTTTCAAAATAAATTTCAAAATTGCTGAATTAGATTATTTATTAAAACTTTTAGAAAACGAATTAATGATAATTATAAAATAAAATTAAGTAAAGCTTTTTTATTTAAGCCTCATGCCGTTTATGCCAAAGATGTATTGGACATAGAACAATTTTCAACTGTTAAAGGAGTGAATATTGATGAATCCGATTCCAATTTTTATACGAAATTCAATACGGGTTCTGTGTCAATATCATGGCAAAACGAAATGATGGAAACCGAATGTTTTAGAGAATTAAACATTTTTGGTCTTGATGATAATCCCACGCCAGATCTACTTATCAATGCCACACCCCAACCGGATACTTCGGGTTGTTTTCCTTTTAGAAGAAAGGTAAATTTAGCTTTAGATTAGTTTACTTGATTTTAATTAGTTTTGAAAATCTAAAAAAAATTCTTCTGCATCTTTTCCACAGAAAAAGCAACCGGCTAGAACACAACCCATTCCCATTCCTGAACATTTATTAACTACTAGTCACAGTGTTAGTTCTACTACCGTTGAAAGCTGATAGAATACAACATCTGTTCCCAAAATCAAAACAACTCTTGAATAATAAAAGTTACTTTAATAGCACAAATTAATGAAAATGTTGGCAAACATTTTCAGTATTCACTCGCAACCAACATTCTCACACTTCGCAAAAATAAATTTCAGTATCATCACATATGCATTTTCAACTATCATACGGTTACAACTTTTGATTCTATTGAAATAAGCTAATGAAAAAACATACCAACACATACTATATCATACATAGAATTAAACTAATTGAGAAACTTATAAACCATAAAACAAAACAAACCCCTTGATGCTAAAGATTATGTTTAAACATTTAGTGAAAAAAAAATAATGAAAGAAAGTTTAACTTTAATTCACGCGTAGAGTATACAACATAAGAACACAACAGCCCAACCAACAACTTATTAGACTTAGCGGTCTAACGTTGAAGGAGCATTAATTAAAAATAGCAATTTTATTTAAACAAGTAAGTTGATCATGACTTTAATAAAAAACGACTTTTTACTATTGTGTCGTACTGTTTGTATATTATTTTACTATTTTAATTACATTAAGTCAACGTACAATGTACACCAGATATTTTACACAAACTGGGATAGTTTTATTTAATCATATAATAATCAATTTTGAATTCCCGATCGCGTCTGTTTATAATTCTTTAATTCATAAGTTTGTATATGGTTTTATTTTGCGCTTTTTACGTATTAAGAAATGAAAAAGACTATAATTTTTGAAAAAGTAAAAACATTATTTTTATTAAAAATAACAATTTTAATCATAAAATATAAAACAATGTTTGTATGTATAATTGATCACAATTAATGATATCAAATAGCGCATAATATATACATATACATATTCTATTTTATTATTTTTAATTTTAGGCAGAGTATTTTAAAATTAAATACTACATACATACAAATATTTTTAAACTTACTTTGTAAGAAGGTAAAAAAATTACTGCTAGAATATTTAAAACAAAAATAGTATCAGCAATTGTGTTCGGATTAATATATTAATAAATAAATAAATTTAATTTATTAAAAAAACCAAATTCTTGACAAATTAAAAAGTTCAAACACAACCTTAGAACATTGCAAATGTTGTAGCTGCCCGCTTGACCACAGCAGACGAAAGTAATATCGCCATCAATCAATTAGCAAACGTTTCTCGGATAAAACATTCAACAACGTCGATTGTTAGTGAAACAAAAAAGAACTCACAGAGTTCACTCGTCATTCTGTTTGTGGCAGCAAATATTTAGTTGTCGATGGTTCGTTTATATATTAATAGCCAATGTGCCCAAAAAAACGTAACCACTATTCTAGACACTTCTTTAATTATTTAAAAATATTTTTGATTTGAAGTAGGTCTTTATCTTAATTGAAATCGGTTTTCGGTTATCAATAAATTATTACTTCAACCCATTTTGACTTTTTTATCTCATGAAATATTAACTAATTTGTTGGCAAAAACAGTGGTCAACATCGTAAACTAACATTATTAACGATATTCGCTAAAAATTTAAAAGAGCTCTCCCTCTTTTTTTTTGTTTTTTGCTTTATTATGTATAGTTAACTCCTTTTTTTATTCATATCATGTGGAGGTTTTTAAATTATTCTGCTTTAAAAAACAGCCAAGATCTCATCAGGCGGGAATTGAACCGCAACTTACAGATTGATGGTCTAATGGGCGTTTCAGATACAACTTTGTCGCTTTGTGTGACGTTTTAAACTTAGAAAAACTTGAGAAAAGTGTAAAGCAATGAAAACTTTGACAACACTTGCGCATTGTTTGTTGACCAAAAAAAAGTGGTTGATAATTTTGATATTTATTTTTTTATTATAAAAATAAAAGTCAATAATGCAATTTGACGATATATTGAGGGTGGCGATGGTTGCGTTAGTTAGCACGTTGACTACAAAACCAAAAGTCCTGGGTTCAACACCAGTTTCAGACTGAAATATAAAACCACTTCGCATTTTTCTGAAGTGTATTAGTGTGTCTTTGTGTGTCAGTTGCTATTGGAAGGTTTCAATGTCGAAGGGATAGTCACTGGTCACTGAACAATACCGGCTTCAGCTGATAGCAATCCACAATCACATCAGAAAGCCCTCCTTCGTCGGTATTGTGTAGCACCGGCGAAGTAAATAATAATAAAAATGGCTACTAAACCGAAGCTTCAGCACTGCTACGAGTATAAACAAAGAACGTGCGAAAGCAGAGATGTAAAATAATTAATTAAGCTTCACCTCCTGTCGTTTCTCCTACTATCCCTTTCCTATAGTTCCAGCACAATACTTTGCATGTGTAGGAGTAATTTCCTGGGTGCTGCTCTCAGATAAAAAAAAATAAATAAATATTTCACACATGTTCTACTGTTTTAAAAGGAAAAGAATTGAATGAAAGTCAAGAGTAAAGAAAATTATTCTAGCTGCTTGTCAAAGCACGCCAAAAAAAGGGAGTTGCCTAAGTTTTCGTTTCAAGATGTGGCATGTTTCGTATAAGAAGACATTTCATCTTACATGTAAAAGCGAATAATCTGTAACGCAAGGCAAAACAAAAGTTTTATCTGACAAGGCCTTAATGGTCACTAGACTACGGAGGCACTCTCATAGAATAAAAAAAAACGTTAACATTCGTTCTTTGTGTACCGTTTATTTATGTGCGAACGTTTATTTCCGAGAAATCATAGCTAACAGTGCGTTTTTGCGAATGTTCGTATTTTTACAAATTTCCACACAATTTAGCGAATATTTTTATAACGAGCATTTTTCCCTTTAGCGAACATTCGCTTATTGAGAATCTCAGGTCAAGTGGGTGCTCTCGAATGAGCATAACTGTTAAAAGAATTTTTCCCTTTTTGAATTTTGGAGCAACGGAAAAAGGGCTACTTCTGGTTTTAACAAAAATTTTAAGTTCCTTACTTCCAAGAAGTAAGAATGACTTTGAAGTGCATTTCTGAACGTTGTTTTCCTGCAAGAAATCTGTGATGCTGGATATATGTATTGTATAGTATATGATTTTGTGACTGTATAGTTTCCAATTGTATTGGACTGAAATGTTGCGTTCCTTACTTCAAAAAAGTTGGGGAGTTACAGGGATGGTTTCGAATTTTTTCTAATATACATATTTTTTGAATTTCATTTATTCCATTTTTATGGTCACACAGTAATTTATTTTTTATAATGGACTTTTGTTTGCTTTGAGAATATGAAAATTTGTGCATTTTCAATAAAATAATATACCAATTGAAATAATTTTAGTAGTAGATATATATATATACTACACGTAATTTCCTTCTCGGCGAAAACACGAGATGAATTAATTGCTGTTTAATCCAAAATGTAACTATTCACAGCAGCGATGTTTCTAAATACATATTAGCTTCTACTTTTTTTTTTTTTTTTTTTTTTTTTTTTATCTTGGACCAGTGCTCAGGGGCTATCCCCTACATATGCAATGCATTGCACTGGAACTAGAGAGAAGGATAGGGAAGAAACAGACAGGTGGTGAAAGTGGTAGAAAGATAGAGCTTAATTCTTGCACAACTTTGCAGTTGCGTGTTAATTATAAAGCAAAGTTGCGGCGTCTCTGATGTTTTTTTTTTTTTTTGATGCATTATTTTTAAGCTAATTGAGCCATTTTATTTATTATTTTACTTCGCCGACGTTTTATTGCTCAAATACCGACGAAGGAGAGTGCTGTAGCACAGAAAACTCAGAAAAAACTTTTTTCTGATTTGACCCGGCTGGGATTCGAACCTGGGTCTTTCTGGTTGCAGAGCCAACACGCTGACTACTCGCCATCAGCACCCCCATTGTTGGAATTTGCAAAATGACTTTGGGGGTCATACAATTGGTAGAAAGAATTATTTGCCGAAATATCATAAGGATAAAATTTGCATTACAGATGCACAAGCATTGAATAAATATTAGGATACAACCCATACATAAACAACTGAAAGTTATAATAAAAGAAAACTTATGCATACATAAATACATATACATACACATATAAGTATATATAGTATATATTAATATATATAATAGATAAACGCATTAATTGAAAGGTACTAAATAATAAATTTATATTTAGAAAAGTAGTAAAGAAAAACGAAAAAAGGAAATAATTTAAAATTCCATTGATTGAAAAATAAAAAGTAAACATTTTAAAGTTGATCATTAATCCAAAGCACATAATCAGAAGAAAGATTTTCTTATATTACATCATCATATTTAGTGTTCGGTATACAATTATATTTGTTTTTGTCTTTTTTTTTTAGTTAAGTGTTAATTGTTTTAGCCATTTTATATTAATTTTTTAATACTCCATTTTTTATAAAATAAAAAGTTAAAAAACTAAAAAGAAGTATTTATATATAATTTCGTTCAATTTGTGCCTCTTTGTGAATTCGAAAAAAATTGAATAACAGTACTACTATTCTTTTAATTGATTAAAAAAACGAAAGAAAAAGCAAAATCTTAATTTCTTATGCACGCTTTCTATTTTTAATTACTCCAAGACATATTAATAAGGCATATGCAATTTCGAATTCAGACTAAAACAGTGGCACTCTCAGTGCCAAACACCACATTTTAAAAGTTAATTTTTTATGTGGTTGTGTGTGACTGAATTAAAATTCACAGATACGAGTACATATACCGAATTAATTTGCCTTACCTTAGTCGATGCACATAAGATTTTTCATTGAAAAATTAATTAATAAATCAAAAATATTAGTAACATATGAGTATTAATTAAAAAGAAAAAAAAGTTTAAATAAAATAAAGAAAATAATTATAATGGTAATCCGCATAAAAAGCTAATTGTGTTAATAAGCCAAATTCCTATTCTAAAATGTCTCCTATTAAAAGGACTGAAGTCAAAATGAGGTCCGAATGCTTGATAGGTACCATTCCCATCCAAAAATTTCGGCCATTAAAAGTACTGATATCAAAATGACGGCCAATCTCATTCCTATGCAATTAGCTACCTTTGCAACATTTTTTCCATATTAGAAATGTCACAAAAAAAAATGCTTCAAAACTATAAGATTTCAGATGTAACTCATTGTTACTGCAATTCCTTTTATATATTTTTGTACTAAATTAAAAGTAACAAACAGCTTTCCTTGCACATGTTAGACAAAACCGGCAAATTAAAAGTACAATAACGCCTCTAAAGAGTCTTCTCAAAATTTTAGAATTTTTTACTTTTAACAAGAAACCCATATACAGTGGTTATATCTAGCTACTGCGAAAATCTTACATCATTTTCTCTACTCCTACGTTCAAAAAAAATAGTTGTATCCCTCTATGTGTTATAAGAATAGCTCCTTTAAGGGCAACTAAAGAGAAACATTTCGAATTGCTCCCAAACGTATGCTCAATTCATGTCAGTTTTGTTTCAACTAAAAGGAAAAATTTCAAGTTGTGCCTGTGGTTATGTTATAACGGTTGTTAAAAGTAAGTTTATTGTGCTGTTATAGTTCGTTTTGTTACTATGTTTATGAAATTAAATTAACAAATAAATTTAAAAAATTTACATATAGCGAAAAACTTGTTATTTTTCGACAATCATTGGAAAAATTATAAAAACAACTCCGGTTGTATACTTCTTAAGCCCATTTCATTACAATGACATAATTTTTGAATTTTTATTGTAAAACACTGTACTTTACCTCTAATGAAAATTTGTAAATTTTGACTTGACCCTCTTTAGAGGAACCAGTGCGATATGTGTACATATGATATACATACTTTATTTTGAAAGCTACATGTTGCTTGCTGATAAATTCAATTCATGAAATATTTAAGTTATCTTTTCATTAATAAATATGAACCGAAGTGAAAATAGTAACAATACGATGCATTATTCAAAAACTATTGTACGATTATTGTCAGGTTTAATTTCTATACACAATACTAAATACTACAAACATGAATGTTGTCCGAATCTCATAGTCGAAATTTAATTTTATTTTTCAGATAGACATGTAATTTATAAAAAGAAATACACAGAAAAAAAAGATATGGATTAAAATCGTACAACTCTTATTATTACTTATTGTACCACAGCGGGGACCTGGTGCAATTTGAAACTCTTGTTGTACTTCGTTCACCGGTGTAATTCAGTATACATTCTGCTCCGTTATTTTCAAAACTGACCTCACCTATCATGTATTCTGGATTAATTGCAATTCTTAAAATGTACGTTCTATTGGGTGGCAGATTAGTTACATCAACCCATTGGCAATCTAAACCACTACCGTAAGTATCCCAGCAACCAATTGAAATTCCTATAATAGAAAATGTTTGACATATTATTTAAGTTTTATTAGTTGGTGTTTCTTTAGCATTAAAATTATTTTTTATAAAAATCAGAAATCATATAAAATTGAAATTCTAGCATGCCCTGATATTTTCTACTGGCGATTTCATCATGTTTTATTTGTGTGTTTTCTATACAAATATCTAAATTTTTTACCGACTATATAATATTTTGGTTTTGCTTTCATGATTTGAAAAATTATTTTTTGTCTGCTTCTTTACATTTAACAAAAAGTGGACATATATTAGCTGAAAATGATGACTATTGCCAGTTTTGTGTCCTACTCTTCCATAAGCTTAGAATGAAGAAAAAATAGTAAAAGCTCCCAAATATTATTTGATTTATATTGGGAATATTTTTGGGAGATTACTAAAATTTAAATTTTTACTTTAACTGCAACGAGTATAAGTTTGTCATTCCACGTGTAATGCATTTAATAGTAATTTCTGGAAAAAAAAAATTATATAGATATTTTCAGTTTGTTGAGCCATGTTCGTCTGTCCGTACAAATCAACTATCCGGCCAAGTTAAACATCGCACAGAATTCGTTTTGATGTCAATAGGTTAGTAGTAGACCTGAATCGGTTCTTAAATAGCAATTCAGGCGAATCAGTTCAATAGTTTACGAGCTGCAGCCGAAGAAGCACGACCATCTCGTTCTTTTTACTTGACAGTTTAGTACAAAAACGCCCATAACTTGAAAACAGCTGAATCGATTTTGGTGAAATTTAGTACGTGTATGTAACTAGGTGGACTCCCATTTTACAAGCTAAATTCCTATTGTCTAAACGCCTCGACCGATTTTGACAAAATGTGATACAAATGCTCAGATATGCATATGGACAACCGATTTGAACTCAAAAAATAGATTAAAATACGGTCCGCCTAAACGGCTGAACCGATTTTTATGAAATTCGGTATGAATGTTCAGATAGGCGTTTTGGGGGACAAAAAGAAAGTGAGTCTGTGTTACCAAACTCCCAAAAAAATAGGTCAAAATCCGGTTCGCCTAAATGGTTGAACCGATTTCGGGAAAATTTGGTTTACACGTTGAGTTGGCTCAGTTATAGTGTGGTCTGAAAGACACAAAATTTAAGTAAAAATCGGGTACTACTAAACAACAAGGCGGGAATTCAGACGAATATGGGATATAAGGTGGGCAGATTAAGGTATCTAATAGTTGTCACACCCGAATATTATAAAACTGATAATTCTATAAGTGGTTTTACACTGAAATTGAAAGAAAGCATTTTCAGAAAAAACATTTTCAATTAATACGACGTATAAATTAAAAGTAAGAGAGAAATAATTAAATTTTATATATAAATTGCTTTTAATATATAGCCATGCTTTCCCAATGAAATATAAATACAGCAAGAAGTTAATGTGTATTTTATAAATTTCTTGCATTTTTTCTAATTCCTAATTAAATCGCCATTTATTCTAGATAAACAAAATAGTTATGAAATGCGTATGTATAAAAAATTATCTTACCCTGTGTTCTATTGCCGCAAGAATATTTTGGTGTTATTCCCGATTTGCAAGCTGTGTCCATAAGACAAAACGAGGCTTTGTGGCCCTGCGCTACTTTCTGGTATTGCATATCGTATATATCAAATGAAGCAAATGATTCCATGCTATGATAATGGTTATGACATTGATGCCACTGCCATTGCTCATAATTAGCATAGGGACTAAAATCGGCACTACCAACATTTTCAGCTTTAGTGGTAAATCTTAATAACTTGCGCAAAGCTTGCGGCTGAGTAAGAATAATGCGATAAGCGTCTCTAGATAAGCAATTTTCTTCCATAGCACACCTTAAACTCGCCAATGTCTGGCTGTCTAAATACGCCGACCTTCCAATTTCTGGTAAGCCCAAAGTCAAATCGGATAACTTTTCTACACATCTCACAACTGCTATATTTCTATTGGTGGAATTACATACTCTCGGGTACTGTGCTTCACGAAAACAATCTCTTAAGCTACGTTCAGTGCCACGACATAAAGTGCCCACCATGGACCATGGGTACGTTACGCTCGTACCATATTGTTGTGTTTGATTGGAGAAGGCTGCATAGCCTAAATTTAATTGTTTACACACAACATTTGCTTCCCGATAACTCCAGTGTGTGGCACAAATTGTACCCCATGTTCGGCCATAATCAAAACTCACTTCAATTCTACCTTCTCGTGTATGTGCCGATGGCTTAACATTATCAAAACGATTATTTAAACGTAACAACAAATTGCGATAATTTGTTTCTATATTGAGCGGCTGTTTAATAGCAGAATAAGCTTTACACACAAAGTCAATGACGTTAGAAAACTGCCTGTCACATAATAATAGCGCAATACTTACAGCTTAGCGAATTATGAACACTCGTCAAAATCAGCAATATCAATAGTTGAACAGCCATTTCTGATGACTTCTTGCCTGTGTTGAATAACGCGCGATTATTGAATATAAAATGAAACCTTTTTTATAAGGGTCGCTCATTTTATTACTTGCATACTTACATACATAAGTACATAGTATGTACTTCAGTATTTAAATTCCTTTGATATTTTGTGATTGTTTCAAGACATCTGTGTATCTTTTGTACTAATTGAGGTAATAAGTTTATTATTACATTGTTAAATCGACAAGCGCGGAAATATATTTGTAAATTCATCACAATAAGAAATTAAAAAAGGCTTAACATAATAAATAATATAAAAAGTAAGATAATTTCCCAATAACAGCAAGCCGTCGAAAGTTCACATTTTTCATTTTCAAGTTTGTATTAATTAAATGAAAGATGGATTCTTCAATTATTTACTTATCACTTTATTATATAGAATGCAATTTTTTTTTCTCCAAATTATTTATCGGATCGGCAATATTAATAGAAGTTATCATACCTAAAAACTAAAAACTGCTTGATTTATAATTTACTCCCGACCAGCACCGAATATTAATTTTGCTTATCGTGTTTATGTATTTTTTTCTGACCAGGATAAACCATGCCCAGCTTTTCATGTTTATATATTGTATATTGTTTTATGTTATTATCTGAAGTACTCGAAGTCCGATATCTAAAACGATAGAAAATGCGACACCGTGTCCATTTTCAAGAAAAATATGGGCCAATTATCCTTTCCGACGAAACACCGCACCAAACGGTACAGTTAATTGTTTGTAATTCTCTCTGCTGAACTACTCTTGGATTTTCCATAGCCCTTTTTGCCTATTAACGAACCCATTCTATTGGAAATGGGCTTCGTTGCTCATAATTAAATAATGATTAAAATCGTGATTTTCTTCTGAAATAAAGTTCAACGATTTTGGCATTGTGTTCAATTGTGTACTGTTCCATTTTAAATTCTCCAAGTCTTCTTTACAAAATACTGAAAACAAAAAAAAATATAATAAAAAAGTTATAAGGAATTCAAACACCTTGGCTTCTTTTGGTCCATTCTGTATATGACTGAGTTAGTGAAAGACGTAAATTTTTTGCACGGCGTACAAAAAATGTGTTGACACTTAACTACGGGCAGAACGGTCATACCAATTGCAACTTCTTCTATTGATGTGAAATAAATGTAATACGGGCAGTATAGGGAAATAACCGATACATACATAGCTTTGCATTTCACAACATCAGTCCCGAGTAATTCTTTTACAGTTACAAGGTTAGATTAGAATGTGTTGTGTTACCGAGTCCGAGTGGCATAAAGTTGCAGATAATCGAATTAATATTGTTGGTGGCATAGTGATACATACGTATCATGTACATCAGTTTTTGGGTCATGTGCTTGCGTAAAAAACACCTTTCCTAAACGAGAGCCGAGCCGTGATACAGTTGGATTTCTCTTCATCCCATCCAAAATGTCCTCATATGGACTCGTTGGATAATCTACCTTACGGGTCGTAAATAGGTTCCTGACGCAATAGCATTTTACAGCAGTTAGTTTGAAAAGTTTGCAAAACCTTAAATGGACGTTATAACAATGAATTTGAGGAAGCTCAAATCACAAGTAACCTCTCAGTGTAAAGAAAAATTAATTTATAATCTAAAAACTAAAAAAAATATCTTTACTACGCTACACGATAACAATTTGCTAAAAATATATGTGCCATATTTAACGCATTCATTGTCCTCATATATATATGTACAGGGTGGCCCAACATCGAGTGACATATTTGAAACGCTTATAACTTTTTTATTTTTCTAAATTTATTTATTGTTTTTAGCTAAGTATGAAAAATTTCATCTTTTAAAAGGCCTCCATTTTCCTGTTAGCAATTAAAGGCTCTTTTACGTTTCGCAACGATTCTGGATCCAATTCTGCAATTTCTGTGCGAATATTCGCGTAAATTGCTGAATTTTATATGGTTTGTTGACATAAACCCATTCCTTCAAGAAACCCCACAAAAGAAGCCACGCAAAGTCAGCATTTTTTGATAAGTTCTTGCAGAATTGCCATTATGTATCTCGCGGTATCAGCTGTATCTCTATTTTGCTGGAACCAAAAGTCGGGATTATTAAGATCTACCGGTGTTAAAAATGTTCCAACATAGTCCACTATACCGCCCCGCAATATTTTCGAAAAAATATATACCGAAAACCGATTAAAAATCACAACGCCGTCTACGATGATATCTTACGACTGCAACATGAAACGCAAATCCAAGGAAATGAAAATGCAGGTTATGGTGCTAAACACCTCTTATGTGTAGAAGAAGTTACGGAAGTTCCCTGTTTACCAAGGGCAACCCATTTAAAATGATTCGAAGACAACAGAATCCATTTATCAGCAGATTAAAATATAACATAATTTTAACACGAGCTCAGTGTATTATGTTGGCCCGACTAAGGGTGGGAAAATGCCGGTTTAACTCCAAGCACTACTTTGAAAAAAGTGATCCGTTAAAATGTAGTAATTGTGATGAAATGCTTACTATACCTAACTTACTATGCTTACTATGCTAAGCTCTTGCTCTATTTCAAAGATGGATGACCCACTGGAGGATACACTGGACTGTACGTCTGAAAATATACAGAGAATACTAAGAAGTCTGCAGTAACACGACATGCAGGATGTTTACGTTTATCATTAAAAACTTTAATTTTTTTTTTCTTCATAATTATTCCCTTTTCTTTACTTATATTTTATGAAGAAACATAAAAAACAATTGAACAATTTACACACGTTCTTGCGTTGCGTATGATAAAAATTTAAAAATTTTTTATATTACCTGCAAAAGAAATAAAATAAAAAAAGTGGAAATATCAAAAAGTTATAAGCATTCCAAATCAGTCAGTCGAAGTTAACCCACCCTGTATATTATGAACAAGCGAATTAAATTTTGTAAACATGTTTTATTTAATTAGTTAGATAAAAATAAATACACTTCATTGTTCTTTTTTTATTATTATTATTATTTAACATAAATTTTTTGGCCGAAAATTTTTCCACAGTTTGTTTAAATAAGACATTTTGAACAATAATTGTATGTATATATGTTTATATATGTGTGTGTATATACTAAGTTTAGGAGTTTAACAATATCACAACAAAGTGTAAAGAAATTTTTATAAAAAATCGTGCTGTTTTAAATCTAGCTTTAAATCTACTTTAGATTTTAAAGTAAGGAATTAATTAAAGCATTTTTATAGAAGGAAGATAAAATTTCTAAAGTCTTAAGCACTTAAGCACTATGAGTTTTAAAGATCTAATAAAGCGCTTATTTCATCTTTTAATTTTTGTGGACTAAATACACCACGTTCCGTAATTATGCCAGTAATTAAGGAAGCAGGTGTAACATCAAACGCAGGATTCCAACAGTTAATACCAGGTGCAGCTATTCTGTGCTCGCCCACATGAGTCATTTCACGATCTGGTCTCTCTTCAATTATAATATGATCACCACTCGGTATTTGCAGGTCAATAGATGTCAAAGGGGCAGCCACAAAGAATGGTACACCATGATGTTTAGCCACTACAGCAATTTGATATGTACCAATTTTATTGGCTGTATCACCATTAGCTGCAACCTGAAATTAAAAAAAACAGTATAGTCTGCTGATATTCGTAGTAACGTACAACGTACTCTGTCTGCTCCTATAACCACAGCAGCTACATTTTTTGCTCGTAGTAATGCGGCAACCATGCTGTCTAATACCAATGTAGCTGGCAATTTATCATGAACTAATTCATAAGCCGTCAAACGGGCCCCTTGATTATAAGGTCTTGTTTCCGTACAGTATACATGTTCTAAAGAAGATATGATAAATACGTTCTTTTTATGCTGTTTTTGATCATACCTAACTTTTTTAGTTCGTGTAAATGTCTAACAACACCCAATGCAGTTCCATAACCAGCTGTTGCCAAAGAACCTGTATTGCAATGGGTTAATACACGAACGGAGCCATCCTTTTTAGCATTGTCTAGTACCGCTTTTGCGCCGTTTGTGCCAATAGCTTTATTGTCAGATATATCTTTTTGAAGCATAGCTTCAGTGGCATCTAGAAATCTTTAGAAACGGAAAACATTAGATTGTTTGCAGTGAATTTTTATATAAAATCTTACTTTTGTTTCATTTCACCAACTGTAACACTTTCATTTTTCGTCAGATCATTTGCGAGGTTAATAAGTTCATCTGCAGCAATTTTCATGTTCACAGCTGTAGGTCTTGCAGACACTAAATAATTAAGTTTACCCTCTATTTCTTGTCGCAAGGACTTTTTTGAATCGAAGGTTTCTGGAAAAATTTCCACCGCCAGTGATAGACATCCAACAATAGCAATTGCGGGCGCACCACGTACCTGAGAAGAAGAAAATATAGACACACGGTTATACGCACATTAATTTACTTTCATCTATTTTTTTTACACATAAATATTATGAAATAACCGTACAGAAAAATATTTCATTATGCATACATATAATACATTATTAATTTTAATTAATTAATTAATTTTATTAATTCACATTTTATACCAATGTTTTTTTTTGCTAAATCTACGAATTGGCTTTTTGACCTTTGTGTGGTGAGATTTTCACCAATTTTTTCTAAATTCAACATTTTGCAAAACGCATGAATATATTTAAAATATTGGTTAATAAATTTTAGGTTCGGTTTCCATAATCCAAACGGCCACGTCGGCTGGAATGTTAAAGTTCACATGTAAATGAATAAAATAAAATGCGTTTTTTAATATACTAATTAACATAAGAACATGAACAAGTACCCTGAGTCAATGTATTTGTCTTGCTAGTCAAAGCAATTTTTGTTGAAAAACAATTCAAAAATAATATGTCAACGATTAAGTTTTCACGTTGATTATGATGTATTCAAAATTCTTCAAAGGGGTAGAAAACAGACAGATGCATTTGGATGGAAAGGAATGCATTTATTCGGCTACTTACTGAAATACATATGAAAGGAAATTTTGTGAAAAATGTTTTTGCGTTCAAATTAGAAATGGGGGCTATGCTTGACATTGAAATCTAAAGTTATTATAATAGTTCAAAAGACAATGAAAATGATGTTTTAACATTTTTAAAGTATGCAAACAATTTAAAGATTTTGTAAGTTCCGCTAGAAATTTTAAAATTCGGTAGCCTAACTCTCAAAGGCTAAGGATTTCTAATGAAAAGTGCAATGTCTGCAGCACATATAGAGAATAGATTTTTTTTTAATTTTTATTTTTTGTAAAGTATCTCTTTATACTAGCCATTAATATATATGTATATGTGATTTAAAAAATTTTCCATTTATGTATATACATATTTAAATAATTGAATTAAATAAATTAAATGAAATAAATTTCATTAGTCTTGAATGCAAAAAAATATTTATTGGCCAACATTCAACGATATTCAATCGCAGTTGAAGTAAGTGTTTCAAAAATTATTTAGTAAAAGCAGAGTACGTATGTATGGAGAATATGTAGAGTATGTAAAAAAAAGAAAAAGTTCTTTAAAATCTCTGATATTCACATGTTTAAAATTTTCAAGAAAGCACTTGCAATGTAAATTATAGATTGTCTAACATATGAATGCTATAAATTGTTTCTTGTTGAATAATTAGTAGGTAAATTGATAATTTGAAATTGTTTAAACGTTTCATTATTTTTATTTTGTGCTTTATGCAAACACACCATTCTAATATACATATATACATATGGATGTATATGTACATATGTACATTAGGGTGGAACGTCCAATAGATTTCGAATACCTCCAAAATGTATATAAACAGACATATATACATAAATGCATTATATATAAAAAAAAATTAATTTTTTAGCCTTTTACCAGAACTGGCAGTTGGAGTAATTTTATGAATTTTAATTTAATTTGCTAAATATGGAATTTTTTCTTAATAATTTATTAAAAAAAAAATTTTTGGTGCTGAATAAAATATCCTTAAAAGCGAGACCTGAAAAAATGAGATCTGACAACAGACATAAATATTGTAATTAATTTTGACTCCAATTAAATAAATAAAAAAGAATAATTAAACTTATAATGGAATTTAATTCTTTATTTTAAATATTATCATTGTAAACCAACGTGTTGACTAATTGTGAAATGGTTTAGAAAAATTAAATAGATTTAAAAGCGAATAAAAAATGTTTGTCGTATAAATAATTTTTGCAAAGGCTACATAGTTTTTTCTGTTTTTATACTCGGTTATTCTTGAACATTTGATGGTAGTTTATATATAAACATGTGAGGTTTCATAGCTTCTACAGGAATTTGGTTGTAGTTCCACTGATGATATACATAAATATATAATAGTAAAAAATAAAAAGTTGCTTTTAATCAGAAATATTTTTATACTTTTAACTGGCATTAAAGTAATTTCATAAGAAAAATAAATTCGGCTTTTACAACTTTATAGCTTCTAAATTTTTTTCTAAGTTTACAAGCTCCCTTTGAAATATGTTCAGTATATTTTTTCATCTTAATGAAACGTCTAAAAATAAACTTAATTCAAATTTTAACGCCTGTAAATCAATACATTTTTATCCGATCAACACAATCTTCGTATTGGCGGAAAGAATATTGCGCCATCTATATAATACTGTAAAATTTATTTTATTCAAATGAACCGTACGCGGAATTTTCCCCTATAAACAAAAAAACCAAAACCAAAAACAAAAAAAAAATTATTTTTCGCGAATATCGCCAAAAGGCGTGCATTAAGAAAAATTCCTGTTCAGCGACCTTAGATTGTAAAATGTTTTTTTTTTTTATTAAATTTGAGAATTTAAAAATAGGGCTCATAACTCATCTTAAGTTTGTCTGAAATCTTACATTTAATGTATAAAAATACTGGATATTTTGAGTGTAATAAGTTGCAAAAACTACTAAAAAGATTAGTAAAGTTGCATCATATGATGTGTCACAAATTGATCGATTTGATCTCATTTTTAAAATCTGATACCGCGATAGACGGCTAAACCTAAGTTCCATTATTTTTTCCATGCAACGTTTTACTATTATTCGAAATTAAAATTCACAAAAATAATACTGACGTACTGACCCTAATGTACTATATGCAGTATTAAATTAATTGCTTTTATATTATACAAATTTCTAGTAGCCTCTTCGTTTGTATAATCTTCTGTAAGTGGTGTTTTAAAGGCCTTAAAAGTTTAAAAACATTTTGAAATTTGATTGCACATAAATAAAAAATATTTATAACAATTAGTTTTTGGGAAATTTGTGTAATGTAGCAATAATTAAATTAAATTACTATTTTTAGACTTTGTTTGATTATTTATATCATACACAACGAAATTCACTTATGGTGTTAAAAAAATGAATGAACAAGAACATTGTTTTTTTATTGCTTCCTCAAACATTTTATTGAGATATGTTTGGATGAATAATAAATAATAAAGCATTATTGTAATTTAATAAACCAATTATAAATATGTATGTATGTATGCATATATACTGTTTTCGGAGAATGTGTATTGAAAAATCTTTATCATTCACGTGCAGTTTATATAATACGTCACAGGTTATCTCTTAAACGACAAACTAAAAATTCTTGCTGGAAACCAATTAATTTAGAAGTTAAATACAACAGAAAGCAATTTTGTACATATTTACAAGTGCCTTTATTTAATTGTAGTAAAAATGTTTGCTGTAATTACACTTACCTGCATTTTATTAATAACCTTCCAACCATCTTCAACTCCTCTGACCGACAGATATTTAGACTGAACTGGAAGCAACAACTGGTCGAGTATTTCTAATTTTCCGGGAGTGTATTTTATTGATTGTAAAGTCATTTTTGTAATTTATGTATAGTGGAACTTATGTTCACGTAGACAAAAATAGTCAAATAAACTGAAAGAAATTTCAAAATTTTTAAATTGAATAATCTAACAGCAGTTTGATAAGCATTTTTTTGTTTTTTATGAGTATATGCATGTATGTAGTATATGTACACATGTGTCTCACAAGTTCATTAACAGAACCATGCGTAGCAAAAATTAAAAAATAAAAGATTCTCTAATATGGTTTTATCAATTTGTTAAATCTCGTGCCAAGAATAAAATGAAAGAAATAGTTGAAATTCTCTTGTTGTTTTTTGTGAAAATTTATAATTTGGTATAATTGAAAAAAACTGTACAACAAAATGTTGTTCATAAATAAAAAATAATGTATTTATTATATTTTCGATATTAATTTTGTGAAGGCCATTTTTCTGAGAGATCAATCAAAATTTTTCGATTCAAAATCTTAGCAGAAATTGATTCTAAATTTTTCTTCACACAATGACTATTAACACCAAGGTGCAAGCTTCCGTTAGATTAATACCGTTAAACGATTTAAAGACAACTAAATATTTGTCTCAACTTGTTATTTTAAAAATTTTTCTCTATCAAATAAAATAGTAATCAAGCAAATAAAATGAGCACAATTAAGAGATTGCTCATCTTTTAGAACACAACTTTCTAATACATATTAACATCTATTCATCAGTCTGCTTAAAATCAGAAACTTTAAGGTATTAATAAATTTATTTAATAATTCACAACTCGTTAGCATATGATTTGTTTTTCGCACCGACTATTTTTAAAAAAATTGAGTTAAGTATGGAGTATATATATTTTAGATATCCTCTTTCTGAATCCAAAATCTGTTTTAGGAAATTGTGTATGGTTTTTGATCGACTTTTTCACAAATTTAGCGTGTACTGGGTATTGGTTTACTGCACAAGCCACCATATGGGATATCCGGCAATTTTTCATACAAAATGTGATAAAATTTATATTAGTTTTATTTTGCTCTATTTGCATAACAAGAAGATTGGAATTTCTTAGCTGTTTTAAGAATTTGCTTACAAGTCTACTGACGATTTTGATATTACCACCAAATGAAATGTACACATAGACCAGCTAAACCATATAAAAAATATAGGTAATCATAGTTAATTTTGACTCACGTTGAATAAAAAAATTGTTACTTAATAATGTTATACATTTCTTCTTTTATACATATTTACATATGCATGCAAATTCATTTAAACAAATACCCCTTTATGCAAAAACGTTTGTTAAAGTTACTGTCTGATTTAAGTAGGAATTTTATATTTGGAAACCGGTTTTAACGTACACTTTACTTTAACAATCGTTGGGGACAAGGACGATTTTTGCGGGCTCCCTCTCTCGTCGTGCTGGAGGCGCTTGGTTGAGCACTTTGAGCGACATAGCCGGAGCAGGTGGGTCAATAAACCCGCCTGGGGATGGGGATCAGGGAGCTGAGCGATTTATTGGGAGCAGCTGTTGGTTGTCGCGTTAGCATCGTCGACTTCTTCAGATCGTCGGTCTCTTCGCCTTTTCCTGGGTTTTTCCACTCTGTTGCATAATTCTTTCCTTTTTGTTTCTTCACAGGTATGGCAACGGGACCATATTGAATTGAAATCAAGTGGGCTGGGGTCTTTATTTTCACCGGTGACCACCCACCTAACCTAAGCTAACTTAATTTTTTATTGAAAATTGACATATCTACATACTTATAGAATAAAAGTTATATGGAGAGCACGAATCACAATTTTGTAACAAACCACACATCGTAGACCATTGAAAACAGAATGCACATGCGGTTTAGCAGTAAAAATCAACCGGTGGTTGCATGAAAAAATTAGTAAAATTAAATATAAAAATAATAAAATCCACAAAGCAGAGATTTATATGTAAGTGGAAAAATGCCAAAAAAAAATTAAATTGCATCAAATTTAGTGGGTGACAAAGGACACGGATGAAATCCATATACACATAATAAAAATCTTTGTCATTATTAGTTTATTTTCAGTTTCGTCTTATTTAATATAAACACAATGATGGATAGATATTCACATGCACTTTATTTATAGCAAATTTGAAATATGTTTACTTGTTTTTTTTTAATTAGGTAACTCACCTGAATATATTTAAATTAAAATTTGATCTTAAAGAGCCAGACGAACTGCATGTATTTTATAAGGAGGAGCTCTGTATGGTGTCGCCGGTCTTTATCAGTCTTTTAGTTAATAATTTTTTTTGTTTGCTTTTTCTTATTATTATGTTTTCTGGAAAATCTTCTTCTAATTAAGTGGGTTGCCATTCTCTTCGCAAAAGCGACTACGAATGAACCAATATAGGATTACTCAATGTATATTATGCAACTCTACAACAAAAATAGCAAATACAAAAGGCATTTTGTTACTCGTGATTCACACACATCAAGTTTGACTTGTCAAGACGTGAGTATTTGGCGAACGGTATGAGAGAATGGAAAGGGGTACATACTGGACGGTACTCGTCAAGTTTGTATCTTTCTCTCTCTTTTCATGACCGTAGTATTGTAAAACAAGCGAAACTTGACGGCAAAATGTTTCCGTGTATGAACGTAAAATTTAACAAAAACTGATCAGGTAAACTTGATGTGTGTGAATGACGAGTTAAGGTAAACAGAATGAAAATGTCAATAATAGATGACTACAATAGCAAAAAAAAAAGAATTTTTAAATTTAGTTTGCATTTTTTGACAATTTCCTTGAAACAAAATGTCTGTTGTTTTTGTTATTGTTGTAGAGTTGCGTCTACTTGATAAATATATTTTGGTTTTACTACTATATTTTGATCAAGAAAAAATCATTGTGTACCAAGGTTTATTAATACAAAGTTGTCGCAAGGCGAATTCGTCAATTCGCTTTTTGTTCAAACGTCACATTTATTGTAGACATGTGTTTTGTTAAATAGAACATAACCTAAAAGCAACGTGTTAAATTAGTATAATATGGGTTCAAATTAAATAAATTATTACAAAATATACTATATTTTGTATTCTTATTATTATAGTGTTATAATTATTAAATTATTTACAACCATTTTTCTTAACTTGCTCACAAAAGTAAACAAACTGTGACGTTCGACTCAAAAAATACGTTACATATTCTTGTATCAGCTGACGGGCGAATTTGCTAGTAAGTTTACCTGGTAATGAATTTGCCTTGTTGTGTACTGTCAAAATAATTCATGCAATTTGACATTAAACAGTGATTAATAGTTGGCCAGCTGGGCTGGTAAGTTCACCTGTTATGAAGTCGTCTTGATTTTGATTGAAAATGTTTATATAACAGCTTCAGTATTAACCCGTCGTTACTCGCGCGGGGTGTAAATTACACCCCACAACTTATAATATTGGCTATATATTTTTTATTCTTTATGTTTGTGACGTGGCGTTTTTTCTTTTTCAATTGTCTTTTTGGGAAAAACGAGCACATGCAAATTTTGCTGGTGTGTTTTTTACACCACGCGACTATCTGCTTTGTCAGATATAAGCACTTTTCAATTCTGTTTAGTAACAATTTTGTATATTTTTTCTACAAATAATTTGTTTATTAAATTCTCATAAGTACAAAATAACACAAAAAAGATGAAATGTTCGCTTTGTCCCCGTTCAAAAGATTTGAAAGCTAAAAGTCAATGTGCTTTTTGCCAAAAATGTATGTAAAAAAGTCACTTGAGTAATATTTGCCAACATTGTATTTCTTGCAATAGGCTTTAATTTTTACTTTTGTATAGAATTCTTTTTAAAATTTCTTAAAATCGTGCAATATTTTCATTAATGAAAAATTTAGTTTTTTACTCTAATTTTATTGCTCCTAAAAAGTGTGATATGATTGTTTTTTTAACCTATATTTTACATAAAATTTTTCCATAACAATTTTATGTACAACTTAGGAAACGTTATTATGTTTAAAGTTTAAGCTTGTGTTTAACGAAAAATTTAATTTCGACCTCTATTTGCTCATTGTTGTGTAATAGTAAATAAGAGAGATGTTGCTCATTCACTTCTTATGTCTCCAGTAAACTATTGTTTGGAAGTTTATTCTGGTTTTAATATCAGTAACAAAACTAAAATCAAATCCTTTGTGCATAAAATCACCAGATTTGTTTATGGACTTAGACCAAGAGATCACGTTTCTTCTTATGTCAAAAGATTCCTTAGCGTTACATTCAATGGCTACCTCAAATTCCGTCTCTTAATCTATTTGTATAGAATCATAAAACTTCAAAAACCAGTATTTCTTGTATGCTTGGTGTCATTCTCAAGAATATTTAGAAGTCCGAAAGTAATAATATCACGTATTAGCAATGCTACTTATGAAAATTCCTTTCTTGTAAGAGCTGCTAGAACTTGGAATTCTTTGCCAAGAAAATTGCGCTCTTTCTCTATGGCTCTGTGTACATTCAAACGCACATTGATTGCATTTCTTGATAACTCGAATTTTAATCGCTAGTAAGATGGCCTTATTATCGTTTGTTTCTTTTTTTTCTCCTTTTTAATACACATTTTTATATGGTTTGGGGTTTGTTGGGATGTTCAGTGTGTCTTTTTTTACTTTTACCTCTAAGGAAAATTTTTACTTTGTTAATTGGCCAATAGGCCAAAAGAATTGCATAAATAAAATAAATAAGTTTAGCTTGGGGTATAAAAAGCACACCGCGAGTAACGGCGTTCAAAAACAAGTGCACGAGTAACGGCGGGTTAAAGATGCCTTGAACATTTGTATCTTTTTTTATTTGTTTACTGGCATTCATATATTTTTAACCAACAGATAATTTTGTAATTTTTAAACTCAATTCTACATTTGAATATGGCATACAGTTAATAGTGTAGTGCTGAGCGTTCAAGTATGTTGTCTTTTAAATGGCATTACGTTTATAAGGAATTTTTTCTGAAATAATGTTTGTTTTTACTTTTAATATCTTAATTAATAAATATTATTTATATAATTTATTGTCACTTTTCTTATAATTATTATTATTTAATTATTAAGTAGACAAGCGATTTTTTTTCAATTGCTATTCGTTATTACCGAGTTTAACTGTATTTCTTTTCTTTAGTATGGTAACATCTCGCACAAAGCAGGAACAAAAATAAAAACATATTGTGATTAAAATAAACACATTTTGATTGTTTATTTTGCATTCTGACATTTACCTGTATTTTATTTACAAATAACTCTTGCTTGGGTAAGATTTTCAGAGGTTTAATTTTTAAAATAAGTCAACGTGGAAGGCAATAATGAAGAACAAGAAAAAAATGAAACAAAGGAGGATCCTATAGATGAAGAACGTCAAGGCCTAGTGCGAGAGGTGGGAAATCTGGCTGTCTGGAGCTTATCATCATGCAAGCCAGGTTTTGGTGTTGAGCGTTTACGGGATAACATTATGGATACTTATTGGCAATCAGATGGACAACTGCCACACTTGGTCAATATACAATTTCATAGCAAGACAAAAATAAGCCAGATTTATATCTACACAGATTATAAATTAGATGAGAGTTATACACCTTCCCGTATTTCAATTAGAGCTGGTTCCAATTTCAATGATTTGCAAGAACTGCAGATTGTAGATCTCAATGAGCCAACTGGTTGGGTAGCAATACCTATAAAAGATGGTAGCGTTAAGTGCATTCGCACGTTTATGCTTCAAATAGCTGTAATATCAAATCATCAAAATGGTCGTGACACACATATGCGACAAATACGCATTCATGCACCAGTGGAAGATCGACATTATCCCTTAGAATTGTTTGGCAAATTTAGCACTGTTAATTTTCAAAAATTTGCTACGTTACGATAAGAGAAAACGAAAATAAAGTGTAATTGGATATTAAATTTAACATTTAAATTTTGATTGCAGGTTCGATTTTTTATGTACTATTTTGTTTCAATATTTTCTTGCAATGTATGTTCATTTTTCGTACCATTAATGGTGCATATTTTTTGCTGCTTTGCCGATCAAAAATTTCAACTTGAGAAGTTTTTTACCTTCTTAGCTCTAAGATTTTGTAAGTTATTCTTTAAGGTTTCGATAATTGTTTCTGAATTCCAGAGTTTTTTACAGTGTACATTGTATATTTTCTTTGACTTTTGCTTTATAAATTTCTTTCTACTTTAAATTCACTATTTTACCCTCACCAAGGAATGATATGAAATACATATATTCTCATAATTAATTTGTATTTATTTCGCACGGCTATAGAATTGTTTTCTTTATTTAACACATTTTTACAATTATTTATTCATTCATTGTAATATTTGGAGCCAGAAATGGCCAAATCATGATTGAGTTATTTCTTAATAGCTCTGTTTTACATAAAAACACTCAAATTAATTGATTTGGTGAAAAAAATGAAAATGGCAACACTTCTGTACATTAACAAAGTTCTGTTTAATTCACAATAGGAATTGGAAGCCTTTCGATGCGTAAGTATTGTTTTGTTGTTTTTGACGTCCTTTAATAAATGTTTCAGATATTTACAAATATTATCTTTTTATTGAATGCTAGTTACTGCAGCCAGAAGAATTCCATAACATTGTCGGCTAAACGTACATATAAATTATAAAGGAAAATGGAGCAAAAAGTTTATCCTGACTTGGAAGCAATGTGTCGACTGTGTCTAAAAGAAAATGCTGGAACTGTTTGCATATTTAACAATGGCGAAAATTCAGAGAAATGCGCTTCATTGTCGATACCAATGCGTATAATGACTTGTGCTTCCATTGAAGTACACAACTCTGCCGCCTTTCCGAAGAAGATATGTTGTGAATGCCGTTTTCAACTGGAAAAGTCGTATTATTTTAGAAAGCTAAGTCAGGCGTCTGATGCTAAACTAAAAAAGCATTTGCGTTTAATAGGAATGGGGAAAAGCAGCAAAGTGTTTGATAAAAAATTAGAGGAAGATGACTATGAAGAGTTAGAATTTCACGACTCTCTTAATTTTATAAAGGAGCACGAAAATTATCAGAAACAAGTAGATAAATTAAAAATTGACTCTTATATGGATGACATTAAATTACAAAATGAGCAATATTTAAAGCAAACAGAGGAGAAATTAAAGGCTACATGTCGAGAGCAACTAATTCCTGAAATAAAGGACAAGCTGCGGAGAGAAATTGAAGCAGAAATAAAAAAAAAATTTGAAGACGATATAAGGAAAGAGGTATCCGAACAATGCATAACTAAAGCAAAGGAGTCCCTTCGTAGTGAGGTTCGTGAAGAATGCCGACAATTGGAAATGAAGTATCTTTTAGACGATTTACAAATATATCTAATTAATAAGAATAAATCGTTGGACTCTCCAGTGCAATCAAATACGAACATTCGTAAAAAATGGATACCTTCCACAAGTAATGAAATTACTCAGAAAATCCAATTTATTCCTCAAAAACCACAAAAAATAGAAGTAGTTGGCATGGAATTAGAAGTTCAAGATATGAATACGGAAAAAGGATATATTTCCACTGAAAATAATAAAGATCACAATACAAATGTCGAAGAATGTGACAGTGAGGGAAATTTTTTAATTTACGATTCCGAAGAAGGTTATGAGGTGCAAAAGAAATCTTTAGGAGATAAATTTGATTACGTAGCGAACGCTGTCCAGGAAGATATAGAATATGAAGAATTTGGGGAAGATAATATTGTAACTTTTGAAAAAATTAGCGTAGACAATCTTGATACTAACGAAGAGTCTGCTGAAACTACATCAACAACATCCTACCGAAGTAAGTGTTACTATTTCAAAAACTTTCTTTCAATATTCATGTAGTCTTCATGTATAAAATGCATGTCTGCATATATATTCATATTGTAGAATAAATAATAATTAAATTTCTATTCTTTTAGTTGAAGATAATGAAGATGGTGAAATTCAGTTTTTGAAAAAGTGCAGCAACGATACTAATAATTCTAATGACGTTGAAAATCGCGATCAAAAATATGACTACAAAAACATCATGTTTATCAATATGAATGATGGAATTGAAAACGAATATGTTGAACACTTTGAAGAAGTGGTATGTAACAATGGATATTATATATATATATAATTTAATAAATATAAGAAAATTTTTTTGATAGGAACAGAAGCAAGAGAAAATCGATAACAAATCTCCGAAAAAAAATAAAACATCAACAACCAAAAAAGCACAAGCATCAATGGTAACAAGAACAACCACATCAGAAACAACATTACTGACTAAAACATACGTAAATCCAATGCAACGTTGTACAGATACACCAAAAATATTTAAATGTTACGATTGTCCAATGGTGTTTTCAACAAAACCTTCATTAGAACGTCATTTACGATCTCATCGTAAAGTTGAAAAGACTGGTGTAAAATTTCAATGCCCAGAATGTCACATAGTGGTTTCATGTAGCAGCGCTCTACGTCGTCATATGTATGTACATTATGAAAAAAAGTTCATTTGTAAAGTATGTGACAAAGCATTTGTTCAAAAAGAAATTCTCAAGAGACACATGATAACTCATACTGGTATAAAGCCCTTTAAGTGTCCTCATTGTGAACGATCATTTGTGCAACGTATCAATTTGACACACCATATTAATCGAACTCACTTACCAGAACCAAAAATTCAACTGCATTCTTGTTATTTGTGTCCTAAAAGTTTTAACCATGCATCTGGGTTGAGTCGTCATTTAGCCTCACATAATGGTGTTGCTTTTCAATGCAGCGAGTGTGATCGAACTTTTGGCGATCGTTCATCAATCAAGAGGCATATAGCAAATATGCATGGTAGTAGATCTTTGAAAGCAGAATCCAAAACAAAAGCTCCAGATAATTCTTAAATGGTTTAAAAAAATGTTATTTTATTAAAATAATATATTTACTTTTAATTCGCAAGAGGTGTTTTTTGTTTGTTTGTATTACAAATTGGTTTTTGGAAGCGGCCCAAACTATGTTTTCAATTATTTCACTGCGTAGCGACCCAAACTATGCTTTAAATCAGTGATGTTCGCCACATACAACATTTGTTGAAAAATTTACACAGACAGTTGTTATTCTCTTTTAAAAACTTTCATTCAGTCGTCGTTGAGCAAGCGATGAATACATATGCGGATGGTTATTGTCATTTTTTTCAGAAATTTATTAAACATTGTTGTTTTTTCTTGTTGGACGTAACACAATAAACACACGCGATTCAATTAGAATTGAATACGAAAAAAATTAAAAAATAATAAAAGTTCACGAAATGAAATGTGAAAAGTATTTTATGGTAAACGATGCTTTTCAAAACATTCAATGCCTTTTATGTTACAAAACATTAAAAGCGGGTAATGAACACGTTTCAATCAGAGCTAATAATACTTAGATTTGAGGTAAAAGATTTCGATAAAATTAGAACTCTAGAGTTTTGGAAAAATTTAGATGTTGCGATATGTCCCCAGCTCAAAAAAATTTATTTTTCCACTACTTATGCGAACAAATATTTTCAGACATGAAAAACGTTTGTTCCAAGCAGCGAAATAAAATGACCTCGTTGAATTTAAAAAATATTTTACTAATTCGCAATTGCCATGCAAGTATTAACATGGAATGTTTAATTTAAAATTTTCAAAGCGATTTTAAAAATTATAATGAGGAATGAGGAATGACAGATGGTTAAACTTTTTAGTCTAATATTTAATCCCGAAAAAACTGTTTTATATGAATTTATTTTTGTGTTTTTCCCCCCCAAATAAGTGTTCTAAAATTATTTATTAAAATTGATAACTGCTATTTATGGTCCCTGATGCTCTTATTTTTTTATTAAAATTTAAATTACATTCATTTAATAAGTTGTATATAGCTGGCATTTTCTTTATTATTTTAAACGTTTGCCATTATGTTTGCTGGGCAAATTCTCTCACCAATACATCTTCATTTTATTTTTGAACACCAGTGCTTTAAATTACTTTTTGTTTGTTTGTAGTTATCAATTGCCGTAAGGCCGATGGCAGAAGCAAGTATGCAAATTGCCAGTGTATCCCACACAATATATATTTTAAACGACCTATGCCTTCACATAGGAAGTTAAATTATATATAAAATTCTTGAGTATGATGGTCTCCACCAGTAACAGCAACGTGATTAATAACGAAAAGCCACAACAACCGTAAATGATACAGCTAACCGTGGCAAATCCATTAACCAGTGCGAGTGAGACGCAAAACTCTCGAAGGCCAAACAACAAAAACAGGCCTGATCGCACTTAAAAATTAATTACGATGACGCGGTAGTTGTTCTTCAACCCATAGCTGTTTTTCGACTGCTTTTCAATTACTTAACAGCATAAAAATAGCGCCATCTATATTTTGCCATGATGGATTTTCATTTTTCAAGAAATCGAGTGGCAACATTTTGACAAATATGGAAAATGGTCTTGCAACACTACATTTTATGCCATGCTGCCAGATAATTTTTCAAAGTGCCATTGAAAATTTGCCAATTCGATTTCTTGAAAAATGAAAAACTATTCCATGTCACGTCCTTTGCACTGCAGCCACACGTTTAATTTTTGATTTCAAATTTTTACACATCTGTTTCTCAAAATTCATGTGCATTGATAGGTGAAACGTAGGGTATGGGTATTATTTTAAAGCTGGTAGGGGAAATCTTAAAGCTGTTCAAAATAAATTTACTAAAATTTAGAAAACAATATCCTTAAGCGCGGCCGAAATCTTGCTATGTCGATAATGTTTAGAATGTAGCTCCGTTTCGGGTGGAGAGGTTTTTTTAAAAAAGAGTACAGAAATTAAAAATATAATAACAAAAACAAGCTCCGCGACCGGCCGAAGGTCAATAATGCAGAAAATCTTTAGTTAGCGAAGCCGCCATTCTAGACGTAATTTTATGTTCCTTGCATTTTGAATCAATTCATACATACTTACGGAAGCACTTTGGAAACATTTCGATGTAAAATGATGAAAAAAAAATATTAACTTAAAGTATTAAGAATTTTTAAAATAAATTTCAAATATATAGAAAGATATTTTAAATACCTTCCAAATAATACCAATATTGGTCACATACATTCTGCAATGTAGTACAAAATCGCGATGGTCGACTAGTCTGCACGTTGACTACAAAACGAAAAATTTGTCCTGGGTTCAACCCCAGTTTCAGACTCAGACTCAGCTGTAACCAGTCCACAGGCACATCAGAACTCCCTCCTTCGTCGGTATTGTGTAGCACCGGCGAAGTAAAATAACTACTAAAAACGAAACTTCAGAATTTAATACGTCTCCTTGACATCAGAGACGCTACAACACTGCTATAAAAACAACGTGCAAAAATTAAATTCGAAAAGAAAAAATTTTAAAAATAAAAATTTCCTTGAAGATGTTAACCGAAGGTTAACGAAATATCGAGATTATATAAAAATAAAAGAATAAAAAACCTTAAAGCTTAATTAAATAGATAGTTCAAACTTAATTATAAAATTTCTATTATTTTAGTTGAAGATAATGAAGATGATAAAATTCTGTTTTTGAAAAATGCAGCAACGATAATAATAATTCTAACGATGATAATCACGATAATTTCATTTGTAAATTATGTGACAAAGCATTTACTCAAAAAGAAATTTTCAAGAGACACATGACAACTCATACTGGTATAAAGCGATTTAAGTGTCCTCATTGTGAACGATTTTTTGTGCATCGTATCAATTTGACACACTATATTAATCGAACTCACTTACTCAAACCCATTATTGTTTTTTTTGTGTTCAAAAAGTATTAACCAAGAATCTGATTTTTTTCGTCATTTAAACTTACATATGAGTGTTACTTTTCAAAGTAGCCTAGTGTGATCGAACTTTTAGCGATAGCAAATATGCATGGTATTAGATCTTTGGAAATTTAAGCGAAAACAAAAGCTCTAGAAAATTCCTAATTGGCTTAAGTAAAGATATATTTTATTGAAATATGCAAGTATGTTTGTATAATAAATCGGATTTTGATAGCGCCCTAAACTATGCTTCGAATTACTTATCGGTATAACACCACATTTTATACTGTGCTGCCAGATCATTTTCCACAGTGGCATCGAAAATGTTGCCACTCGATTTTTTGAAAAATGGAAAACCATTATGACTAAATATAGATGGCGCTTTTTATGCAATTAAGTAATTCGAAGCATATTTTTGGGGAGCTAAAAGAAAAAGCGGGTCAATTCAAAATAGGGCCTAACATATCCAAATAAACATACGTATAATTAATTGAAAAAGGTTAGGTGTAATTTTTGTAATGAATATTTGCAATTGGCATGCTTTAATGATTTTTAATTTTCTATAGTTCAAAGTAATTACAATATTGACCTAAATATTATACAGAATAATAAAATTAAATCTAATGCAGATACACTGTTGTAACAATGTGTTTTGTGAACAAAAGCACTGATAATGCTATTAACATATCCTTAAAAAAGAAAACAAATGTTTAAATAATAATTTAAAGTAAATTGAGCAACATAAAATACTATTTTAAAACGTCGGCATTAAATAAATAAGAATGTTTTTAAAGTAATCATAATAACTAAAATATTGTTTATAATTTAAACACAATAGAAGATATTTAGCTTCGTTAATTTTCTTAATAATATTACAATGGTATAAAAGAATGACCGATGTTGAAGTTGTATCTTCATTGCAACATAATTAACAAATATAAATAACGTATATATTAGAAATTTATGATTTTTCGTCGTTATTTTTGACTGAAAGCGTTTAATCCGAATTGGTCAGGGAAGAACGTTGCGATTCTAATGTATTAGAATCATTACGATTACGTAACATACGTGGTTGACTGGAGGTAAAATTAGAAAAATCCTTCATAACATCCTTGTAGGTTTCGTCTTCACCATTGCCTTCGTCATTCAGGCCAATTTCATCATTTAAACGAGTTAAGCGCAAGCTGAAATCAATTAAATAAAACTATTTAATATACTCATATTGCTATATGTACATATGTATGTACATGTACTTAAAATATATATGGGGGTGCTGATGGCGAGTAGTCAGCGTGTTGGCTCTGCAACCAGAAAGACCCAGGTTCGATTCACAGCCGGGTCAAATCAGAAAAAAGTTTTTTCTGAGTTTTCTGTGCTACAGCCCCTCCTTCGTCGGTATTTGAGCAATAAAACGTCGGCGAAGTAAAATAATAAATAAAATGGCTCCATTAGCTTAAAAATAATGCGTCAAAAAACATCAGAGACGCCGCAACTTTGCTTTATAATTTACACGCAACTGCAAAGTTGTGCAAGAATTAAGCTCTATCTTTCTACCACTTTCACCACCTGTCTGTTTCTTCCCTATCCTTCTCTCTAGTTCCAGTGCAATGCATTGCATATGTAGGGGATAGCCCCTGAGCACTGGTCCAAGATAAAAAAAAAAAAAAAATGTATGTATGTTACGAATGCAGGAGGAGGAGCAGGAGGCAAAATTAAATATAAAATAAATTGAGTGCTATTTTTAAAAATTTCTAAAGAAAAACTACAGAGTTTAAATTCTTTAAAGAAATAAATGACCCAACGAAGAGTAAAGAATATTGTGATACACTTACAGAGTCACAATATCAGCATTTCGTTGATCAACAGCAATATCTAATGGTTTTTTTCCATTATTGGCTTCTACGTCATATTTGGCTTTATGTTTAAGCAGTAAATATACTTGAGCTATGAAACCTCTTTCAGTAGACATGTGTAAAGCACTATAGCCTAAATCGTCTACAGAGTCAATGGGAACTCCATTCAGCAGAAGATATTCACAGGCCATTACAGAACCCTTTAGAAGTGAGATTTAATTAATTTGTATGTGATAAATGATTAAATGATAAATTGTTACTTACGGATAATACGGCCTGATGTAAGTAAGTACGATTATTATCATCCATATTTCTCCACATTTTATCAGCACCCAAGGCAAAAGCCATACACATGACAGGTAGATTGTGTACAACCGATGCCTGATATAACATGAGATTCGCATTTAGTTTTGAAAAGGATACTTCATGTAAAACCTCCGGTTCGGTTTCTCCTTCAGTGGACTCTTGATCGGATCCTAATATACAAGGTGTTTCATATGTTTCTAAAGCTAAAGCATCGCCTACTATTAACAAATCTTCACGTGAAATGCTGAAAGTCATCGAGGGTATATTTATAGATACATCGTCATCATCATCCTCTTCATCATCTACGACAGGATCATCAGACGATTTTGAACTTGATCGCTGGCGCTTACGTTCGCGATGGCGCCGACGTCTAAATTTCTTTACGGCCCACTTTCGTGGTGCTCCTAAAGATAGCGTTGCTCTTTTACCCATTTCGCCGCTATCAATTGATAACACTTCTGCCGTTTCACTCGACAAATAATCAGTTGGCTTAGGCATACCACACACAAAACGTTTCTCAACATATTTCGCTTTGATCCATGCTTCTCTTACTGTTATATCGCAATTCTCCGTAGCCGGTTTCAGTTCACAATTTTCACCTATCCGTGATTCATAAATTCGATTTACCACGGCATTGCCTAACTCCATCATTACTTTTACATTTTCGGTTTCCCATGCATCCAAAGTCAAGGAACGCACTTTACTGTAATGTACACCTAAACTGCGATGAACGCCTGAACACTCAATACATAACGTAATGCCTAAATTTATGGAAGCCCATCGGGGATCGGAACCGCGACAATCGCAACATTGTGCGTTACCAGGTATTTTAAGGAATTGTTCCCAGTGTCTGCAAATATTTGGATTAAAAATGTATATGGCTAAAATAACACATAATTCATTTACGTTATTAAAATATCTTTAAAAACTTTAAAAATATACATATGTACATATATAATAATATTTAATAATTATTTCCTGACGATGCTACCTATTTGGTAGCGAAATATTGAGAAATAAATAATTATTGAAAAACTTTTCATAAAAAAGACCATCGCTCAAAAATAAATATAATTAAAAAATTTTAATAAAGGTCAAAATAAAAATGGAAGTGAGATTAATATTTAATAAGTTTATTAATCTCTAGCTCTTTTTTCTTTTTATAAAAAACGTTTTTTTCTCATTTTATTTTTTTCTTCGATATTTCGCTGACCTATAAAACTGAAAAATTTAAAAAATTTTTCCTGATGCTAACCAAAGGTTGGCGAAATATCAAAGAAAATTTTATAATTTTCAAGTTTCTGTTGGTTTCAAAAAAAAATTAAATGCAAAAAGCATACTTTTGTCCGAAACATATTTTAAATTTATATTCTTTTCGTCATAAAACTACAAAATAATTAAATATTTTCGAGTACCAAGAAGACAGTTTTTGCAAGTCTTTGTAAAATTAAGCGTTATCTGAGCACTGCAAGCCGAAGTATATAATTGCGGAAGAAAGAATTGAAAGAGAAGTGCAAAGGAAAAAAATAAATCTGGGAGTAACTTTGTGAAAAAAAACTAGGATATTCCTTGCAATGCATAATGCAGTATACAAATTTAAGACTCAATTTAGATTTATAATTAAATGGTGTTCAAGACTTACACTTTTCTTTTGGCGTTCAACGGATTTGCATGCAATGACGACTGAGGTCTGGAATGTTGTGAGTCATGCTGTATAGCTGCACCAATACTTTTCTGTAATGCTGAAATCCACATGCTCAACATATCAGCTGAGTCAGCTTGTAGAATGTGAGATCTTGATAAAATTAATTAATAAAATATTTCATATATAAATTAAATACTTTTTTTTTTGCTTTGTAATTAACATACTTTGTTGGAGATATGACTTCGAAACAAAAACGTCGATCACTATCGTTAACTGGCCGTACAGTGCAAATGCGTAAATCTTCTTCCATCACAGAAAATGAGTCCTCGTTGCTACGTTTTCTGCAATTCGAATCCAAATCACTTCAGTGCGTTACACAACAACAACAACAACAATTCAATTCAACAAAACAAAACATACAAAACAACAATATTTTTTTCATTTTTTTTTCGTAAGTAGCAACAAAAGACTAATTAAGAAAGCGCCAAATGAGTTTAAGTTTGAGCAAATAGTGACAAATGACATACAATTGTTACACAACAAGAACAGAACAGAAGAGAACAGAGAACAACAAAATGAACACAACATATGAAAAAGAAGAAAAAATAAAATTAAAAATTATTGAAAAAACAATAGCAAAATTAAATTTAAAATTTGGAAATTTACAAAAAAAGATAAATATGTATGTATGTATGTACGAATGTACCATTATTATTCTAAATTAACAGTTTACTTGCACTAATTACTGTATTTAAGCATGCCTTAATTATAAAATGGGATAAAGTAATTATTGGCTACATTTTGTGAACATTTACAAAAACCCTTAAAATCGTTGTGCTTATAAATCTAAAATACTTATAATAAAACTAATTAAAGGTTCATTTAATTTGAACGTGTACCTGTATACAAGTTGATTATCGCTTAAGTAGAACCATCGCCGGCACCAAGTTTTGAAACCTTTCGATTTCTTTTTGAATAGGTATCCCTCGATTTTATTCGAAGTACTATTTGTATTCGATTCACAAAAACTATTTACACTCATGTGGCGGTTTTGCATGACCTTTTCTAGTTGCTGGTATTCACCACGTAACGTATTCAAGTCTTCAGTGATGCTTTTAAAAAATATATCAAAATCGTTGCATAAATCGAAACCTTGGTGGTAATATGTTACACAAGCTTGATAATAGTCCAATAACTGAAAAAGATTTTTTTTAAATATCATTAGAAAAAAGTAGAATTTTACATTCAATATGATTAAATACATTGTGTCTGGTAGCAGATTTATATTTTCAAACTTAAATAAAAAACCTAATAATTGACACAAAGTTGAACGATAGAATGGAAATGCGGATTTTATTTTTTAAAGAGTATGTCATCCAGATCCTTTTTTAAAATTTCATGAATAATAGCTCTTGGAAGTCCCAGTGAGGCTGTTCTTTTCCGTATTGAAATTCGCGGATTTTTACTTAAACTGCTCTCAACCAGTTCAATGTTTTCAGATCGAGTGGGCCCTGGTCGTAAGGCATTCATAGCCGAAGCAGTTGCGCGGAATCTCTGCACCCGCGAACAAATTAAATTTACACTCGGTCCATCACTTATTCGCCGAATACCGAACTTTGAACAAAATTGTCGACGAGCAATTACGTAAGAATCATTACTATTAAAAAATGTCTCCACAGCGAACGCGCGATGCTCACTCGACCACTGAGACATCGTGACTGACAAACTCGCGCAATCTATAATTCCAACGGCGCCACCCTCCCTCCGCACCGTTTATTACTTTTTGAAATAATCGTATTTAAAAATATAAATTTGCCACTAGAAAGATATTTTTGTTCGCATATACATACAAACATAGATAGCACGACAGGACCTAAAATAAATAAAGGCAAACAATTTTAATGTAAACACAAATACTTACTGTCGACAATATTGAAGGTACTTTACGAGACTGAACTAAAGTGATATAGTTAACATAATCTAATGCTGTATGATGGAAACAAGACTTAGTAGCAGATAATATGTTGGAAGCTTCTTGTACTTCCTGTGTACGATTTTTACTCGCCTGAGAGGAGAAAAAAAAAAGAGTGAAATTACAATGATTCAGCAAAATTCTTCCGACACAAATTCCTTTTATTTATTATAAATTCAGAATCAAGCATATAAGAACCGTAAATGTTTCATATTCTAATCAATAATCTGATACCCTGCAAATAATGCAAAAAAAATATTGAAATAATAGAACCCATGCACTATTCCAGATGAAGTTGTTCAACTTATGTGAAAAAAGCACGAGTTTAACACAGTGGTGCAATTGGCGAGCATGTGTTCACATTTAACAAAGCAGGCCGGCATTTAAGTGAGTCCTTAGAACACTTGAATGCCACTACGAAACGTTTCTTAATTAAAATTTTGCAGCATAATGCATTTCTCTATTTTTTCAACATTTGGTATGTCCAAACTATTCTTCTACTTACTATAAATATTATATTAACGTATGCTTATTTATTTGGAATTGAACTACCAATTTTTATGACTAACCATTAATAATCGATTCATACGTTCATATGTCTACACATAAAAATAATTCCTATAAGTTGTACCTATCAATTGAAATCTATAGTAAATTTTTTCGAAATAATTTTTTATAAGATCATGATCGGCAAAAAAGAAACCGATTGCAATGTACTAAGTTTTAAGCTTCAAAGATTCGTATTAAAGATACATACATACTTAGCTAGTAAGTAAGTAACTTTTGTCGGATTACAAAACGAAACGAAATCTGTGGTTTCATTTAATACCCAAAGAAACAGAAAATCCCATCCACTTTCCCTACGGATGGACGAGGATCTAAAGACGATATGTAGTGGGCAAAGTTTTATCCTTGTATTTTTATACAAGCCTAAAAAATTATGTGTAGAATGAAATATTGGAATGCCATTTGTAATTTATCTGTGTCAAGGTAAGATTTTTCCTTTTTTAAATTTTTGAATTTTATTTATTTGTTTTTTATTATTTAAAAACATAATAAATTATAACATTCAATTTAAAAGAAAAAAACTGCTAACGACTAAGTATATACTCAAGGCGAATTCATCCCAAATAATGTCAAAACCTAAAAACAAACAATTTCTTGGGTTCAACCCCAGTTTCAGACTCATAAAAACATATCGCATTTTTTCTGATGTGCATTTGTCTGCTTTGTGTCAGTTGTAGTCAGAAGGTTTCAGTGGCGAAGGCATAGTCATTGGTCACTAGACAGTAACGGCTTCAGCTGTAACCAATCCACATGCACATCAGAACGCCCGCCATCGTCGGTATTGTGTATGTCCACTAAACCGAAGCTTAAAAAAATTTAATACGTCTCCCTGACATCAGAGGAGTTACAAGTTGTAAGATAGTGAACCTTCACCAACTAGTATCCCTTTCCTCTAGTTCCAGCACAATGCATCGCATGTGTAGAGGTCATCTCCTGAGTGCTGGTCCAAGATAAAAAAAACGAACAATTGATAAAATTTGAAATAAAACAGTGATAAAGTCGGCCGGCTGGGCTAGTAAGTTCACCTGTTCGCCTTGGACCTACTTATAGTCAGATTGTTTAAGCCCAAAGCATTGTTACCGCTTTTAATTATATTTTGAACAATGCAGCAGTTCTACCTGTTCCTATAATAATTAATATTGTCAGTATATATTCTATACTGACGCTTTTTCAAATAAAAAAAAGTTATTTGGGATGATAGGGAATTAAATTAATTACCAATATAAAATGAAATGTTAGTTTCACCGCCGCTTCTTAATAGGTAAAGAATTTTTAAATAAATTTAGAAATGTAGTGGTAATTCTTATACCATAATTATACGCATAATTCTATGCGTTGGCGATCCTTTTTTTGCGGAACTTGTTTATTTATGTTGTCTTGAATGTAGTATTATCGAATTCCGGAATCAGATTTAAAAATTTATTTAAATTATAATTACAACTGCACTGTTGTTGAATGTGTTTTCCGTGAGTTCAAAAGTGATAATCTTGTTAACAATTCAGATGCCTTTAAAAATTAATTCTGATAAAGAAGTTCTTAAGAAGTCATGAAAATACCAATTCATAGTGAACGCATTCAATTTTTTGCTGCGTAATAGACATATGAACTATGAATGTTTACAATATAATATATAATATTTGCATAAAGATAAAATGTGTCTATAATTCACTTACTTGTGCATTCTTAATTAACGCATTATCGTAACCTTCAGAAACTTTAAGAAAATGTCCTTTGTAATCTTTGACTTGGTTGATGTCTTCTTTAACAAAAACAGAGAGATTTTTTAAAACAGTACGGCTGGCTTGATCCAATAAAATGGTGTGAAACTTATTCATCTCCTGTAACATTTTTTATAAAAATATAGCGATAAAGACGACTTTTATATTGATGGACATACTGTTATGTACATACGCAATCATGTATGTACGCAGTTGAAAATTAATAAATAAGTTTATATTTTCTACAATCAACAAACCTGAAAGCAATGTATCAATTTTCCTAGAGCATTGTGAGCACTTTTATTATCAGCAAAGTGTTGTTGCAAATCCCATAGAGACATTGCAAGAGCGCTATAAAATGGAAAAGAGGAAAGATTTTACTATAAATAGGCAGATAGATTAAAGAATGTAAATCCTTTTGTTTAAATTGTAAAGAAATCAATTTTAAGCAGTATTATAATTCTATTGTAACCGAAATCAACTAATCTATATTATAATTTCGATTTCCTAAAGACATACATACATACATACAGTTTGTAAAAAATATGTTTACAAAGCTTAGAAAAATTAAAAAGTTTAAGGGAAACTCTTATTTGCAAGTAAATTATATAACTTTTATTAAATTTTTTTCTTCATGTATTCAATTGAAGATGTTTATAAACACTTTGCACAAAAAAAAACCAAATTAAATTAAATAACAAAATAATAATCGTAACTTAAAAAATACTTCCAGTTTCTACGCTGTAAAATAAATGTTTACAAAATTGTGTTAAATTGAATTAAATATATTCTAAATGGTAAAAAAAAGATTTGAGGGTGCTAATACTTGGTGTGCCCTCCTTTAGCTTTAATTGCAGCTTCTAAGCGTCTAGACATTGATTGGATAAGCTTTGGTATATCGTAATTTTCAGGTATTTTTTCCCACTCTTCTTTAATAAATGTTATTAACTGTTGTTTGTTTTTTGGTGACCTTTTTCCAACTTTTTTCTTTAGGTGGACCCACAAATTTTCTATAGGGTTTAAGTCTGGGCTTTGTGCTGGGGTATCTATCACTTTTGTACAATTATATAACAACCAGGATCTACAAATATATGCCTTATGCTTCGGGTCATTATCCTGGTAAAATTTATACTTGAGCTTTTCTGGGTTTTCTGAGTCAACAAAACCGAATTTGCGAACACTTGTACTCAATTCCTTTTTTAAAATGTTTAGATAGACTTCCTTGGTCATTATATCCTCTAATATTCTTATTTCGCCAACACCCTTGCTCGAAATACAACCCCACACCATAACGGATAGTTTACCGAACTTTACAGTGGGTATTATATTTTTATTTTCTAAAGCCGTCAGGGGTTTTCGCCAAACTTTTTGAGGTCCATCATGGTAGTAAAGCATCACTTTCGTTTCGTCACAAAAAATAACATCATCCCAGTGCTCCGGAGGAAAAGAAATGTGTTCAATGGCAAACTTATACCTTTTTTCTATGTTTGCCGCTGATAGCAAAGGTTTTTTCCTCGCAACTCTTGAAGAGTATTTATGGTTTTGTAGCACATTTCTAACAGTCTGATGAGAGATACTTACTCCACATTCATTACTGATGTTAAGTGCAATTCCTCTAGTACTAAAATGTGGATTCTCATCAATCATTTTCAAAATTTTCTTTTCAATTCGCCGAGTTACTTTTTTTGGTCTGCCTGGTGTTTGTTTTGGTTCCAGTTTTCCTTCTTTTTCAGCACGGTTAATAACATTATATACCGTCTTTAGGTTAAGAGACAACATTTCAGCAATTTCTCTGTGAGATTTTCCGTTATAGTAATTAAAATACACCAGTTGGGTAATGTCTTTGTTCAGTCGCTTTCCTGGCATAGTTTATATATAATTGGATAATCGCTTGTTTGTTCTATGAGCTCAATTTAAGAATAAAAGACAACAGCTACTCTTAGCGTCCGTATAAAACTCTTACACGCAATACATGTGCAAAAAACCAACGGTTCTTTCTTGACTTTGCATTTTTGTAAACATTTTTTTTACACTGTTGAAAGTATACAAAATTATTTTGTAGCGTTGTTGTTGTAATATATTCATAAATTTGCCAAAGTTTCGACGCCTGCTTGTCGTCAACATACAAAACAACAGTTATAAAAAAAAAAATTTACAAATATAACGATATTGTTGTTGTAAATATTTATTTAAACTTAAATTCTTAAAAAATTTTTGTTTTGTAAACATATTTTTTACAAACTGTATATACATACTCATACTTATAATGCATATTAAGAAACAGAAACCTCCCAAATTTTCGTTTCTGTAATGCAGAAAGAAATTACCTTTGATTTTTTACATATTCTTTGCCTGAATCAACTGCAACATTACAAAGTTTTATAATTTTTTCTAGTCTTTGCTCCAAATGTTCAACATCTGTCTCCTCCTTTGAAATAAACTGTCTGGAAGTAAAGAAAGCAAACAACAAATTAAATTGTATGAAAACAAACATTTTTAAATAAGATAGTTTATAAATATCAAAAAACCACGAAACCAATGAAACTTTATATGTTAAATGCTTGTTCTCGGTTATGACTTGCATTGTGTTGAAAAAAAAAGTATCACAAGTATACATATCGAGCCTTTGGTGCAATAATGATTTTTTTTTTAAACTAATAAGTATCCTGTTGATATTGCATTTTCGTTTTTTTCAACAATTTCATATATAAAATCCACTTCATTATAAAATTAGAATTAAGACGAGAAATCATACATATGCAGATACGTATTTATAAAATGACTGAAAATTCTGTTGACCAAGGTTTAAAAATTTTAGCAAATATACCATGTGCATACAAGTGCACATGTAAAAAGCTTCATAAAAATCGGTTTGATAGGTTCAGATTAAGTTAGCCTAGTGAAAAACGGTATTTTATCATTTCCTTTAGTCATTTAGAATATTCTATACAAGGAAAATAAAACTATAATTAACTATCTACAGTTTCGCAGGAATCAGGAGAACAGAAAATATATTAAATTTAAAACAGGAGAGTAATTTTTACGTGTTTTCAAATAGGTTTAGACTTATATAAAAGGGCGTGTCACCACCCACTTTCGCTATAGCAAAATTTTATCGTAACGAGTTTAATATAATAGACGTGCTCAAACCTATGATAAAAATTTTAAGTCCACTCATATATAAAACGCAAATGATTGTATTTTTACATGAATACACGCATAAACATCCAACACATTTGAAAAATATTAAATTAAAGCAAAACAAAAAATTCAAAGAAACTATAGGGGCGTTGCTGTTGTACATCTGTATGTATGAATGTAAATCTATTCAACTGGACGAAAAGCTGAAAGTTTGCAATAAATGCAATTCGTATAATTAATCATCTAATCAGCAAAAACTTCTTGCTCTAGGCAACTATTATAAATTTAACAATAACTTAATTGCGATTATAACAGATCAATGTTTGTTCTTTTATTATTTAAAAACTTACCTAAACTTTGGTGAATCCTTAAGACATTCCTCAAATTCAATAGTAGTTTTCATATTTATATAATTTTTTCAACAGTTAGTTTAAAAAATTAGCGTGCTTTGCACAATTTTAAACAAAGACACTAATAGCTAAAAGTAGTTTTTTTTTTGTAGGTATTTTGAAATTAATAAAATTTTCAGCTGTTGCGCTTAAATGTCCTTTTGCTTCTTTATTTCTTTTGTATCCTTTGTTGTTTGCTTATTCAAACAATTTGTTTCCACTCCTTTGTAATTTAACACGTATTTCACTAAATATTTTTCCACCAATTTAGTTTCGTTCACTTCAACTTAGGAAGCATTTTAAACGTAATAAATATATTAATAATAACCCATTTTTTGTTAGAATTACACTATTTCAATTGCAACAATAAATGTTTTTTTATTACCAACAGAAAACACTGAGCTAATCAAGAAATAAACAGCGACTATCCCAGTAAACAGACAACGTACTCACTTTCTCCGTCACAGTTGTAAAATGAGTAGTAAATAAATAAAGAAAATTTATGAATGAAATTGAAAGTAAACAATTATTAATTTTTAAGGCATTATTAAATTCATAAAAAAGTGCTGAAAATCGAAGGCAGAGTTTAATTTATTAGATGCGTTGGTGCTGACTGCAAAGAAATGCTTTTAGACAAAGAAGTTTTCTTGCGCAAGTGTTGGTTGTGATTTTTTATAATGCCTATTTGGTATACTTCATTCTCCGTCTTTTTACTATACATGTGACTGTCATGAACAGCGGTGTGCACCAGCTATGGAGTAGGTATGAACATCATGTCAGACCGCTATGTCCATATTTCGTCTTTGCTGTGACATCGATGGCCGAACATATGGCTGAGCATCAATGTTCGCCATTGAGAACATACTCTAGCCATTTAATCAGTACCTCGAAATGCAACAATGTGTCCTTCTAATATCAAACAGTGCTACCAAGTTAGGATCTTGATAAAAACAAGTTTCATTTATTACAGCATTCCAGTTGTCAACATTTACAAAAACAAAACAAATTAATCAAAAAATTGTAACATGAATTTTCCAGTTGCTTTTGTAGTAGTTCTAATTTAGGGAATATTTGGAATTTTTTGTATTACAACCGAGTCTTATAGAATAAATATAAAAAATCTAAAAAGAAGTTTTATTATCCCAATTATTAATATGCTAAAAAATATATTCCAATTTTTTAAAACTGAATTTAAATATACAAACTGCTGAATAAACAAAGACTAGACAAAACAGGTGCACAAATAGAAAAACACAAAAGAGAAAAGCCCGAATAGACCAAATACACACAGAGAATCAATTAAAAAAGGAGGCGTATAGTGAATAAAGAACTTTAATAGAAATGCATCAATTAACATTTCTATTAAAAAGAAACTTATTAAACGAAACACGTACGCAGTAATAAAAAGTTAAATTTATAAAAGCAAATGATTGTCTAATATAATAAAATCTGTAGTTCGGAAGCAAAGTTATGAAAATTTCATGAAAACGCACAAGAAAATAAAGGATTATGTGAGCTTAGTACTGCTGAAAGTTTTTTATTGAAAATTTCTTTGTTTCTAAAACTTGTATTAATTTGATCTTAAATAATATTAGTCCTATTGACCACACACGCATACACACCAACTTTAGGTTTTTAGGCCATTCAAGTTCAGTTACCTATAATTATCGCTTAATAAAAATAAATTTAGTTTTTATATAATTTAGGTATTTACGTTTGTGAAATAAACATAACTGTGGAGTCTGTGGTGGCGGAGGTCATTAAACTTGTGTATGTGCTTGTAAAATTGCAATTATAAATACCAGAACAATAGGAAGAGGTTTCAATTTCTATACGAAAGAATAATGTGGAAGTGTCACAAATGTGGTAAACCCGTATATTTTGGTAATTAATTAATTTGATTTCATTCGTCAATTCAAGCTTAATTAATACAATTTACATCATTTAAGTATTTAAATATGTAAATATATATATATATATATATATGTGCGTATGTACTAACATTTAAAATTCATATACATATATTAAAGCGGAACGCAAGCAATCATTGGGTTACGACTGGCATCCTGAATGTTTAAGATGCGAAGAATGTGGCAAACGTTTAAATCCCGGACAACATGCAGAGGTTTGAATACAGTGGCTGAATGTTAATAAGTTTTTTAATAATATTATATGAAAATGCCTTTATTTACTTTTATTTTAAGCATAAAAGTGTGCCTTACTGTCATGTACCATGTTACGGTGCTCTTTTTGGACCACAACTTTTTGGACATGGTACTCGTGTAGAATCACATAAAAGTTTTGGCAATAAAGCTGCCTTTAATAGATTCGGCCAACAAAATGGTCCAAGCTTACCAAGAGATCATCTTGAGTCCAAACTGAAGGTAAACTTGATCATAACAGTAACAAAAATGTTGAATTAATAAATTTGAATGAATAGATAGAAATATAAAGAATTCATATACTTACATATGTACGTAAGTAGATATGCATGTATGTTTAAAAATATTTAAACCCAGGTGGTAAACGAATGGAATAGGGCTTAATTCACACACAACTGCTGTTGCGAGTTTTGTAAATTTTAAAGTTTTGTTTCTGCGACTTTGGTGTTGAGAAGGCTATGTATTTTTAAAGCTATTTAGTGTAATATTTACGACGACGATTTTCATTCAAATTCAATTAAATTTTTACTCTTGTTATATGGTCTTAAATTTTATATGTATATGAAGAGTTTAAGATTTGAATCTTTTTCTACTTAATTATAATGTAAGTTGTTTTCCATATTTACAATATTTTTAATTGGAGGCAAAATTTAGCAAAACATATTTAAATATAAAACTAATAATATTATCCGAATTATATGTACATGTACATACATACACATGTTACAAGATTTTATAATATATATATGTATAGAGCATTTTATAAAACATTAGCTCAATTTGATTCATCTTCTTTAGGTCTATAATCAATTTTATGACAATAAAAGTATGGAAGTACGAAGCAGGGAAGTTAATAATCGCTTAATACTCGAAGGAGCGTTGCGCGTATATTGGGGTGTGCAAGGTGTCATACATTTAAAAGAAGATGATGATCAGCGAACATTTGTAGTTCGGAAACGAAATTCATGTCGTATATCAAAGGCGGAAAATGCAAGTTTCCTATTTCAATTTCACATTAAAATGAAAATTATATAATAGTTAAATTTTCTAGGATGCCTCCGATAAAGAAAATAATGATGGTACTGAGTCATATGATGCCGCTACTACTACAAGTGACCAAGTGGATGCCATATCTACTGACGTGTCCTTAAGCGAGAGTATGACTTTCGATTCGTGCAGCTTAAATGAATATCCCGAATTACCAACAACACCTGAGGATGTTTCAGCTCAAACGACTGGATCAAGTGCAACGGAAATACTTACGAATGGCAAGCATGAGGAAGGTTCGTCATCGACTACTACTACATTATGCGATGATCAATCTTCTAACATTACAACGTTAAGTAGCACAAATAACTGTATTAGTTCGACATTGCCTTCGAATTTGGATAAATTGGAAAATTTTGGTTGGGATGAAATCGATGATTTGTTGCAGGTTGAACGACGTGTTTCTGAAAAAGATAACATTTATGAAACTATGCCCGTGCGTTTACCTTCATCTTCACCTCAAAATTCTTCATCGTCAACTTCAGCTACGGATAGTTCTAAAACTATGTCAAATCAAAATAGCACAGACTCCACTAACGTAGAAGATGCTTCACCATCACAAAAAACATATTCCACTACAACGTCGTCTGCTAGTTCTTCTTCTACAACAACTTCTTCCGACAATTTCCTTACGGCTACTGGGTCACTGAATACTACAACAACAACTACAGATAGAGGCACAAATGCGAATACGAGCACCTCAACCACTGTTGATAATTACGAAACATCCGACGATGCCACTTTAAAACCTATGGATTATGAGGATTTTAAACGTAGCGTTCACCAAGATTATGTAAATGGTGCCAATTCATTTCAAGAGCATAACGACGACACCCTTAAACGTAACCAACCTATAGATCCTTCACGTATACATGATTCTCTTAAGCTGTATAATGCCGCTGATAACCCTATGAGCAAAAGTTTCAATTGCGAACATGCTCTTAGATCCATAGATGCTTCTTTTATTCATGATACATTATCGTTAAAAATCAACGAAGGCGGTTCCCCTCTTAAACGTTCCCCATATATTTTACAAAAAAGTGGCTCTGCACAGGCGCAACTGATGGTAGCGAATGGACGATTTGAGAAAGGCATAAATCGGTCCAAGTCCGGACCATCTTGTGTGGTTTATACATCTAGTGATGACGATGACGAATCAACTTTAAAATCTCGAATAAGGCGAGAGTGCGGTGGGCATTGTGACAACGGTCAACATATATCAGCTACCATACGTAAAAGTGACATACCTCCAAAGTTTATTCAAATCAAAATGAACTGCTATCCCAAAGAAGGTGCCACTGATTCTAGCCGCCAATCAATAACTTCTCGAAGTGGTGCTACTGCAGGTGATGAATTAACACAAACTCAAGAATTGTATACTGCAAATATAGATGGTTCTCAAAAAAATTATACCAGCAGCCATCATCTGGATAATGAGGAACAACCTTTGCATATAACAGAAGATGGTGTTGTTTTGAGAAGACCGCCGCGTACTGGTGCATCAGCTATTAAAAGAAGGAGCGGCAATAGACGGTAAATGAGACTAAAAAATCGATTGAAATAAAACTTTCTATATCAATAGTTTCTTCTTTGTTAGATCACGCACCAAATTAAAGCGCCGTTGTTCTATTAATGGACATTTCTATAATCGTGAAACGTCATTCTTCACCCCACCATACGGTTCACAGATGTCCGTTTGGGTAACATCTTTGGTTACTACTCAGGAGGTCATTAATCTGTTGTTGGAAAAATATCGAGTAGATAGCGCAGTACAGAATTTTTCTCTTTTTATTATTAGAGACAATGGGGAACAAAAGCGTCTCAAAGATAATGAATATCCTTTAATTACTCGAATTACGATGGGTCCTCACGAAGATGTAGCGAAATTATTTTTAGTAGATGCTAAAAAAACTGCCGAAATAAGGTATATACAGGAAAACCTTATTTCGAATAATTAATTTTTTACTGTTTTCAATTTTTCACCGTTTAGCAATGAAGTGGCACAGTTTTTAAATTTGTCACTACCAGAATGTCGTGCTATACTTGAACGTTATGATCAAGAATTAGATCGAGAAATTACCAAAGTTAGAGAAAAGTAAGTAAATTATTGATTGAGTTCGAAAGTCTATTTGGTATTTTTGTCCAATAAAATTCTTTAAAAAAAAATAAGCCAATTTTTTGTAGGAAAACCTTTATAAAGTTATCTATAAATTGAAATAACAATATTTTAATTTAGTCTCATATTGACAAAATTTTCTTCAATAATATTTAAGCTTTGGGATGGCTCTCTTTCATGGTGGGAGGATTCGATTTCCGCTTAGAGCTTGGACAAGCTTAAGAGCTTCGTAGAGTTTTTATTGTCTTAAAAAAAATGTAAATTCAAGTTATACTTAATCAAATTTATAACGATAACGAGCAAAGAGTGCGTAAATTGTAATTTTTTTTTAAGTATGGACGGATATCGAAGCAGACCACCACAAAATTGGGTTCCTTTTCGAAGCCCCGGTATCCAAATGATTGCCGGTTCATCCAACAAGTGGCACATCCATCAACCTTTGAGAACCGCGCAAATTCCAGCGTTTGCGCAGGACTATTGACTTCTGGCAGTCGAGTTGTAGTTCTCGACTTCCAACCTCATCACTGAGCTCCTAGTTATCGCTAGCGTCTGCCCCTGTCTAAGTTCCCCTAGCGACCTTCCATCCGAGGAGTCAAACCAGTGTCCGATCCCAGCCCTGAGCATCCAATAGCCCACAAAACGCCGACACTAATTCCGGTGTGCCCTCTGACCCACATCCGTGTAAGGGAATTGACTGAACCACAATTAATAAGTTCAAGGACATTCTCCAACTCCAATCCAGATTACACGTTCGTCCTCTGCACGCATGTTATCACAGACATTGTCAAGTGCTATGATAATCTTGTTATTCCCCAACTGAGCCTCAATTAAGGGACTCAATGCATGCATCAATCCAAATATCCCTGGTTGTTGTACCTACACGTACGTATGCAAGAGAGTGACATCTCATTAGAGAATACACCCGCTCACTTCTATGCACAGCGAGTTAAATAAAAAACTAATTTTTGACCGAACAGCACATAGTACATGTTGGCAATAAACTCACTTCAGAGGTCTTTCGAGGAAAAAAATTTGTTATTATCACTGCGAACCATTTTCAGGTTTCGCTGAATGGTGCTGATGCCGTAAACTAAAAAAATGGGTTTCTGCCTTGTAAAGTTTTTTTTTGCATTATTTTCAAGTTTTTAATTTATAAGTTATTACTAGATTTAATTAGTGCCCTTCGCTGCCCTCAAAAACTGTAAGAAAAATTATTTTAATTCTACTATAAATTTTTTAAGTTTTTTATTATGCACTTCAGCAAAAAGTAATAAAATGAGTACATAGATATTTAAGTATGTATGTATGTATGCCTTCACATTAATTTGGTTTTTATTTATTTAAAGAGAGCGAAGAACTAACTCTTTATATTAGATTCACTAAATTTTTGTTTTTTCTGCAAAAATGCGTAAAGCAAAGTTATATTTGTTTTTGTTCTTACTTGCAACTTATAAGAGAAGTGTTTTATTAAATTGTGTTCTTAATAATAACTTTAAAATCATAATCGTACTGAAGTACACATCTATGCCAAAATCATCTTTAACAAGGTGGTGGCGAATGGAGTTTTTGTACTACACACACGTTTTTTTGCTCGCGATATGTCAAAAACAACTAATGCAATTATTACAAAAACAATGTGTTTTTGATGTTTATTGCACAAACGTAGATACAGCAAAAAAAAATGCCGGCTGTTTTAACAACCCCAACTGGTTTGATAGGCCTTGTCTGTCCCGAAAAATCTTTAAAACCATATACATAAGGTCTGTTGTAGGGGCATAGGAAAAGTGCCCGAACTCGAACAAATTTACCCGAAAGCTTTCCAGATAACAATTTTTGTGTACGTTCGGGCTAGAATTAAATTACCAGGTATTTTTTATTTACATATGAAACTATGAAATTAATCAGAAAATTTGCAAAGAAACGAAAAAAGTTTTTAGTTAGAAATTTAAGAAAAAGCAAAATGAAATTTTTTTCAAATAAACCTATACCACTGGCCAACAAGAATTTATTGGCCTGAGTTTTCTTAGTCAATTTGAATACATATCGTAATCCGAGTCAATACCGATAAACTACTTTTTTTGGATGAACTCTGGTTCTGGAGATTTACCGTTATATACAAAAAAGCGGAGGTCGCACCACGTAATTTGCAATAACTCGAGAACTAGTTCTTCGATAGAACTAAGAAAAACAGAAGGATCGAGAATAAAATAAACTTTAAATTTTGTTATTATACATTTTTTGCAAATCCTTTGCATAATAGGATATACTCAGAATGTTTTGAGAAAAAAATCGTTTTTTTCAAGATAATTTAAAAAAAAATTCTTTTAAAAAGCTTATTAAAAATGTAAAATATAAAAATTTGAAATGTTGTTATTAATTTTGGTACTCGCATATGTTACAAATAAAATGATCGATATTTTTTAAAATTCATTTATAAATTCTGATTTTATTCAAAATTAACTGATAGCACCTATTTTACAGAAAAAATTTGTGGTTTAATTTTTTAATCAATTTTAATTTTGTTACACAATTAAATAACATAAAATATTTTTGTCTTACAGGTATGCTGAATTACGTCGTCGTATTATTGGGCGTATGGAATCTCTAAAAGTACATTTATAAATGTTCTTGCTCCAATACATTTTTTATATTTTTTTCATAGTTTCCCTTTAATTGCAACAATTAAATTTTTGTTGCAGAAAAACATATGAAATACTTTCCTTTATCTTTGTCATATAAATGAATTTTATAATTGCCAAAAGCATTTTATTGTACGTTTAAAGCAGTATTTATAAAAATCATTAAAATTTCGAACAATCAAGTGTCATGCTATATTTTTATGTATTTAATTTTTTTACTATTTTTTTTTCATACATATGTATAATGCAACTTAAGTATATAACAATTATTGTTGTGTAATTTACTAACCATTTATAAAGGCAACAGCATTACGTTTATTCTACCCTCTCCTAAAAACTTGAAGTAAATAACAAAAAAAAAAATCAAACACCTGAAATCAAAACATTTATTTGCAATGTTGGAGGAAGTGTGATTAATTTAAAATACGTATATATGCATATGAAAGTGTAATCTTCACTGCAATTAAACAATTGGCCTGAATTTGATAATAGTTAAACAATATTAACTAACTTGTTTGTTTTTTACACGTAATGTAAAAATAATTATTGTAGTTTTTTATATACATATATAATATATTTTTGTTTTGTTTTTTTTAACAAAGTAAAAAAGACTAAAAAGAATATATACTTACATACCTATACATACATATATAATAAAAAAAAATCTCTATAAAGCCTCCAGTGTTTCATTTTTAACTTCTCGTTATAGGAAGTTATAAAGTCCTTAATGATATGCAATATGCTTCGCCTTGCGATGCAGCATACGCTGCTTAATTATCGCACTATATTTTATTCGGATCAGAGTAAATTGATAGCTCTTCCGCAAGAGATTTCATCCACATAGACAAAGGTGTTATATTCTGTTTTTTCAATGTCCAAACGCTTGATGATCCCTGCTTCATAACCACAAATCACTAACTGATTTTCTCTCATCTAAAAGTTACTTGCATAGTCAGAATCGTAATAGCCTTCTAATTCAGTACATTATCTTTTCTTAAAAATGATCAGAATCTCATCAGAAGTTTGCTATATGCAGCGCATCTTATAAGGCCAGATATTCCCTACGATCATTACAGTTAAATAATAAAGAATTCGTTTAGACGCCTGCCAGTGTTGCGTTCCAAAATTATTATAAAATCTGCTCAAGATATTGACCGAATAGCAAATGATGCCCAGCATATAGCAAACTTCCGATGAGTTTTTGATACGGCATTTCATCATATTGCGTTTTTATTCTTCCGTTTTTGAATTGTGCTCTTTGCCTAATTTGCCGTTAACATCCATAGACGCAGTCCCAGAAATGATTTTGCCTCATCCATGTTCTTCATCCTAAACTTTTAGCTTCATTTTTTTTATTAATAAATTTATGTGCATTTCGTTGTTCTAGAAGGTTATTATTTCATCAACATACATTGCTAATATTGCAATCTTGGTCGCAGTTTAACTGATCTAAACCAAAAGGTTTCATTCAATGCTCGACATTCTAGAAGCTTTTTTGTTGCAATAAGAAATTATTTTGAGAAGCTTGTAAAGATACTACTTCGAAAAATTAACGTTTCTGAACGTTTGTCTAAATGCTTTGGAATACTCTTCGTTTATTCTGTAGAATATATTTTACTATCCAGGGTATTGATCAGTGAACTCATTAGTTTCTATGTATAACAGCAGGACACGATGGCCGAAGGTTCTGTTCCAACCTTAAATCGCAAATCGTCAGCAGAAACCATGAGTTGCAGAACATGTAACATCAAGTTGGACGATTTACAACTCACAATCAGAAAATAATTTATTTTTCAATGTTATCTGAAAAACTACAACAAAAATACTAAATGAATAAGAATTCCATCGCCACAATATATAAAGAAAATACCAAAACATTGTGTAGTTGAAAGAGTGTGAGTAGAGTTATTGGACCAGTGCTGAGGAAATGTCCCCTACGTATGCAATGTATTGCACGGGGCGTGGTTCGAAAGTGATAGTGTAGAGAAAAGGCATGTGGTGAAGAATAGAAATAAATGAAATTATTATGCAGGAAATTAGTAACACCATTTCTCATACTAGTTCGAAAAATTAACGTAACACTGCAACCACACGTTCAAATTTTGCTTTCAAATTTTTTACACATACTGCTTTTCAGCATTCATCTGTATTAAAATTTTCTAAGTGTGGCCGCCAAAATTTTTCATTACTTGGGAAATGAAACCACTATCATCTGTCAAATGAATTCTTTTTAAATATGTCCGAACATTGAAGTTTATTTTGTAGTCTCCACTGTGACTGCAATGGAAATTGCAAAGTCGCCGTTTTGTATACAAGATTTTACTCTAATTGGGAAAGCACATGATAATAGATACGTACGCATTAAAGTCTTATTATTAGGAAAAATAAAAATGCTGTAAGGATAAAAGTTAGCTAAAGTATAAGCACAGTGGAGCCACTGAAATAAAAACAAATTTCAACAATTTAAAATTGTGAAAAATTCTATATATGAATATAGTTTGTATGTAAAACCAAAAATCTACATATAAACAAAAACATAATAATCCATGAGTTTACTTTTTGCACATATAAATATCTATTTTTATATCTTTCATCTACACAAGGCTGTGCCCATTAGCCAGCATATGTACGAGTACATAATGTATTTAATATAATTTCTCATTTGATTGATTAGTTGAATTTTGAATATAGGAATTTTAGATTTCCTACTACTCCGTCTTGTGTGGTCCCATACTCTTCAAGGCTTCTGGCCAAACGGCGCAGTGTTTGCGCAGTCGGTGTCGGACGACCGGGGAATCGGCGACGGAATTCGCGGTGCGCCAACACCACAGACGAATTGTTACGCAAAAAAATAGACACGATTATTCCGCGTTCTTGGGGAGTGTATCGCTCCATGGCTTGTTGATTTGTATTCTACATCTGTCTAGTTCACAAATATCAAAACAGATTTGACATTGGGCGCCCTTTGCAAAAATAAGAGATTCTTTCAATAGGGTGATTTCTTTTGGCCCATCTTGTATATGGATATGCGTTCCTCCTCAACCATCAATTATTGAGTTTATTTTTTAGAAAATACTTTATGAGAATATCATTTCAGATATTTTGTTCGGAAAAAATCATAATTTTGATATATATACTATATACATATATATACATATATACATATAAAGTAAATTCATTTAAAATGTATAGAAATGTTTGGTGACTGACCCTGATTGACAAAACTCTATAAGCAAGTCTTGGAACTTCAGAAAGCACATATTCATTTAAGGAGTTTTAAGTTTTATCCAGTGTAGACCAGAAAATGCTTATATTTTCGGTTATTCATGCTTTTAATTATTCTATCTCAGCTAATGTCCTACATTGTGTGTTGATGTTTTAAAAATTTCATTTTGATCAGAAGTGGTACAATATTTTTTTTTTATCTTGGACCAGCACTCAAGAGATGACAATGGATGCATTGTGCTGCAACTAGTGGAAACGGATAGTTAGAGAAATGACAGGAGGTGAAGCTCCATTATCTTACAACACTGCTTTTGCACGTTATTTGGTTTTATAGCAGTGTTGAAGCGCCTCTAATGTCAAGGAGACGTATTAAATTTTAAAGCTTCGTTTTAGTAGCCATTGTTAGTAATTATTTTACTTCGCCGGTTCAACATAATACCGACGAAGGAGTGCGTGGATTGAGTACAGCAGAAGCCGGTACTGTTCAGTGACCAAAATTGTTTAAATACGATATTACGATCAGATAACATGAGTATATTTTCTTTCTGGATTTATTAGCAACGTCAATAGATTGAACAACTCTTGCAGCTTCTGCTTTAAAGATTGATGTAAATTCAAGTGATGTTTTTGACGTAGCAACAATAGCCTGCCTGATATTTTCAATTCAAATATCTAAGAATAATATGAAATAAATATGGGGTATAAATTATATACCGTATAACAATTTGAAAGACATTTTCACTTTATTGATAAAATTGAATTAACTATTATTACTTGGAGATTGTTTCTTATTTTAGTTTTAACAAGATCAATCTGGCAATGGAAGAGGTAACAGTTTTAAAACAAATTTAGTATTTTTTAAGAAAAACAAAAACAACAAAAAAATTTCATGTATGAAAAAAATTGCTAAAAAATATAACTAGATTAAAGCAAGTGCCTAAAAAAATGGCTAATACTTAAATTAAATTTTCTTCTGGGTAAGCGAAATGTAAAACGGCTAAATATAGAATTAAAAGGGAAAAATTGGGCAAGAAATGGAATACAGTTTTGATTGAAAACAAAACAGCATAAGATTAGTCAACTGCCGTAGAGGAAGAGTTCATAATCTATTTTACTAAATTCAATGCAATATAAGAAATTATGAGCACTAAAAAAACTTTTAATACTGTTGCAAAATAATCGATAACTATATAAATTTTTACGTCAATATATTGTGCATCTTATTTGTGTGTTTGAACTATGAAATACACATACAGTTATAAAACAAAGTACGCAACATCACGCGGGTACTTGCAACGACTTCATATGCAAATGGGCGGGCTTTGATATTTAGAGGAAAAGGCAGTATAAAACTTTCTTGATATTCCCACTGTGCCACAAGTCAAGTAGCATAATTAAAGCAAAAAATGAAAAGAGCACTAAAAAATGAAATAAAATATTTGAAAACGAGAATAAATATTATAAATGACGAATTTTTATATAATATGCATATGTATGTATGTGTGTACATATGTATTCAATTTGGCAATATAATCTAAAAAAGCTATAGACAACATGGCTGCATAAGCTAATAAATGTTACACTTAGAAGTTTTCTAGCAATACACATGCATACATACATAGCACAAATCGCTTATTTTACATAAGGCCATTCTAAATACAAATTCATAACTCTTTATTTTTCCTACTTATTATTATTATTTATTTATTAGAAACTTATTGAACGCGAGTCAGCTAAAAACGTTTTTGCAAAACTGATGAGTAGTAGGTATAAGCTGTATATACTTACATATGTGGACTGATGTAATGATTGTAATATTAGCCATTTATTAATATTGAAAATAATATAATTTTTAGTATTGCATATTAACTGAATTTATTTTGGGAATATCGCTCTATATATGAATACGGAACACAAAATCAAAAATCTAACAAAAACAAACAAAAACATAACAATCCATGAGTTTACTTTTTTTATTACACATACATATTTATATTTTTAGATTTTTCTTCTCATCTACACTAGGCTTGCCATTGGCCATTGGGAAAAAGCTCAATTTTAAAATTAGAATCATATATAAAGAGCTATTCCGAAAATAAATTCAGTTAATATACAATACTACATGTGCACCATGATTTGTGCACGGTGTTAGATTTTAATATTCTTTTGCTTTCTTTTTAATTTTTATTTGATTAAAAATTCTTTACCATGCTGGCCAATGGCAAGAATATCATAAAGTATGTAATAGTACATTTCACAGGTTTTTTTTTTCGGAAAAAAGCACAATTTTAAAATTAGAATTATTATTATTATTGGAGTTACAGCAATGTTTTTACAACGTGCTAATGGCAAGCAGTTAGCATGTTACTCTGCAACCAGAAAGTCGCGGGTTCGATTCCCAGCAGCAGCAGAGCGTAGTCAAAAAAATTTTTTTTCCCAACTTTATGAGCAAAAACATCGGCGAAGTAGAATAATATATAAAATGGCTCGAACTAACTTCAAAAATAAAACGTCACTATTAATATCAGAGATGATACAACTTTTTTAATAAAAAATTTAAAAAAATGCAAGAATTAAGATCCATCTTTCTACCGCTTTCACCACCTGTCTATTTTCTACACTGTGACTCTCTCCATCTATTTCCAGATAAAAAAGCGTTAAAAATCATTAATATTTTTGTAATGTTTTCTATAACGCAAGGAAGAAGGACATAATGATTGTAATCTTAGCATCATCATGCAAGAATATGGAAATAAATGCATATATGTAGGTACATATATAGTACTTACATACGTATATGTATGTATGTACATATGTATGTATATACATATGTATATTTTTCATTTTTTGTAAATTTCATTCTGTTATTACTTTTTTTACGTAAACGCAATGAGGCGTCGACAAATTCAAACCCTGAAGGAATCATTTCAAAATAAAAAAAACAATCCCATACAGCACCTATTCAAACTCAGATTATCTTGGCACAAAAAATGAATAGAAAACTAGACTAACGGTAAAATATTGTGTCCAGCAAAAGTACAAAAACAAAATAGATGTCAACATTTTAAAGATATTTCAAATAGGACCCAGTAGGAAATCTGTGAATATTAAATATGTATGTATGTTACTATATATAAATATATTTACATACACATAATAGAAATAAAATAATGGTCTTATGGATGGGGTGGTATAAAATTAGGTTTTTAATTGATAAACGACTGTATAGGGGTTTTTTTTAAATAGTTAAAAAAATGATTAAATTTTGTTGATTTATAAAATGTTTAATAAGCAATTTTCAACACAAAATTCAATTATTATATATTTTATAAAGCCAAAAATTATGAATATGACAGTAAATGTTTTGTTATTAAAATCGAATTATTGATAAAGATTTACATAAAACTTTTTCAGTGGAACATATTTTTAATAAACGTTGATACTTATTTAAATAAAGAAATTTATTGAATTTATTATTATTTCCCACAAACAATATGTCTGTACTTATCGCCATATGATTTCTAAAAAGCCCGAAGTTATAAAAAAAATTCGAAATCGACTTTTTGATTGATTATGATGCACAGTATCAAAATATTTACTGCAGAATTTAACACGCCTGCAATTAGAAATAACGTTCTTATAAACAAATCAGAAATGCGTAGAAGTTATTTTGAAAGTATTTTGCTTCTCCTGTAAAATTTTTTCTATGTAGCTTAGGGTTATAAGAGCTTCGTAGAGTTTGTGTTGTTTAAAAAAAAAATGTATCTAGTTTCAAAAAATGAGAATAAAACATTTAAATATTTTTAAGATAATCTCAGTCTGCACGTTGAATACAAAACCAAAAATTTCGTGAGTCAACTCCAGTTTCAGACCAAGTCATAAAAATATCTTACATTTTTTCTGATGAGCATTAGTGTGCCATTGTGTCAGTTATAGTCGGAAGGTTTTAGTGGCGAAGGCACTGCTCAGTGAACAGTAATGGCTTCAGCTGTAGCTAATTCACAGACACATCAGAAAGGCATCCTTCGTCGGTATTGAGTAGCACCGGGTGAAGTAAAATAATTACTAAAAATGGCTATTAAAACGGAGCTTGGAAAAAATTTAATACATCAGAGCCCCTACAACAGTGCAATGAAAAAAGAACGTGCAAAAAAGGAGTTGTGAGATAGTGAAGCTTCACCTTCTGTCACACATCTCTTACTATTCCATTCCTCTAGTTCCAGCGCAATGCATCCAACGCATCGCATGTGTAGGGGTTATCTCCTGAATGCTGGCCCAGTAAAGAAACAAAATGTGCTGATATTTTGTGTTGCTATTATTTTGAAATAGTGATAGACGAGGACTTAATTATTAGACAGCTCTGCTGTTGCGAGTTTTGTTAATTTCGAATGCAGAGTTCAAGCAGGTGTGGTCTCAACTGAACGCATTCGGTTTTAAGCTAAAGAAGAGATAATTTGACAAAAACCTTAGAATCTATTTGTACGATTTACTTTCCTTTAAAATGTTTTAAATTAATTGAAATGGGAAGTGATGTTCATTTTCTAGTGGGCACGTAGTACTTACTAACTCTAACATAAAAAATCGAATAAATAAATAATCATTTTCAAATTTGACACAATGTTGCCAAAAGGTCCACGACCTAAAAGGCTAAAGCATTTCATACTTTGGCTTGCTCTTTCATACTTTTTTCCTTTCACAAGTATTCATATGCTCTGAGTTTTTCTTTCCCTTTTTTATATGCGAGTATCATCATTAAAGAACACGGCAGAATTTTCTTTATTTCCTTTGCACTTTACAATCTTTTTGCACTAGGTTATTGTTGTTGTTTCATTTTCTTGTTCTTATTGTTGTTATCGCCAACGTCTTCAACATAATAAAACTTTATAGCAACATTTTTAATGTTTAAGCAAATCTTATCGAGCACATTGGAAAATTTCTCTTATAACAAGTCTTTAGTTTCTTGTATAATTTTGTTTTGTTATTGCATCCTGCAATTTATTTACATGTCAACTTGTGATTCTTAAGATGGTCTTTGAATGACAAAATATGGAAAAATTAATCGATTTTACTCTTTTGGGTTGATGACAGTTAAATAATAAAAATAAATTAAAGAGAAATATTACAATTAATAAAGAGACAGAGAGAGAGAGAGAGAGAGACAGGGATAAATAACTGTAGTGGTGCTTATTAGTGGACACTTCAGTTTTTAAATGTTTTTGCATTTGTATCAATGGAAGAATATTTCAGGCAACTTCTGCGCCGATACAATATCATACACAGAAAAAAAAATAAATTGAAAAATATCAAATATATTTCACGCAATGATAATGAGGGTGGTGGTAGTTAGCCCTTCCCTTAGTTCCGGTGCATGCATTGTTTACGTGGGACACATCGCTTGAAACTGGTCCCAGAAAAAAAAAATCATCGAACAATCGTTAGTGGATAACACAGCCAAAGAAAGGGAATAAACGCAGTTGAACATTTTATCACACTTAGGGGGCATGTATAGCAATAAAATTTTGAGAATCGGATATTGAAAAACCCCCGTTATTTTCTAAACACACGGCTCATAAGTACATACTATATAGTCGCATATTTTTTAATTTTTTCGTTTCAAATTAATGCGAATCAATGTTAAATTCAAATTAGGTCATTATTTTTGCAAAAATTCAACATGATCTTAATCAATATTTAGTCAACTGTTAATTATACATTGGAATTTTTTCTGTGTGTGGTATCAAGAACGGGACGAAATTGAGAAGTCGTGGCGACTGCATTTGAAAAATTTTAAAATCTGCGAATTAGAACACCGTTTTTGAAACAATTTTTTTAAACTAAAATGGAATAACATGCCTTTCTACTGACGTTGGCATATTTAATAATTTCTGTTCATCTTTTTTAACAGCCCGTTCTATGATTTAGCGCGGAGCATATTTTCCTACCGTGTTAGTAATGAAAATTAGTTCAAGTTTAAATTGGATTAAATGCGAAAATTTTCGTATTTATTCTTTTATACATATTATTACACACATATATATTTTAGGTTTTATTTATCTATGTTTATTATAAGGTTTAGCTGGTCTATATGCGCATTTCATTTGGTGCTAATACCAAAATCTTCAGTAGATCTTTAACTAAATTCTTGAAAAAAGCTAAGAAATTTCACATGTTTATAGAAGAACTCCCACTACACATTTGATAATTACGAAATATACAAACAATACATACCAAAAAGGTTCTTTAAAAATTTTCTTTATTTGATTTCAATATCCTTAATTTTTCTAAATCTTTCTTACACTTTGGTTTACAATGATTGTATCTAAACGGGCAAACTGAAAAATTTAATTTTCAATTATTCAACGTTAGTCAAAATTCTTTACCTATTCTTTATCTATGTTTGTTATATGATAAATAAATAATCGTAATGAATTTTGACTAACGTTGAATAATTGAAAGAATAGTTATATTTTAGGTTTTATTAGTATGTAATAATTGAGCCGTTGATTTTGCAAGTGAGCCAACTCCACCATTCATTTAAATTCTTGAATATTTAAATTGTCTTTTCTTTTTGAAGTAAATTATTATTAGGTTGTGTTAGGCAGCCGACCAAGATGAGACGACCGTTTTCTTACCTTATGCCCGTAGAAGCAGGTAGACGTCACAGTCACCCTGTTCCGTTCGCGTACCGCAATATGTCTGTCAGATCAAACTGAGAGCACAGCTCCAAGTTGTCTAAGAAAAGCGCCGTAAAGAATCTCAGCGTCTCCACAGCTCCTACATTGGGCATTGAACGGAATGCTTATCTTCTCAACAAGCGTGCTACATATATTACGTAACTATGCGGGACCTTTTAGTGGTGTCGGAGCGGGATGTGGGAGAAATAAGCATGTTTATCCGAAACTCGGGGTGGTTTGAGACCGATGGAACGGGATGAGGTCTGATCCCGGTCAGACAATGCAAAGGGACCCAGGAGGAAACAAGTAACCTGATTCCCTTTGGACTTGGTGGCCTGCTAACCTAACATAACCTATGGACCATCTACACCATATAACTTTCATAGATAAATAATCGTAAATTATATATATTATGTTATAAAATAGACTCGTATATTTTATATGTTTTATAGACATATTTTCAATAAATTTTCAGTTTCCAGATAAATTTTTTAAAAATAAATAACACTACAAAATGATACTTTAAATATGTATAAAATTAAAATACTTTATATTCTTAAAATTTCAAAATTTTTCAATAGAATGTTTGGAAAAAGTAATTTTTTTTTATTAACATATTCATTTTTATTTTGATAGAGCTTTCTGTGGAAATGCCCATATGTATTTCATTTCAACAATTTTTTGTATTCGAGGTTTTCCTTTACTCTATCAAATATAGCAAAAAGAAACTTTTTTTAAATTAATTGTGACAAAATTGCTGCGAAACTTTATAGTAACCCATCGTTCCTTCCACGATAATTATCGGTTTTGGTTTTTTGGCACGGAAATAAAGAAATAATACCATACTTAAGAGAGAACATCATGGTAAGAGATAAAGTAAGCTTTTCCATTCGTAGGAAATGGTATTGGCAAAAGTGAAAATTCCTTTAGAACAGTTATTCAGTAGACGTTTAGACGTGGTCGTGTTCAAAAGTATAGAAAAACGGAACGGATAAGAAACTAGTCTAAGATATTTAATAAAAAATAATAAACCTATAGGAACACATACTGCATACAAGAGCAAATTTTTAGAAACAGCTTAAAATTACTTAAAAATAAAAACGAATAATAATACTTGAAATTATAGCACAAGACATGAAAGAAAACTAGCATACATACATGCGAATATATGTATGTATAATTAATAATAATACTGTACTTGTAGCAGCAATAAATCGAATAAAAATAATATTTTTGTGAATAAACTTTTGGGAAAAAACTCCAGTATTTGTATATGCGCACATGAGGGGGGCATAAGTAAACGGCTTGAATTTGATGACAGTGTGTGTGGGTTTGTGTGTGTGTGCATTAGTGATACTTTGTTTTGACCAACAGAAAGGGGATTTTTCTTTCGGAAAATGACATTTGGATAAAGTGCCAAAACTGAAAAAATTAATTTAACCATTCAATTCATTGCGATTTGTAACTATTTCGAAATATTAATTACATATTTACTAACGTTATCTTAACATGCATATGTACATACATATGTATGTGTAAGACTGCAGCATGCAGCCATAGTTGTAAAAGGTGGGCCAAAAGAATTCATCCGATGTTGTTTGGCTCTCATTTTTTTTCTAAATGAAAAACTTCGATTCTGTTTTTTGATTATGTTTATCTGAACCTTTAGAATTTTATTGGTCAAGTCGAGAAGATGATATCGGCCAAATGGGCGCCGTTACAATTGATTGCTATACGGGCTCGTTTTATGGTATTTTTCTTCACTTCGGCGAGAACTTCACGTAAACACGGGAACTCCGCCTTCAGAATATCGGTTGTGGCAGTGTGTGCCGTTACTCCGTCCTGTTGGAACCACATGTCCTCCAGTCCTAATTCGTACAATTGCGGCAGAAAAAACTCGGTTAACATAGCCCTATAGCGCGCAGCGTCCACTGTTGTCGTTTGGCAGCGTCTCGTGTGGTTCCATACTCTTCAAGCTTGGTGGGGAAACGGCGCAGTGGTTGCGCAGTCGGTGTCGGACGACCAGGGAATCGGCGACGGAATTTGCGGTGCGCCAACACCACAGACGAATTGTTACGCAAAAAATAGACACGATTATTCGGCGTTCTTGGGGAGTGTATCGCTCCATGGCTTGTTAACTTGTATTCTACATCTGTCTATTTCACAAATGTCAAAACAGATTTGACATTTGGCGCCATTTACAAAAATAAGAGCATCTTCCAAAAGGGTGATTTCTTTTGGCCCACCCTTTTTAAAAAATTCCATGTAATTCTTTTTAAACATATTTGGAAAGAGTCCGTATAATAAATGCCCAACAAGCGCTTGAGCTATAACAGCATTTTTCTTCAATTTAAGTATGCTTTTGATATTAAATTTAAATGAATTAAATTACTATTTAAGTTAATGTATGCACTGATAGTGAACATAGTGGAGCTTCACCACATGTCATCTCGCTAACTATCCCTTGCCACTAGTTCCAGCATAATACATTTCATGTGTAGGAGTCAACCTCTGAGTCCTAGTCAAAGAGAAAAAAGGATTACTTAAAGTTTGCCTCCCGGAAAAAACCATGAACAAATATTAAAATGGAGGAAAATTTAATTTCTTTTGGTCCAACATTTACACTGTCCAACACATTTCTTCTCGATTTACTTTTCCAACCGTTTCAATAAACGAAGATCATTGATGAAATTATTTACTATGTGTATCGAAAACTGTTGCCTATAGAAAGTTTATGAAAGGGTGAAAAATACTCCTATACTAGATATGTGAAACCTATTGAGAAAGCCATTCACTTTGGCTGGAAGTTGGTGGATAAGTCGATAATGCTCCATAGATTGTCTTTCTTCTTAGAAAAATAAAAAATAAGAAAAACCAGGTTCAACAAAAGTTTCAGGAATGACGAAAAAGTAGGACTCACATCTTCAGTCCGCTAAATTCATGAATTCTTGCAGCGCAAATGTTAAGTCGATTCCCTAAGAGATTCTTCAATCTATTAACAGTTAAGATCTCACTGAAATTAAAAAATTGAAAGAGTTGCCTGTACCAACAAGACACGAGAGTTTAATCTCTTAACAAAATCCAGGAAAAGTTTAAATGATGTTTTAAGAGAATTGCATTAAACCATTTGCAAACATGTATGGTGATTTCCTTTCTGAACAAAAATTTTGCCCTTTCGATTACACAGTTTGCGAATACTTTTAAAGAGTGATAAATTTTTTAATACCACAATGGCACAAAATATTGGGTTTTTACCATAATATAATATATTCTAATAATAATATGTTATTTTTATAAATCTCCCGCTTTAGTAAATAAAATTACAAGAACAAAAGTTGTTATTTGTATAAAAATATATTTGTCAAAGATATATCTTACCCTAACTTGAGGGTAGAGGGTGGAATATGTTGCATATTTTGCCAGTTATTGATGCAACACATAAATAATAATATAATTACTAAAAAATAAGCTTCGAAAAATTGAACACGTCTCCTTGACATCAGAGGCGCTACAACACTGCTATAAAACAAAGAACGTGCTAAAGCAGGGTTGTAAGATAGTGAAGCTTCACCTCCTGTCATTTCTCTAAATATCCCTTTTCCATCTAGTTACAGCACACCGTATCGCATGTGTAGGAGGTCACCTCCTGAGTGCTAGTCCAAGTTAAAAAAAAAAAAAGAATGGAACGCGAATAGTAACGAAATGTAGCATATATGTACATATGTATGTATGTAATACTTTCGTCAGACGTCCGGTTATTATTTTTTATAAAAGTTTAAAGTTGTAGCAAGGAAAAATTGGTATTTAAAAGTTGCGCAAAAAAAAAATATCGTTTTTATAAAATTTTATTATGATGTCAAGGAATTGCTGAAATTGAAAAATCCCTTGTTTAGTACAACCCAAAAAAAGTACCAATGGGCAAGTATTGCAAAAGTTCTCACGATTATTTTTTCTTCATCTCCCCAAACCAGCAGTGTTGCCGAACTTACAATTCGATTTTACGCATACAAAGCTTAAAAATTTTTCAAAATTTTATAAATTACACAAAAAAAACACGAATTATTCCTGTAATGGTACCATAGGACAATTTATTCATTAGATCAGATGTTGTCAATCTTTGGTTACGTTTATTATGCAAAATAATTTTGAGATGAATTACACAAAATTGTCCACGACAATTTTTTGAGCTTTTCTGAATAATTACCTTAAATCGGCAACTCTGTTAATGAGCAATAGTGTAAGTATGTGAGAGACATAATAAGTGAGCAAATATGCGAATTTATAACGTGAGAAACAGAGGATGCGAGGAATTACAAAAAGAAAATTTATACGAGTGTCAGTGTCGTTGCTTATAGACAATAGTAATTAAATTCCATTTGGGAATATTACAAAACTTTTTATAATTGTTATCCTTGTTACTAAAACAATTACATACATATTTATAATATATGTATGTATGTATGTATGCACTTTTCTTTTTTGTTATTGTTGTTAATGAATACATTTGGGTGAATAATAATAATAAATTAATATAATAAATATAAAAACAATAATAAATTATATTCTGTACACTATATGTTAGTAACTTAAATAATATAAATGATAATTACAAGTGACAATTAAAAATTAAAAATTTAATTATATAAAAAAATATTGGTTCTTTCAACAATTGATAAATCAAGTATTTAATTGCAACTATAACAACAAACATGTATAACTTGAAGTGTTTAATGACCAGTTTTGGTCTGATTTTATTGATGTCATCAACACAAGGCGTCGAAGCCAAGAAACCTAAAAAGTATATCGGTGAAAATGGCGGTGATTTTGAATTTATTGATGAGGTAAGTACATGCCAAGCAGAATGAGTCAATCGACAAGAATAACAACAGTAGACAGTAAAATATTGCAAAACAAAAGTCTATTGTGATGAGGTAGTGATGATGGTGGTATATTTTAAGGTTTCCTAAGAGACAACAAATTACAAATCCCATTCATTATATTGTTTTATTTTATTTACATACATTCTACAGCTTAGAAAATTACACGTTCGAAAAATTATAGCAATAACACGCCCTAATGATTATGTGATTATTAACTCTAAAAAAAGTAGAAATAATTTTTCAACATATCCCTAGTGTCTAAAACACTAATGTTTTTTTTCTTCTTTTTTTTTTAATTAATCTCCTTCTTTATAAATGACTGCAACCGTTACAAAAGAAAAGAAGAAAAAAGAACAAAAAAATGTTAGGAATAGAACACAAAACTTAACAAACTACTAGACAAAGCCGATTTGTAACTTCTCCTCCCTTTTTTTATTCTCTCGTAATACCAGTTTTCTATGTTAGTATGTATATATGTATATAAAAAAGAATTAATGCAGAAAGGAGGTGGATGAATGTTTTCAGCTTTTCTTTTTCCGTTTTCCTCTACGAGTGTATAAGTGTGAGTACTTGTCTCCGTACGATATTGACACATTGTCTCTATGGTTTGTAATTTTTGTTTCTAACGTGTCCACATTTGTCGTTTAGCCTAAGCTACTTAACAAATCTATAAGTTTAAAAAGCATAAAGATAACAAAAAAAAAAAAACGAAGTGGCATCAAATGCCAAACACACTCTTTACGAAATACACTTAATAAAAAGTTAAAAATCGATAATATTTGCCAGTGACAGACAGACAACTCACACTTAGTTAGTGCACTATGGGCTTAGTTGTTGTATATTAACGGTTTCTTTTTCCAATAAAATAATACGCCAAAAAAATGTGAAGAAATAATATTATATCCCAGCAAAAATTAATAAAAATTTTGGAAGCAGTTTTCACTTTTTCTGCATGTGGGCATTTCCATAGAAAACTCAACCATGACCAAAATATTAAAGTTTATGGAAAACAATTTGTGAATATTCAAAATCATATTTAAAAACGTTTCTGAAGAAGAAAGTGGCGAAGTTCGCAGAGTTTTGTGTTTCTTTCAATAAAGAATATAACAAGTTCTATTTTCGTCACGTTACGTCACCCTATTTAATTGTTTATATCATAAAACCTCGAAGTTCGATTACTTTCTTTTCTTTTACTAATTATAAAGATAAAAAGATAGATAATTAACAAATTTATTAAAGTTTTTCTCTTGTTTCTTCTAATTGAACGTACGACTGTCACAAACGTAACTATGGAAATGCCCATATGTATGTATTGCCTTAACAAGAGCACTTTCAAAAAGAAAATTTTACAAAAAATTGTGTTTTTAAATAAATTTTAAATTACTAAACGATCAGGTTCAAAATCTGATCAGGTCTTCACTACAAAAACAAAAATTCGAGTGATGCCAAGTTGACTAAAATCAGGTGATTCGTTCGAGAAATATCGTTAACGAAAAATTTCTAAAAAAATGTTTTATGTTTTAAGAACTCCAAAAGTCTTCGTCATATTGACTTTAGGTATTTGCTGATTTTTATATCATATATATAAAATGTATCAGATGTCGGAAAATATGTAAAATGGTTCGAAAGATATCGATGTCGAAAATTTTTAAAAAGTGTTTTATTAACTCCATATGTCCTTCGATACGCATTTGAGTTGTGCTTACATATTCTACTTTATTTCAATCTAATAAAAAAAATATAAATATTTGTTGTATAAAATAATTTATAAAAAATTTTTCTTGGAACAGCATTTAAAGAATATTGTTGTGGTACAATAGGCAATTTGGGACAAAGATAAAAATTATATGGCAACTTTGTGTAGCATGGCTAGTGAAGCATTAAGAGAAACACAGAAAACAGGATAAGTTTTATTTACGTATGATTCAGTTTGTGTTTGTGTGTTAGTAAAATCTACATATCTGTACGTATTTGCTTCATTTATGCTGATAGATGAAAATGTTGTTAGTCAGCGAAAATCTTTTTAGCACCAATGAAAGCGGAAATAAAAATTCATAATAAATCTGAGATTTGTGGTTAGACGACTGCGAAAGAAATAAAGTTCGAAAGGAAGTGTTGGTAGCGTCCAGCAAAAGTTACAGAAAAAAAATTATCCAAGGAGAAAGTTAAAACTAACAGAATATGATTAATATATTTTTGAACGAAATATTCATAATAAAATTTAAGATTTTAAAATGCTTCAACTGGGGGAAGCAAAACGCTATCCTAAGAATTTATAAAGTAGTAGTGGTTAGAAAACTCTGCGTAAATGAAACCGATGTTTGGTTACCACATGAATTAAAGCATTAAAATTTAACTATCCGAACTACTGTCAGTAAAACGCAATGACATTGAATTATTTCTGAAGAACATCATTACCGATAATAGAAAATGAATTAAAGTAAGGCAACAATTTACTGTAATTGGGTGGGAAGTTCACATGCAGCCACCTTATATCGGGAACTTTGTGCCATCTGTTGTCTGCAAAACTTTCGTGGTAGTAAAAAAAGAGCCGCTGAAAATCACTTATTTGATGAACGACAGAAGTTCTACAGCAATGGAATTAAGAAGCTATCCAAACAATGTCAAAACGAATTTTCAATAAAGAAAACTTTAGTTCCAAATAAGATTTCCGGTTGCGTTTATGGGAATCGAATTGCTAGTTCTGATAAAAAAAAATACGAATAAATGATTAAAATTCCTGTAAAATTTAAAAGCATACAATGATGACAATGACAGCGAATATATTTTATTGCTTATATTTTATATGTTTCTATTGTACGCTCTGTTTTCATATGATTTTTAAAGATAAAAATTATACATTGCTCTAAACCGATTTTTAAGAAAATGAACAATAGTATAGTACATCGTACAAAATGCTGTATATGTTTTGCTTACATTGGGTACATTTTTCTCTATTTAAAATTAACAAAAATTGTTTGTATAAAAAAAAGTGTTGAACTTTATAATTGCTTGCAGCAAAAATATAACTCACGTCTCCGAATTGTTAGGCCTACAAAACAATAAAAAAAAACTTTTAATATTTCGTGCTTGGTTTAACAATCCTTTTGATTTTGTAACTTTAAAACAGAATAAATCATTCAGTCAGTCAGTCATTAAATATCCCACGGCACAACACATAAAAAAACAATAATAGCAACAATAACGATAATCAAAAAACTTCACTTTAAACAAAAGAGAAAAAAAATGTATTAAATAAAAAGGATAAGTACAGCTTTCAAGCAACACTAACAATCATAGGGGCAACCACGGCTGCCAGATGTGACGATTTTACTATTTTTCCCTTCAAAATGCCGAGTTTTAATAATTTCAATATGAGAAATTTCCGCATTTTTTTTAAGCGACATCAAAGAAAATAAACATAAATAAAAATAAAGTCAACTAAATATAATTTTCTAAAATCAATTATGTGTAAAAGTATTTTAATTAAGAATACTTTCTTGCGAGCGATTTTTGTTGGTGATGGTATAAAGTGTTAATTATTCTTTTATTGCCTGCAAACATTTGTATTTAAAATATAAATATCAAGCGTTACCGCCAAGAAGTTGTATCTTTGTGTCAGTTGTTGTCGTAAGGTTTCAGTGGCGAAGGCATAGTCACTGGTCACTGAACAGTAACAGTTTCAGCTGTATCCAATCTATAGGCACATCAGAACGCCCTCCTTCGTCGGTATTGTGTAGCACTGGCGAAGTAAAATAATTACTAAAAATGGCTACTAAAAACGAAGCTTCACGAACATCTCCTTGACATCGGAGACGCTACAACAGTTCTATAAAATCAAATAACGTGCAAAAACAGTGTTGTAAGATTGTGAATCTTCACCTCCTATCGTTTCTCCTACTATTCCTTTCCTCTAGTTCAAGCAGAATGTACTGCTTGTGTAGGGATGGTCCAAGATAAAAAAGTGACAATCTTTCAATCTTTATATACATAATCTGCACATCCGTCTAATTGTTTTCGCTATGAAATCATATTGGACAGCTATGATCTTTTGTGAGGTGAGGTGACTGATCGAGAACTATCCACCTTTGTACAAAAATAATAAAATGAAATCAAAAAACATCCCGCTTACGTGTGTTTTGCGGTAGTGGGTCGATATGTTTACATAGTTTGTCATATGTCGCAACTATAGCGTATTAACTGAATTTTTTCGGTTTTACGAAAAAAGTTACAATAAGTATTTATATGCACGGTGGACCAAAAGCAACGAAGGTGTTTGAATTCATTATAGTTCAGCATGCCAAAACCTTTGAAATGGACTCGCTGTCGCCGTTTCCATTACTGGTGTTAGATATCGGACAGTGTTGGAAAATTTTTTAGGGCCTGCCGTGAAAACCACCCAGAAGTATGGTTCCAACAGGATGGAGCCACAGCACACACTGTGGTAGTTCTGCCTACCCTTTATTAGTAAAATTGATTATTTATATTTATCCTTCTATACAGATTCAATGTAAAATTAAAATGCCTTTTAACTTTACAGAAAACCTTTAAATTTCGAATTTTACACTCTATTGTTGCATAAGATCGATATGAGTCTACAATTAAAAGAAATTTTGTGTACATGTGTACGTGACGCAGATGAGCTGTTTGTAATTGATTGATATTTTCCTCATAAATAAAAGAAGAAACGTGTGTAAAATAAGCGTTTGTTGTTTTCCGATTTTTTTTTTAATGACAACTCTTTTATATTTCATCGGAATTTTGAAAATTATTTTATTTGGTAGCCCTGGTGGCAAAAGAACAGCAATTTGCTGCTCAAAATGCATTCTGCCAAAAATCGTACTTGTATGCATGTTTTTAGGAGCCAAAGAATAATGCTGTGCTGGTTGTGCTTATTGCTTTTGCACATAATCTGAAATGTTTGAAGAAATACAAAACGAAAGCAGTAAGAAAACACGTGAAGACCTTAATTTTTCTAGATGATCTTAAAAAAAATAATTCAGAACGAACAAAATGTAGGCTAAACAAACTGCTGTGCACAACGGAATAAAAACTAAAATAAAAAAAAAACTGGATACGTTGCTTAAGGCCAAAATTGTTGAAAATATTTTTTAAACATGAACTATTTGTTTAGACATACATACATACATATACATAGTATGAATATGTATGTAGTATGTATATGTATGCGTATGTATACTAGTTAAGAATTTTAAAAGAGCCAAGACTTTGTTTTTATTTATTTTGGGCTGTGTGCATGATAATTAGTTGCAAATATGTTATGTTTTCCGAGTTCCTCAGGTTATAATTGGCTAATCAAACAACACATTTCATTCTTTTAATATCAGTAGACCTTTAAACGTTTTTTTTCTTTATGAAGTTAAATTGTTAATTGAATTAAATAAAGTATCGAAACCTAAAAAATATGCGAAATGAATACGTAAACGAAAAATTTTTTTTTATTTGTAAAAAATTCATTAATCCAATTCCCATAATAAAATTCGTTTCACTCAGATTTTAATAATAAATAAAAATACATACACGCAAATAATATTTTAATACATTGAAGAGCTAAAATATTTAAATATTCCATAAAAATGCTCCTAGTTGGCTTTTACACAAAAAATTCATCTCAGGCCTAAAATATTATTTCCGATGCCGATCAAAAGCAGGGAAGCTTTAAAAATCATCCAAATACAAAAATCTGTTACCAAAAAATTAGTCGACACTGACTATTTTCGCGATGATGGCATTAGGGAAGTATGTATTGTGTGGGCGGATGTGTATGTTTATATATATGCGTATGTGTATGCATATATGTATGTATGTAAACATATTATTACTAAATAACGCGTCAACGGCGCGAAAATAATGTGTCGATTTCGATAGGTATTGAGTTAGCTTGGATGTCGAGAGCTAATGAACCGGATCGCTTCGATAGATTTCCGAAATAACATGTTCGAAAAATTTTTTTTCCAAATCAATTTTCAACTACTAAGTCGATCAAGTCAAAATTGCTACAAAAATTTTTTTAAAAAATGTATCTGTTTCCGTAAATTTGACAAAAATCTGTAAAGTGATTCGGAAGATAGTGATGTCGGAAATTTGCGAAAATTTTTTTCGATTGTTATTACTCTGTAATTTCTTGTCAAATCGACTTTCGATACGCATAAATTTTTTTGGACTTAAAAACTGTGCCGAATGCATCAAATTTGCTTTGAATGAGTTAACCTTGGCGGGAAGTTTCAAGAATGGCCCGCAAGGTCAAACGATTCCCTTATTTTGTTTTTTTGTGTAGGACACTTTACATGTAAAATACATACACAAGTAATACCCACAAAATCGCAATATTATTGTATTAAAAAAGAAATTTTCACATTATTGTCCTAAGTGAACTCAAACACGACTAAATAATCTTTCATTCATTAAAAAAAAACAATCTAAAAATTCATATTTATTTTCCAGTAAATATACTAGTTTCCACTTCGCGGTCTTATGTTCATTTCAGGAGTAAGAGGAGGATATACATATATATGTATATACATAGTAGTTTCCATTCTGAAAATTTATGCGTTTTTCAGACTGTTTAGACTTGGTGCAATTGTTGATGATTTACTGCCACGGTGGCTTCAGCTTCTTAGTTACTCGTATTCTTTAAATAAATATTTTGGTAAAAAAAATCATATATATTAACTGCGGTTGCCTCATGAAACACTTTGCAGATTAAAAACAATTTCTGCTTCCAAACTCGGAAAAATATAAATCTTTTCGTGAAAACTTCTGTTGTCTATGCAAACGAAAATTTTTCACATTAAAATGTTCAAGTGGCGCTTGATTTAATATTGCAAAAGAATGACTTTATATAGATGCATTAATACATTATATATATGTATTCATGTACACATGTTTGTATGTATGTATATAATAAATAAATAAATATTTTATAATACCAAACATGACCATTTATGCAGTGCCATTTCAAGTTTTTATTCATTCAATTAAAATTTTTCTCTTTCACAGATATTTTTCTTTTCGATTTATGTTCAGACTCATGAATATTTTTTTCTTTAATTCTAATTCATTAAGAATTCATTTAAAATGAAACGGAATTTTAATTTGAAAACTACTTCGAACCACAAATGAACTAAATGTGTCAGCAGCAAATCACAATTTAATTCTTTTTTTACAATAACTTCTGCTTAATTTTGTATACACTACGAATATTTGAAATTGAAATTAGAGATGGTAAATTTAGAGCTTCATTTAGAAGAAAGAAAAAATAACGGGGAAATATTTCTCGTATTCTATTTATAGAAAATAATAAATATATAAAGCTAATATAATAATTTACATCTACTGACAACCACACACAGTGGCCAAAACATGAAGAACGTTGATGATGAAAGTGTAGCAACTTTCGAAAACGTCATGTTGTTTCATTCCGCTGGTGTATGCCAGTGTAATTTACAATTTTGTTCTTTTGATTTAGTTTGTTTCTTAGCATATACTTCTCATTGCCTGTAAAGTTATTAATTATCCGTTTAACCTATTTAAGAAATGATTATGTACATTAACTGAAGTTTTCGCTTACATATGTATGCATTTAAAACAATCAAAAATATAAAAAATTTGGTTTCTTTTACCGTCAAAAGAACTACTTTCTATTCTAAACGAATTTAATTCATTCATTCATTTAATTAAAATTATTGCACAACTTAAACTTATTATTTGTCAGTTATTCAACGCGAGTCAGAATGAATTATGATTATTTATGTTGTCACGTATGCTCGTGTTTCTATAAAAACTCACAAATTTCTGAAAAAGAAAATCGGCTAATTCTTTTTCTTACGCCTGCCCAGAAGAGTTCTTGGTAGCACTTATGGATCCAATTACTGTCAATGTCTCTGGGAATTTGTGCAAACAAGATAAATGATTTTGTTATAGTCTTGAACTCAAAAAAGAAAATTCATTTAAATTTTTCAGTTACCTTTACAACTCCGTGAAGTGATAAAAGTTTTCTAAAATCGCATTATGACGTTTTTTGAGTAAATAAGCGCAAAAGTAAATATTTTTGGTTTGGTTTAACACGGTTCTTATGTGTTGTCATTTATGAAAAAATAATAAATTTCGCTCAGTGTACACACATTAGCATTGCAGTTTAATTTCGGAGTTTGTTATTTGTCAAATTGTCACTTGTCATGGTTAATTCATAGTATATGCAATATACATATGTATGTATGTACGTCGATCTATGGATAATAATTTGAAAATTTGTTGTACAATTTTCTATGTAAAATAAATTAATGTATCTTTTTTATTCAACCAATCGAACAGATTGCTTATGTGTGCATAAAATTATATTCGTATGGAATATCTACAATTATACGTGACTATGACTATCGCCACCGTAAACAAGGCAACATTTGCATTTGACAATATCTCCATAAATAATCTAATGCACTCATCCAAATATGTATATAAGTATATAAACACACACACACATACTTAGATATATGAATACCCAACCCATTACATGAAATGTTTTATATGAATCATACATATGTAGATGCGAGTACAAATGCAATCATACAATCACTACGAATAAACTTTGAAACATTTCTGCAATTCTATCTGGATGGGTTGGGTAAAACTGTATATTTTACATATCTTTAGAGCGCCGATTTGCGTACATAGGAAATTGTACAATTAGTTCACCCCACATAGTCCAAAAATATCATTAACAACATATCGTAACGCCATTGCCAAGGACAATAGTTGCCAATATTTGGTCTATGTAAAGATCTGTCTAGAAATGAGCCAAACTCTAATCAAAAGGTAGGGACAATTAACAGAACATATCATTAGCTTTATGAATATTTTCTATGTGTACATGATATTTAACATGAATAGTTTGTTGTGGGCCCCTACCACTAGGCGGAATATGATGTAGAAACATTTTGTACTTGGGAGTGGCGATGCCTGAAGTAGTTAGCACGTTGACTACAAAATCCAAGATTCTGGGTTCGAGACCAGTATCCGACTGCCATAAAAACATTTTCTAATTTTTCTCATGTACGTTTGTGTGGCGCTGTGTCTGTTGTTGTCGGAATATTTCTGTGTCGAAGGCATTGTCACATTGCTCTAGTTCCAGCACAATGCATCTCCTGAGTGCTGGTCCAAGATAAAAAAAATAGTTTTTTTTTAGTAGGAGAAAAAGCTGCACTATCTTACAGCACTGTTTTTGCACGTTATTTGTTTTTATAGCAGTATTGTGCGCCTCTGATGTCAAGGAGACGTATTAAATTTTTAAGCTTCGTGTTAGTAGCCATTTTTATTAATTATTTTACTTTGCCGACGAAACAGAGCGTTCTGATGTGTCTGTGGATTGGATACAGCTGAAGGCATTACTGTCCAGTCACCAGTGACTATGCCTTCACCACTGAAACCTTGCGACAAAAACTGACACAAAGCCCCACACGAATGAACATCATAAAAAACGCGAGATGTTTTTATGAGTCTGAAAGATGGGTTGAACCCAGGAAAATTTTTCGTTGTGTAGTCAATGTGCAGACTACTTCGACCAACGCAAATTTGAAGAAGACACAGCAGCAACAAAAGTATGTAATTGCATTTGTAAAAGTATTAGTGGAACTTCGGTGAGGAAAATCACTTGTTTTGATGAGTGTGGTGAGAGAGATGTGAGAGCTCTCAGATACTAAAACAAGGCATGCACCCTTCATTGAAATTAGTCAAGAAAATCTTTTTAATGTGTTTTAATGTTGGTGGCATTTTCTTATTTGTAATGAAAATTAGAAAAATGGGTGAACTTAGTTTTAATACAAAGTTTTATCATTATTTTTTCTGGTTACAATAGTACTTGCCATTCAAATTAAAGAATGTTTTTGAAAACTAGTATATGTAGCCACGAGTATGCAGTACAGTGGAGCACTCTTATAATAAAATGTTCTAAAAATTTCTCTATATCGAATCTGCAAGAACAATGACAAATATCGTTTTTAAATTCGTTTTTTTTTTGTTCTTATAGATCACGGTTCAATGGTGTCATACTGTCATCTACTTTTCTGATACATTTTTGCAGCAATAATACAAGTTTTTTAACCATCAAATGTCAAAACTCCACTTTTTAGATTGGCAACGTCAATATATATAACTTAAACTGGAATTAGTTGTAATTCGTGATACCAAAAAGGAGAGCGCTCTACTTGTCACACTCCCTTGGTGTTCTTAATATGCCATGTTATACTTTTATTTCAAAGATATGTGGCATATTATGACATGGTAATAGTATACGGTGATGCTGAAATTCCCATATACCAATTAGAGACTAACGCATCTTTAGATCCCTTATTTTAAACATAAACACTCGCCCTGTTATTCCAGGAATTAATCAGTGAATAAAAGTTTTACGGGATATCCGTACAAGGTATTGTCTCCAAACTTCTGGTACTTAGTTGGGGTTCACTTTATTGCCACATCCGAAATAGCAAATAGCACAGTTAATTGACTTCCCCTGCGGGTTACTCATTAGACAAATACACAGTGTTAGTCGGAAACTGGGCTCCATGACAGGACCTTTTGTTTTGTAGGCAACGTGCTAACTACCTCATCTTTCGCTATCCTAAAATTTTATGACTGGACGAGGCCTTGAACCAACAATCTTCTGCTTGTAGAGTCAAACCGCTAACTACTCAGCCAATAGTATTACCACCTTCCCCCAAATTTAATAGTCTCTCAATACGTTGTAAATAAAGAAAAATCTAATCAGACAAGTGTCTGTAATAACGACCGGACGGCTTATCTTGCTGGAAGAAGAGTATTTGTTCCAATCTTTCCAGTTTTATGGCTGTCACATGAAAGTGTTATATTTTTTTGAAATGTAAATGACAATTTTTTTAAACTTTGAATACTCTTAGTAGAATTTTTTTAAGGTTGACACAGTCAAAAAACATTTCACATAATCGAGAAACCTTTTGAATTCAATTGCTTAATTATTTGCTACGTGTAAAATTTTATAAAATCTGTAAATTTAACAATATTTTGCTTACTCTCCCTAGAAAACTGAACTACATTAAGTAGTAACGAACGCCACATACGATTTCCCTCTAATTACGGTTCATTTATTTCTCTTTTTAGAAAATGCCAAACGCCTTTGTGGCAAACATTAAACGTTTCCTTATTTAAGCGTCGCAATTGCACAATAAATTTCCTTGACATTTAATCGTTTTAACGACTCTACTGTTAATTTCGTTAGAGACTAAAAGTCATAAAAGGGCAAAAAAAAAAACTATACCAAATAGATATTTTACAAGTAAAAAAGAATCACCATTGACATTGCCATTTGTTGTTGGTGCCAATTTTGTGGAAGTCCTTCATGAGTGTAGCATAAACATGACAAAGTGATTATAATAAGCTTCAAGTTTTAATTTTAATTTTAAATTTTGTTTTTGTTTTGAATGTAATTAAGCAAACGAACGATATAGTGTGACATAGTGGGCCAGGCAGAAAGAAAAAATAAAAATTATTCGAGAATTCCTACATATTAAATTTTGTTTTTGTTTTGAATGTAATTGTGCATTCGATATCGAGTGACGTCGGCGGCCAGGCAGTTAATTTGGTTGAAGTCCTAGTGAGATGGCATGACCACCAAAGGAAATGCAGCATACGAGTATGCGGTAGCTTAATCAAACAATAAACATAAATTATTAATATGCTTAGTTTAAAAATATAAAATTGTAAACTGTTTCAAAATATAACCTCTTCAAAGTATCAAATTATTTAAAACTTCACAATGTTTCAATATGTAATTGCTTAGAATTGGCCAAAGAAATTTATAAAATATTGTTCATTTTCCCATTATATTTTGCTTAAAGGTTTTATTTGAATTGAATTATTAATAGCAATTTTATTTATGAATATAATAGTATCTAAACTCATGCATTTTTAACTGAGATAATTTAAGCAATTTAATTTAATGTTCACGCATATTTAATTCAGTCAATTTAACGTACTCAATTAGCATTTAACAGCTGGAAGAGAACAACGTTTTGAGGTATAATTCGATGGTCGTCTCTTTTTCCTTTTGTTTTTTTTTATTTACTGTTTTCACAATTGCCATTGTGCAGAGTATCTTCTTTTCACTGAACAGACTTTTCAGTACAAACACTTTGTGTGCAGGGTTGCATTTCAAGTTCTACTCAATATTTATAACAATTTCGCACTTATTGCGCAATAACTTAATTAACATTTTGTATGGAATATTGAGCTCAATAATGGCATTTATTGCAGAAATCTCAAAAAGGTGCATGTCTAAACAGCGTACAAAATATATAATAAATACTGTGTTTTTTAAAAATTAATTTTTTCTGTGATGATGTCTTGGCGATTATTTTTTTAATACTGACGATTTTGAAGATTTAAATTTCAAAATAATTGGCAGCCCTGCGTATTAAGGTGGTTTCTTTGAATAAATGGTTGTATGACATCCGCGTTTGTACAAGTAATCATATCAACAAACAGACAATTAACATACAGTCATGTTAGCAGGCTGTGTAAAATGTGCGGCATGTATGTGTGCGGCAGCTTAGAGATTCACACAAAATCTATCCCACATCTACTGAATTGAAATGTTTATTTACTAGGCATTTTCCTTAATGTTCTTTTTTACAAGAAGATAATTAATTCCTTTTTATCACCACCACCATTAAAGGTACAAAGATCAGGAAGCTTAACAAACTAAAATTAAAAACCACTAGTTTAGGAAAACTGACATTAGTTTCTATTAACAAAATTAAAAGTAAATTTCATTAAAATAAATATTAAATATCTAATGCTTTAGAATTCAAACAAGAAAACTGCTTTTAAAATAAATTTTAAATATTAACGGCAATAATTATTGATCGCTTTATAATAAAAAACATTAACAGGCTTATAGTTATTGAGTCTTTTGAAGACCACCAAGTCCTTTTATGATGATCTTTTATGTTAAAAAATTTCCGAATAATACGGTACCTATTTTGTACAACTATTTATCTAAAGAATATTTATCCAAGCCAGCAATACCATAAACTTTCTATCGATTGAAAAATTCTGCAGTCTACACATTAATGGATCGATTATGCATTGCCAGCGAACTTGATTTGCGTTGCCAGCTGACAACTAAAAATTTGTGGCTGTCAAAAAATCACTAAAGAGCAATTGAAATTTTCAATTCCAGTTGTCACCCGTAAAAACGTATTTAACAACTGGCAACTCAACTGACCTTCGGTTTCCTTCCATGAGCGAACCGTAAATATGCACAAGATTATTTAATGATGGCTGTTATAGGTTAGTTTAGGTTTTTAGGCTACCAATTTCGCAAGAATAAGTCCACTTGGGTATTTTAGGTCCCAAGAAAATACGAGTCACGCACTCATCATCCTAACTAATCGGTTCTAAAAACAGCGGTACTCCCAGATCAACAAACTTATCCTCCCATTTCGCATTCGAATATTCCAGCAAGGTATCGCAGCAACCGGAGGCCCAAGAAAGACACCATTATTTCGGCGAGAGTAGGACAGTGACATAGGGAGAGGTCCTCTGTCTCCACCTCCTCCTTATCACGACATTCAGCAGAAATCGTTGTATGGAAGATTTAATCTCCTAGCATGCCGACCAGTAAAGATAGTCTTTGTCATGCATTGGGTCTGGTATCATAACTGGGTCCGGTTAGCCTGGAGATCGAGCCAGTGCCCTAGTCTGCGGAATTCCTATAGGTCTATAACATTCCACTGAGATCGATATGACAGTCCAAAATACAGCCGACAGAGATCTGATAGCGAACCTACCATCGGCATATATCCGAATATCCTCACCGTATATTCCGCAGAACGTCAACCAGTTAACCGCCCATCTATTCGGTGATATTTTTGCCTTCAGTTAACCGCTATACCGATCCCTCATTCTGTGTTCTATAACCTACGAATACAAAAGAAAATTAAATATTTATAATTTAATCAAGCAACAGAAAATAGTAACGCTGTTCTTTCACCATATTGATTCAGCACTTAGATAATCTTGGTGCGATTTTTTTTCAGCTTTTAATACTTTAAATGAGTAAATTTTTGTAACAAAAAAGCAAATAAAAAGGAAAAAGTGAAATAAAACTGTAAAATTTATCATTTTGCAGACAGGCGATTTATTTAAGTTGAAAATTACAAACTGGAAAAACTATGGGAAAAGAAACAAAGATGCAATTACATGTATGTATCTCAATAGAAATGTTGACATCATTAAAAACTTGGTAACGTTAATAAGTAAAACTTCGAAATGAATACAGACAATTAAAGCAACTACAAGATACTGGCGTTGCCCTCTCACCCACACATTTTCCATGTAAAGTTTTCACAAATGTTTGCTGTATTTTCTATTTGAGATTAAATGTATTTTATACAAAAAAAAAAAACATTAATAATAATAATAATGTACATATAAATAAATTTAAGTTGATGTAGATATCATCACAATAAACTTTTATTTAAGAAAAGTTTACAACAGCATTATTCGTAACAAAATAATCAAAAAAAAAACAGTGGGCAAAAAATAATCCATAAGAAGAGTTAAATTGATACGCATAATTCATACGATGATTTGAATGTCAGTAGTTTTTCTTATTTAGATTTGAAAGTAACTTCTAAAAACACCGTGATTTTTCAATCATGGTATATTTAGCAGTGTGCACAATGAAAGCAGAAAAAAAATTCAAAATAACAAGAAGAACGAAAAGGAATGCAAAATAATCAAACAGAAATCGTCCTATGTTTTCTACCTTTCTTTTATATACCGCTTTTTTTTTTTTTTTTGGACGGAACTCAGGAGATGACCCCTACACATGGGTGCTGTTCGGCCAAAAAACGGGGTTTCTCTGTAATGTGTAGTGCAATTGGCTGCCAAATCGAATACAAATTGATGCGCTTTTAATAGTGTTTTGCTTGTTGACGAAGAAGAAAAAATGCATCGTGACATTCATTCATTATTTTAAATCAGCGCGTGAATTGGGCATTTGTTTTATCTTAAAATATCCTTTTTGAAAATAATTTTTAATGCTTAATAAAAAGGCGTGATTTCCGGGTCATCAAAATATTATAAAAAAAATATTTATTAAATCTGAACTGAAAACTCGGTAAACTACTTTTAATAACTACGCCAAAAAGGTTTTATTATGATAATTTTACTATAGTTTTCCCAACAAATTTTAAATATTGTCGAAAGATACTACCATAACAATTTGGCTATAAAACAACTTGATTTATTATTTTTATCCGAGGCAGAATGAATTGATCGCGCCTGCTAAACCTCCAACAAAGTACATAAATATATATAGTAATCCTCTATATAACACGGTAGAGATTACTTGATTTCATGTCTCTCGTATGCTCATTAAACGCGTTTTCTTTTAACGGGGCATTAATTTACCGTATTATAGGGAGTACTACTGTATGGACAAAATTTCGCTAAACTATAAAACATTTCTAGATTCTTTCACCTCTATTTTCGATATGAAAGTGATTCAAAGTGATTTTAGGAAGACAATTAGTTTTTGTCTTCAAACCCACATTCAGCATTGCAATGTCAAATGTTTAACATCGAATATCTGCCACATTTAAGGACAATGGTTATAAAAAATTTCCTCGACAATAGTTAATCATAAAAGGATTTAAAAATATTTATTCACTAATCGACAATACAGGCGATGTTCGTTACAAAGAATATTTTCTAATCCGGAATACTTGCTCAACTTAAATTTTTAAATATCTATTTCATATATTACCAACCTATCGTGCAGTGCCCATGTTAAAACTAAAAATGTAAAAACGTTAAGTTTGAAAAAACAAAAAAATTAACAACAAAACTAAACTCGATTATAAAAATTTACCATCCCCGGAAGGGTGATGGGTTGGTTATATGTTCCTTGTGCTTTCCGGTGGCAGAAAAAGCAACAGAAATAAAAACAATTTTAAACTTGCCATTCATCTTTTTTTTTTAAAGTAATTTCTTCACCACAACTATAACACACACACACACACAGATCCCAACACATGCACACATTTACCAACTCTTGCAACAATTTTCAAAAATGTGCAAAAAACGTTGAAATGTTTCAAAATAACCAACTTGTAAAAAATGTACATCAGAGGATGTTAAGAGAATAAAAAGATAAAAAAAAATTAAGCATAAAAAGAAAATGAAACATGGTCAACGTTGCAAACATCGTTCGAATATCAAAGCACATTCTCTTATTCAGCGACAACAAATTTACCATTTATTGAACAGATTACTTGTTAAATTCTTTCGTTTTAAATTAATAAACTCTATTCGATTTTAGTGAAAAAGTTTCAGTATTGTAGTTAATTTAAAAAAATTCAAGAGTCATGAAAACATTCGCCCACAATGTCACACGACATCGATTTATCGATACATGCAAAACAAAAACAACATTTTAAATCGTTGGCCAGGCATTAAGTTTCTAACGTTTTGAAATCACTTGCTTATTTTTGTGACTATTGTATCTATTTCAGACCTAACGCTAAACTACTGGGAATTTATGCATAATTTTTCGAATATATAGTCCCTATATCGTATGAAAATATAATCAATGATTAGGTTTTACCATTTTTATATCCTTCAAGGATATTCAGGACATGCACAACTGATGCATGTCGGTCTAATTTTTTAGCTAAAACGCATTTTTTTGCATCAGATGACGTCAATTGGTTTGAAACCATATAATTTTTGTTAGTTAAAAAATGCCCACTTCACTATTTGTTAACGATTAGTACTTTTGTAATTGAAAACACAACTTACTTCTGCGTCCCATTTTGACAAAACCGAAATGTGACGCGAGAATTTCGCAATAATTCAAATAACGGTAAATCTAACAGCGGAATAATATGAGAAATAAACATAAAGAACAATTTGCGTAATCGATGCATACGACCCTATTTGACGTCAAGTAGAAAGTATTGCGATAAATTTATTTAAATAAATTGCTTTTTATTAAATTGCCTGTTTTATGGAAAAAACACTAGTTACACATTTCCTGCTCTACAATTTTTATTTTTTTTTTGAAATTTATAACACAGGCAAATTAAAGAAATCAGCTGTTTTCTTGTGTTATCGTCAACTTAAAGTCATTAGAAAATATCTCGCGTGTTGAAAGCCAGAGTGCTGGTCGAAAATAAAAAAGCAGAAGATTTTCAGAGCAGATCTATATTTTTTTTATGGCTTTAAGTAGATCAGTAAACTCAGTTGGTACAATTTTTTTTTGGTATAAAAATGAAATCCCGTGCTCGGAAAAAGTACTTTCTCAAGCAAGAACTTACCAACTGCGGCTAATCTAGATAGGTTTTCAACTGAACGCTTTCAAAATTGGTCTGCAAATAATCCGATTTCTAAGAGATGGTCTTTCAACAGTTACATACCAAAACAAACATATTTGCCACTACCACTTGGTGGTAGGGAGATTAATTAGTCGACTTTTATCCAAAACCGACAACATTTTAAATTTTCCTTTTTTTGTTTTGAATGTAATTCAGCAGTCTAGCAATATCGAGCGACCCCGTGGGCCAGGCAGTTAATATTTTCAATTGTTTTTTTTTTGTAACAGAAAACGTTTAAAGTTTTGCAGATATACCACAAAACAAATAAGCTGAATATTACAATTAGAAAAAAAATACACAAATATACTCGTTATTTATAACAAAAATAAAGAAAACGTATAGAAATTATATATTTTGAAAATGACCGCATTATTCAATATTCAAAAAATTAAGGTTAAAAGGAAAACCGCCTTCAGCAAAATGAAAAAAAATTCGATCTCCCTACTTGGTAGTTAAAAGTACAATTGTGAATGTAATTTTAAAAAGAAGTAGAAGAAATTAATATTTCAAGCAGCAATAATTCTCAAATTTTAGAATTTTTTCCATTTCACTAAAAACGGAAAGCTTAAAAACCATTTGTTCATAAATTACAAACAAAAAAAAGAAAATAAATAAAAAAACTGCAACAGTTGGGCCATTCTAATTTATATGAATTTGTAATGACTAAAGGAATTGAATAAGACTGTAAATGGCAGTGTAGAAAACACAACGGATAAAGTTTCTGTTCTATTTTCATTACTTTTTTGCTAAAAGTTTGTCTCACAAAACTAAAACATTGACGAAGTAATCGTAAAACATAAAATATAGTGGCTGCAATTTTGTTACTCTTCGAAGGCGAATTCACTTTACAGGTGGTGTTGATGGCACAGCTGTGCTATTTTTTCTTTCGACTACATAGAGGTCGTTATGTCAAAATTATTATAGAGGCTAAAATGTCAGTTGTTTCTGTAATGTTGTAATTGTTGTAGAATTAACACCACAGGTAAATTGAATTAACCCTGATAGGGAGTGTAAATGTTACATTGTTCCTGTTTTTCTGCATATCCCAGCAAACTTTTTCACGTTTTAACAAAGTAATGAGAATTACTCTGGCATTTTGTAGCATATTTGCAGCTCATTGAGTAAAAACCTTATTTAGACTTCAAAGATTTTATGATTTACATTGACCTTTTCACCGGTTCACTTTCAAGATTTACTACCCATTGCCGAACAAACATATTCTTTTCGCTAGAAATGCTCGACTTGTTCAAAATCGTGTTACAGCAAATTGCACAAAGCGATGTTGGCATAAATGAAAAAAATTTAAATTATTATTCCTTTAAATTTCATTTCTTTTAACTGATATGTAGTTCAGTTTCAGTATATCTACTTTTCTGGTATACATTACATTACTTTCCTTTTTTTTACTTTGAACTCTCACCAAGCAGCAGCATAAGTGTTTTGATTTTTAAAATAGAAGAAAAAGAATTAAAATTTAATAAAAAAAAACTGAAATACTGTTTTATTATTGCGAAACCGCAACAACCACCATCCGTACAGTCCATCTCTATAGCCACCGTGTAATAGTCACTCATCAAGTTCCCCAGTTAAATATTTGGTACTTCGCGGGGAAAATTGGAATCAGTTCGCGCATCTGGACCTTCGAGGTACGTAACCCATTCCTGTTATTTACAAAAGATTTCGCAAACATTTTGTTAAGATTTGAAAAGTTGAATTATGCAAAATAGCTTTTCCGGTTTTTTTTTGTTACTAAATTCAATTGAATATTTTATCTCACCGCGTTATAGTTGACAGTTGAAAGCGGGAACTTTTCTCACATACATATGTTTTGCAGACACACTTTTTCTGCAAATTTGCGAGTAGTTTACTAATGTGACAGCTGTTACGGCAAAAATATTACTGAAACAGTTTAGTGAGAAAATCAGCTGTGTGTTTCAATTTATAGCATTTTTCTTTCAGTTTATCTATTTCAGTTGAAAAAATTCTCGTGGCGAGAGTTACAGAACATGGATACTGGGTTGAATAACTAACATACATATAAATGCATGTTATGCAACTTTGATGTTTTTATAAAAAAAAACTATTTTTTTCGTTGTCTTTTATTTCGATTTACATAAAATTTTCCAGTTAGTCAGAGTAGAAATTTTCATATGCACCTGAATGGTACACTCTTTGGTAGCCCAATTGGATCCATCACCTGCGATGTAACGCAAAAAGTAAGTTGGGAACGGACGAAGCAATACCATTATAATTCCCAACTGGGTGATCCCTTTAAGATGGCAATTAAATAGTCGTCTTAGGTTTTTCGTTGTAAAATCATTTTTGAAAAATCTTGTTTTATTTATGAAAACCGAAAAGCAATAACAACTGAATTTATAATAAAATGAACATAATAATAATTTATTTTTTCCTAAATAATAAACTATTTATTAAATTTTTTCTATTTGTATTAGAATCTCCCAAGAATTTTTTTTTTTTTAAGGCAATACAAACTCTACGAAGCTCTTACAGCTTGTCTGTAGAAACACTATGTAAAAACTGATGATAGAACAGTAACTTTTTTCGTTGGGGTATACCAATAAACTCCCAACCAGATCTCTAGCAGTATAAACCTATTGGGTTTGCCATAACCATTCCCAAATTGTTCCCAATATGTGTATTGGGAGAATTTGTAGTCATGCGGAAACGGTACATTATTCAAAGTGTACATTAGACACAAAGGTCGGAAAAATTGTTGACGACTGGCGGATGCTGGTATACAATTAAATTGTATTACGATGTTGTTGTTGTTATTATTATACGCTGAGTATTTTATTTGCTTCGCCATTTTGTGTTGGTTTATTATGTCATCATAAAGAAGTTTACAAATTGTAGAAGTTATTATATTTTTTATTTTTAATGCCATTTCATGCACACATTACGGCTGTGTACTTTTGCTAACAGATATTCTATTTAACTTGCCTGCTGCCTGTCTTAATGTCAACTATTTAATGTTAATACGTTTGAGCCTATTTTGTTTCGCATACTTCTGCAACAGCCATATTTTTCCGCTTGTTGATAGCAGCGTCATCCTTGTTTCGCCTCCATTTATAGAAACAAAAATTTCTAGCTCAGCACGATAATGTTAATACTCGTATATGAACATTGTTACATTTACTTTGCTACTATTTCTCTAGTATCGGCTTAAGTTAACTTGATTCAATTGCTGGCTGTATATATTAAATATTTTGATGTTGTTTCTTCAATATTTTTGTGTCTTTTTGTTGTCTGCTTTTTATTTTCTTTTTTATATTTGCAATATTCTTGTGCTCAAAATAAATTGTTTATTTGTCATTTGCATTCCGTTTACTCTTGTAAATCTGATGCTAAATTTATGAGAAATCTATGCAAATATTTTTATATATTGCAATTCCATTTGTTATTCAGCTTAATTTGATAATACAGAATGTGTCCATATTAAAGAAAGAACTGAGATTGCAAAATCTAGATTAGAAAAGAAATACAATAAATATTTTAATAAATATGAATATATTTCCAGTACGAGTATATCATATCTGCTGTTGACTTAACAGCACAAAAGACGTGGTGGCTTTAAACCCAGTAAATCTGCCACAAATTAACAAAATGTCCAAAAAAAATCGTGATTAATTTACATTTGTAATTACAGTAGAAACTCGAAGAAAACCGCGATCGCTGCAACTTTTGAGGTTGTTGGAATAACCGAACTTTTTCATGCAATTACATTAAATAAATTCAGCACAATATTTATTTTGTTTCATAATTTCGATCAAAGATTTAAGTATTCACATTTTTTATGTTATAAAGAAATTTTCGATTTATGTTTGTTTTGCGCTGACTTGCTTTCTCAGTTCTGCCCTGCTTCTAAGCCTCTCGAGTGTCAAAATATCCTCTAAGGAAGCAATGTTTGATCTGTCCATTCTTTCTTAAATAAGAACAACGTCGCCAACTTCTTCTTCTAGGCAGGAGAAAAATAATTGCTTTGATAGAATATCTTCTTTAACATTTTGCAACCAAAGCATACCCAATGCAACTGTAAACTGACATAATTCTATTCGTCATCTGTTTCATACCACGGCGGGACTTCCGCGAACCTTACTTAATTCAAAACTAGAAATACACACATTAAAAAAATCTATAGTGAGAAACGCATGTAAAAAAATGTTGCAAGTATTGAGGGGAAAGTTTTGCAATGTTACAAGTACTGAGTACGTAATGGGTAAAATTTTTACGTCACAAGAATCGTCAACTGAAATAAATTTATATTATGACAGAAAATTAGAATAAAGTCTGCCGCTTATGAAATCGGTCGATATACGACTTATGCACATTCATACATGTGTATGTACATGTGTATTTGCATGTCAATACAAATATAAATAAATAGTCTTATTGAATTTTCTTTTGCATATGGTTTGCTGCTAATAAGTATTTTCACAGGTTGTTTTTCTTTTAGTAGAAAGGTAGAAAACGTTAAAAAAGGAAAGAAAAAAATATATGCAAACTCGTTTTTAATATCCGTCTAATTTATTAAATTGGCAATAACTCAAGCTGCAATATCAAAGTGCAGAAATTTGCTACAACCAGCAAATTTTCGTTAGAAATAAATAAAATAAATGTAAAACATCGCAAATAGCACCGTCTCAAAATCTAACATGGGAAAATGTCAGGAAGCAATTTTGTGTGATAAGAGGCAAACTGCCTTGAAATAAAAAATGCAAAAATACAATAATATAAGAATACGTGAGTTACTGTGCATATACACACATACGTATATCTACAGTTGAACCTCGTTTATACGGATTGCTTGGGACAGGTTTTAGCACGGATAATCGAAAAAACGGTTAATAGAGGTTATGTGGAAAAAATCATATTTTTTCAGACTACAGTTTAATCGGTTTTGGCGATATTCATGAATTTTAAAAATTTTGCCTTTAATAGAAAGAACTATTTGATGATTTACTTTTTTTTTTATCTTGGACCAGTGCTCAGGGGCTATCCCCTACATATGCAATACATACACAGGAACTAGATAGAGAGAGGGATAGGTTAGAGAATAGACAGGTGGTGAAAGTGGTAGGAAGATAGAGCATAATTCTTGCACAACTCTGCTGTTGCGCGTTAATTATAAACAAAGCTTTTTTCTGATTTGACCTGGCTGTTTCTGGTTGCAAAGCCAACACGCCATCAACACTGGAACTTCCAAACTTTGACAGTTGATAACGGCCATCTTGTTCAAGCTACATCTGTCAAATTAGTTGTCGTTCTACATACCGTACGCTTCGACCATTTTACGGCCGCCATAATCGTCCTACCGAGAGCACTATTCGCAATGTGGTGGATAAAGTTGAGTTCACTGCTTCAGTTCAGTTAATGATCGACCAACAGCTATACGTCGACGAGACGATAGGTCTGCCAAAAACATCGCCGTGTGCAGGAGAATTCGAATGGACCATGTGACTTTTACCCGTGGCAGATATATGCCAGGAATCAAAGTTAAAAAATAAATGTTACGAAATTATTTACCGGATTATAATAAAAAAATTCATTTCAACAACATTTCTGTCCCGTATTATCATTTTAAGCTCCCAAGCAGCTCAGAAAACAGCTGATATAATAAAAAAAGAAAACAAAATTAAGAAAACAAGACTATAAGCAGCCCGATCATGGGACACTACCTTCGGGGGGTGGGGAAGAGGTGGAAAGGGCTGAGAACGTGTGGGGTCGCAAGGTAATTATGGCCACGCTTCGGCCATTGGGCGATCGGCAGATATTCGGGTAGGCTGGGTCTCCGCCACAATGCATTCTGGTGCAGCTGGCTGGAGACAGATAGGGAGGAAACAGTCTTCCGCCTGCTCTGGCGTTAAACTCGTTGCGGCATCGACTTCTGGCTAAACACGTATTAGACGATCTATCGGAGGTATCGCACGTGGGTATGGGTGATATTATTCGATACCTCAACACAACGGGATGGATTTAGCGCATATCTTCTGTGGATCCGATGGAGGATCCATCAAATGGATTAGGATTAGGATGAGTGGGTGGTATCTTCGAAACGGAATCTCGCGATTCTATGCGGGTACCTTCGGGTAGCCACGTGGGCCAACCAAGAAAACATGAGAATGTAACAAAAAATGGGAATCACTGAATTTGAATCAAGATTGTATTTCTCTACAAGAAAATCTTGCACGGGTATTGGAGATAAAGCACGATCTGTTGTGGATTAAAAAAAAGGCACGGATAATAGAGATAAAAGCACAGGTACGAGTATTAGAAGTTATGCGAGCAGCATGCCCTGATAATGTAGGTTCACCTGTATGTACAAAAGGTGTGTGGAAATCTTTTCTTTCATTTTTTCAAATAAAAAGAAAATAAGAAAAGGTTTCACACGTGCGTTTCTTACAAGTTTGATTTTATTTGTTTTCTTTTGCCATTATTAAGGCAAGTCTTCTGCTATGTGTGGATGTGTGTGTGTGATTTTTTTTTACTTCTGTGGTTTGAATCTCGCAAATATCTTTTGTGTTAGTGTTATTTTTTTTTTGCTATTTGTTAAAATAAAGTTTATTATTTATTGCCTAAAGTTCTCGGGCATGGGTAGAGGAACAGTTGTGTTGTAGTTGGCTGATATTGATGTGACTACAAAATATTGGCAACGAGTGTAAAACGATTTGCGAGTAACATTTTCAAATTTGAATTTTCATAGATCACATGGCATTTAACTCACATATACATGTAATGCTATATAAATTTTATTAATACAATTTTCAACTATTTTTCTACAGGCATGTATGCGTGAATATTTCTTTTACGGTTCTAATAAAAGGTATTTAATTTTGAATTGCTTCATGGCTACCTGAAACTATAAAAAACCAAAGAAAGAAAAAAAAAGCAAAACAATTCCGTTTTCTGAATATAAATTGTGTAATTTGCAAGTTTGTCTTTTATGTTTAATGCTTTTGCGTGAATCTACATATGCATGTAGGAGTGGCTGTGTATCAGCGATGGGAAAACTATGCATACAGTCACAAATATTAGTGGCCATACAAATTGTGGCTTTCAGTTTTGTTCCTGTAAAAGTAATGCGTGGCTAATAAAATTACTTTGAAATTTGTAAATCTGCCGTTTTAGTAACATTTAACATATTTGGGGTGTAGGAGAACTTAAGTCGGTGACTGAATTTATACATACTTTTATTCGTTATTGAATTCGCTTTTGTAAATAGAAATGGGAATTTGTACTGAAACCCATAATGACATAATTTGTATTCAATTCGTTAACCCATAAAATGAAACGAGGAAGAGCTGCAAACAAAAAGAACTTTTTCAATGCGAACATGGAAAATATATGAAAATGAATTGTAAATGGCTATAAAAAGATGGAAAAACTATTTTCATTCATTCATTCATTCATTCGTATTCCTTTTGCAAATGTACATGTACCGCTTAAAACATATACATATACATACATATACATGTACATATATACATACAAATATATGTACATCTACCGTAAACCAAACATTGTTAAGCATTGTATGGTTTTGAGAAGTGAAGAAGAAACAAAAAAGGACAAGAAACAAGGAAGAAAAATATTTAAATCAACACGCTTTAACAATGGCTTTATACTACTTTTGGGTTATTTTTCAGTTCAGTGAAATGCATGCCAAAGCATGTCTTGAATGTGTTTTTTTTTTGCTTCCTTAAATGCTTGACAATTAAATAGGTTGAACGAAGGAGATGTCTTTCATGTCGTAGAACATTTTGAAAATTTTGAGTTTCGCCCCTAAACATAGTCAAATCTATGGTTTGACCGGTTTGAAGCCTTCCCATAACTGTTGTATATGCCATGTTCCATCGAAGGCATGAAGGGCATAAATTAATAGCAGGTATGGTTTGAATGCCACTTCGGCAAAAGGTGTTGTTAATATTTTTCCTTAAGAAATGTGATAAAATTTTAAAATTTAACTTTATATTGTTGAAAAGAACTCCCTCCATTTATCCCAAAGATCCATTGGAGCATCAGAGTTTGCATGGATTCTCACAATTTTGCTTCATTTATACCACAAACTTTAAACATTTTCCTTTAAAGTGATAAACAAAGTTAATCAAATATATTTTTGAATTTATAAAATAATGCCAGTAGTGACTATTTATTATAAATTCTCATCTGTGATTCAAATTTATGTTGTCGATTTAAGAGTAATAAATATTCAAATTATTTTCATTTTGTTGGCAATAAATTTGAATAAATTAAAATAAATAATAATATGTAATTGGAATGTAATAATGTATGTATGTGTATATGCATATACATACTTATGTACTCGTACATCTAATTTCGCAAGTTATTAGAGCAGCATATTTTCTTTTTACGAATTACAATGCTGCCAAAATAAGTGAAACAAAATTACGAGTATATTCCAGAGAGTTTGTAAATTATCTACTTGACATGATTCGATTTTTAAATTAAAACAATTCTAAGAATTTGATATTATAAACTTTTCACTTTTTCACAAATAAGTTGTGTTTTCTTTGTGTTAGAAAAATCTAGTATCTAGTTGCTCCTCATATGCATACAAGTTTAAGTAAAGATTTACGAGGCTGGGCCAACAAGTCTGTGAATTGTACAACCACTGATAGCAGACTACCCCATGATTTTCGGATAAATCATGACTTTCGTGAGCTCATGAAGCACTGTTTTCACGGAAAGAACCCATCACTCTCATCATACTATTATAAAAAGTAGGGGAACTTTGCATAAATTTTTATGGGGAAAAAAAACTTCCTTTACTGAATTTTGTTGTGGTCGTACGCCCGCAGAAGATGCGGAACGTTCTGAACGGCCGAAATAATTAAAAAAATTTGAGTACTGGTGTTGGACAAACGGAGATTAAAATTTAGAGAAATTGTGGAATCCATGGCCATCTCACGTGGCTTAGTGGATTCAATTTTAAATGTTCAATTTGGTATGAGAAAGCTTTCAAGCTGCAAGGTGGGTGCCGCATTTTGCTCACAATCGACTACAAACGTTTTGCGGAAGGTTTGGGGTTCTTCAACCAGAAGAGTTTTTGCGGCGTTTCGTAACCGTGGACGAAACGTGAATCCACCACAGCACACCAGAGACCAAACAGCAGTTAAAACAGTTGGTTTCTGAGTGTGAATCTGTGCCAAAGAAGGCCAAGATGTACTTGTCAGCCAATGTAGCCATGAGGACCGTCTTTTAAGGGTAAAAGTTATTTGGCCAAGAAAATATGTATTTTCCACCCGGACAATGCAAGGCTGCACACATTTACAATTTCCGGCTTTGACAAAGAATGGACGGAAAGCAATTTGACCCCAATAATTATGAACAAAAAGTTTCATTTGAAAAAAAAAAATTGACTTATTGACCCGCCCTCGTATCTTCTATTTTGTTACTTGCTATGGCTGACCAATAACTTTGAAATTTTAACTTATAACTTACAATATAACGAAACCATTTTGTACAATGAACAATGGAAAAAAAATTGTTTATAGTTGGGTTTTGTATTCAATAGAAATACATTTCTTGTCGTGTATGTACTGCTTAAATAAATTAATACTGTCATCTGGTTTTGTGCATATGAACCACAAAACGGAGATATTCAGTACGGTAGCCTTTTCTACTTGTTATTATTTTCACAGTTACTTATTGCAAAATAAATTGTAGAATTGTGGATAATTGAAAATAGTAAAATAAAACTGAAATTATATGTGAAAGAGTCTACTTGTTGTCTGTCTTTTCGAAGTTACATAACACAGCATCTCAAACAAAAAATTATGCTTTACTCGTGCGCAGCAACGAATCTTTCACCTTAATAATCAATAAAAGTGTAATAGTTTCCAACTGATAAAAATAGTGGTGTAAATGTGTTTGGAAATCTCACCGTTGTTATTTAGTCCTTTAAGGAAAAAATTTTAAAACAACAGAACGAGCCAGGAAAATGATCAGCAAAATGTGCACATCCTTTAATGCTTCCTCCTGCTGGAAAAACATTTTCGCTCTAAATAACTGTAAACGCTCTTATTTCTTCTTTTTTTCTTTATTAAATAACTGGCATTTATGAGTCTCTATACAAAGAAGAAGAAAAAAAGAAATTGTTAAGTTCATAATAAAAAACAAAAAACGGTTGGCTGTTTCCCTTTTGCAAACAGCAATTTAGATTCCTTTCAAATAAGTTTTCTAAATGAAACATTTTTATTTTCTTGGTCGTGTGGTTTTTATTTATGCATTCACTTCAAACGTACATAACAGAATAAATAAATTGTCTGTTGTGACTGAGTCTCTTCATCGGCATTTATAACAGGCATACTTGAGGCCTTCGAGTTTTTCCTTTATTTTAATTTTGCACAAAAGAAATTAAATATATTTCCGTTTTGAACACCCTTTGAATAATTTTCTCTTCTTTTCATAAATATTTACTTTGAATTGTCCTGTTGACGTTTTGTTTTTTTTTCTAATAAATGCTATAAAATACAAATAAATAAAAAAGCAACTAAATTGGAGCACATGAATGGAAAATAAAGTGTTTCACATTTGAAACATCTACTAAAACAATATGAAATGAGTAGTAGAAATAGATAAGAAAATGCTTTAGCTGGCGATGCCAATGCAATGAAGCCGTGCCGTGCTTGGCATTTTTGTTTTTAATTTTTGTTAATGGAATGCAAGTATTTTCTGAACAAGTAAATAAATTCTGTTTTCATATGAAACAATTTATATGTTTGTTTTAATTTATACAATATTTAGCAATACATTTGCGCCAATTCCAATAAGCTTTCTGAAGCTCATTAAATAACATTGGTCTGCGATGAAAATGTCCTTTAAATAAAAATATTTGCAATATAGGGTCCCAGAAAAAAACAGTTAAATCCACTGACAGCCAATTTTGACCCACTAACGAAGACTGTCACCTTAACACAGGGTGATCCAACGTGAGCGAAGATGTTTGAATTCCTTATAACTTTTTTTATTAAATTCTTTTCTTTTTTTGGTTTCTGTATTTTATAAAGAAGTCTTGGGGAATTTAAAAAGGAACAGTACACAATTGAACAACGTGCCAAAATCGTTGAACTTTATTTATCAAATTAACGATCCAGTGTTTTGACTCATCATGCATATCGTCGTTATTTTAATGTGCGGGTTGCACCATCACAGTCAACAATAAACCGTCTGGTTGCAAATTCTCGACAACAAGGGCCAGTAAGGAAACTTCCAGGTGCCGGCAGACAAGGAACGGTGCACATGGATGACAATATTGAACGGGTACAGTAGAGTATTCGGGAAGATGGATAAACATCAACCGGGCGACGTTCGACACCACTTATGTGCACCGTTTGGTGCGGTGTTTTGTAGGAAAGATAATTGGCCCATATTTTTTTTATAATTACCACGGTGTTGCCGTTTCCATCATTGGTGTTAGTTATCGGACAATGTTGGAAAATTTTTTAAGCCCAGCCGTGGAAAACCACCCGCAAGTTTGATTCCAACTGGTTGGAGCCACAGCGCAGACTGCGAGGGACACAATGGTTCATTTCCTTTGGGGTTATTTGAAAGGAAAAGTCTATATCAATTAGCCAAGACCATACAGCAATTAAAATCAATAACACAACAGCTGAAGTTTTGCGAAAGGTTATGGAAAATATTTTGGAAAGAGCACGAATATGCGAAGCTGAAAATGGCCACCAATTGCCACATATAATTTCTCATAATTAAATTTAAAATATTCTCTATTAATATACTGTATTTAAAATAAAAAGAATTTAATAATAATGTCTTAAATAAGAAAGTTATAATGAACTCAAACCACTTCGGTAATTTTGGCCAACGCTGTATATGTATATCCCCATGATATACCATCTTGTTAAAAACGAGTTAAAATAGTGGTTTTCCATACAACAAGCTACACAGAAGATATTTTGATGGGTCTGCCTCTGAAAGTTATTTAACTTTTAACTTTTTCATAGTTTTGACAACTAGGCAGTTCCTATGAAAATTTCAGAAGCCGATAACTCGAAAAATATGGGTTGCTGCTAAGTTTTCATTAGATTTTTTAATTTTCTACCACTTGGGCTATTTTTTAAAATTCTTTTTCTGACCTGCCTCACTAAACTGCATTTGTTCCGAAAAGGATAAACGCCTGGAATCGCAACACGGATTATTCTCTTAGGCTTAATGGAATATTCGAAAAGATTTATGGGAGCATTACTCACTCAGAGCAGCGAATATTTCTTTCCTTTCTGATTTAGTGCAGCAACTACAAAGTAAATAACTTATATTGAGTTTTCCATTTTTTGCTACAAAAAAAAAATTAATGGAAACCAACCAACTCCATTATTTTTGTCGCATTATTAACTTTAAATAAATTTAATTTTATGTCATGTGGTGTTACGTAACACCGACATGTTCGGAAGACAAACTAGATTTACAAAAATATAAATGTATGACTGAATGCATACATGTGGGTATTATGGATTTACGATACTGTCATTCAATAGATTGCATTTACTAAACACACACAAACACACACACACAAAACGCACACTTTGAAACAAAAGAATATCCTTCATACTTATTAATATTTAAGCTTCGTTGCTGCTGCTTTTTATTATTTTATTCAACATTTTTCTATATTTATTTTTACTTCGTAATTTATTTAAGTTTTTTTTTTTAATAAAATTATCTTGAAGTTTTTTATTGAAGAAAATGATGGATGATGACGAACAACAATTTTTATTTAAATTTTTAATACAATAATTACATACATAAATTGACTTTCCAATTACACACTTGTTTTAAAGAATCCAGTTCTCAATCAAGTTGCAAGTTGAAAAAAGTTGGCGGAATAAGTTCAGAACAAAAATTAAATAAAATGTCAAAAATAAATGCCAGACAAAATAAAGATACGCACCCAAAAAAAATAACATTTTAGTAACATTGAAAATATGACGAGTTTGCTGAAACAGTGATTAAAAGACATAAAATTGCCGAGTAAAACAAAACAAATAAAAAAGGGCAATCATTACCTTGTTGTCAGTGTGAGTTTTTTTTTCTTTTATATTGGACCACTATTCAGGAGATGACCCCTACACATGCGGTGCATTGTGTTGGAAAACGTTATTTATTCTTAACAGCTGAATGAATTTTTTGAAACAAAAAAAACAAATAACGTACAAAAACAGTGTTCTAAAATAGTGAAGCTTCACCTCCTATCATTTCTTCTTCTATCCCTTTCCTCTAGTTCCAGCACAATGCACCGCATGTGTAGTGGTCATCTCCTGAATAGTGGTCCAATATAAAAGAAAAAAAAGAAACTAAACTATTTAGACCTTTTCATATAGTAAATATAATAAGGGTGCCTTCGTAGCCCAGTGCATGAGCAACGGGCATATCAATCTGGATGTGCGATTTCGATTCTGAATTAAGTGGGGCTTTCTCCTTCGGGGAGGGTCTGCCACATAACCTAACCGAAATAATATCTTACATGTAAATCATGTAATAATTTTCTTTACCCGTAAGTTGTGCTTTTTAAGTGTCTGGAAAATTTCAAAAGCAGATTGTTGTTGTACTCGATAATACCGACAGGAAAATAGTCCCACATCCCGGCTATTTTATGTTTTTCCACACAGTGTTATTTACACACAACTCATGAAAAAAAAAACGATTGCATATTAAAAAGTTTATATGCTCGTATGTGTGTAATTAAAATAATACCAGGATTTTAAGCTGATAAATGAGAATGTACTTCAAAACAATAACGAAACAATGCATTAGTATTAGTTTTAGTGGCAGTAGTAGTAGTAGTAGTAGTATTAGCAATGGCGGCAACAACAAAAAACCAATTAACTTCTTAATAAGATCAAAAATAGTGTAAACACGTGATAAGGAGAAAAATTGAAACAAGAAGAAAGTGTAAAAAAAATGCTGTAGTGAGGAAAAGAAGACTTCTTGCCTTAATAACAATTAAAGACTGTAAGGAAAAACTAGCAAGAAAAGAAAAATATCCTTGAGCTGGATATAATATTTATTAATGTGTACATGTGCAGTACAGCATATGAATGTAAGAAAACAGTAAGCAAATCTTATAAAGTCACTGCGAGTTAACGCTTTCAGAAGGATTTTGTGCACAACGAGATATGCTGCTCTAAATTTCGTTTTATGATTCAGCCTTAAAGAAACCATAAAAGTACAGAAGTACTAAATAAAGAAGGCTGTGCCGGTCATAAAGAATATGAAATTTTCTTTTTCTTTGTATTTTTGTTTGAAAGGCTCATGTGCGGGGTTGAAAATTTAAGAACAAAAGATTGATACATGACACACATAGATTGACAAGATATCAATTCGTTGACATATTTTTCCAAGTACTCGCACATACATACATATATATGTATATATATATATATGCATATGTACATACATAAATTCAATTTCGCTGTAAATGTTGTCAAATCCAAAGAGTTTTAAAAAATCTCCGGAATAAAAATGGAGCTTTTCATTTAGTAATGTTTATGAATAAAATAAGATATGTGGTAAAATTATTACTTTTTAAATTAAATTAATTTTTTTTGACAGTGCAGTGCTTGAAACTATACATATGTACATACAGATATCGTCATAGGATATTTTAGATAATTTATTGCATAATTTCATTGCATTGCAATAACAAGTAAAAATATCGATATTTTAGTTTAAAAAAAATTTAAATGTTTCAATGTTTTCTTTTCTATTTAACAAATTCTTATTTTTCATTCATTCCGCCATCTTCTTGTATTTGATTTTCCAATATTATAAAAACAGTGTTGGCTGTTGCTATAATGCAGCTTTTTTAATTTATCTTCGCTTCGATCTAGAGTCGTCGTCATTGTGACCAGACATTGTGACGGCTTATATGAAAAATGTTTATTTATTTTCTATATGGCAAGTAAGTATGAAAATGTTTGAGAGAAGCGAGCAATACACTAAAAAGTTGGGAGAACATTTTTAGAAAAAAAAATGTTTGTTAACTTTTTTGCTCTTTTTCTCCATTATAATGTACGTATTTAGTTGTTGTTCCCTTTTTGATGCATAGACATTTTAAAGCTTGAACATTAAAGATTAAATTGTTTAACTTTTTTCGATACAAAAAAGTGCTTTGAATATTTACTTTCATTTAATTGAAAGATATACAAAGTTTTTCTATAGCGGTTGGTATTTTATGCAAATTACGCCATCTCAATTCCTTTTTATAAGACTTTAATATGCCAGTGTTAAGTGTGTATTCATCAAATAAAACGACAAACTGAGGAAATCTATTAGAAAAACCAACAGATGCTCATCCTTCTTCCGTTTTGTTTTTTTTTTAATTTCTTGTAACTCTTGTTGATTTTTTTTTGTATCAACATGGAAATTATATTTTTTCACCTATAAAAATGAGTTACGATAAGTATTTTCCAGCACAGAGAGTATTGTAAAATATTGCAACAGTTCAACTTGACAGGAGTTTCGTCTGAAAACAACTTAAATATTTTCGTAAAGCAAACATAATAAATTTAAAAATTGTAATTGGAAATCTGCAATCAAATTAAATGAATCGTATATTGTGTGACGTATACTTAATGTATTCGCATACGACAGAAACACCATATTAAGCATACGCCACCGTGTAATATAAAAATTTTAAAGTGAAATCACATTTCTTTCGCTTATGATCAGGACTGCTAGATAAAATTGTCAAAATTTTAAAAAAATCATCATTTCAGTATTGAAAAATCGTAAAAAAACGGGCTTGATTAACAAGATAATAATTCGAAATTTTCTAATTTTCACTTTTTGCAAGAAATCTATTAAAGACATTAATATGTATCCACTGCAAAACTCTTTATTCAGTTTACCATTTCAGCTCAAAAAACCGTGATATATTTGGTTTTCAAGTTCACTTAAAATGTAACGGCAAACAGTTATTGGCCTCTACTGAAAAGTTTAAAACTTCGACTTAATACCGTTCTGTTGATAAAATGCAATATGCATGTTTTTAATGTATTTGTTTTTCATATATATTGAGAAACAGGCAAGCAGTAGTAAATAGTCTGTTCAAAAGGAAAGGTGAATTTTTAATTTTTTTTTGAAAAGTATTTATTTATTCTTCAATATACATTTTGTCCCCTCCATTACTTATCCCCCTCAGATATAATGCACTTATGCCAGCGCTTCTTCCATTCCTCGAAGCACTTTGGAACTTCGCTTTTCGGTATGGACATCGTCTCGTTCTTCAATTGTCACTTTATCTCATCAATTGTGGCAAAACGCGTTCTTTCCATTGGTTTTTTTAGTTTTGGGAATAGGAAAAAATCGCAGAGAGCTTCACGCAAACATTGCATAATTTCCTTGTAGTATTCTTTATAACTCGGCCGATCTGTTGGCAAGAATTCAGGATGCACCACGCCATTGTAATCAAAGAAACAAAATTCAGCTTTTCTTTTGAACAAACCATGTATGTTCGTACATACACAGTATATTGATATAGACTCAAAAACTTTTTAATCTTCATTGAAGGTATGCGAAAATTAAATATTAAATTCTTTTAGATATGAATATCGATTTTTCGTTAAGCTTCAAAATAATTAATTTTAAGTGTCACAAGTCCGTCGCACAAATAAAGCAAAATGTATAAGTTTAGTGATATTTTTAATATCCGCGAATAATAATATCTGCGGCAATATTTGCCGAATACGAATATTTAATCGGCAATTTAACGCCAATCGATATTTAAAATTTAATTTAAAAAATCTCCCCTATGCGACAATATCGTTTAACAAAAAAGTCGTCAAATCTACATTTTACATTTAACTAAAAATCTGGTAGCACTGCTTGTAATTGTGCTTGTCGAATATTTGATATGGAAAATCTTTGCGAAAATTTCGAAGGCAACTTTTTTTTTTAATCTGGTGGTTAAGTGGCGTACGGAAACGTATGTTGTTGTTATTGTGACTGTGGCAACAACAATAAACAATACTATTATTAAGCAGGTATGTAAGTAGACGTACCAAAATTCATTTTATAATTCATTGGAAGTATGTACATGTCTGCGTACACATAATTATTGCAGCATAAACAGTTTCAAACATATACAGGGCGAGTGGTTTTTTAAGGTCTACAGTTTCAGTCCAAAACAAATTTGCGTATATTATAGTTGTATTCCACACAAATACTCGAATAGAATTTATTTTTCGTATTCTAGAAACAGGTAGTAAATTAGGTGGCAACCTTCTGAATTCCTGAATAAAAAAAATAATATTCGATCGCATGGAACACGGAAACGGAACATAAATATATGAACTTTACAAAATAAAGTAAAAGTTATATTCGCGGCCAGTTCCTACAAGCGGACATTTCTCAGAGGCAGATAAAATTGTTCTCCGCTTATGCCAGCTTTCACAGTACTTCAATACTTAGTTTAAGTAATGTATCATTTTTAAAATGTTCATATTATAATGCTTTAGAGAAAACATTTTTATAATGATAAACAAAAAACTTATTCAATTTCCATAAAATACAATAAAATATCTAGTCATGTTGTTCAGAACTCTTTTTTTTCTTTTTGTAAGCCAAAAGTTTTCTTAAGTAATTACTTTACATATCACAAAATAACACTGAGATAAACCAACATATGGCTTTTATTACCATTCACATCAGTTAGATAATGTTGTTAGGTGAACAATTTTATTGTATGAATGCAAATGGGTTGATCAAATTAATAGTTTTTCTTTTACTCTGGTGAATGGAAGGCTTCACTGGAGTAACAAAAAAATAGAAACATGAAATTTATGAAAAATGTTAAGTTAAGCAAAGAGTCAATTAAAATATTTATATAAGAGTATCCACTCGATTAATGCTTTGAAACTAACTTCTACGCTTGCACTTAGGCATTTCCGAATTTTGTGATAGAACGTTCTTTCTGTCAGAGTTTTTCTCACCATTTGTTAACTTTGTGCGCAGCAGAAATTTAACACAACATTTCAGTTGAACCATTTATTGGAGAAGAAGGAATATAAAAATCTTACGAGCTAAAAAAGTATTCACATTACAACTTATGAATATTATTCTTACTCAGTTGCATATTTTGTTACGCAATAATGTATCATGCAATCGTGTTTCCATAATTCTAAAAGAAGTAGTGGAATTTACTCTTCAGCACTTTCTAATTGCAGGCGCGTACAATTCTGTAGGAACATGCATGTGGATACTGTGCATCATCAATGAAAAAGTCGATTTCGAATTCCGAACACAGAACATTTACTGTCATATTCATAAAAAAATTTTTGGATTCATAAAGGATATAATAAATGAATTTTGTGTGGAAAATTGACAAATGTTGACATCTATTTTGTTTTTGTACTTTTTTGTAGTTTAACAAAATTAAACAGATTGAAATCGAATAAAAAAATATACTTGGTACTTGGTTTTTTTACGCTAGTATTTTTGTTATTCTCAAATAAATTTTGGTAGCTTTTGTATGAACATGTGAGATTATTTCTTGCTATTTATTTGACCGTTTTTTATTTTAATTAAAATTTTTAATAATATTTTTCAAGAACCAATTTCCTGAAGAAGCCACACAAAGAAGTGGCGAAATATTGCGCAAATAACAATTAAAGAGATTTGTTTTTGGTTGAAAGCCTATTGATGAGTTGGTATTAGCAATGACGAAATGTACGAGTACATATAAACTAGCTTAACCATACAACAAGTATATAGAAATAATGTTAAAATTTGTTTAACTGATTTAAATTTTGGGAAGAAAAAAAACTAAATATTGACGATTTAATCCCAGTACTACTGCAAAGACTCGTTTGTAATATTATTTAAAAATAAGTGACTTTATGATAGTTTGTGAATTCATTATATAATACAGTCGTCATATGCTAGGATTAATTATTGTGCAACTGTTTTCATGAAACTAAAACATCATTTAAATTTGAATGACGCTCTTAACTTATGCTGCCTTTGGAAATCCATTTCTATAGTAATTGTATGTATTTTAATTTTTTTTTATTGCTGCTCAGTACATATAGAAGGGTGAGTTACAGTTGATATTTAAAAGCTTTTCTTTTTATATAGAAAATTATAGAAAACATTAAAAAAAATTATTAACAGCAGGAGCAGTTCACTAAAATAAAAAAAAAAACTGCAACTACTTTTTGGAATGTAATTTTTTTCAGTAAGAAACATTCCCAGATATATTTGAATTTAAAGAGGTAAAAAATATCACATTTTACACATACACATTCCCCAAAATAACTTTTAAATTGAGGAAGGTTGCACTTGAACCTTTTGTGCTCTAAATTTCTAATGAACCTGTACCCCAAAAGACATGTTAATCATATTATTTATTAAATATTATTAAAAAAGTTAATCAGAATTGTTATGGAATCCGATTGCTGTCAGAATCGGAATTGAAATCGACAATAGAATGATGTTGATGTTATAGAAATCGATATTGTCGTTTTCTTTTTCGAATCTAAATTTTTGGTAGAACTTGGTGTTATAGAATCCAATGTTATCGGTTTTTTGTTAGAAATATTCCGATCATTTGGCAGCCGCCATAATTAAATTTCTGTTTTATTTTATGTTTATTTGTTGCTTTAAACTGTTCAAAATTATCGCACAATTTAAGTGAAATTAGTGCTTCTACGGCTGTAGCTCGGAATATATTGAACTGATGCGGTTAAATTTTAATAGCAACCGATTCTAGTCTACTACTGACCGATTGACACCAAAACAAATTTCTTGCGATGTTTAGTTTGGCCGGAAAGTTGATTTCACGGTCACAGGAACAGACAGATAGATGGACATGGCTCATAAACTTCGCTATTCATCACATTTCTGAAAATATATACAATTTTTTATTCCGAATGAATATTAAACAAATTACACACGGATCCCGGCTGAAAATTTATAGAGTTGATCCTCCAGATCTCAACGTCGTTGATATCAACCTTGAAGTTTGTGGAGAGAACCATTCTCGGTGATGACATGTCATCACTCTGTAGAATTGGGGTATGTGCACATACGTCATACTCTTGTATTCCGAAATGCCCTACAAGCTCCTCAGTGCCTCCTTTTCGATCATGATCGAAAGTGGCAGGATGCCCAAAAGCACACCCATTGCATCCGTCGGTTAAGTCTTCATTGCCCGGTGATGACACCACAGATGGTTCGATGTTGTTTACACAGCATGTCCTTAGCTGTTCTTTGTCTGACCTTGGGCCACCAAAAATTCATAGGTGACTATGGGTTTCACCAGCGTGTTGAATGTCCACAAGGTCATTGTGCGATTCTAACCTACCAAACAACTCATGCAGGCAAAGAATGCCCTGTTTACCCTAGTGGTAACCTTCTTAAGATGTGTGTTCCAGATGAGCGTTATATCCAGCGTTATATTACAAATATTTCGCTTCACCGGAGAATTGTAGTGCTATTCCAAGTGAACGGCCATTGTGTTGTTTTGGATGGGCTGTTGGTTAGACCCTTATCCGCACAAGACTTATTTATCATATTTAGGGCTTGTTGTATGAAGTCCGAAACCGTGTCCTCATGCCAGCCCCTTATGCACACCACAAGATCATCAGCATATACCTGAGTGGGAAAACCCAGGCCGTTTAGCTGCGAAGTGAAGGGTATAAAAACTCGATAAGATCCGTGTGCGGGTACGTAGTTTTTAATTTGCGAAGAACGCTTTTTTTTAACCAACTTCTAAATTAGAAAAAGATATACATACGAAAGGCATTAGGCTAGAGTAACACTCAATACATTCATTTACAAATCATGTCATATTGATTTTATTGCCTTTTAATTTCTTAACAATTATTAGAAAAATCCATGTCGAACGGTTATCTTATTAAATTTTGAATATTTATTTTAAATATTTCGTAATCTAATATTCATGAAGAGTATTTAGTAACAAAATCTTTAAACATGTATTATACTTTGGATTTGTTTATTATTTGTTCAAGATTTATTTCGATTTCAAGCTGCTGTTATTAGTATGCAAATAGAGGGAAAACAATTTTAATTGAAAATTTTCAAGCTTTTGTACTTGTTTGATTAGAAAAGTAAACTTGTTTTATTTTTTTTGGTTTAAATAGAGACTCTTCAACAAGCTGTAACTTACAAAAACACATGTAAACTTTTGTAAGTGTGCGTTCTAAATAAAAGAAAATCTTTCCTTCTCCTTCTGCACGATTATTTCAATCGAATGGAACGTTCCTCTTGAAAAAAAAAAATAAAAACTTAATTCCATCATCATTGTACGTAGTACGTTCGCATTGATTTCTCTTATAAAATTTAGATTCTTTTTCTAGTATGTTAAAAGTGGGTCGAAATGCAAAAATGTGCCGATGTTTTGCAAACACTTTAAAATTAAGTAAAAATTAATAAAATTAATAATTAATAAATTTTGTAAATTTAGAAAAAAAAAAATACATCGACGATCATACAAAGTCAAGTCGACATAAATCAACTGTCTTTAAAAAAAATCAGCACATTTAACAAAATTAGTCAAATAAATAATGTGCAATAACGCAATGTGGTCGTGTGTTTTCTTGTTTTACTGTCAGCTTAGGTTAGGTTAGTTCGAAAATAAAGGGCAACAGCATTGATCCAATCCCATGCGGGATTACACATTGCGCCCCAATGCGGCGTGAGTGGCATAAAAAGCTATTGCATTACCCTGTCACTCTAAGAAACCAGCCTGCACTATGTATTCCGTAAGGTAACTCCAATCCGAGTCCGGTATGTTGGTCCTGCGAAAAATATCTCTTCGAGAAACCTGTGCTCCAGTGCCTCGTCAGCCTCCTCCCCCATCTGTCCCATGCGAGCGAGATGAGACCTCTTCCCCGTGTGACCGGCCATTTTTCCTTCGCTCTCAGTAACTCCGTTAATTTCTCCCAATTCGGATCGCCTCAGAGTACTCTGGTGATCAACAGTAGCATTTCGCCAAACGATATTATGTTCTGCTCTCGCCCATTGTTCGAGTCGTGAGACTTCGAAAACATCTGATATTGTGCTGTGTCACGTTAACCAAGTTCGATATCATCTTAGAAAATGTATTAGTCTCTTGATGTCCCGCTATCTTTATTATCTGTAGATTAGAATGGTATTCGTATGATTTTCTATCACCACTGCATTGAAGGCAGTTCCGGAACCCGACTTCCTTCACCGTTAAGTTCCTAACAACAGCTTTGCTGTACGTAAAAATACGGTCCAGAACCCTGCTATCAATTTCTTTTGGCGTCTTAATTCCTTACGTTACGGCTACGATTAAGCCCAAGCGATCATCGGGCATTACTATAATGGTATGTGCTCTAATAAAATCTGGGAACTTGTTCCCGAAACCCGTTCATTTCGAACAAAAATTCAAGATGTGGCCGCCCGGTTATTGAAAGTGAGAGAGATTGCGAAAGCCATAGACCTCTTGCATGGCTGTATTTCAATTTTGAATGAACCCCAGATGGGTGTCATAATCGACCACAAACGCAATAGTGTGCCAACTTTTAAGGACTGATTGTCGTTGAAGGGAATATGGACGAGTTTTTTGCACCGTTTTGTAAGCGTGCATGAAGCGTGGATGACACCGCAACACGGTAGAGACGAAACAGCAGACAATACAGTGGGTTTCTCAGATTGAATCAGGGTGTGAAACCGCCTACATTTCGTGAAGAAAAAAGTCCCTTTCCAGCAGGACAATACAGCAATGGATTTTTGCCATGGAAGCACGACAAAGGTAAGGAATAAAGAATTGGAGAAACATTGGACAAAGTGTACAGAGCTCAAAGAAGACTACGTTCGAAAATTAAATTATTTTTTTTTATAAAAAAAACCTGCATTTCTTTAAAAAATCACAGTCTTGCTGACTCGCCCGCCTATTTGTCATATGTGAGATTGAAAAGAGAGCGGAAAAACCATTACGAAGTGCCGAAGAATTAAAAATGAAATTTTTTTTAAACAAAAGACTGACTTACCTAGCTTGACATTCCCAATACTAAGAGTACATACTCAGTATAAGATTGGAACAAAACTCTCCTCAACTCAAAAATGAATGTTCTTTTAATTAGTGATTGAATTTTTCATAAAGTTTACGAGAAAGCACTTGGTTTTAGTGAAAACACTCACTCATGCTGAATAATTTAAATACATATTTGAAACTTTTTCTATTAAGAAAAATGTGATTTAATTAATGAAAATTTTTGCACCTTCGGTGAGCAATTATTATTATAAATTTAATTTTTTTTGTAAGGGCTGCTAATAGTTTGATACAACATACTTGGCGCCATCACTTTCTTGCAAATTGCAGAACGTTTCATTATGAAACCACAAAATATTTCAATGGTTGGCAAGAAATTTTGTAGGTTTAAGGTTATTTTATTGCTTCTTCACTTTTTTGTTGTTGTTGTTGTAGTCTTTTTCACTACAAGTACTTGTTGTAAGTTGCGAGCACAAGAGCAGAAATGTAGAAGGAACACGACATTTCATTTCTACACACTCGAAAAATTTATCTGTTTTGATGTAACCGTGGGTAACACAGTAGAACTGTTTGTAGAAATTAAAGCGCAGATTTTTTGTGAAATTAAAGAAGAATTGAGTTTATCGGTTGGAAAAGATGTACCATGAAAATCGTAACACCATATGAAGAGGAAAAAGTTTTTTTTAACAACGCCGCGCAAATCGGAACGACACAAATCGAATAACTTTTTTCTATAAAAATGTACTGTTCTTTTGGTGATTGGGTCACTAATTTCCACATTTCGCAAATTTCAAAAAATATAGTGTACCTTTTTCATCGCACTTTGAAAATTGATCCACAAATGACGAAGTTATTTGATAATCAATTATTGAGGAGAGTAATTTGAGCCAAACCATTCCCATTATTTTCAAAAAAAAAAATTAGTTGACCATTTCCATATGCGAAAAGAATTTGAAAATTGGTTCGCAAATGAAGCAGTTTTGCTCGTTTATACTATAAAATGTATTCAAAACTATCTAGAAGGAGTAATATAATTTTAAAAAGTGGGCGTGGTTTAACAGGAGCCCTATAATTCATTTCAGAGTCCCAGTTAAATGTTGTGAAAATTTCTGGAAGATCGGTTCTAAATTTTTTGTAAAATTTAATTTTTTTTTGGTTTAAACTTTTCTGATATGTCTAAAACTACTGAGCAAACTTAGAAACAATGTCAGCATTGGCTAAAGATTATTTTGCTGTCGAATTGCGGATTTTCTTATTTATAGAATAGGGAAAACCCATCCCATGCTATGGTACTATATGTTCACAACAAGCGCCTTTATTTTTTACTAACCGCGATATCTCGAATGCTAGAGCTGATATAAAATTTTAATTACACGTTGGATATCTGTGTACGAGATGCAGTCAGTCAAGTCTGAAATTGTTACCGAACGTAATTTACTGTGAACTGGTGTTATCGGTCATACTGTGAAATTAATCCCTGGTGCTGATTTTTATATACGCACACATATATACGAACATCTATGTATATATGAATAAATTTGAACCACACCAATACACATGCATGTACGAAGACTTTTAATACGAGAAAGTTGCAGCAGGAGGAGGCAGTTGAAGGAGTACCAACTGATGAAATGCAATGAAAAATTAAAAGAAAAAATGACAAAAAAAAATATTAAATGAAAGAAGTAATCGAAAAGTGACTTCCATGTGCCTGAATATGACTGATATTTTCTTTCTTTCTTTTTATTATCTCTTCTCTTTTAGTTGTTCTGGTATTTTTTTCCTGTTGTACTTGTGACAGTTTACATGCAATTAACGTATATTTTTGCCATGTAAGTGCCACGTATGCGTAACATGTGAATACGAATTGATGTACAAAATATGTATGCATATATAAACATGCTTATATACAGGTGTAGATACTTACTCGTATACAAATATTAGGAAAATACGAGTGTACAGAGGAGTGCGTACCTTTATTTTAAAAACTGTGTTCTCCCTATATGTATATACATATGCATACATATACAAATGTACATATATAGATATGTTTTATTAAACGATAAATAAGAGTATTGAGATAAAATGCAACTGCTCTTATGCCTTTTAGTTTTCTTAAAATAATTTAATCAGCGCCAGAAAATTTATTATTTTTTTTTTACATAAAAAGCAAAGAAAATTACCACATTTACACCTTGCAATAAACGCCCCAACTTTTGCAAACAACTTTTAGTTTGATAGTGAGCCTTTTTGAAGAAGAAATCGGGGTGAAGAAGTTGCATACCGACGACTGACGAAGCAATTTCTATTTTTTTTCGTTTTCGATATTCGTTCTCGTTTTGTTTTATTTTCAGTTTTAAATTCAAAGTGTTGTCATCTTTCTTACTCAAGCAAAAAACCTTTAATTTTTAGGAAAAATTATATGTGGAAATTTCTTTAATTATTACTTAATTTTAATTATAATGAAAAGATTAACTGTCTGGAACACAATGTCAATCGATATCGCTCGTTCACTTAATTGTATTGAAAACAAAAACAACATTTTCAATTTTGTTTTGAGTAAAATATTTTTTATGAATTTCTTGAAAATATTATAAAGTGCTCACACTGGCTATAAATAATAAATTGTCATAGTTCTTAGTAAGAATTACTTTTCTATATTAGAGCAGTGCTTAGGGGAAAGCTCCTACATATGCAATGCATTGCAATGGAAGTAGATACAGAGAGCGAGAGAGAGAGTGGGGCGGGGGGATAGTGTAGAGAATAGACAGGAGGTGAAAGTATTAGGAAGATAGAGCTTAATTCACAACTCTGCAGTTACGTTTTAATTAGAAAGAAAAGTAGCGTCGTCTCTGTTGTTAATTTATATGCATTATTTTTAAGCCAGTATATATTAATTATTTTACTTCGCCGACGTTTTATTCGTCAAATACCGATGGAGGTGGCTTGAGATGGCTGGGAATCGAATCCGGGTGTTTATGGTTGCAGAGCCAACACGGAGCTAATCGACATAAGCACCCCAACTTAATTTCAATTGTAGCAACATTTTTTATATGTTGAGAGTCAAGTTACTACTGCATTTTTTTATGAATTTCTTTAAAAAAAATTATAAAGTGGTCACACTCGCCATGAATCTTAATTACTCTTAATTGAATTTCAATTGTAGCACAATTGTTTATATGTTGAGATGGTTTTAAGTAAGAAAAATAATAACAGCCTTCATCAATGAATTACTCCATGCTACCGTTCTTTATTAACCTTCCATTAAATTTCTTACCTAAAAAAAAAAAAAAATAAAAATAATTGCAAAACATGAAAAGTTTATTTTACCTGGAATTTGAGAACAAAAGTGCCTGTAAAATATAAAAACCAAACATGAACAAGCAATACAAACACGTACAGCTAAAGGATAATAAAATACTTGCATAAAAATTTTAAGTATTTATTAAAAAATTACAAACATATATGCACATATATTTATATGGTATACGATTTCTAGCATTTGAGATCTACTTCCACACATACATAATAATTTTTATTTGAGAATTTCCACACACACACACTCAAGCATGCTGTTCAAAAATATTTTCAAGTGTCAAAGTAGAAAGACGTTTGTTTTTTTTTATGTATGCATGTGTGTATGTGTGTAAAATTTTATGCAAACCTGACAAGAAACATATTGAATATTAGTTTAAGGTACAGAGACATACAAATTACTATACGGGTTTAGTTTGAAAAAGGTCTTTAATCAAAAGGTTATTTATAAATACTATTCGACAAGGAAAACATGCACAAAAAGTGAATTTTCCTAGAAAACATGTGGCAAAATTAAAAGAGAATTTAAATTGCTTCATTAAAATTGTTACCATCCATTTATTATCATCTGCTTAAACCCGTTCATGAATAAAATCGCAAAAAACCGTTGTATTTCGAATCCATTGTTGACTCGTATTAGGCCACAGTACTTGAATAAAGGAATACAAAACAGGGCAAGTTAAATTTGACGATGACATTTGAACGATGTTATATTGCACACATAATGCCATCACTATCTCTTTTAAATGAATTTTTGTGTTTGCTTTATTTAAATAATATTTAAAGATTGAAAGCGCTTAATGAAAGACCCAGTGCAACAAAAAAATTCGCCAACACATTGATAATCAGTGTGTCATCATAACCCGTTACAGGAGGTATATTTCAAATATTTGGATAGTCAGAAGAGCGACGTTTGGAATTTGTAAGTTGATTTAGGTTTAGATTTCAACTGTGATTTTACACGCGCGCTATGTAGTTACAACAAATTGAATGGAAATGGAATAATACGATAAAAATGCAATTGAAATCCGTTTTTTTTTCTAGCTTAATATATTTTCTGTTTTTTAACTTAAAAACTTATTTTTCTATAAACTTTTCTTTTTTTAAGCAAACTTCTTCCCTTTTAAAATAAAAAATACAATTAAATCAAGTAAATACTATAACAATAAAATAAATTGATAAAGAAAATAATAACTGGGGACAAGAACGTTCGCCGCCATAACATCAGATTTTTGCAGGGCAGCACATCTTTCTATCGAAAAACAAATTTTAAATTTAAAATTTTGACACTTTTGAACCGATTCATCAATTTATCAATGCTGTGCATACCGACCGCCATAGCTTTTCAAGAATTTATTGTAAATTAATTACTTTCATAACTAAAAATGCCTGTAGTTTAGCTTTCTTTTCAAGTTAAAGTAACAATTGATTAAGATACGAGTACCTCCAAACGATGGTGGTAAAGTATGTTACCTTCTTTTAGCTTAAAAAAGAAACGAATTGAGTTTGCTTGAGATTGTGGCATATATCGAAAAGGAAAAACCATAATATTAACCCAAAATAAAAGTCGATTAAAGTAACTGGTAATCGAAAGCGAGGCGCACTCGTAATTATTTTTCCAAGAACATTTTCCTTTTCGTTTTATTTTCCAAATGCATATAAATTTTATGATGCCTGTGATTTTATGAATATTTAAAATTTTTTATTTTTTTATTTTGCAAGTTGTTGCGCAAAAACACATTTAGTATGCACAACAAGCACACAGTCGTATAAAAATAAATTTATTACGTTTTTAGTTGTCATACGACGTCTCCTTCTCTCACTGCACGTTCATTTCATAAAATTATCTACACATGTGCAAGATATTTTGCCGTTTTGTTTATTATTCCCCTGTTAAAGCAGATGTCATAAAATAAAGTTATTTGCTAAAGAATCAAACATACTCAACAATAAATATACAAATGCACTCTTACAGAAATTATTTTTAAAGATATTTTCAAAATGTAGTTTTCAGGATTTTGCCTCGTCTTACATTAGAATGAAGATGAGAATAGTTTAAATAAAAACTAAAATCAAGAGAGATTTATTAACACACGTTCTAAATCTTTTTTAAGTACAAGTGACGTTAAAAAACATATTTCTCCGTTTAACAACTACATTTTCATAAAATTATACTCATTTAATGTGAAATTTTCTCGAGTGCATCGACAAGTTTAGTGATTTTATTAATAAGAAAACATTTAAATGGAAAAACTTTGTCAGTAACATCATCAATAAAACGAAATCATCAACACGACCACTGAGTCGTATGACTAACAATAACCAATCAAGCAAATTAAATATTGCTCATACGCAAGGCAGGCATACATTTTACTGCATGGAAAAACAAAGCTTATGATTACAATAATCTGATATTAATAATTGTTGTTGCTTTTGTTCCTTCAATTAGGATAATTTACCAGCGCATTTCATTCGCAGTTAATGTTATTACTTTTGTTCTTATTATTTTTATAATATTCATGTTTTCATTCAGTACAAGTGTCATCATGATTTTCCAAATACATTGTGTTTCAGCACTCAGTCACTGAATCTTTCAGGCGTTCTTAAATAAATAAATACACAAACATTAAAATCATCATTCTGAAAAACAGTTGTTAAAGCAAAAGAAAAAAATGTGATACGAAAAATTCGCCCATCACATAAAAGCAACTGATGACACAACAGAAACAATTTCATTATGAGACAAAAACAATTAGTAAATAAATAATGACAGTTGAATGAGTGATGATGATATAAATTCTCCTAAATAAAAGAATGCAAAGAATAAAAACTAAATTAAATAAAATTAAAGGAAAAACAAAAAAACGTGCTCACACACACAAACTGCAACAAAGTCGAAATATATTTCTCTGTAAAGGAGTGTTGTCATTTATGAACACAGAAGGTTTTATTAATTTTATTCAACGACAATTGATTAGAAAACAAAAAAAATATTTTCAAAGCTATTGCGCCGAAATTGAATGTATTTCCTCACGAAAATTTTTGTTGGATGCTGTTGCAGCATGATAACAGCTTATGAAGACAATCTTTTTGTTAAAAATTTGAGAAAAGTGTACTCTACTCTATTGCAATTGAAAAACAAAATAGTTAAAACCATCGAAATGCCCTCTAAATGGGTTAAGAGTGAAAGTTCCCGGGACCTTTTACAAATAATACCGAAATACTCTGAGACGGAAAACACAAATACATTAAAGCTTAGCTGATTCAAATGAAATTGAAAACCGTTTAAGTTAATAGACTTATTGGAAAAAATTTTATAGTTGTTTTTATTATTATTATTATTTATTTATATATCATCACAGCACTTTAAAATATAATAAAAAATTATTATACAGATAATATTGAGATTTTACTTAAAAGTATTTCAACAAATGAAGGTCATTTAAAATAATTAAAGGAAACTATTCTGTAAGTAAATTATTTGCATTTTTAAGAAAAAAAAAGATAGTAAAAACCATATTTTTATATACATATATAGTTGTTTTTAAGAGTTACAAGACTCAGCCAATTAAGATACCAACCAACAATGGTGACATTGGAGGCCGTGTGCAATGCAATTAACATGCATAATAGAAAATTTTTCACTGACAAACAAAAAACCGTAAAAATAAAATTCTTATAGAATATTCGCTCACTGTCAAAGATTCAAGCATCCCAATGCCAAAGTTAGTAATTTAAAAACGAACCAGATTTTATATCACTCACAAATCAGCATTAACAATATAATATTTTGTTACGTTTATTCCATACAAAACAGGAAAATAATGGGAAATTTTAAATTTTATATTTTTTCACTCTAGTTATGCTAAGCGATTTTTTAAACTTTGTCTGGTAGATTCAGGTGTCAAAAATGCACCGTAACCAAAAACTTACCGCAACGAAATCGTAAGCAATTTTTTTTTCGAAATAATTTTTTAATACAAACCGATAGAAAATTGCACTGCATCGATTGTACAACAGTTACAAAATAAATAATCACAAATACAATCGCCCTGTTTTAGGGCGCATACTATTTCCTTACGGTAAGAGATTAATGTAATTGGATTTCTATGTTTTAAGGGCCTCATTACAGTGGAAATATAAGAAAAAACGTAGGGAATTTTATAGAGAAAATTTTGTGTTGTGGGCGTAGGAAAAAGTAAGAAAAAATATGAATTTTTGTTTTGGTTACAGCACCAATTTTTGAAGAAATTGGTTCACAACACTGGTAGCGACCACTGTGATATCATTTTTTATATTAATAAGTCAAAGTAACTGCTGTACGTGTCTGAAAATATATCGTACATGAATATAATACCCTATAGCGCTTATTCAATATCATGAGAGAAAATCACAATATTTTTGTTTTGTTGTTCTCGAGCGGGGTGCAGAAGAAAGGGAGTAGAAAAAAATTACGATTTCTTTTTTCAATGATTATTTTTTATTAGTTAATTTTCGGTTTATTATTAAATGCAAATCAGATAAATGTTCCTAAAGTTTGTAGTCAGAAATGATTTATTCTTTTTTATTTTCTTATGCATTCATTTTCGTTCTTGTTGTGACGTTTCCTTTTTTCTGCTTTCATAATCAATAGTGCAACTTCATCATAAAAAATAAACTATGATTGAAAAATCAAGAGCTTTTTAAAAGTTAATTCCAAAGATAAATAAATAAAACGAACTAATAGTGATTTTAAAATCATCGTGTGAGTTGAGTGTAAAAAATTATGTAATTTTTTTTTTTCAAATTTAATCATCTCAAGAAATATTAATTTCACAATGCAACGTAGTCTCGCTCTCTAATCTAAGTGCCAAGTTAATGTTCTTGTTGCTGTTTTATTATTCGTAAAACACTTAGAGAAGACTTGCTGCACTGCAGTCACCATTCGTCATTTTTATTCAACTTGTTTTTGTTTGCTTTTTTCATGATGGCTGTTGTTGTGTTTTTGTTTTCTGTTTTTATTTTTTTGTTTATTTATTTATTTATCGCTTTTATGGTGGTATTTTTGTTATAATATTTGAGCTATTTTTGTTGTAGTTGTGGTTGTTTTGTTTTAATTGTTTTTGTACTGTTGTGAATTTCGTTAGTGCAGTTGGTTGTCCTCGAGGTGTTGTTTCAGCATGTCACATAATTGGACAACACACACACATATACATACAATTCACTCGAATGCTTAAACTAAGACTGGGCGAAATTTGAAAAGACACAACAACAAAAACCACAACAATATGATACTAATTTAACAAATAAGTATTTTTCCAGAGTTTTTGTTTTGAATTTTTTGTTCCAGACTAAATTTGCTTCTAGCGTGTTTTCCCATGAAATGGACTGAAAAGGAGTAAATAGTACAAGAAGCCCTTTAGCACGAATTGTGTTATTTACATTCAATTGACAATTAAATTATAAACCTGGAGTGTTTAGTACAAATTATGCGTGACTTTCAGTTGGTTCTAGATTAAAGAAAGTATTTATTTATTTTTTAATTACATTTTGTATTTACTGTGACAGTAAGTGAAAGTTGGTTTAAAAGATCTTGGAAATAGAAAACTTTTATTGAAAGTACAAACATAAACAAAATTTGACATGAACAAACTACAAATTTTCATACGTAATATTTTTACCAAGGTATGGCTCGCAAGAGGTAGAGTTTCCAAACTTGTATCAACAATGAGAAATTGGCTCGTTTTTACAAGACATTCTTCAAATTTGAAGATATATGCAGAAGAAATACTTAAAACAAACACACACACAGCAGGGAATGGGTTACGTTTTGCGTGGGAGAGTAATAAAACGTTAAAAATACATTATATCGTTACCTTCGATCGTAAATGACCTAAATCGAATTTAATAAATGTTACAGGAGAGAGAAACAACTTGAAAAAAATATTATATTTTAAACATCTTTTTTTTTTATCTGGGACCAGCACTAAGGAGATGACACCTACACATGCGAAGCATTGTGCTGGAAATATAGGAAAGGGATAGTAGGAGAAACGACAGGATGTGAAGCTTGATTAATTATTTTAAAGCTCTGCTTTTGCACGTTCTATGTTTATACTCGTAGTAGTGCTGAAGATTCGGTTTAGTAGCCAATTTTTTTTTTATTATTATTTTACTTCGCCGGTGCTACACAATACCGACGAAGGAGGGCGTTCTGATATGATTGTGGATTGCTTCAAAACATTTGGACTTGGCTCCTTTACGATTGAAGGTAACAAAATATATAATGTTACACAAAGTATATATAAAATATTTACAAATGTAATGTATGTATGCTAAGAAAAATTTTCAATAGAAAAATAAAATTTTTTTCGATATGAAGTTTTTTCAAAAAAAAAAAAATTGGCAAACTGCTGGGTAGCTACAACAGAACAGAAGAAATATAATTTTACAGCTGAAAAAGTTTAATAATTTGGAAATTATAGGAGAAATTGTGGTCGCTATAGACCTGCCGGTCTAAAAATTCTATTTGTTAGCTTCTGAGCTAGACTAACAAGTGTACAAAATCTCATTGAAATCGGAGGCGGACAAAATTTGTTATTTTTGATTGATTTCCCTTGGAATGACCCTAACATTAAAAGGTTCTTGCGATGGCTATAATTAACGAAATATGCACACAAACGTTCTCTACATTTTGTTTCATGGCGTTACTCGATTTCGCAAATGAATCAGCCGTTTAACTTTCTTTTAACACACGCAAAAATACATGTAATTAAAGTTGGTTAAATGTATTGAAGTTAAAGGCAGAGTCATTAGCGTTTTCTCTTTTTTTTCTTTTTTGTTAGTAAGAATTATTTTCCCATATTTTTTCATTTATTCTTTGAACAATTAATTGTATAAATTTCATTGTTTAAATTACTGAACACAACTGAACTGAATATGAATAAAATTAAAAAAGCGGAAAAATAAAACTTTAATAAAGATCATGATAAATTACGGTTTGTAATCAACGTTAATATAAACATTTTTTTTTAATATTTTCATTAAACAAAATGCGCACTGCCGAGGGGAAATGAATGAATAATTTACCAAATCGTTACACATACAAATAAATTTTATTTTTCAATAATTGCTATACAAACATATTAATTTGCTTTATATGGATGAAATATATCACATACATGCACACGTACAGTATAACATAAATACAAAAATTTATGTACATAAATACATAAAAATGTATACCGCACACTCAATGAAAAACAGTTACAATTAAAAAAATTGGAAATGTTCAGGAGTGGTAAACAACTGTTGCTATTGTACAAGCGACGAAGCAAACGTACGAGTAAAAATAGGCCTAACAGATTTTTTTTGGACCAGTGCTCAGAGAGCTTAATTCATACACAACTCTGCTTTCTCGTGTTAGTTATAAAGCAAAGTTGCAGCGTCTCTCGTGTTAATTTTGTCGCATTATTTCTTGAAGCTAAGTGCAGCCATTTCATTTATTATTTTACTTCACCGACGTTTTACTGCTAAAATACAGACGAATTAGAGTGCTGTAGCACAGAAAAATCTTTAAAAAAAATTTTGACAAGAGCGAGCCGGGAATCGAATCTTGATGCCAACACAATAACTACTCGCTATCAACACCCCCAATTAATCAGCAAATTAGTCAAATTGGTCAAATTGCGTTTTTCTTCAACTACTCCAAGAAGATTGCGTACAAACAATGCAATGCATCATACTCAACCATATTGAACGAGTACGTCCTGAATCTATGAAAACTACTCGCAAAAAGATTGCTTTATTTTCAGAGTACCATTTGCACAACCTCCATAAGTTCTATCTTGATGATGCGGTCAGCGATACCAGTATCGCATACAGTTAAAAACCGGTTAAAATTTATAGAGCTCTTAAAAATATCGAAAACGATACTCGTAAATAAGAATAGATGTAGGCTTTTGCAGTAACTTTAAAGGCAACACTGCTGCCGTCAACCACCATCTGTGCATAGACTACTGTCAAATTTTGAGCCAGGTGCGTCATTTAGTTTGTGAAAAAAGTTAATTTCGTGTGTGATGTTCAACCGCAATCCGGACGAGTTCTTACGCCATCATACAAGTGTAGACTAACTGTGGATCCATCACAATACACCAGGTGAATGTACAGCAAAGAAGGACAAGTTCGGTCTCTCACGCAGCAATGTTATGCCCACAGTTTTTTTTTTTTTGGAATGCACGCACTGTCATTCACATGGCTTACCTAGAGAAGGGTAGAACGATCATTGGGCAATATTATTCAGAGCCTGTAGACAGATTCGATATCCATTTAAAGCAAAAACGACCACATTTGGCGAAAAAAAAAACAATACTGTTACATCAAGACAATGCACGAGTGGACACGTCTGTAGTCAGTATTTTTATAATTTTGCGATAACTTGGAAATATGTTAAATATGTGCGTATGTACGCAAAGTTTTTGATTTAATAAGGGTCAGACTATTTCGTATGTTTTGCTCGAACTCATTCACTTTCATGTGGCCCCTTTTAGGTTTCATTGAAGTTTTACTGATTTAAATATTTATAGTAAATAGAAGCAAACAAGTAACAATCAACTAAATGTTGCTGGTGCTACTGCGAGAGCGTTGTACCGTATATACGCGTTAACGTAAATATTTGTGTGACTGGGTAAATGTCTACGCACATGTATGTATGTCTCTATGCGTTTGTGTGTGACAGTATAAATGCTCCTGCCAAAGGACAAAATAATTAAAATGTTATTAACCTAAATAAAACTTAATTACAAACAGAGAAAAGCATTAAAACAGATAATTTAAATTTACAGAAAGATTGGTAACAAAGGCTGGTTGGCTTCTTTTTGTTTTTGTTATTATTTTAAATGGCAACTTTTGATAAACGAGGGTAATTGGAATTATTAATGGGATTAAAAGATTATTACAGAAGTATTCTGGAGTCTTTATTAAACAAAAGCAAAAAAAATAAAAAATATTTATACTCGAATATTATGGAAATGTAATCAATTAATAAAAACTATTTTGTTATTTATTCAACGTGATTCAAAATTAAATTTTTATTTTTTGGTCTCTTGGACCGGCACTCAGGGTATGGCCTTACAAATGCGATGATGCTCAAGAGAGTCAATAGAGCTGCCTACACTGCTGTTTTGATATTTTTGAAACCCCGAGTTGAAACTATAAACACGACGAAACGTGCATAACGTGGTTGCATAAACATGTTGCAAAGTGGCACTTATTTCACTATTTTATTGAAACCATACATCGTCAATATCCATATCAACAACAATCGTCAGAAAAGTCACAGCAGGGAGTCAGTATGACCTATCCGAGATATTTGTATGATTGTTAAACCAAACCTTGTAATATGTAACGTATATGTATCAGATATCTGAAATGAGCGTAGGCATTTTTCAAAATAATTTTCAGAAGAATTCCCATCAAAAAAAATCTATGAATGAAGGAATTATGCACCACATGTACATACATACGCCCAGCATAAATGCTACAAACTATTTGGACACGTAATTAATCAATTATGCAGGGATGTGAATGCTTCACAGTCGAATTTTTTGTTGTGTTGCTGTATTTCAGCTAAAAAAAACAAAAACGCTTAAGACTTGTATTTATTTGAAAGCAAATTAATTCCAAGAAATCCTCAATCGGACGTGTTAATAAAATACAAAAGTTAATTTTAGTAGAATTAATTTTGTTTAACAGTTTTGGTGGTTAAATAAATGAACAAATTATTTGTTGGCATTTTTTACAAATTGTTTTACACCAATTTACTTGCAAAAAAAAAGAATTTGTTTAATATATGTATGTATGCGCAAAGGTTAAATATAAATTGCAAATTCAATTTTAAGCGTGACAAATTGTAAATGCCATGTCCCCTATAGAAGCAAATACACAATGTACATACATGCATAAATGCATGCCTCTGCACAATTGTACAGGCATAACAGCATATGTATGTATGTCTGTAACACCCAGTAGTTTCATTTCAGATTGTTTATTAAACTGGCCGCATCTAAATTGTCTTGAATTGGCCGTGTGAACCAATAATGCATGCATTGCGGACGGTCTTTATGCAAATACTCGTATTAAAATATCTCAAGGGCACAATGACCGAATATGAATTATTATTTCGGAAGTTACAAATTTTTACAGCTATAAAAATTTTTACGAATTATGTACGCACAGTTTACACTATACTGCGACACTGTAGGGGTCATCCCCTGACTGCTGGTCCAAGATAGTAAATAAATAAATAGTGTTTTTTAAATAAATAAATACTTGCAGAGTTTTCTTTCCAAAAGAATGTCACATTGTTGCCTTATCAAAGAGAAAACTAGAAATATTTGAAAAGTGAATCTGTATTAGAAGAGACCACCTAAGAAGTGAAACGTTTCACGTTACTTAAATGGGATTGTTAAATGAAACCTGTTATAAAAAAAATGCCCAACTAACTGCTTTCATTGTTGGTCGCCAGAACTGTAGGGAAACAATTGCACCAGTTTCTGAACGAAAAAGCCAAACGAACAAATGCAATTATTCGTATCTGTTGTATTCGCATGAGTGTTGGTTTTATTTAAAAGATATTTATTTAATTCCATATAAAAAAAAAACATAAAAAGCAACTAAAATTATATAAATAAATTAAAGAAAAAAAAAATGGCTGATAATAGCAACAATATTGCAAACGAAAAGAAATTTCATGTGAAAAAATATACCAAATGGTTTTGGTTTAAAGTGAAAACGTACACACACATAAATCCATAAACAGACACACATTTAATGCATTCATTCTACATTTAACACTACGATTGTATAGTGGAATAATCACACACTATGGGCTTAGAAAACAAGTCAACTGAAGAATACAAATAAATATTTCTTCTTTTAATACATTTCTTTGGGGCGGGCTATGGGGCAGTCTAATTCTTAAGAAAATTTTGATATGTTTGTTTTATAATGAGAATTATTCCTTTTGCAAGAGGCGAAATAGTCGAACCAATAGATTAATATTTTTCTACGAAGACGCCGCACAATAATTGGCGCAAAAAGAAAAATAAATTTCCAATATACAGGGTGACCCAAAGTGAGCGCAGGTGTTTGAATTCCATACAACTTTTTTATTATAATTTTTATTTGTTTCAGTAGTTTGTAAAGAAGACTTGGGGAATTTAAAAAGGAACAGTACACAATTGAACAACGTGCGACAAAATCGTTGAACTTTATTTCTCAAATCAACGATCCATTGTTTTGAGTCAGCGTGCATATCGTCGTTATTTTAATGTGCGGGTTGCACCATCAGAGTCAAAATAAAGGGTCGCTGCAGAGAATTTTGCATACAATGGAGAGTGTTTCCATACAAAATTCACAATGCGAGGGACACAATGACTATTTTACGCGACATCTTTGTAAACGAATTATTTCCCGTAGAAGCGATTTTAATTGGCCTCCGCGTTCACCGGATTTAATCGCTCCAGACTGTTTCCTTTGGGGTTAATTGAAAGGAAAAGTCTATATTAATAAGCCTAGAACCGTACAGCAATTAAAAAATAATATACGCAACAAAATCAACACCGTAACACCCGTAGTTTTGCAATTATTTAAGGAAAATGTTTTGGAAAGAGCACGAATATGCGAAGCAGAAAATGGCCACCACTTGCGTGATATAATTTTCCATAATTAAATTAAAAATGTTCTCCATTAACATACTGAATTTAAAATAAAAAGAATTTAATAATAATGTCTTAATTAAGAAAGTTATATTGAACTCAAAAGGCAGTGTACATGACCACTTCTGAAAATAAAGTTGTCACCATATTGATTTTGTAATAAATCGAAATTTAAGCGCGGTGTATGGTAAGTTGAGCCGTCTTGTTGCAACCAAATGTTGTTGATATTTAGCTGATTAGTTTTCCGGCAACATGGCAGAATAGCGCTCGCCTTTCTCCGTAACGGCAGCTCTTTGCTCATTTCGAAAGAGCAGCAATATCCACTTTGTTACGCACATTTCTTTGTCTTGCTGATGCTTTTGAATCTAGAATTGTAAAATTAGTGGGAAAAATATCAATAACTGTACGAAGTGCTTGCTCACTCGGCCGATTATGTTGACCGAAAAATGAAGGTAGTGCTCTATCAACTTCGCGAACAGATTTATTTCTTTTTTTTTTAAGTAAATTTGAACTGATATGCCAGCACAGTTTGACATTCTCAGCTGTCATAGTTATCGATACTAAAAGTTCTCATGCAGCTCAAAAAATACCCTATAGAAAGCATTGAGTAGGAATTCAAGCAGGTCTGATACATAAGGCTCTATTTGGTAAGGGAGAATATGGAACGACTTAATCGCCAATGACATCGTGTTTCGGTTAGGTCGGCAGGTTGCTGGATGTAAAGGTAAAGGGAAGTCCCAGCCCACTTGGGTCCAATTTATTATGGTCCCTTTGTGATACCTGTTGTGAAAAAAATTTCACGTGATGTCGTGATACAGACCAGAGTGTCTGCTAGGATTCGACCCTAGAACACCCAACTAAAAAACTAGCACACTACTCACTAGACTACCGGGGAACCCGACATCGTGTTTAAGAAATAATAAAAATAAACCAACTGTGCTGGTGCTTTCCGAGCACTTTCCAGGTCTTTTTTAATATAACTGGATATTCAATGCAAGGTGTACGATACCCATTGATGTGAATTCGACAAATATTAAGCACTTTGTATTTGCTCACTATTTTTAGATAATACTTGAAAACCTTTTTTTTCAGGTCAAATTTTAAAGAAGATGTGATTAAGAATTTACTATTTTATTGCAGTTTTGAGTTCCAATGTGCGGTCACGAGTAGAATATTAAACCAGCTTATTTTTTCTGCTCTCTTTGCAAAGTAAAGATTATTAAGAAAATAATAATGGCACATATTCGCTGAAGAAAGGAAAACACACTCACGATTATTTGGTAACAGAAAAATGAAATGAAATAAATATCAAACGAATTTAAGCATTGAAAAAAATAAATAAAAATGGAGGAAACACACTAGTAAAATAAAATAAAACTTAGTACTCGTAATTGCGGCGTGTTAAATACATTTTGTGTGCGACCACAAAATCGATGTCGTTTTTCATTTAAGCAGGAAGACCAACAAGAAATATCTTGGGCAACGGCCATTACCTTTAACCGCTCTAACGGACAGCGGCATCATATTTAAAAGTGCACTTTCATTCACCCATGAACGAATTTGTCTCTGAGCGATGGAAAAAAGACGACAGCACTAAAGAAGAAGATTTATAAAGAACATTTTTCTGAAATATAAAATTGTGAAATGCAGAGGAACAGAAAATTAGTCTTCTACATAGAAATAAACAGCGGGCATTTCTATGGCTTCATTCTCTGCTCATTCTTTTTTATTTAATGTCTGGCTTTATGCCTTTTTGTGATGTGGAAGCCAAGAGGTACTTTATCCATGTACGTTTTCTTTTTGCTCTTTCTTTTTATTTATACTACTGCAACCAATATATGAATGTACATATGCAAGAGCGCATGTGTTTTTGTATGTAGCCATGTGTGCATAAATGTGTTAAAAGGTGACTATGCTGTTTTCATATGGGGGCTAACAGCTGACTTGAAGCAATAACAAATATCGTTAAAAATGTTACTGAGTTGCAAATTCGATAAAATTTCGTTATACTTATTGTAACGATACGATTATCGTAATAAAATTTAGTGAATTGCACTGTTGGAAATCAACATTCGAAAGATGGCCGCAAATGCTGCGAAAAGCTTTTGAAAATCGGTATTCTTGATTACGCCCTGTACGCGCCAGCCGTGGCATTCTATTTCTATAGACAAGCTATAAGACCTTCGTAGAGTTTGTGTTGGAAAAAAAAAGTAAACTAGTATAACTCTAAAAAGACACCCTGTGAACAACAAGCAAGAAAAATGTTGTCCAACTTTGTGTTTTATAATTCAACGCGGCACAAATAGTTTCTGACAGTCAAAATTTTCATTTCATAAAACTGGAAAAAATCTTGCCAGATAAATGTCGCAATAAAAGCGGAGTTGTAAAGGGTTTTCCATTAAGAGCTTCCTATCTTTAAATTTAAATAAAACAAAATGTGTGTGAGATATCAATGAAATTTTTTATTCGTTTGAAAGACCTAATGATGGCCTTATATGTATGTGGAATATAACAACGTTCAAATGTCCGCCATGGCTTCTCTGGGTGAACGCATCGAAAATGTCAAATTTTCCATGATTGGCACATGAATCAGACTGAATTTGTCCGATGACGTGGGTTATGTTGGGTTTGAGAATCGCTGTGGTTTTATAGCTTATTCACATACAACTGCAACTTAAGAAAACCCCACAAGAAAAAGTTAAGCGGCATCAAATCACACGATCTCGGTGGCCAGTTTATATCACCTCCACTTGAGATTACCAATCCCCTCGTTGTCTATTGTCGTTTACCAAGGCTGATTCAACTAGGTAGTAGCATTTGGTGTTGTTGTACTACAATAAAACAAACACACGCATTTTTGTTTGTGTAAATTTGTTCTCTATGTGAAAAACATGCAGTGAAATAGAGAAGTATTTGCAAAGAAATAAAAACAAAAATAAACAAAATTAAACTTTGACACTCTCAACAAACAGCAAATAAGAAAACATAACTAAACATTGATACGAGCAAAAAAGAGTTACCTGGCGTAACAATGCCACATAGTTCAAGACGCCTTGATCGTTTACCTTAAGTTCTTAGTTCAGTTGAATTTTGTGCGGGTGCAGACGCAAGTAACGACGCACAATTCGCCAAGTTGTGCTCTGCGAAAGGCCGAGTTCTTCGGAGCGACGCGAAATGGACTCCCTCGAATTCTCCTGCACACTTTGCGCTAATCAGGGTTGCCAGATGATTTTGATAAAAAAAAATCGGCATTATCGGCAAATTAAAAATACCAATTTTAAGTCCAATAAAACTTTTTTTTAGTAACAAAACAGAACAATTCAGCAATAACTAATATTTATAACATATAACAAATATGAATAAAATAAAATAAAAAAATTGCAGTTAATTTGACAAAAAAATATTTTGTACTTCAGGATTAATTGTGTTTAAAGTTTAAAAGTTTTTTTAAACTTTTTTGTATAAATATATAAATATATATAAATATATTTTATAGATACATATTTGAGTTTGATATTTTTACTAAACCGTTTTTAATATCAGCATAAAAACTATTTGAATTATTGAATTTTAATTAATCCCTGGAAGAAAGAATTCTTTGTAAAGATTCTTTCTCCAGGGAACATCGAAATTTTGTTTTATTTCCGTTGACTTGACTAAAAATTCTTTCCACATTTACAGAAGAATGTGGAAAGACCATAATTTGTTATGCAAACTTTAACAGCACTTGAAATGCACCTGTACAATTCCCAAATTTTAAATCTGAAATTTTTTGACAAAAAGTTTGCAAATTTACTTCACTTCCTTCAAATATTTTCTCAAAATTTAAAAATCTTAACTCTAAAATTCATTTTTCTTTTTCAGAAATAAAAATGTGGAATTCTTTCAGAATTTCCATAAAAGATTTATTGTCTTTTTTCATAATTTTTTGTTAGGGTGAATCATATCTAAAATTATTAACAGTTGTCTCTTGTTTAATGTGACAAGTATTCTAGTGTTGCCCAAAATTAATAAATTATACTAAAGCAAACAAAGTTACCGCTTTTATCGAAAAATCGGCATTTTTGAAGCAAAAAAAAAAAAAAATCGGCAAATCGGCACTTTGACAATTTTGAAGAAAAAAATCGGCAAATATGGCAGGCCTGGAGGCAATGTCTTCGGCAGATCTTGCGTTTCGTCCACGTACAGTTGTTGTCGGTCGTTTATCCACCACATTGGGAATAGTGCCCTGGGCGACCGTAAAATGGGCGAAGTGCTCATTGTGAACAGAACACCCATTTTGAAAAAACAATTTTATTATTTGCACGTGTTGTTGAATGTTCAATTCGTCATGGTCTCGTTGTGATACCTATACTGGAATACCATTTACTTGCGCAACATTATTAAACAACCATTGCATAGCAATTTTCCCTCTATATAATTTGCCTGTACATATTTCACTTTTATACTCTGCAATATAAAAACCGCTGTCGTATTTTATGTCATCTACCATTGTATTTTAACAACTCAGGCTCTTTAAGGAAGCGGCAATCAAATTACTCTGTATACATTTTCCTCTCTTCTTTAATATTTCGAAACAAGTACGAGTAGTACAATAATGTGTAGTGCGCCGTGCCTGCGCTAAATTGTTCATTTTGTCAAATGTCATTAATTAAAAAGTTTTCTTAAGTTTACGGATGATTATTATTTTTTGTTTTTATATGATAAACTTAGACAATTAATATCCAAATGTTCAGGAGATTATAAACTCCATTATACATTGTTTTTCGCTTTCGCTTTTCTCCTTTTTGTTGTTTTCTAAAAAAAATTTAGACCGACTCTTTCACTGTGCCTGCACGACTCTGAATAGAGTTTTAAGCACGTCGTCATAATTTGTGTGCTGTTAAGAACATTTAATGATGCCTTTCAGCTTAAGAGGGAAATGAACAAACACATTCACATCAACAGCTTTGGAAGCAGTGTACTTTGCTACAAACACAGCTATTGTGTTTGTTTTTTTTTACTTTAATTTCGACTAATACTCTCGGATTTTCCTATTACAATTATTATATCAAGTGTCTTTTGTTCAGCTCTGACCTGGTCATAGCCAGCCAAAGTAATTTAAAATTTTACGTTCAAACGTGTGGAACGTGTAGTAAATGGCTTTTGCTGATACAATATTCATTTTTCACTTCCTCCAAAATATTTTGGAAACTTTTTTCTCTGCCACTTTTAGCATGTATTAACGTGACCTTTCGATTAACTTTATTTGGTAGGTGAACTATCAATGTTTTTTATTATTTGTCGGGAAAAGGTGAAAAGAGCTACTGGAATTATGTTTGGTGGAATACGACTGAAGAGACTGTGTCAAATATACGGGTGGCAATGTCGCACCGCTGAACTTGAATATTAAAATACTACAATGTTTGAATATTGACAAATACCAGGGTATGGATTGGCTCGGTCATGTGCGTCATTTGTGTCGCAAGGCCGTAGCCAGACAAACACTGAATTTGTAATTTTTTTCGATAAATAAAATTTAAGTTTATTTCTGGGCAAATTTCCAATTCATTTTCTTAATAACTTTTAACCCCACGATCGTCTGGTTGTAGAGTCTAAACGCACCCCAATGACCCTATAAGAAGCACATTATGTACATTTTTTAATAAAGTTGCACGATTTTTTTTTATGGCTGCACCGCAACATGTCAGGGAGCAAACACCAGTCAAAACAGTGTATTTCTTGGGATGGAAACGACACCAAAGAAAACCATGGTGGGATTGTCCGTAAATAACGTCGTATAATCCACATTGACTACTTTCAAAACAGTACACCAATCAATGGCGAATATTGTGCCAATTTCACGGCTGAATGAAGAATGCGGATTTAAGAAAAAAAAAATTATGACCAAGAAAAAAGTGATTTGCCACCAGGACAATGCAAGACTGCACAAGTGTACAGTTTCCAGAAATCCGTGAGTTGGGCTACAAAATATTGCCACAACCGCCCTATGCTCCGGAATTAATCCCACGTGACTATTCCAAAACTTGAAGAAATGGCTTTGCTGAAGGGAAATATGACTCCAACGATGTGATCTTCTCTTAATAAATACCTTTTTTAATGACCACGACAAATCTTATTTTTTTAAAAGGATAAAAAAATTGCCTAAACGTTGGACAAAGTGCATAAGACCAACGACAATACGTTAAAAAACAAAATGATTTTATTTATCCAAAAACTTGTGTTTCATTCTGACTTATTGACACAACCTCCCAGCGGCGAAAAGCTGTAGTAAGCAGGCCTTCTGGAAGGCCTTATTACCCCATTCCATACTTATAGATTTTTTTAAATTTTTTTCTTTAGCAGCATTTTTATTTCGGGCTTTTGTATTCGTTGTTTTGTCTCTGGAATGTGATTTTTTTTGTAACGTGATTGTTTGTTACTACAAACGTAGTACGTCCATAAAATGTATTAAACACATATACACATCATAAAAAAACAGCATATGTAGCAGGGAGTAGGCAGCTCCTTCGCCTAACGCCTTTTGGAGAAGGCTAGCGAGCAAGGAAGCTCACACAAAAGGCCTTATAAATGAAGGTCTCCAAAAGTTTCCTGCTGAGCTCGTACATACATACATATGTGTACATGTGTGTGCGTATATATCCTGTACAAGGTCAAACCGAAACAAAGATTCATCCTTATCGCAAAGCTTAAGAGAAAATCATGGCATTCATCCAATATCGTCCACTTAATGGATTCTAATGAAACGTTTAAAATTTAACTCAATGAAATGCGTTTCCGAGTTACTTTGAATAATGGATTTTTGCTTTACAGACATTAAGTTGTGGAAAAAGGTTGAGAAGTGATTGGCATTGGTGTTTGTGCATGTGAAATTTGAAAAGAAAAAAAAATTAAGAATTAAAACATACAATGCTGCAGTTGCATGTTGGCATTTGGCTTTGGCACATTTTGGCATTCACTGAATCAACTGCCACATCAGTTATTTGGCAATAGAGGAAATATTACTTTTTTTTTGCAAAACATGAATTATGCCCAAATAGGGAGTGTATTCTGGCTTTTGACGTGAACTTACTCATTTAAAATTCGGAAAAGTAAAAAGCGTTGGTGTCGAATTGCTGTTTTGACAAAAGCTTTTCTTTTGGATTTGTTCCATGTGGGACGATAAGCTGCATTAGCAATCAGTAGAATTAAAATGCACATCAGAGTGGGAAAATAAGTGCGGCAGCATCATTATTGCTGATATTCGAGTTTACATTGTAAATTATTTGGGATATTCAAGAAGTATCTTAAGGTCATATGTTGTAAAAAAATAACATAAAAAGAGTAGAGTTAATTTAGTGTGTTATTTTAAATTTGAAACTGCTGAAAGAAAATACTAAAATAAAAACAAATTCCACTTTGTGTGAAAGTACAACTGAACTATAAAATAAATACAAAAAAGATTTTTAATTTATGAGCTCTGTTTTTAAAGTGCATATTTACTACGTTTATATGCACGTCTCATATATAAACAGAAATTTTCAGTATTGAAGATTTTGACGTATAAATGATGATTTCGATTATTATTTGCAAATAATTAAATCACCCAGGGTTGTTGCTGCTAAAGAAACCGAAATTGTGCATGGAAAAATTTTTGTTCGAAATAAAAAAACTCAATTCTGGCAATAGTCGAAGTAATCTGCACGTAGACTGCAAAACGAAAAATTTTCCTGGGTTCAACCCCAGTTTCAGACTCATAAAAACATCTCGCATTTTTTCTGATGTGCATTTGTGTGTCTTTGTGTCAATTGTTGTCGGAAGGTTTCAGTGGCGAAGACATAGTCACTGGTCACTGAACAGTAACGAGTTCAGGTGTAATCAATCCACCGACACATCAGAACGCCCTCCTTCGTCGGTATTGCGTACCACCGGCGAAGTAAAATAATTACTAAAAATAGCTACCAAAACGAAGCTTCAAAAAACTTAATACATCTCCTTGACATCAGAGACGCTACAGCACTGCTATAAAAACAAAATAACGTGCAAAAAGCAGTGCTGGAAGAAAGTGAAGCTTCACCTCCTATCATTTTGCCTACTATCCCTTTCCTCTAGTTCCAGCACAATGCACTGCATGGGTAGTGGTCTTCTCCGGAGTGCTGGTCTAAGATAAAAAAAAACATATGTTTTTTCTTACAGTGTTGCCAGATAAACATTGTACAACACAAAAATGGTGATGAAATTTCGTGTGTAATCAGCTAAATTGAGTACTTGGAAACTATTTTTATTTTATTTTATTTTATTTTTATCTTCGACCAGTACTCAGAGAATGACCCTTGCTGGAACTAGAAGAAGGGAATAGTGAGAGCAATAACGGGTGGTGAAGCTTCACTATGATACAGCTCTGCATTTTGCACGTTTTTGTTTATAGCAGTGTTGCAGCACTTCTGATGTCAAGGTGACTTTTCAATTTTGAAGCTTTGTTTTAGTAGCCAGTCTCAGTAATTATTTTACTTCGCTGGTACTACACAATACCGATGTATGAGGGCGCTCTGAAGTGCTCTGAGTACTTGCAAACTAGTTTTATTTGCAAATAGTGTGCGTATAAACGTGGTAATATAACATTAGGACATAGCACCCATATCTTGTGAATCTCTAAATGTTGCTGCAATTTTGTATGTGGCAGTCAGTTGGTGTTGTGAAATTATTATGCTCTTTCATAGAAGTTTTAAATAAAACGTTTGAAATATTGTTTGAAAAATGAGCAGTGGAAAAAATATTGTTTGTGGCGATGTGTTATTTAAGTTTGATGAAATTTTTAATTAGTATAACATTATGTACGCACTATTCCAAAACCAGATTCTAGTTTGTATTAATCGCAATCGAGATAATAATCACATACAAACTTTATTCGCTGTTTCATAATGACACGTACCATTTGACTTCTTCATTCAACAAAAACAGAAAAAAGCAGGAGTTTCAGGAAATAAATTACTAATTTGTGCGACTTAAGGTGTACAATCGCGACATTTGGACAGTGCAATAATTATAGTAAATCGGTGTTTTTCTTATATTAGAAATAATCCGAGGTATGTAGATTCAAACAAACGAAGCTCAAAAATGAAGCATATTTTTCCCATGAATATAGAAGGAGACAAGCAGCTACTGAGAAGGCTGAAGATTGGAAAATGCAACAGAATCGGGTCTGATCTGCAATTTGAGTGCCGGCATATCACTTGATTTCCAAAAGAAAATTCTGAAAGTGGTTGCACTTTTGCTAATGCCATTTTTGTTTAATATTTAAATTACGTTATCCGAACTTAACTTCGAATGGATCGAGTCGTAGGATTTTGAAAACACTGTTTTACAGGTATTTAATTAATTTTTGGAAATCCTATGACTTGATAGATATTCCTGTTCTGTGCATATGTTTGTTGCTGATAAAGTGTCCTGTGAGTGCTGCAATAAGTGTCCAGTAAATGTCGGCAATGTCAAAGTTGAATATATAATATTTTCAAAAACAATCTTCCGTTACTAATTTTAATAAATATACTCGTAATCGTTTTTTATACAATATTTAAAATTGCGAAACGTTACGCCAATTAAAAAATTATTTTTGTAACAGCCTCCGTAGTCATTCTGGTACAAATGGACGACCGCAACCATGATTTTTCATTAGTCTCTGTTTGTTTGTGTAGCCGCCTGGAGGATACTGCTTTTGGGCACTGTGTTCGCTTGCATCTGTTTTTAAGTGTATGGCAAGCACGTACATATGTACCAGTTAACAACAACTGTATTCGTGTTAGTAAATAATGGAACATGTTGAATTGTTGTCAATACTGTTTTTTTAGGTTTTTTTTTTGGTGCTACTTACCTCTTTAATACTTTTCATTTATTATTTTCCTTTTTTTTTTCATTTCATTTTCGGTGACTTTGGGATTTATGACTTTATTCCCGCTCCGGTTGTGATGGCTCACAAATCTTTTCATTCGTAACCGTGTACGTGTGTTCCCACACAAAACCATCACACTATTTGACATTCATTTCCCAAATAAGGTGTTGCTCAACATGAACTTTTCTATTCTATTCTAATCTATTCTATTTTTTTTTCTACTTCTTGTCTATTTGAATTCAATCGTAAAGCGGGAAGTAGAGAGATAAAGACTTTATACTGGTTTATATTGTATTAATTTTGAATGCATTCAAAATTTAGAATTAAATTAGTAGTTGCTGCAGCAATGAGCAGCTTTAACTAACATCCCCCCAAATACTCGTATTTATGAAAATGAAAAAAAAAAAAAAATAGTGAAGAAAAATGAATATGGATGAAATAAAAAAAACCATTTTCTATGAATATTTACAAAAATTTAAATGCATACAAACTATTTTTAGAGAAGCAGACAATATGAGGCGGCTTAAAGCTTTTCTTGCAACATGTTGCATTGGGATGATTATGTGGCAGGAAGTCGTGTGGGTAGAGCAGTGTATTAGAGGTAGCAAGTGTGTGATATAAAAATTTGTTAACCAAATTGCATAGAATTTTCATTCAAGTAATAGTTTCATTTCATTTGTGCAAATATTTACAGACACTTCAGTAAATCTATCATTTCGACTGGTATATGGATGGTGTCTGTTTTGACAATCATGAATTTCAATTGCCATTTTATATTTTTACTAATTCCTAGCAGATTTTGCATACAAGATTTATTGAATTATTAAAAATAAAATGAGAAATCAAATATGAGATTCTATAAAAGAAAATAATTCTACAGAAAGAAAGGAAAAATTCAGTTGCTAAATCCCAGTTGTTAAAAATACGTTTAACATTTTAATAATTGGAGAAACGACTGTGATGTTTATTGAAGGTTTAATATAATTTGTTTAGGGCAGTCGTAATTAAATTTTTTTTTGCTATTATTATTACCGACTAGAAATTCTCCCAATACACATATTGGGAACAATTTGGAAATGGTTGTGGCAAACCCAATAGGTTTATCCTACTAGGCATCTGGCTCGGAGCTTATTGGTATACCACAACAAAAAAGTTACTGCTCTATCATCCGCTTTTCCCAAGTGAGGGTGGCGATGGCTGAAGTAGTCTGCACGTTGACTACAAAACCAAAAATTTCCAGGGTTCAACCCAAGTTTCAGACTAAGTCATAAAAATAGCTCGCATTTTTTCTGATATGCATTTGTGTGGCTTTGTGTCAATTGTTGTCCGAAGGTTTCAGTAGCGAAGACATAATCACTGGTCACTGAACAAAAACGGCTTCAGCTGTAACCAATCCACAGGCACATCAGAAAGCCCTCCTTCGTCGGTATTGTGTAGCACGGCCGAAGCAAAATAATTACAAAAAAAACGCTACTAAAACGAAACTTCAATTGAATACAACTACATGACATCAGAAGCGCTGCAGCACTGCTATAAGCAAAATGAAACCTTCCGACAAGAACTATTAAAAACTAATTAAAATAGTCACAGCAGATAAATGACTGTGATTCAATTGAAAAATTAAGAGCACTTTTTCCTAGCATTGTCATTTACTGGAAATAAACGATTCACTTAAATTTAAGTGAACATTTACATATATATTTTCGAATTTAATTTACCGAACAGCTGGTATTATTTTTTCACTTGCAGGTCAATAAAAATGCACAATTGATATCAACGAAAAATGCTGCAGCCGGTGGTGGTGGCAGCAGTGTCTCCATGAATGCGTTGGATTTAAATGGTGAACGTAAAAGATGGATACATGATCCAACAAGTGAGTTAAACTATTTACCAATCATCTGCAAAATAAACTTTCGTATTATTTATAATTTAGTAAATTTATATCTTTAAATTTGGTTTGCATTTCAATACCAATTCAAAATCGTAAAAAGAACGTCTTGTTATGATGGGTATTTAATAAAAAAAAAGTAATTTATGCACACAGGCTGTCATTTTTGTGAAATATTACACAACGTTTCAAATTACTGAATCGTGCGAAACAGGGTTTATTAGATTTTCAATGGAAAAGAGAGCATCATGTCTGGTTGGTTGCTTGATTCGGCTGGGACCCCAGAAGAAAAGACGATTTAACTGACGGGGCCCGTAGTAGTCAGCACCATATTCGCGGCTATATCCAGCCGACCACATATTAAAACTGCACCACTCCAGTGGGAACTACTTCCCATATACGGTTGAGGTGCACGTTGCCACAAAACGCGAATTTTTGTTCTTTGACATCTTCTTAAGATTGTCGGAGCATCATTTCTAGAAGTGTCTAAGCTGTCACCCGTCGATATTTATTTAATGCAAACTTAGGACATCTCCAGCATGAACGCACAAACATATCGTTACCTTAACATAGAAAGGACTTAACTCATGTTTTTCTGAGTATACAGGAAAAGAAAACGAATTCTTAAAAATTCAAGTTTTGTCTAGCGCCTAAAATTTTTTAATACGACTACATTTTTTTTAGTCGGAACACACCGAATGTTCTGTGAAAATATGAAAAAATTTCGGTTTGAAGAAAAATATAAGTTAAGACTTTTCTACGGTAACCATATGAAATTGAACGGCAATTTTACTATTTTTTTCTCTTGACCAGTGCTCAAGAGATGTCCGTGCGTATGCAGTTCATGCAATCAAACTATTTGGAAAGGGATAGAGGTGGTGGATGCAGAATTGCTACGTCTCCCATTTTATGTTGACATATTAATTTTTAAGCTAGAGGAAAGCCTTTGTATTTATTATTTTACTTCGCCGACGCTTTAATTCTCAAATACCGAGGAAGATGGGCGATGTTCCCATGGATGCACTAAAAAAATTCGATATTGGATATTATTAGAACCGAGGATCTTCTGCTTGCAGAGATTTACCTTGCTGACGATTTAATAGTGCATTGGATATTAAGGAAGGCGATGTGATATCAATTAGTATAAACACCGGCGCACGTTAGAAATAAAATTTATGTCTGAAGTTAACCTACTTTCGGCTTAAGATGATTAAATTTACGATAGTATACGATAGTGATGGTTGTTTGCACTCAAAGAAGACCACATGTTTCTTTTCTACAGTATTTTTTTCCAAATAGTTCCATGTAATCCATTGTATACGTAGGGGACATCTCCTGAGCACTGCTCCACGAAACAAAATATTAAAAAAAGAGAAAAAACTGCAGCTATTAAGTGTGTATGACCACACAATTTCTTTCTATTTAATATATTTTTAAGTCAGTTCTTATTATCCATAAAATAAGATTTTGAAAAAGTAACAGATTTTTAAGAAAAATGGAACAGCAGAGTAAAAAGAAGTAAGAGTGTTATATTCTTTCGGCTTTGCCGAATCTTCGATACCTTTCACTACACCTTATATCCCATATTCGTCTGAATTTCCGCCTAGTCGTTTAGTAGTACCGGATTTTCATTTAATTTTTGGATCTAGTCATTTGGACCACCTCTTCAGATCACTATATAACTTGAAATAGCCAACTCAACGGTCGTTTACGCGGGCCGGATTTTAAGTTATTCTTTATCCTAGCACTCTAGACCAATTTTCTTTTGTCACACATATTTATCTGCATGCGTATCTGAATACTTCTACCAAATTGCATCGAATCAGTTCAACATTTTGGTGGACCGAAATTCGCCCTACTTTTCGCAACCAGTTATATAGACCAAATTTTACAGTCTGAAAGGTTTATATGTGTATGCATGTATATGATTAATTGAACAAACGTAGTAAATTTCATTGAAAACGGATAAGCTCTTTAAAAAATAATATATTTAGCTTATAAAATGGTATTAGCGTAAGCAGTCTACATAGTTACATACACGGACTAAATTTCACCGAAATCGATCCAATCGTTTTGATTATTGATGTATTAAAATTTTAAGTAAAAGAACGAGCTGGTCGTATTCTCTGTGATGTTGAGTTTGGCCGGAAAGTTGTTGTTTTCAACGGAAACACAAACAGAGGGACATGGTGATGGACATCACATTTCTGAAAATATATAAATTTTTGTTCAGAACTGAATATTAAAAAATTACACACGGAATGACAATCTTATATATGTATACCCGTTACTCTTAAAGTGAAGAGTATAACAACGCACAGTAAAAAAAATTATGGCTATGCCTACGATGGCTGATCACAAGAGTTATTGGACATACAAGCATTTCTTGCACGGCAGCAAGTTACCGGTTTTCGTTTGAAATTATTTTTCAAAATTCTATGTGGGCCCTTCAGAATGATCTTGGAACACCAATGTTGATGACTGTCCTGTTTTTTTTCAAGCAAATTAATTTTCTTTTCCATTTCACTTGAAATTTTTATTACTTTTACACACCCCCTATTATAGAAATTAAACTTTTCTGTTTTGTGTGCACAAACGAATTCCCTTAGTTTCATTTTGTTATTAGGATTTTCATTTACAGGTCAATGGTCATGAAAAATGTTTAAGAATTTTTAGTAATTTTTGTTCCTTACGGTCTATAATTTTACAGGTGACCTTTGTCGTCCACTGAGCTGTAAAAAGCGTGAAATATGTCTATTGGAAAATGAGTACAGTGCTGTTTGTGTGTCGAAAAAGGAGTTACACAAAAATCGGTAAGTTTAAGCATGTTCAGAAAGAAAGAAGAGGCAGATGGAGTGTATTTTATTTTAAAAAGCAATCACTTATAAAACAGAATCTACTTTTAATTTTTTACGTTAATGGAGAACAAATGTACGCGGCACGCTAGTATGTATTAGCAGGGTAAAAAGGATTAGTTTGTTTACAAAAATATTCTTATAAATTATTTGATTTATCACGATTGATTTAATTTGGTAATACGGGAAGACGGAAGGTCGGAAAAATTGAATTTTGTTGAACTTGTCTTTTTTGCCGATGGAGACTGCATTACCATAAAATTTATCACAAAACAAAGAAAATAAGAAACATACATTTAATGAAATAAATAACGAAAAGTTATTAAATCAAATAAAAAAACACAAAAATTTCTGAATATTTTTATATGTACGCTGATATATGACATGAATATTTACTTTTGGAGCCCTACCACTCAACGGAAAATGGTTTAGAAAGTCTTTGTTATTCAAAGGGACAAATATGTACCAAAACAAGGTAATGCGAGAGAATGGAAATTTTAAGTATTGGCCCAATTTCGAAAAATAAGGTGCATTAAGTAATATCAAATTAAACCGATGTAGTGTAATAATTGCAAATGGACTGTGCCATGCTCATGAAAAGTATACATTGATGTTTATTTATGTATCTTGAGAACGGTAATAGATTAATTAACCTAAAATATTCCTTGCAGAAATGTTAATATCATCAGTCTAACACTGGGAGGAATTGAAGACATGGGCGTGAGACGTGGATAATAGTAACAGTAAAAGTTTCTTAGTTCGGTACATGTACATAGATTGGTTATCAATACAGAACATCTGTCAGTAACAGATTCACATTTGCTGCAGATGGCTTGGCGCCCCAAGTTAGCCTTGTGTAACACAAAATTAATAATTTCTTTGAGTTAAAAAATAGACGAACAATAATAATAATACACAATAAAAATTGTTAAAATTAAATAACAGCGTTTATTGAATTCATTTTCATTTCAAAAATATTTTTTTACTGTTTGTGAATGTGTTTAATGGTGACATTAAAACGAGTGAAGTGAGATGCGCTTGAGTTCGACTTGCCATCACGGTTGTCAGATTAGAGTATTAGTAAAAAGTGAAAGAATTCTAAAATTTAAAAGGGAAAATTTTAACGTGTAACCCCCAAGTAAACTCGGATAGATAGAAAGCGATAAGTAAAAATAAACATTTTTCCTAATTGGAAATGCTCGTAATAATAATTAAAATATTAGCAAAAAAATATGCTCAAGGGTTTTGCGTTTTTCTATTGCCTCGAATAATGTTTAATTAAGACTGCGTTAAACAAAGAAAATATATAAACTAAAATGAATTTTTAATTTTCTTATCCCCTTTTGATTGGCAGTGATGAAATTATAACAAAATCAAAATATTTGGAAGAACAAGCCAAGCGTAGAGCAGCTAATCAACATGATAATTTAGTTCTTAATGATAATATCAATAGCAACGGCAACGGCAACGGCTACAAGAATAATAAAAATCTAAATATGAATATGAATAGCATCAACAACAACAACAACAACAACAATAATAATAACAACATTGATGATGAAGACGAAAATGACGACGAGGATGAGAATGATATGGATGTGAGCAATGGCGACGATAATAATGTTGATATTTTAACAACAAATGATGACATGAACTTCAACAATATTAAAAACAATAATAACAACAATAATTTTAATTTGAATCTCAACACCAACATGAACAACAAAAACAACAACAACAACCATAATAATAATAATAATAACAAACAGGACGAAATTGAATCCAAGGAAGATGATGTCTTCTACGAAAGCAATGCCGGCATAGACAACAATAAAAACAATGAAGACGATGAGGAGGAAGAGTAAGTTTTAAGAATTTAGCATTTTGCATGGAAAACTTTTAGAAATTTTCGTTCGTTACTGTCACAAAAAAAGTTGTAAAAGAAATAACATGTAAAAGTGTGTATTAACGGGTCATTTAACCCGAGTAATTTACGAGAGGGTTGTTTTCCTCACAAAAAAAAAATACTTCAAACATGTGGGCTCTTCAAAAAAAGAAAAAAGTATATATTAATTTTATTATCGTCCTCCTATAAAGTTTTAGGGGTTCTAAAGTTTGTTTATTTTCGTAGTAACAATAAACAAATTTATATTTACAAAATCGATCACATAACCGTAAATAACAAGCCAATTAAAGTATAAAAAGAGATATTTTTGCTTCCTAGAAAACTTGAAACTTTTTTTTATTATTTTAAATTTAAACTAAATTAGCAAAAAGTTACTTCCACGACAATTTTCTTATAATTAGACTCGAAAGTTCCAAAAATGTGAATGTATTGGTGAAACAGTTTAAGTGTGTTCAGTTTTTCGGACTTGCACTTGCATGTGTAAATACCAAGTTTATGCAATTTATTTAGGAGATTTTAGATTTAACATAATATAAAACATTAACATAAATTTAAATTGAATGGGAGCACTCACTCAGGAACAACCATATACAATCACGATCAGAAATATCGGGATGGGTAAAGTGCACAAAGTCGATTTAAACGCCGCCAAGAACGAAAGCCGCATCCATATTCATGCATGACCGATCATGCTGCTTTACCTCTTATTCTGGGTGGTATAAATATTGAGAAATCAGAAGCTTTTGACGTTCTTTTAAGACATACAATGCATTGTGCTGGGACTAGAGGAAAGGGATAGTTGGGAAATGACATGTGCACAGCAAAAAAGTAAAATCAAGAGTCAATTAAAAAAAAGGAAGATGCAATTAAAATAACAATTAGATTACAAACCTATCACGAAAAACGCAAAATCAATTAACTAACTAGTAAGTTTACAATATTGAAATAACTGATTGGAAGCAAGTGAAACATTTTTTATGTTTCATTCATATTTTTTATTTTTGTAAACAAAATGAACTACAGTTGCAGAAGTACAAAATCATTTTTAAATTATACTGTTATTTCTTTTCAATCCAGGTTGATTTTTTTTGCATTGTCCAGTTATTTTGTTTTTGATATCTGGCAACCCCAAATATAACTCAGCTGATTCAAGCACATTTACTAATTCTGCATTTACGGTCTGCTAAACTAGCCCTAAATCCCATTTAACTTTACGAGTACAGTAAGAACATGTTAAGATTTTGAAGCTTTCCGCACAGGAAGAAACTTCCAAGGGAGAAAAAAACCAACCAGCAACTTTCTTAATTCTTTAAGTAAAACTAAAGTCTTATGTTTTATTTTATATATACACATATATATATGTTTAGTTGTATATATTTCTAATGATGTCATTCCGTGTGCATTTAATCAAATTAAAAAAAAACTTCTGCAAATAATTCCCATTGCGTGTAAGGCAACAAAGAAAGAGTGAAAAAAAGGCAAAGTGAGGTCACGAATAGTCTGAAATAATTTCACTAATACTTTTTTCCTGCAAAATGTGGAAAGTGAAATGTTTAGAATGTTGTGGAAAATACAAGAAACTTTATTTTTATACATGCCTAGAATTTCAAGAACACAAACACAGTGCGACTTAATTATACCCAGCGATTCTGGTGAGCAAATGGCGATGTAAATAATAAATAAAATAGTTCTCCTTCGCGTAAATATAATTCATCAAATTAACGGCGCAACTTTGTTTTATAATTAACACGCAACTGCCGCGTTGTGCGCCTTTCTGTTCTCTACACTGTCATTCTCTCTATCTAGTTCCACTGCAATGCATTACATATGTAAGGGATTTCCCCTGAGCGCTGGTCCAAGATAAAAAAATATACTTGTGCTTTGTAATACAAGTTAAGCCATAAAATGGGCTTATGTATCTTAATTGCCTTGGTGGTCATTCTCTTTTATATAAAAAGAAAACACAGTAGCAACCAGAACAATAATAACATAAATTTCTTAATTAATGTATATAAAAAAAATATTATGTATCACTCTAGCTCTCCTGGCAGAGGCCTGAAAGGAAAACAGTGATCTTTCCAACAGACATTTCTCAGTTGACTACTCTCGAAGTTTGAACAAGCTGCGTCATTTAGTATGGAATGAAGTGATAGATGTTCAATTAGGCGTGACTTATACTTTTGCTATAGCCATTGCTTGAACCATATTAGAATTTTTGTCTCATCAATTAGTGCTGCCATAGCCACAAACAGCTTTTGTCACTCTTTTTTTTTTTTTTATTTATATAAGTGAGAAAATATATGAGCAATATCTCGAGTAGTTTATGGTTAATTGGTTTCTATGGTTCTGGTTATGGGAATGGCAAATTTATAAGTCACTTATAAGTGAATACATTAGTCGTCTAAGGATTGGTTCGCTCAGTTCCTCTCTGTGGTTCTGGTTCAGTCACGTCTAATTTAACCTTAAGAAAGATAGATAGAGCTAAATTCGTACACAACTCTGCAGTTGCATGGTTTTGAGAATTTTTAAAGCAGAGTTGGTGCATCTCAGGTGTTATATTGATGCATTAATTTTTAAGCTAAATAAGCGCGTTTAATTTGTCAAATATTGACGAAGGAGGGCGCAGAGATAATAAAAAAATATTTTTTTTGATCTGATCGGGAATTTGAACCACTAATCGTCTGGTTACATAGTCAACACCATAACTACACAGCCAACAGCAACCGAACAACAGCAATTGAAGCTGAAAACTCAAAAGTTGAGATTATCTGAATATTTTAAAATCACAAAATTCCATGCACAAAACATCTTTTTTTAAATCACCTTGACGAAATGTGATTTTCAGAACATGAATGAATTAAGGGCTGCACAATCGCCACAACTGTGGGGTAAAACTTCGTTTCCTTGCTATAATTAGTTTAAATTTAACTTCTATTATTACGCTAATTTAAAACGTAATTTTTAGCTTATGTTATATTTAACAAAATACAACTTTACAAAAAAGTTTATGTTCAATCAGCAAAGCGCATTCAGCTATTATTATTTATAAACCTTGGTCTTGTATGAATATCATGGCTACTTGTTATTCGAAAATTTTGTCAGCGATTTGCTTGGGTTTCCCAACGACTTTCTATTGTCTTGTATCCGTCGTACATGTTGTCTTAAATACACGGCCAACTGGGTTTTTTGCGTTTCGTATTTATACACAGACACATCTACACAAAGCACACATGCACATAAACCGATATGAATTCTCACATATCCAAACAGAACACAAATCGCGTGTTCACTTTAAATTTGGGTGTAGGTCACATCAAAACGAAAATTGTGCAAAAAAAGTAAATAACAATATGTAATTATTATTAATTTAACAACCCTGAAATACAAGTATATGCACATGTACGAGTATGTATTAAATAATAGGCATCAATTTAGTAGTCGTGTTACGTTACGAAGAGGGGTATCTAAACTCATCCATCTGCCCTTTCGGTTCATTGTGTCTAACTCAATAAATTACTAAAACTACTTATTTTTTTAAATAGTATATGTACTACATTTCGGCTGCATTACGAGGAAGTAGCTAAGTAATGCCATATAATTAGTTATTTTTGATACAACGTTCCTCCAATGACAACTGTAGGAAGTAAATTATCGTAACATTTAATATATGTATATATATATATATATAAATATGGGATAATGAAATCAAGTCTTAAAAGGGCTTCGAAGGCCGTAGAAGTAAATAGTTAATTTAATTTCCTCAATCTAAGAACATTTTGTAATCGTTATTTATTAGTGAAAGCGATAAGAACTGGGTTATCGGTTGCAAAAGTAAAGTAAAAGACACATAGAACTATGATTTCAATGGAACTTTTATTTCATTATAATGCTCGGGCCACCTTGCTTCATTTTGTACGAAATACAATGTAATTTAAATGGTCGCCTCTAGATTGGTTACAGAATTCGATCCGATTGAGGTAGTTTTCGATCACTTCGGGCGGTATTCGGCAATGACTTGACGAATGTAGCCCCAAAAAAAAAATGAAACGGCGTCAAATGACATGAGTTTGACGTCTCCAAACCTCGTAATTACGCGTTCTAGAAACCTTTCATGTAATAAAGACAAAATCGATCGTGTTGTGTGGCTCATGACACCGTCTTGTTGAAACCATATATCACCATAATCAACCTCGAAAATTCGCCATGTTTAGGTTAATCGCTTGTTAAACGATCCATATTCGTAAATGCCAAACCGTTCACTAAATAAATGACAATTCATATGACAGATATATAACAGCAGATAGTCTTGCCAGACCGGCGGTTTTGAAACTACTAAATGGATAATACGATAGTTGCCTTCAATGACATCTCCATATAAAACTACAAGGTGGCCCAAAATCTAACAATTGATGTTCTTTGACTTTTCTAATAAATGAAAACTTTTAGATCTGCTTTTGAATTGTGTTTATTTGATGTACATTTGCTTTTTTTTCAGAAGTAGGAAAATGATATTGACCATGAAATTGAAATTGCAATCTCACAACTGTAATTGTTGCCTTGTAATACAATGAGGAGATTCAATAAGATTTTTTAACATGCAATCTGCGACTTCGCTTTTATGCAGAAAACACTCAGGTTCTAGGCGAGAATAGCATCCGAAACCTCCCTATTTATAGTCTAATGCTCATGTACTGGACTAGCGCAGCACTCTACAAGAGTCTGAGGCTTGTTTCAAAAGAGTCGTGACTTTAAGAAACCCCGAAAAGAGAAGTACGAGTATAGAACAGTTAAATCGGGCAATCTTGCCGGACAGTGCAAAACAACAAAACGAGAGAATAGGTAACCCGAAAATAGAGCCCTCAGAATTTTTATTGTGAATTGTGCAGTATGCGCCGTTGCTCCATGCTATTGCAACCAGATGTTCTCCAGTACCAATTAGTACAGTTGAAGAAGAAAAAAGGCGTTGAGCGCTGAAAATGGGCTTGGTCGCTCAGAACGATTTCCGTTGAAAAGTTGTCTTATACAATTATTCAGCGTGCTTGAGGAGTATAACGATTTATGTCTTATTGACGGGTATTTTATTGTATCTGTTTACATCACACATGTCAAAGCAAATCTAACATTTATCGCCATTTGCGCCACCTACTACGAATATTCGTATAAATAGAGAAGAGCATGCATGTTCATTATCATTTTATCACATAACTTTACCACCAACGTTTTTTCCATATTTTTGCATATAATTTTTTATAAATATAAATTTGTTACAAAGGCATTTTCAAGTACTTACTTTGCAATCCTGCATTCCATATATACTTTTTGCAATGTTATTTAGTTAAAAAAAAAATACTCGACACATCTATTAGGAGCTCTTTTATTTCGTAGAAGAAGCAAATGGATTTTGCGATGTTAACTTTTCACCAAAAACTTTTAATTATGAAACGGTAAATGGAAGTAAAGGATACGCCATCATTGCTATATATATGTTGTAGAGCAAAATTCTGCATACCAAGGTCACCGCTAATTACGACATTATTTAAATGGGAATTTTATCGCGTTCATAATAAAATTAAATTATTTCCTGATTTTGTATTTCTTATCAGATTAAATTTTCTAACCTCTCTAATCACCTCAATAATTTGTGAAAGGCTTTGTGGAAGAGAACAAAACTACATGAATTTGTACTTGAAATTTTATGAACTTCAAAGAAGACCAACCACTAAACGAATTGTTTCATTCAATTAGTGAAAGCTTAAAGCAACAATAATTATATCTACACAAATATTTTAAAAGTCAAACATAGATATTGGTACACTGAAAAAAAAATTCTCAAGTACTAGTCCACGCCCAGCTGGATTAATTAATGGAGTATAAATATGGAACAGAAAAATTAAATAAATTTTAGAAACTTAATTACTAATCTTTTTTGATTTCATAAAAAATTTTTCTTTCCACTAATTAGATTCGAGACAATATGTTGGAATCGGAAATCAAAATTTTTGGCATTCTTAACAGACAATTTTCCATTCCTCAACATCATGTAAGGCGCTTCTTAACACTTGATTTCATGCAAAAAAAAAATAAACTTTTTGATAAACAAGAATAGTTTCCTCTTTGTAGTTCGTCCTTACTCACGTCTGGCTTTTTAAACAGATGTAAATAAAAGCGATGACAAATAAGAAATATTTTGATAAATTTCCAAGACAATTCAAACACTTATTTATGTAGGATTGTGTGAATATTTTTCTTTGTTTTTAGTTCTAAACAACATATAAACAACATATAATGAATGTATTACCCATAATGGAATGAAATAAGTATAAAACACAACATAATAGTATAATACATTTAAAAAGAATAATGAATTGAAATAGAAAACAATTTATCAAAATAATGGAAAGAAACGAAGAAAAAAATTAACGCAAAATTCTTCCGTATTACACAAATTCTATGACACACTTACACATGTGCAGAAACTCCCATGCCATACTGTTTTATATGCATGTGGACGAGTATAAACTTAATTGTAACGCTTAAATTCTGGCTGCACCTCAGCACAGTGGTTCACCATGGTAAAATTAAGGGTATTTCTAATGTCTTTGAAAAGAAAAAAATATGGCAATTTGTTGACCTTGCCCGGCATTCATGACGCTTCCTTTTAAGCGTAATGCAACTGTGTAAGGAAAATCGATTTCAATTATGAAGTAATTAAAAACAAACACTTTTTTTGTAAATTTTCGACGCCGATATCTCTCGAACGAATCGCCCGATTTTAGTTAAATTGGCAGCAAACGAAGCTTATTTTTGAGATTTTGAACTTGATCGGCTTTGGAGTTTAAAATTTAATTTATACGATTTGATTTTAGAAATCCACCGATCTGAATCGGCTCATTAGCTCGCGATAAGTGAGAAATTTGGTTACGAACCCTTAACCCGTTCATAAATTATGTCATGATTACACACATATTCCCATTTATACATCCCCACACGTAAACTACGCATGGCGCTCAACCCTAACGTAATTATTAAAAATCAATCCAAAAATTTTGTAAGAAAAATTATTTAAAAAAAAATTTTTTTTGCCGAAGGTTGGGGTCGCCTCTTTAAACTTTTCTTTATATTTCTTATAATTTGCAGTCGGATCATAAAGTATGATATGGAAAAGTTTTCTGTCTCGAGCAGACCAACGTTTTCTACCAATGCCCAATGACTTCATGTAGTATTTATTACATTCTAGTATTTATCAAGTATATCTTTAGTTGCGCCACCTTAATATCAGAAAATTAAAGTTCGCCAAAAATTAGTATAGTTTTAAGAAATGCGATAATTCCTGAACGGTGCACGGTTTTGAAGTCAATTGGTAAATAATTGACAGTATTCGGTGCGATTGTACTAGTTACTGAACATGAACTCATCAATTGACAATAGTACAAAAAAATATTGCTTATAGCTAAAATATGCTATGCTTGGGAACTCACCTGTTATGTGGATGATTTAACAATTGCAGTTAGTTGACTCGTACTGATGCGTCTGAAAAACAAAATGAATGCATAAATAATGACTCTTCCAGTTAACTGCACAATTAGGAAAATATTAAAATGAGATAAAATAAATTTTACAAAATTAAATAAAAATAAGGTAAATTAAAACAATATTAATTACTGCGAATTAAATTAAAACAGAAAAAGTGTAACATAAAAAAAATTTATTCATGATTTATTTATTTTTAAATTTATCTATTTTTTAATTTATGTGCGACCAGTACTTGCCATAAATTAGTTGAGTATTTCTAGCGCTCATGTCTTTCGCATAGAAGTGAATGTGGCAAGTAAATAATAACGGATTTACAAGTGGAATTATAACGCAAATGTCCACAGTGTAAACTTAGAGCCAAAATTATTACCAATTAAGCACTTAGCAAAAAAAGAACTATCAAAGCAGTAGAGAAAAAATTAGTACGTGTTCCGGAAGTAGTACGAATATGGATCATTTCCAATGGATTTTATAGTGGCGGGAGGTTCTGTTTTCTGGCGCCCATTTAATGAATCAGAATCAGTGTTCAATATGTTAACCAAAAATAAATCATGCAAATCATCACATATTTTAAATGTAAAATTTAAATTTAATTGTGTTTCAGCTCATGATTAATTTATTACAATAATATGAAAACTACTGTTGATTTTAAAATAAGGAAAAAGAACAATTAATATCCAACGTCAGTTGACTAGAACACGTATATATAGTGAACTCGCGATAATATGAACTAATTCACTAGTTAACTTATGCCAGATTGTTCACATTTGCAAATTGTGTCCAATTTCCCTTTAAAAACGTTTTTCTCATAACAGTAAAACTTTCTTATGGTTTTTTCTTTTTGTTTATTGCTTATTGGATTAAAAAAAGGAACAATTGATTTAAAAGCAAAAGGTAAATTCATTAAAATTCAGTGATTTTCTTTTGCTATTTTTATTTTATGATTGTAAAAGATTTTGATTGACAGCTGAATGCCATTTAAATAGGAAGTTCCCCAATTATTATGCAGTTGAATGGGAGTTCAACACTATTTAGATAAAACCCTTTAAGATAATACAAACATAAGGTGTTCATATTTTACAGTTTTTGCCCAAGTTCATATTTTAGAGTAGTCAATGGAGTGTTCATATTTTGTGGAGTTCATATTATCACGAGTGCACCTCGTATACATATTTCCTATGCCACTACGCTCGTCATCAGTACTCTTTGTGTCATTCATATCATCTCTTTAATCCGACAGAGTTGAAGAAAATGTATACGAGTAATGCCAATTATTATTCGTACCCACATACTATACTGACAAAGGCTCAAAGGTTTGGTATTTCTGTTTCAGTATAGGAAATCCATATATTCCCAGAAGCTCAAAGCTATATTTTTAGTACAGGTGAGAACGATATTATCGTTTTACAAATTTTAACTGTCTATACTTATTAAAATTTTTGGTTTATTAGCCCTCAATTGGATATTATTGGAAAATTGGAGATTAATTGCTCTTTTTCCTTTATTCTACAATCAAAAGTAATTTTCACATTATTGTAATCAATTATTGTAACTAAATATTCACAAAAAAAAATATCAAAAAACAAAACGTGTGTGCACAGTTAATAATGGAAACAAAAAATTAAGTAATACCAAGGACTATTGTATGTTAGTTTTGGTAAATTTAGAGCTTCATTAGAAGCGGAAGAAAAATATCGGGGGAAAATTTCTCGTACTCTAGAATGAAAATTCCGATTCTTTTAGAAATCGCATTTGGAGCGCAACATTTGTGAACCAAAATCACCTAAAAATGTGACATTCATTACTTGTACAATATTTACCACCACGTAGTGGTATGTCAAATTCTTCGTAAAAATTACTTATTTTCCTAATGTACATATTTACTTATGTACATACACTAATTTTTAATTTGCGCTATTCCTTCTTTAACATTCCTTTTAGATTAATTTAAATTAATTAAATTTTTTTTTAAATCTAATTTCGGCTACGACGCCACAGTTGTAAAAAATTTAAAAGAAAAATTAAATACTACTGCGCTACTCCACCCATTTATTTCAAGCTCAATGTAGCACAAAACAACACATTCTAAATTCTTTCAATGTGTTTGATACAAATACCCATACGAAGGTTGTTATTTTATACGAGTATATTGTTGTTTCGTCTAGTCTTAAACTTGTTAATGTTGTATTCGCAAACTAATGGCGGTTTCTGTCCTAACTAAAAACTATATCATAACTGTGGCATGCGATTTGGCAACATTGGTAAATGTTCAGCTGATTTTTAAGAAGTCTTGCATATTATACATGTAGAAAAGAAGACATGTTTCGGCATAATAAAATTAAGTACATTGCATAACAATAAATATCAAATGCAAAAACTTTATACTCGTAATTGTCATGAGAGACGAACTAAAAAATTATTTATTTTTTCAGAAACCATAACAAAACCAGCTGTTAAAATGAGTGTTGAACATGTAGCATTTTTTTAAGGGGAACGCGTGACACGCTTTAAAATAACATACATTTTGTATGAAATTACCAACAATAAAACACGGTATAATAAAACGAGTACGATTTATGCATTTTATTTTTTTTTCCCCTGTTCCCAAAATATTCGCTTGAATTTGGCGAATATTTGACGATAGGAAAACGAATATGAATATTCGTCATATCACTAGTACGAATACTTGCACCCAACCACCTGTTGCAAATATTTTTGTCGCCGTACGAAAGAGTGATTGCAGCCGGAAATATAGGCTTACCACCAAAGGCGAAGTTAAATTTACTCTCCAATATACCGCTTATAAAACTAACGAACCTAATTATAATTCGGCAATCACTTCATTGCGTACTCTTATTTTGGATGTCCTCGTATCTAAAGTTTTCAAAAAGTCTAGTAGAATTTTTTTTTATCTGGGACCAGCACTCAAGAGATGACCCATACATATGCGGTGAATTGTGCTGGAACTAGAGGAAAGGGATAGTAGAGAAATGATAGGAGGTGAAGCTTTACGGTTCTTGAGAGCCGTTGACGTTAGTGTTTCTGCATATGCTCCAAGAGACTTTGTAGTTAAAAAAATTTTCAGTCATAAACTGGGAGATATTGGACAAGTGGGCGTGGTACCTCCCATACAAACTAAATATTGATTTCTGTATATCTTGAAAAATCTTCTAAATTTGATAGAACTGACTTTGTAATAAAAAAAAATTAAACTATTTACTACACCTATAGCGAGCATGCCAGGTTTTAGGTACTGGAAACTAAAGAATAGTCAAATGTAAATTGGCTGAATCTAAATTTTATGTTTGTTTCAGCTGATAGGAAAGTATTAAATAATTGTTATGACATGCATGTCATAAAAAATAACAAGAATTCAACGGGCTTTTCGTTTTTCAGTCCGTACTAGAAAACGGGGAGTTGCTTCAGAAATTTACCAACTGTAATTGCTCTACGCTTAATGTGTGCAACAGTCAGCCAGAAGTCGGTTGAACCAGCCTTAAATTGAAACGAGTATGAGTATTAACCCTCGTACGTACATACATACATACAGACACATATTATTTTGTTTATTGTTTATTTTCGAAACAAAATGACAAAAAAGAAAAACTTTGTTAAACTCATTTAGAATTTTTTATCTTAACATTTCTTTGTGATGTTATTTAGTGCACTTGATAAAATGTAACAATTTTTTCAAGCAAATGGATTTTCATTTGTATTTCATTTCAGCACACCTTACCTTTTTTCTATTTTCATTTGAGATACATATGTACATAGATATGTGTATGCATACACACACTTACTTACGTACAATTGTATGTACATATACAATAGATTTTAGGTATTTTGTTAGATAAAAAAAAACCTATAAAATAGATGCGAAATGCTATTCAATATATCAAATGGCTTTTCAGGTTTTAGTGGTTATTTTTTTTTTAGCTGATCGACGTTAAAAAAAATAAAAACGAATTTGGTAGTGACTATTTGTGGGTGGCTGAATTGAAAAAATAAATTTATATTTGTTTTAGAAACGAGTTTGTATATGTGTTGGGCTTTAAAAAGTATAGTCGAACAGATGAATGGTATGAGTTTAATAGATTTATGGCTTTTGATTGATGCCGTCTAATTCACGATGGGTTTATTCATTTAAAATGTTAATCTTCCTTTGTGTATTCATGCATTTCTTTTTAAATTTTACTTTATTCTTATTTCTTTTTTAGTTACAGTGGATCGGAGCTTGGCATAGGAAAACTGTACAATTTTTCATTTGGTAAAGTTTATAAATGAAGAATTTGCTTTTGTTACTTCAAAAGGAATAAATTTATATTTTTATGTGATCTCTAGGTTATGTTAGATTAGGTGGCGAACCCTTCACGAAGGAGAACATCCTACTTAGACCAGAGCTTAGGCTCTGATACCACAAGTAGACAGATCCGGGGTCTAGCTCGCACTTCCAGATTGAGTAGACTAATGCTCATGCACGGAGGCAACCATTGGATCTCTAATTTTAATTCTAATTAATAGTGATTTCGATTCTTGCAAAGTGCTTTGTACTTTTCACTTTATTTATTAAAATTTATTGTTGTTTTTTTATAGTGCTGCAAAACGATTTTAAAGTGGAACAATAAAATACTAAGTAGGGCAAGAAATGCAATGACCTTTTTGGGTTGAAAAGAACACCCCACAATTGTGTTGTCAAGTTTAACGTTTCTAAAAGTTGCAAACAGTTTTAGCAATTTTCATAGTTTCTTGTTATACACTTAGCTGAATCCGTAATGAGAAAATCTATGGCGGAACCGATATTTTTACCTGTCCTAGTCGGGAGAAAGTTTAGAAAGTATTGAAAATATTCACCACTATAGCAATTAAGAAGTGAAAGTTTTGTTCCCATGACATTTGCTTTCCGCTCGAGGGGAAAATTTGTATCGTTAAGTTAATTTGGAGCTTTCGTAATGTCATCAGTTCTCAGTGAATATAGAAAATTCAAAATTTATAATTGTTTTTTAATCGTTATTCTTTACCCTTATTTCTTTTAATAAATAGTTCTAAATTCTCTTTCAAGCAACAATTAAAGAATAAGGATTAAAAAACTATTTTAAATTTGAAATGATTTGACTTTTAATTTATTTTTATGCTTTTAAAATCTTCTTCCATTTTTTTCTACATTCACTGAGAAAGAAAAAATAAAAAATATAAACAAACCATTAAGCTTGAATTGAGAATATACAAATATTTATAAATTTAAAATATATATAAAAATTGTGGGCTTACATGTGCAAGGGGCACTGAAATCGTCAACCACATAAGAAGTAGAGCATTTCAACAATAAAAGTACCTGAATTAGAAAGAATTAACAAAAGTTTGAGAGTTAAAGGAACTAAAAAAAATAAAAAATTAATTACAAATTCTTTGCTCCAACTTTAAAATTTTAGATTTGGAACTATAATGTACTAGGAAGAAGTATTAAGTTAATCGGCCAAAAGTCGGCCGGCTTGTCTTTGGATAGTTTTACAAAATCACATTCAATTGGTGTATTTGTTTGCATCACTGTATTTATTGGCATGTGTATTTGCACTAAATAAGTGATCTTGATCTAAAAAAAATTTTATTTATCAAAATACCCAATAAGAAGAAGAATTTACTTACATTTTGTATGCAATCCCCCGCCAAAAATTAAATAAATAAAGCAAAGAGATATAAAAAAAATCCGCGGGGAAATATCTTTCACAATAGCGGTTTTTTGTTCAGAACTAATGATTGCAATTTTGGGAAAAGTTATTATATTTCGAGGGAAAAGCTATTCACCATATTGTGGAATATTTTGACTTAATTAAAAGTAGAAATTTCAATTGTTATAGGAGAGTCAAAAGCATTTTATGCTCGTACTATGAAAGATGAGATATAAATTTTAATTATATTATTAATTGACCTTTTTTATTATATTTTTTGATATATATTTATTAAGCCTGAGGTCTTTTTTTATCTTATTTTGTTTTTTTATTATTCGATATTTCGTTAACAGCTTGTTAACATCATCAGGATTCATCATTATTCCGAAATATCGAATAATAAAAAAACAAAATAAGATAAAAAAAGACCTCAGGCTTAATAAATATATATCAAAAAAAAAAAGATGAGATATAAAAAATTTCAAGAATTTCTTGACCAATCCGAACGAGGCTTCAATTTATGCAACCGATGTGTTTTATTTAATTGTTTTTATTTCTGATACAAACAAATTTTTTGTGCAAGTAACCGTAAAATAAATTAAATGCAAATCAAATTAAATTACTTTGGCGCAATTGATTTGGAGTTAAATAGAGTTGAGTTGAACACATGTTTTAATTAAATTAAAAACATTTTTTTATTGTCTATTGAGCACTCACAACAGATTTCTTTTATTTTATTTTTTTATATTTTTACAACTAAATGCATTTTAACTTCCGCAAATATGAGAATGTTGTTAAATTTTATGGATGATTAAATCACAACATTCATATAAAATATTTTATCTACGAGTAGAGACTGGCAGTACAAAAACTTGGGCAGAATCTATTAAAAATTTATATGAACATGAACAAGTAAACACAATTTACAATAGAAGTAAAAGTAGAAAAAAATTAGGTGGAATTCTAAATAAAACAGCAACAAAATGCCATAAATATTTGCAATTGTTGCACTTACTAACCAATAAAATTGTAACTTGTTCGTCTTTTTGTCTTTTCGTCTATTTGTCTGTTGTTATGTTTTTTGTTTTGTTTTGTTTTGTGCTAAAAAAAGTCTTAATGCTTGAATGAATTTAAATATGTTTGTGCTTATTGTGCATTTTTACTTTTTTTTGTTTATTTACCATGCAGCGATCGAGAGAAGGAATGAAGCTTTTGCGATTATTAAATTATTTACAAATACGAGTCAAAGAAAAATATTACAAGAGGTTTTACGTTGTGCAATTTTCAAAATGAAAATGTTTTCGTTGCCAATGTACACTTTTCTAAGAACATAATTTGATAGTGAGATTTTAATAGAAGTGCAGGGTATTACAGCTTCTTAAAGATTGTACATACTTGTAAATTTACATGTTCATTAAGGCGGATTAAAAAATTTAAGAGAAATCATTGCTTTCTTCAAAAAATTGTAGTGCATGGAAAATGTCTGATGGCTGTTTCTTCATTAAAATTTAGATATTGTTATTGACATTTTTAATAAAAAAAATCTTAATCTTATAATCGAATTAAGCTTTTAATTATAATTACTAAACCTATAACTAATTAATTAACTAACTAATTAATGAAAACCGAAGGGAGAATGTGTGCGAAGATAAATATATAGTATATATAGTAGAAAATCCTTATCGGTCTTTATTTCAAATCCGATAAAAATTGTAAGACTTCCGAAAGTATTCAATGTGGTCTACTTTGAGATTGAAGGCATCTTCTGCTCAGAAGAGAATACTTGTTTTAAAAATTAAATAAAAATATTATTTTTATGTGGTTTTTATGAAGCCACCATAAAATTTTTTTAATCATTTAGAGTACGAAATAAAAATTTTTAGCCTGAATATTGTTGTGCCGATAAAAGCCAGTTATAGTGCAAAGCCAATATAAATCACAAACAAATTTTCATTATTAAACAATATAAATAATGTAAATAAATTATTATAAAATAATGTAAACAAAAGTTTAATGAAATACTAACATTTATAAATTTATTCTCTTTCTCTTCTTTATGGTTTTTTTTTATCTCCCTTACAAAAATTCTCTTTTTATTTCCACTTTTAACTTCCATCAAAATTCAACAACTCAAAAACCACACATTGATGCTGATAACTATTGTTAATGCTAATGGCGCTGTTGCTCTGCTCTCTTCAACTGTGTGATGGTGCCGCTACGGCTGTTACTTGTGGTTAATGTCGCCAACGCCAACACTGCCACCACTACAAAACGTCATCATGCTCCCTTCGATTTGGTTTTTTTTTTTTTTGTAATTTCTGCTGAAATGATTACTGTTGCGTGTCTTCGTGTGTAAAATATTTGAAGCAATTGCAAGCCATGTCCCGTAGCAAAACCAACATTCCTTTGTGGCAACGACAATAGAACGTATTCATCGTTATGCAGATTGGATTATCACAATTGCATACACTCAACATCCATAAGAATCGCATGCAAAGGATTTTGCCCCTGCAAGGGTAAGTTCATGATTACAAACTACAAAAAGATTTAGGAATTTTTTCTCTCTCTTTATTACTCGATTTTTTGTTTTCGTTTGTTTTTTCCTCTTTTCAGTTTCCTATTTTTAAGTAGACTACACGGCACGCTTTTAATTTAGTACAATCAAAATGTGTTGAAAGCTTGTGCACTGAACAGAAACTGTTAAATCACAAAGTGTTGAAAGTAATGAAACCCCCCTGTGAACAATTTAATTTAAAGTAGTTTGAGTATAATAAAGTAATAATAATGATCTCTTGTACGTGTATCGGCTCAATTCATTTAGCGGCATTATAAGCACCACAAAGCAAATAAATTTCCATGAAGGGGTTTAAATTGAATAAAAAGCGAATATAATTATAAATGAAAACATGAATGTGTAGTTGAATAATAGTAAAAGCGAAATTTGTGAATGTCCAATTATGCAGATGTATGAGTGATTTTCTTACATATAAATAAATATCGCTCATACGCGGTGCTGAGAACAAGATATATTTGACAACAGCTTTAGATTCGTTAGGCAAAATTTAGAATGTAACCAGGTATAATTTGGTGGCTTCGTCCTTTTTCATTCTTCCTTTCTACGATACATTTAGGACGGCATTCGATATCGTGTGAAATTCTTATATAGTCGGGTGTGTCAAATACACCAAATGCGCACGAAAGTGAAAACGTTTTTGCCTTCTCCTGAAAACGCAATCCGCAAATAGTTTTCGTTTTAAATTCGTTGCAAAATTACAAGGCGGACTTGCTAATTTGAGAGCACTTACACGTTGAAAAAATATTTCAAATGGCAAAGAATCCTGTTATGTTTTAAAAAATATGCAAAAATCAGTTTTAATAGCGAATTTTACACATTTTGTTAAGTTTTAAAAATTAATAAGAGAAAAAGTCATTGCAATTTTGCTATTTTCTATCAGAACAGCAACTATTGAACCACCCAGTATTAATATTTCATAATTTTTTAGGAATAGTATAAAATTTCAAATAAGTTTGTTGATTTATTTTCAAAATATGGGACAATGCTACGAACTGTATGTATCCTGCAATATACTAATAATCAAACGAAATGTTCGCAATAAATATTACATTACGATAAATATTTTATTTTTCTATTAAATTTAGTCAGCTCTAAACATGAAATCGTTCTATCTTAGAAATGACTAAAAGATTATGGCGTATAGTGAAATGGTTTCTAAAATATCATGAATATCTTAAAGAATGGCTCTATCGACGGAAGCTCAAAAAGTCTATGTATAACAAAAGCAAGATTAATTTAATCACCAAGTAAAAAAATACAAACAAAAGCAATTACGTACATCAAGTGTTGGAGTTAAGAGGGAATAAATCACAGTTTAAGATTAAAACAACAACAATAAAAGAATAGCAAATCCTGAAAATTTATTGAATTAAAATATCAATTAACTAAAGCAGCCATAAAGAGGCAAAAAATGGTTACGAGTCGTAACCATTACGACGAACATAGAGAGAGAAAAAGAGAAAAAAAAAAAGTATTAAACTCAGCCAATGTTGCCAATGAAAAAAAAATTTTTTTTAATAAAAATATTATTGATTGATATACGAGTATATACATATGTTTCTAATTTCAAAATTGTACATTTTACCAAAAAAGTATACGAAATGTATTATTGCATGCCTTATGATATTCTTATGAAGTATTTTTTAAAAAAGCGGCCACAATAAAATTAAAATTAAAAAAAATTAAAAATTAAAAATAGTATTTCACTAATGTCAGTGAAAGGCGGATAGGAAGCAGCTAACCCTTCCTAAATCCATTTAAATGTATTTTCTTTTAGTAAATATTTTTATGTATTTTCTATAAGTAAAATATTTTGGGAAAAGTAGTGCGAATAATTATTATATTTTATTAAAATTTATAATATTTTGTATATAACTGACCTGGAAATCTTTTAAAAAGTTAATTTTCAGGTAAAATTATATACAAGTGTAGCTAATTGGTTTATTTGGCACACAAAATTGTTGAAATAAATATGCACACAAAAAGAGCCGTTGAGCTGAATAATTTTTTGGTCGGCGGCAATAATTCCAGGCAATAATATGGAATATTTATGAGTATTAAAATAATATTTCACTAGTTACTTATTAACAAAAGATTCTTTCATATTATTTTTTTTTCAATCACGATTTGGGTAAAGATAATTTCGCTTCTTTGACCTTTTTCCCAAGTTGGCAACACTGACAAGAACTCCACAAATGCTTGGAACAGACAAACTTCCCTCACAACACGGAACTATACTCCCATGGCCGTAATTAAGTTAACATAAAGAGTTATTACAAAAAAAAAATTAAAAGAACATGGCAAACTTTTTGAAAACATGAAAAACAACAAAAATAACAAGAGAAGGCAGAAGTGTACTTTCAAAGGCAGTTGAGCGAAATGTTTGATATTTGCGGAGTTTTCATAGATATATTTTCCATTATACAGATGAATAACTAGCAAATATTTTGTTTTGTCCTGAGTTTGCCCTTCAAGATTTCTGTGAATAAGCTGCTCGTTTAAAATATCGAATTGAACACCGCTATTCTCCTGACTGACGCAGTGTAAAATTATTTTCATATTTGAACGTAAATTCTATTAAAAAGAAGTACTTTCTGAGATGATGATTGCTCCATGTGCGGTTTTAATTATTTTTTTTCTCTTGGACCACTGCTCAGGAAATGTGCCCTATGTAGTATGCAACGCACTGCTTGGTAACTAGTTAGAAAGGCCTAATGTAAAGAGGAGACAGTTGGTGCAGTGATGGAAGATGTACAAATCTGCAGTTGTGCGCTTTTTTTTAGGAATTTATAAAGCACAGTTGCTATGAATCTGAGTTATGCTGACCCATTAACTTTTAAGCTAAAAAAGAGCCATTTATATTTATAATTCTACTTCACCGGTATTTTATTGCTATAATGGCCGGTAGTGTCTTGTACCAGATGAAAGAAATCCTCATTATTTTTACAACTTTTTTTCACGTTTGTTGCAGTGCAATGTTGCAGGGCCTCTGATATGAAGGAGACAAATTCCATTTTTGAACCTGTATTTGGTAGTCATTTTATTCATTATTTTGCTTAGCCGATGATGCTACACAATGCCGATGAAGGAGGCCGTTCTGAAGTGCCTGAGGATTGGTTACAGCTGAAGCCGTTCAGTGACCAATGACTATGAAATCATCCGACAACAACTCATACAAAGACACACTAATGCACATCTGAAAAAATGTTAAATATTTTTATGACTTAGTCCGAAATTGGATTCGATTCCTTGGGACTTTTTTAAGCTTAAAGAACCTTTTTTAAACCACATTTAATTTTCTATGCAGCAAAAACAATATAAAAAGAATATAATTATTTGTCTGCTTCTATTTAACTACACGACATCATATTCGCTAAATTCTTTTTGTTTTGGACCAGACTTTTGTCAAAGGAATTTCAAAAAATTTTTAAAATAAATACTCACTTTTGCTGTACAGTGCATAATGGGCCGCTAATAAACATTGTGAAACAATATTGTGACAACAGTTCTGTGAACTCATTAAAAAATTATTTAACGCAAACCTAAAGCAATCTGCATACTTTCAGATATGCAATACAAAAGCTTAAAGCAACAACAACAAAAAAACTTCCTCGAAAGAATAATTAAAATGAGAAGAAAAAAAGTTTATGTGCTCTTCGATTCGTTTTTTTTTTGTTTGTTTTTTGTTTTTTAATACATAAAAAGCCACACCAGATAAGAAGTACGACAGCGTAGTGAATGTTTAACCAGAACTGGCAATTACAATTTAATGTAAAATTTCGAATGAAGTTTGTACATAATGCGATTTTTTTTTTAAGTAAGATCATATTTGCTTTATGAATCTTTTAATGAAATACAAAAATCGGTTTTCGGTGAACGATTTTAGCATTTATTATTCAAATAATTAAATTTAATTTGAGGATACGATAAATATTTAAATGACATACGAGGGCGGGTCAATAAGTTCAGTCAACAGGCAGCTGTCGCTTGACTTGAAATTTGACGAACTTTGAACAAGCTCATTAGCCATTTAGTTTGCGTTTAAGAGCCATTGATAGCAGACTACCGCTGCATTTTTTGAGGAAAAAATGAAGAAAAGTGAATTTCGTGTGCTTTCTTCAGGTGTTTTATTTTTGCCAAAAAGAACCTTTAACGAAGGTTGCGCTTGATAAATACATGTAATGGGCAATGCTCTAAAAAAATAAAAAATATATGAAGATAAATTGCAAGAATTTAAAATTTTGTCGCCCGTTATGCTGTCAGTGACTTGTTGCCAAAGCAAAAATTATTTAATATTTCTCAAAACTTGTTCCAGTTGAGTGTAATATGCAGCCCATTTATGGCTTACGACTTTCATAAGACTGTATGCGAGAGAGAAATGTAATGAGACTTGGTGTGCCGTCAAAAAAAATAAAAACCAATATTACATTTTGCTTTCACACTATGGCACTTTATATAAAATTCAAAGTATAAGTAGCGAGAAAAAAACCGGTTCAGAACTGAATGTTTTTTTTTTGTAATTTTATTATTTTCTTTATTTGCTTTTGCAATATTACAACACTGATAAAAAATTTCTAAAAACGATTATGACTTATGGAAAGTCAAATACATAACCGTATTATTTGTCATTTTCATAACACATTGCATTCACACTGACAAACTTGCACGTAATACTTGAATTTTTGATATGTCTTAATACAAGGTATTGTAATGTGGAACTCCCTTTAACAGCAGTTGTTATGAAATATGTTTTAACTCTTAAAAATGTAAATTCCTTGTTTTCGAAATAAAGAGTTTTTTTTATTAATAATTGTACTTGTGACGTAAAATCAAAATTGTCATCAAATGCTCTCCCAATAGCTTCTCTCTTAAATGAAAGCACTAGAAAATTTTAAAGGAAAAAAAACAGAAATTTAATTTCTAGCATCAGTTTGTTTCCTACAAAATATTTTTTAATTTCAATTTAAAAAAAAGTTTTAAAATGATAATTAATTCAATACAAATCAAGGCAGCAAGCAAAATGTCTGCTTTTCTCTAAACATTCCATCAATTGCTACATGCTCTCTGAAATGAAAACACCGGAAAATTTTACAGGGAAAAAACCATGAGATATCAACTTAAAATTGTCTTTGCCTGAATAGTTTTTGTGATGAAAACATAATTTGCATAATAACAATTGAACCAACTGGCGCAAATGCACAAATGTGCAATAAAAGCAACAACAGTAGCAAAAAACAAATAACACCTACAACAACCACAATACACTCGATAAAGTACTCGACTACTGCGGATGTTTTTTTTTTTTTTTTTTTAGTGAATGAGGAGTGTAGAATGGTACGTCTATTTGTTGGTTGTAGCGAACAATAACAACATCAATTGCTTGTTTTACCCAACCACATAATGGAAAATGTTTTGCCTACAGGTTGTGTGTTGCTGCTGTAGCTGATTCCAGTAGTCAGGGAACAACAAACTAGTTTAGCAATACAATAGATTGTTTAAGAAAATTTAAAACATTTCGATGCGATAAAATTAAATATTTTTGTGTCGACATAATGCCAAGCGCAATATTAATATGTCAGTGATGGGCACTTTCGTTTTACGGCAACTGCAAATTAGAATCCAGAAGCATTTACTATTGAAGAATCGAAGGAAAAAGCATGCTGAAGGCAATTATTGCATTTAAAATTTTAATAAACTTGTGAGAATATCAAATAAATATTTTAGTGGTTTATAAGGGTTACATAAAAGAAAGGAACTTTAATTGTTAGTTATGTATTCACAAATCTTATTTAAAGTTTTAATTTTCATATAAAAACTAATGCCATGAACATGTTTTTTATGACACGGCTGCAATAGTGACAAAACTCTTTGTAAATATTAAATATTACATTTTCCAGAAGAAAACATCTCTGGAACAAGTGTCATTTATTAGAAGTTGTATTAACTAAGCTGTAGTAGTAGGCTGTATTGTGCGTAGTTCGCTAGTTATCAGTTTATCTGGTCTGGATCCGAATTACGGCATTCGATATTGACTGAAAGTTTTATACTTCAGAATTAATGTTATGTATTTCAATTACAATTATTACAAATAAACGAATGAATATTTAGTTGTGTTTAAGTTTAATTTATCACAATAATGTGATAAATACTTTTAATTTTAAAACAAAGGAAAAAGAACAATTAATCTGCAACTCCAGTTGAGTAGAACACGTATATACATATTTTCTATGCTACTACGCCACGTTATCAGTAATATTTCTGTTAACAGGGAGGTAGTTGAAAAGTTATTCATATCATCTATTTAGCTCGACAGAGTTGAAGAAATGTATACGATTGCCAAAGGCTCAAATCTGTGTTCTTTCTGTTTCAGTATAAGTCAGAATCCACATGAGAACAAAATTAACTTTTACAACTTTTAACTGACTTTCCTTATTCAAAATTTTGCTTTATTAGACCTCCACCGGATGGCATTCAAAAACCACTTGATAATTATTTTCTCCTTCATTGAAAGGTAAACCTTCATTTTCGCCTTACACATGCGTTTTGAATCTTTAGAATTAATGATATTAATTTCAACTACAATTATTACAAATGCACGAATGAACATTTTGCTGTTTTTACGTTCACAGTTAATTTATCACAATAATTCCTATACATTTTATGGCATATGTGTCAGTACATATTTTGTAGTCAGTACAGCGAAACAACGTCAGTAATAGATTTACAATGCAACGCGCATTTTATAGTAAATTATAGTGACGGACTATAACAAGCCACTAGTAGTGATCAGTAGGAAATCAGTGCAGTTTTACTATTGTTATTTCCTACAAGGGAATATATCGACGTAAAAGGAAATCATATCGAAGCAATCAAAGTGCCAAAAAGCATTAGCAAAAACCATGGCTGTAAATTATTCCTTATTCATTTTGTATAATAAATTAAACACACATATCAACACATGCACACATACATACATACAAAGATATTTAATTAAAAACATTTTCCATTTCATTTCTGTTCTTCTTTGCATGGTTTTTTATTATCGTTCTTATTCTTATTTTTATTATTATTATTATTATTGTTATTATTATTGCAGATAATATCAGTGAGAAACGCCTGCAACGTCGCAATGAACGGCAAAATGCATTCAATGCGAAATACAAGAAAACTATGGAACAACAGCAAGAGAAGCAACAGCAACAATACAAAGAGAACAGCAACAACAACATCATTACCAGCAGTAACAACAATGAATTTAATACAATAATGGATGTAAGTAAAATATTTAATTAAACATTAAATGTTGTTTGCTGTATGCACTCGTACGCAGGGAAGAGGGCAGAATCAAACAAAAAACAAAACAAAAATTACTGAAAAATCATTGCGAAATAAACACGCACACAAATGCACGCAAACAAAATTTCTTTGAGTGTATGTGCAACATATAAACAAACAAATGAATGAAGAAATAAATAAATTAAATAATAGATTAAATGATTGAGTGTTTTCTTTTTGTTGTTCAGTTTCTGCTTAAACAGATCAACAACAAAAACAATTACAATTACAATTGTGAGAGACATGCTGTTTATCACAAATCTTTGCAGTCACAAATTTTGTATATAAAGGCTGATTTTTTTCACTGGTTGGATATTGAGAATTAAAAAAAAAAACAGAAAATTTGCAAAATGAATGCCTGCCATTTACTTTTCAAAGATAATTTCACGTAAATATTGCCCGTGGGTACGCCGTAGGTAGTCCTTCTCTAAGCTCCAATTTTGGTATAGCTTTTTCGAACATTTCGACCGGTATCTCCCCAATACCAGTTGTAATGTGATCCTTCAGAGCTGAAATTTTGTCTGGTTTGTCCCTGTAAACGAGAGAGTTCACGTGACGCCCATAAAAAATAATCTAGTAGGGTCAAATCGCATGATCTTGGACATGATCATTAAATCGTGAGATTAAGTGCTCGCCAAACTAGGCTCTCAATACCCAGCACAATTAACAGCATGGTAGGAAGTTGCTTTATAAAGGAATATTAAGGTAACATATGCTCACAAACCTACTTCCCTATGGCATTTCCCATTTTGCAGCATTTCCCTTTAAAGGATATTCTCCGCGCAGGGAATATGTGGTTAAATAATGGAATCTAAAAGTATCCGAATTCGTTCAGTCGCTTCATTATATTCGTTCCATTATATTCGTTAATAAATTGATAATTGTATCATTGCCTTACGAGACTGCTCTTTAGTATGCACTAAAATAAGAGAATGTAGTGAACGGTAAAATATATTTTTCTTCTTCTATTCTTAACAAAAATATTGTATTTTTCAATATTTTGCTCTTTGCTCTTATTCAAAAATTTTAATTACTTTTTGCTGAGTAGGTAAATGGTAGCACATGCCGGGTGGCATATGTCATCGTCTTGTTGAAACCACATGTCAACCAAGTTCAATTCTACCATTTTGGGCAAACAAAAAGTTCGCCCAATTGCAGACACACTTTTCGCATACGAGTTGGTGGATTCATTAATAACAGCATGAATAGCCTGTGCGATGGATCAATTATGACGACCATAAAATGAACGAAATTTACGAAGAACATTTCTCACACAGCAAGAAAAAATTTTCACTTCAAAATCAAATCGCAAAAAATCACCCGATATATACATACATACTCGCCTGACTGTAATGATGTTGCTTACATAATTTACATCACTTTACACAATATGACACAACAACTGCAACAATAATACCAAAGAGAACATGACAGTGACACTTGCATTTAAGTACAGAAATGTACAACATAATTGTTGTCGATTTAAGAAAAAAAAAATTAAGAAATAGAAGAAAAATATGTGCAAAAAACTGCACTCGAGTTGAAGAAAACCAATATCGATAAAAACCTGTATCCTGTAGGTGGAAAGAAATGGTTCACCAAAATGTAATAAATTTTAAAATGTACAATACAACACATCCCAGCGCAAATCCTTTCTGACATCGAAATTTAATTATAAAGTTGTTCTTAGCACCGTTCACTATGCTGTGACTTGGACTAAAAACATTTAATTTATGCGTATAGCATAGCTGGATGAGTAATTAGCGTGTTGGCAGTGCAACCAAAAGATCTGCAATTCCAACCCCCGATCAGGAGCCCTCCTTCGTCGGTTTTCGTAGGCTAAGTAAAATATCCATATATAAAAATTCAAGTCCCGACTCGTTCATCTGGTGATTCATCAACGCACAGCCCAAACGGCCAGAGCTAGAGGATTTTTTGAAATTCGAACGATAAGGGGATACAAAAGGGAAAAAATGGATGAAATCAGTAACCAAATATCTGCGAAACTAAGTCATATAGAACCAAAATACATATAAATGCTTTTAGAAAATAATCAGACACGTGTTTGATACATTTATTGATGTATGTACATTTAAGGGCTAAGAACGTGTAAGAACTGCATTTTGGTACTTTTTTTGCAACCAATATGTCTTATGTGCCGGCCTCACCAAAAAGGCCGACGACTATTTTTTACCTCCTTCCATGCTATGGGTATCAAATGCAAGGTATTTATGACAAAAAATCGCAAAATCTAAAGAAATCACCACAAATACCATAAAATGGCGGACTACTATTTTTTACCCACTTTCACGACATGGGTATCAAATAAAAGGGATTTTTGACAAAAAAGAAAAACTAAGGAAATAAAGTGGAATGGCTACTTTTCAAAAAAAACGGCCTTTTCTAAAAAGAGATTTTTTATACATCATTTTGTACTTTGTGGAAAAGGTACTATTTAAAAAATTTACTTACAGAAAAAAGCACTTTTTGGAAATGTACTTTTTATAAAAAAAAAGGGGCGGCATTAGAAAATTTGGTGTGGAGGCCGCAAAGTGCACCGGGTTAATCTTGCTGCTGCAGCTTAAAAATGAATGCGTGAAAATAACACCAGAGACACAGCAACTCTGCAGTCCAAAAACACGCAGCCAGAATTAAGCTCTTATCACTTCAGCACTTGTCACTTCTCTCAACTATCCTTTTCCAGCAAGAGGCGATGACTGAAGTAACCTACACGTTGACTACAAAATAAAAAGTTCTGGGTTCGAACCCAGTTTCATAAAAAAACATTTCGCGTTTTTTCTGATGTGTATTTGTGTCAGTTGTTTCGGGAGCTTCCAGTGGCGCCTAAATAATACCGGCTTCAGCTGATATCATTCCACATGCACATCAGAGTGCCCTCTATCGTCGGTATTGTGTATGACATTGAAGACGTCTCCTTAACATCTAGAACACTGCTTTAAAACAAAGAATGTGCAAAAGCAGAGTTGTAAAATAGTGAAGCTTCACCTCCTGTCATCGCTCTAATTATCCATTTCCTCTAGGTTCAGCACAATGTGTAGGGGTCTACTCCTGAGTGTTCGTTCAACATAAAAAATTAAAAAGAAATAATGTTCTTGTGCATGCATTGCATTCCTAAAAGTCATTTTCTGTTCCAAGAAAAAACAAAAACAAATCTTATGAATGTATTTCTAGTCGTATATAACAACGATTCAATTCAATGTCGTTGACATTTACACTGCAATTTACATTCGCTGTAATATAAAATTAAAAATTTTTTTATCACATTTCATTATAAAATTTTAATTTCAGCACCGTAGAATTGAGCGTACTCACATTAACTTTGTGTTCGTTTTTCCCCACCCTGTTATTAGGATTGCACACAATCAAATCTCTTAAATATCCAAAGTGAAAAAGGCTAAATGTAGAAAATCGTATTTAATATGACTTTCAATACAAATCTCTTTCCACATATGGATGACTTTCTGAATCAAATGCATTTTGTACGTTTTTCTTGTGTATGTATTCGTATATCCGTTTCCGTTCGAGATACAAGTGTTGTAGTCTATACAATTTGTATGTATTTGCCCTGATAAACATATTAACAAGTGTTTCGTTTTTAACACACATTCTGTTGTGTTCTGTATCAAAGTAGTTTCATTTCACTTGGCTGGTGTGTCTATATCCGCAATGCAAAATACTTGAAAAACAACATGCCTGCATTTGTAATATTTTCGATTCGATTTTATTTATTTTTATTATTCCTTGTTTCTGTCAAACCAAGAGGATGACTATTGTTTGCTCGAATTTACACATAATAAATATTCTAAGGATGTATTTTTATGTTTCTCGTTGCAGGATAAGGATGATAACAATCGTCATTACAATCACATCAATTCCCAATTCACTTTCACGCCAGAGGAGATCAAATATGACAACAAGCATTACAAATATCTCAAGTACACTGCTTATAAAAAGGTTAGTGCCATTAACTATTATTATCTAAAGCAAATAATTAGTTGTATGAAACACATACACACTCATTCTCATGTCTCTTGTAGAAAAGTGCACGTACATACACACATATGTGTATAATTATTTATTTAAATAGATGTATTTATGTATGTATGTACGAGTACATATGTATGAATGGATAAACACAATATCCCGAGGAGTGGACAAAAAAGTTAAGTGTTGACTCTACACTTAGAAGGTTGTGGGTTCAAGTGCACGTCCAGTCAAAAATATTACAGTTGTGTCCTATTCGCAGTAAAATTATAAGTAAAATGGCTCTTCTTTTTCTTATGTTAAGTTAATGTGTCAACATAACACGATAGGATCTGTGCAAAAATTGAGCCGTATGCATATAACTTCATCACCTGTCCCATCTTTCCAAATAATAATAAAACTGAAGATTACATCGTGGGCCTGTTTCATGTGTGAAATTTATAACATCTCGTAAAAAATGTATGCTTAATGAGAAAGCTGGCAACCCTAGAATTAAATTTTTTTCTTTGACCTTCTTCGTCTGTCTTTGAGCAATAAAACATCGGCGAAGTAAAATAATAAATAAAATGCTTTTCCCTCAGCTTAAAAAATTTATCCGTCAACCAGTGTTGCCACTGAATTACACATTTAAAGAATAATTACGCATGATATTTGTATTTATTTAAACAAAAAATAACCAATAAACATAAAATATACATCATTCTTAAATCAGCTCTAGATGGACGAAGAACCATTGTAATTACATGCGGTCAGGCTTTTGGTTCTGTATATTTATTTGAATGAAATTAAACGACGATTCGATATCGGGTGACATCGTGGCGCAGGCATTAAATTTGCTTTGGAAATCCACTAAACGAGCCCAAAAAATGTTTTTGTTTATAAAAGTCCTTTAAAAATTGCAAAAAAATTTTCCCAAATAAAGCAATGAAAAAAGCGAGAAATGTGGCAAAAATTTGGAAAAATAACAAAAGTTTATTACTGAATTTATTTTATAATAATACATACAATAAATTAATATACAATACTACATGTACGCGGTGTTTGATGTAAAAATTTTTTGTTTTATTTTTAATTTGTCATTGGATTCAAAATACATTATCCTGCTGGCCTAGTGTAAATGAGAATAAAAATTTAAAATTGAAATATGTACTCGTATGTGCAATAAAAAAAGTAAACTCATGGACTGATGTGTTTTTGTTTATAGATTTTTGGTTTTGTGTTCCGTATTCAACTTCAATTCTCGATTGATTAGTTCAATTTTAAACATAAGAATCTTGAATTTGTAGTCAGAAATTAGGAAAAATCCACTGATGAGGATTAGCAAAATTGTACTATATGGGTATGCTTTCCTCCTCAATTATTGACTTTTCTTTTATATAAAAAATCCTTTATGAGAATATCATTTAATATATTTTTCATATATTTTTTTTTCGGGAAAAAGAACAATTGAAATTAAAATCATAAATTGTAAAAAAAGTTTAAAAAATCGTACTAAAATTTCGGAAAAATCAGGCATAAAGTAGGTCTATGCGCCCTTTCAGTATTATTTTTTTTAATAATCTCAGATGGCAAAGACATCAATTATTCCAATTTGTATTTTTATAAATCCTGTTTGTAGGCTCAAATGACTAAAATTCAGTACAACGTCAAAAAGTATTAAAAAAAAATATTACTCGAAGTAAAATTACACACATATTATACTTGAAACTAATTACAAGTACACATTTGAGTAGAAATTACACACAATATGTGTAATTACACACATCTTCTGACATTTCTACTACTATCCCTTTCCTCTAGTTCCAGGACAATGCATCGCATGTGTAGGACTCATCTCCTGAGTGCTGGTCCCAGATAAAAAATTAATGCGTATCGAAATAATATTTGACAAAAAAATTATGTTTCGTAAATTTTTCACATCCATATCATTCGAACTACTTTACAGATTTTTGTCTTACGATATATTTTTAACTACATATTTGTCGCCGTCTTCATCACAAGGTCAGCCGTGGAAAACCATCCGCAAGTATGGTTCCAGCAGGATGGAGCAACTGTGCACACTGCGAGGAACACAATGGCTCTTTCAACTCTTTTTCGAAAATTTTGGCAAAATCAAAAACTTCCTAGAACGGGAAGTTAAAAAAAATAGTAGAACTGTTGCCTAATTATACATCCAAGTCTTTTTCGGTCTGTTTTTACAAAGTTCACAAATAAGAACAAAAAATTTTCTTTGTACGAATTTTTTGAACTTCCGTAATTTTTTTTCCAGCTCTGGCTACAAATTCTTCGGCCCTCATATGTACTTTTCGACTTTTATTAATTTGACTCTTTCAAACAGGGAACAAAGTTTATTATTCTTTCTTAAACAAATGTCTGGTCACTTTTATGCACATTTTACCCAGTCAATGGTGTTTACGTAACGTATGCATAAATTTCCCATACGTCGCATGTATATTTTTACACCCTTTTCTTACACGGAGTTCGGTGTAGATGCTCAAATTAGCTTAACATGGGACAGTTCCTTATCGACCAAAAGTAATTCTACAAGAGAAACCGAGAAAAACATTGGCCAAATTATGACACTCTCTTCGAATCAAAATTTCAATTAAAATGCTTTTAAATATTAAATGAATTTATTTCGGGAAATCTTTCATATCTGAATGATTCTAATTTTAAAATTGTTTTTTTAATTTTATATTTTCAAAAATACTTTATGAGAATATCATAAATAGCTGGCGACTATTTATCACTGTTTTATGTCAAAATTCTATGAATTATTTTGAGATGGACCAATGATTTTTAGTTGTTGTTGTTGTACTAGTTTAGCTGGAATGAATTCGTCTTAGTTTGTTATAATGCATTTCATATATTTTTCGAGAAAAAGCACAAATTTTAAATTAGAATCATATAAAAATGCCTTTAAAATGTATTGAAATTTCGTTCGACATCGAAAGCCGTAATTTTGGCACAGCACAGAAAACACATTTTAGAAAGTCTTGTTTCACTCAACAACCTTCTAATTTCATAATTTCAATGTACATCTTTTATTAGGATAATCAGCAGTATCAAGAAGACAAACATAAGATTCGTGGATACAATGAAGTCGTTGACAAGCCACAGAAATACTTGAAAAACAACAACATAAACAATGGTAAGAAACAAAAAACAAAAAAATTACAAAATACAAACAAACGTTTTAATTTGTCAATTTGCTGTAGGTTACCCCTCAAAATCACCCGAATGTAAGCCTCAGCAATTGACCGCAATTGGTAACCGTCTGTTGGATTGGTTCTCTGTAATTATGGCTGATAGCAAGAAGCGTCGTCAGCATAGCCAAAAATCAAAGGCACACTTCCCACCCGCCTGCAAGACCGAAGCCAAATGGATGTTTGGCCACTTGGATTTGAACAACGATGGTTTCTTGTCGCTGCAGGAAATGTACGATTTGGAACACGATCAGAATGAACGCTGCATTAAACCGTTCATTGATACATGCGACTTGGATCAGGACAATTCAATAAATACCCGAGAATGGTGTCGTTGTTTTGAGAAAACCGATCGTCCCTGCGCCGCCGTAAGACGGAGAATTGCTGGCGATTTTGCAGGTGAGATAGGTACAGGTGGACATTTTAATTTATCATACAAATTCTCTTATTTTTTTCACTACAGATATTCTTTTTTTTATATTTTGATTTCGTTACATACTTTATTCTCAACAATAACGACAAACAAAAAGAAAGATAAAGATCTCACACACCCGAAAATGTTTTAGGTTGAAATTTTATAAATATAAAATGCGTTTTTCTTATAAGAAAAAAAAAACGTTTAAAACAAAATCAAAAAGAAAAAAGCTGCAGGACATGTTGTTCCGAAATTCTGCAAAGACTACTGTTTTTTATGTCACCATTTAGAAATTTTAGCAAATATTTTTGTATATTATACTTACACATACATACATACATACATACAATACAAATGCAAGTTCTTTGTCTTTAAGTTTTACTGCCGTATTCATAAAATTTTTATTTTATTTATAAACGATTTATTACATAGAAAATTTCATAGAAAATTCAATCAATATAACTTCTACAGTAGCAAAACAACTTGTAGCAAATTTATATTTTTAAATACGATTATTTCAAAAAGTAATAAACAGTGCGGAGGGAGGGTGGCGCCGTTGGAATTATCGATTGTGCGGATTTGGCAGTCACGATGTCGCTGTCGTTCGCTGTGGAGACATTTTTTAACAGTAATAATTCTTACGTAATTGCTCGCCGACAATTTTTTTCAAAGTTCTGTGTTCGGCGAATAAGTGATGGACCGAGTGTAAATTTAATTCGTTCGTGGGTGCAGAGATTGCGCGCAACTGCTTAGGCTATGAATGGCCTATGGCCAGGGCCCAGTTGATCTTCAAGGACTCCCGAAAACATTGCACTGGTTGAAAGCAGTTTACGTGAATATCCGCGACTTTCAATACGGAAAAGAGCAGTCGCACTGGGACTTACAAGAGCAATTATTCATGAAATTTTAAAAAAGGATCTGGATGATATACTCTTTAAAAAAAAAATTCGCATTTCCAATCTATCGTTCAATGCTCTTAATAAAATTTTGTGTCAATTATTACGTTTTTTATTTAAGTTTGAAAATATAAATCTGCTACCAGACACCCTGTATATATCCAAAAAAAATTCATGCATGCGGCAGTTAGTTTTCATTTAGCTTGAGCGTTGCTTTTAGCTTTAATTTTTTAACAACATGATAAAATTTTTATACAATATAAATTATTAAAAAATAGAAGTGAAAAACATTTCGAGCCAGAACCAAAAGCGCGTAACAAAACTTTGCAAAAAAAAAAGTAACGGCACAGTACACAGCATCAATATTTTGTGAGCTAAGCCGACTAATCGCCAGGTATCGATTTTTATCCAAAAAAAGGAAATCGATAATTATGGCGCTTCAAATCGCTTAATTCAAAAATTTTAAAGTTGATCTTTGCGACATTTACAATAAAGGCTTGACATGTATATACATATATATATATGAATGGATATGTATGAAAAACATATGTATGAAAAACATACATTGTATTGCGGAGTACACATTTGGCATTTCTTTTGTTGTCAAGTTGAAATGCTGTTTTTGAAATGTGGGCAATGTGTCCAATGCCGTTCACATTATAAGACACAATTCTGTTGTGTGGATGTGAAACAAAAGTGTTTCGTATCTCAATGACAAGAAATATGGCAATATCGTCGATATGAATTTACACTTCAAAATTTTGCTGCAAACTTTAAATATTAATATTCTTTATTCAAACACGTACACCTGAACATTCCATTTATAGCCATTTTCACAATGTCTGATTAAAACTTATTTGGAACTTGAACAGTCGGTGAGGTAAAAATCTATTTCACAAAGTACACAGCAAGAAAAAGCTCGTACGAAATTTAAGTTTTTTCTACATCATCTGCAGATGAAAACTCTGCAATTCTTTTTCAGTAAAGACCGTGTCAGATACAACTTTGTCGCTTTGCGTGACGTTTTTAACTTTGATAGAAAAGTGTAAAGCAAAAGGTGTATGACAAAATAAAAACTTTGACAACATTCGCGCATTGTTTGTTTACCCAAAAAAGTAGTTTATAAATTTGCTATTTATTTCTTTATTATAAAAATAAAGGTCAATAATGTTATTTAACGATGTTAGTTGCCGAATTGCGTTAAAAGTGTTTTATGTGGCATGTTTCGTATACTCGTCAGTATGTACATTTCATTATAGATGTCAAAGAGAATCTGTAACGCAACGCGAAGCAAAAGATTTATCTGATATGGCCTTAAACCTTCAATGTTTTCTCCACAAATATTAAAATTTTTTTTTTTTTTCACTGCGGTATTTTTCGTAAACAACCACAAACACAATTGCCATACTTTCTGCCGAATTCTTTTGATACTACTTTTTTTCTGCATTGTTCAAATTTTAGAGAAGACCGCAAATATATTGTAATAAAGAACTTAATTAAGTGCAAAGAGTACAACCATATTATAAGAAATACAAAAACGTCAAATCGCCCACTAGTGTAATCGATAAAAAAATGAGTAACTGTCAAAAAAAAATATAAAAATTTTCTAATTAAATTGACGTTGCGAACTTAACATCTTTTATATGTTGACAACTTAGCGATTTATGCACAATGTCTGTTTTTGACCGTATATTTGCCTCAAACGTTTTTTTTAATGAAAATAACCAGGCAACACTTAAAAAATTTAAATATTATATTGTAATTGTTTCTTTCTGGCTTTGCTGTCCCTTCTAACAATTTTATATTAATTAATGAAAAATAAATGCCTGTTAAAGACTGCTTCAGACTATAAGACATTGTGTGAGCGAAATCTAATGAGATTTGGTGCGACTGTCAAAGAATGAAAATTAATATTACATTTTGCTGTCACACTATGGCATTTTAAATAAAATGCAAAGTATAAGTAGGAAGAAAAAAACGGTTCAGAAGTAAATGTTTTTTTTTTTTTTTTGTAATTTTGTTATTTTCTTTATTTGCGTTTGCAATATTACAACCATGATGAAATGAAAAATTTCTAAAACCGTGAAGTCTTATGATATGTAAAATACATAACCATATCATTTGCTTAATTCAAAGTATTGTCGTGTGAAAGGGCCTTAAGAAAACCGCTAGTTAGTTAATTTTCTGTTCAAAGTAAAATATAACCAATTGTGAAAATGGCCGTTATGGGTAAAATTATTTGCAGGGTATTAGTATCGTATTAAAATACGTTTTGCTTAAAACTTTGTTAATTTAGTATCTTGTAAGACATACTCGATATATTTTGCAATTTAAGCTTTCCTTTCCTTTCAGTACACAAGTTTTCAAAACACTCTATCGTATGTTTATTACATTTTTCTATTTTCCACTTAAAATATTACTTACTGCCGTGTTCATAAATTTTTTTTTAGATTCTAATTAAAAAAAGTTCCATAAAAAATACAATTAATATACCTTTTATAAGTTCAAAAAATTTTTATGAATGCGACAGTTAGTTTATATTTATATTTTTTTAATCTAGAACAAATATTAAAATTTTATTTTTAATAGTAAATGTATGCATTATGTTTTCAATATTTAAATATTTAGTTAGGAAAAAACCTATATCTAAACAAAATAAAATTACTTTTGAAAAATTTTATAAAAATTTTATCAAATCACTTAATAATTTAGCCAATTTATTAATTATACTCAGCTTATGCTTCGAATTTTCCCATATTTATTATACATAATTTATATTTATTAATAAATAAATAACTAGCAAACACATACATACATAAACACAAATAAATAAATTTTTGCAAAACGTACATTTTATTATAATTTATTAACAAAATTTCTTTTTCTCTTTGATTTTATCTGTATGTTTTTTGTTTGTTTAATTTTCTAATTTTAATGTGTACTATGCGCGAAAACAGGAGCTTATGCACCCGACTGTGACGTTCAAGGATTCTACAAGCCCACACAGTGTCACAATTCGGTTGGCGTTTGCTGGTGCGTTGATAAACATGGCGTCGAATTCGCCAACACACGTACTCGAGGAAAACCCAATTGCGGTAAGTCAATTAACGTGATTATAACGTGATGTTCGAAAAAATTTACAATTTGTAAACGCTGTCAATTTGAAGGTTGGACAAAAAGAACTATTAAAAAATCTTTAGCAAAAATAGAATAATTGCTTAAGTCGACTTAAGCAAAATTTGAGTTAATATCATCTTTGTAATATCCATTAGTGTGTCCAAAAAAATTTTTTTTCTTTATTTTCATGGCTGCTCAAGTATTTTTGAGATTTTTTTCAGATTTTGCGGAAAAAGTTTTAAGGGGGCACAAGTCGAATTTTAGCCAAAACACGGGTTTGCCGGCCGTTTTTTTAGTTTTTTTTTTCGAAAATTTGTCAAAAACTACGATTTCCTGCACTTTTGAGTATACAATTTAAAAGAAAAATATTCAAGCTTTAATATATATATGCAAAAAAAAATATAAGTTTTGGCAATAACTTTGCTCAATTCGGTACCTTACATTAAAATTTTTCGTAATTTTTCCATAAATTTTAAAAATAACGCTTCATAACTTTTAAAATATGTATGAAAATGAAAAAACAAACTAATGAAGCAGTTTGAAGGAACATTTAATTCTAAATAATTTGGAAGAAATAATTTTTTAATTTGCTCTTACATTTCCTGAGTTATATAATTTTTAAGGTTTGTACCCAATGAATATTAGGTAAAATTTCAACCATTTGTTTTGTTTTATTCAAAAATCATTTATTAGAGTAGGTACGATTTAGTTCTATTCCCTGCAATAAATTCCAAAAATCAGTTTCAATCACAAGTTTGCTGTTTATTTTATATTTTTGATATAAATATTTATTGGAAATAAATATACTCATATATGCATATACACCCGTGCACATGCATTTGTTGTTTTTAATAAATAATTTTAATTAAATTGTACTTTCGCAGAAGAACAATATCACACTGCATTTGGCATTTGTATACGTGGATACGAATTAATTAGAATAAATCTGCTATTCACACCTACACATATGTAGGAATAATATGAATGCATATGCGTATGTTGCCTGATTACTACATTCATATGTATGCATGTTTTAACAAATGGCCATAACAAATGTAAAACAATAAAATCTGTGCAACAGGAGAATTATGAAACAGTCTGCTTAATTGCAAGCAGGACAGAAATTATATGTTAATGTTAATAATTATTTAAACAATATATATTTTGTTTTCCTACAAGCGTTTAAATGCAAGAGTTAGGCAATGTTGTTTATAACAGTTTGTTAGCCTTAAAAGAATAAATGTAATAAGTCTATTTCACACATTCACACACTTTTAAGTTCAACAATATTAATTTATAGAAAATGTAAATAGTTTCTTACATTAATTGTCAGATACATACATATGTATGCAGTGCCATATTTCGAAACAATTTTTTATACGTTAGTGAAAATTTTCCAATTTTAAATAGACTAGTGAGTGATAACGTACAGGCAGTCAAAATTACATGTGGTAGTTATTAAGAAATATACTAAATCAAAGACAAAATTGTAAGTTGCACTGACAAACACGGAACACACAAGAACGGAATAACATGCTGTTGTCGAGAGCTGCTACACTTTCATCATCAGCGTTCTTCGTGTTTTGTTCACCGTGTGCGTTATCAGTAGATCAAGTAATGACAAGGACTATTGTAAGTTAGAAATGGCAAATTTGGAGCTTCATTAGAAGGGGAAAAATTTGTAGTATTTTAATTATAGAAAATAATAAATATATAAAACTAATAATTTCTTTTTTTCTTTTGACCAACACACTTGCAAGATAATTCTATATTTTTACGTATTGTACAATAATATTGCCAATATGTACATACATATGTCATATTAGAAGCATTAAACAACCAAAAAAAAAACCACAATTAAAGAAACCGATTTTGAAATTGAATTGTCACCAACGTGCTTTTACGGTTTATATGACGATAAACAATAATATTGTATAATGGATGAGCCGCTTATCAAACATGACATCCACTCTTTAGATTTAAGATATGAAAACTAATTGCAAACTCAATTATTGTGGAAGATATAAAATATACAATCTGATTTTAACAGCACGATGAATTTTGTTGCAAAACACGAAAAAACAATCCATTTCTTAAATAACTTTGACGTTGCCAGACAATTGTGTTAAACAATTGTTATAATTCAATTCATCAACTAAAATCGAAAAATCAATGTTCGCTCTATATTTTTGACATTTACGTTTCTAGGAACCACTAGAAAAGCCATATTTTTAAATACGTTTAGATTACGAGATTATAAAAAAAATATATGAAATAAACTAATAAGATTATTTTGCTTGAAAAAGAATTAATTTTTTAATTTTAAGAAAAAATTATTCCCGCAATTGTTTGTCTTTTTTGTTGACTCTTTACAGAATCAGTGGTAAATAATGCCTCCTCTTTGACGTCTGATGATGAAGATGAAGAGCCAGACGATGACGATAGTGCGGAAAGCAGTGGCGATCAAATAATGGTATTTTAAAACAAGAAAATAACAAAAAAAAATAAATACAAAAACAAAACAAAAAAATAAGAAAAAATAAAATTTTACAGAAACAATAAAAAAAAGCTTCACAAACCCCAGAAGAAAATTTGCAACATAAATTAATTAAATGAGAAAAAAGCATAAAACACACATTTGAAGCCCCAAAGAAAAACAGCGTTTATAATGTAAATCATGAATGAAATTAAAAAATAAAAAAAAAAGAAAAACACTTATTAACTAAAAACAGCAGGCAGTAGTAACCAGAACATAAACAGATAAATTTAAGCATAATAAAACTTTTTAATTGTTTAATTTCTACAAATAAAACTTTGCTTGGGTTGTTAAAACACACAGAAAGTTTGTACTGAAATTTCGCCGAACTAAAACGCTTTATGTAACCAAATATGAAAACAAAAACAAATACGCAAATTATAGCATGCGATATAAACATAATTAAAAATTTTGGTTTTGTTTCAGATTACAAGTGTTTATAACTTTCTTACCATAAACATAATATTTTCAGCACTCATGATACCATCGTAGCATTGTTTATTTTAGAACGACAATTTGTGGTAATTTCGTAAAAATTATTAAAAATGATTTAGCGGTCCAATTCTTAAATTTTATTAATTAATTTAATGCTTAAATCACAAAATGGCGATTGAAAACTTTGAGACAAACAAACGGCAATTAGCAGTGTCGTAACGGTAGTGTTTAGTTTTGATACCTGGCAATATTACAAGTTTGCAAGCCAATCAAAGATGCAAATGTTAGACAATTGGGCCGTTTGTGGCACTTTTGAATGTTCAATGACCCTCTTGTATTTTCTAATCTATCTATTATGGGTGAACTGGGTTCACAGGATGATTTTAAAATCATTATTTTTTTTTATTTATGTTTGGAAGTAATCTATCTATTATGGGTGAACTGGGTTCACAGGATGATTTTAAAATCATTATTTTTTTTTATTTATGTTTGGAAGTAACATCTAAAAGTATGTACAGCTGCAGGCAAAAAATAGTAGTATCAGCAAAGTTGATATCAAAAACACAAAGTTTTAGGAAGAGCTTTTTAGTTTTTTATTTTTTTATCTTGGTCTATATTCCAATACAACTATTCGTTAGGAAATCTAATGATATTCTAAATTAAATTATATAAAATTTAAATCTAATTACGTTGATATCCATTTCAGGCAGTAAAAAAAATAATAATAGCGCAATATATTCATCAAAATTTAATGTAGCCACAAGGTTTACTTTCATCAAAGGATTTCTGAATTCTGAATATTTTGTTGTGTAGCCGTTGCCTTTGTTGCGAATCACTGCTTCACATCTCTCTCTGAAGTAATGGAAGGCCAAACCCCTTGAAAAGTTTCCCATTGTTTAATTTTATTTTTTAGATTTTCTTTAGCAACTCTCTTCTTAACACGAGTTCATATTCATTTCAATGGTGTTCAAATCTGGAGAATGTGCGGGCCACTTCATAACTTCTTAATCATTATTATTGGAGTACTTCTTTGTAAACTTGCTGGTATGCATCTTGTTGGAAGACCCAAAGTAAAGGCATTTCTTCCTCAGCATGCGGCAACATTGTTTCATTTAAAATTTCGACATACAAATGTTGGTCAAGAATTTCCTTTACCCACCAATGCCTTACAAAAAGAACACCGTCCCCCAGCCCATTACGCTGCATTGGCCATGTTGAATAGTTTTACTGGATAATTTTGATACACATTCCATATTTGTTGGTGGTCGTATAAAATATTTGCGAGAACTTTTAACACCAGACATAATAATTTTCTAATCCGATCGTAAAATAAATAGAAGAAAATGCTGACTACTACTATTATATTGTCCGCAACTGTATTTGCTTGAGAACAATGAATAAATATATGCATATATAGGCAATTGCGACCGAAATGCCAAGAACTTTTGAACGCAAGCGTCTGACATTATTGCAATCATTATAGTCAGCTTCGTCTGGATATTAAAAAAAAAATCATTTTTCGCCCTACCAAAATGCATCACCCCATATTCATAGTTCATATTTAGTTGTAGCATAAATATTCAGTGAAATAGTATGCCTTATGTATTCTAAATTGCCATTTCTAAATTATTATTTCGGAAATATTAACTCTGTAATAAATGTTCATACCATGGAAAGCTTTTCTTCGTTTATGAATAAAGGTTTTTTCTTTTTTTTATCTGGGAACAGCACTCAGGGATAGTAGGAGAAACGATAGGAGGTGAAGCTTAATTATTTATTTTTGCAGGTCTGCTTTCGCACGTTCTTTGTTTATACTTTGTTTATACACAATACCGACGAAGGAGGGCGTTCTGATGCGATAGTGGATTGCTTTCAGATGAAGCCGGTATTGTCAGTGACCAGTGACTATGCCTTCGCCACTGAAACCTTCCGACAACAACTGACACACAAAGAGACACTAATGCACATCAGAAAAATGCGAGATGTTTATTTTTATTTTAAAATTTTAAGCGGAAACTGGGGTTGAACCCAGGTCTGCTTTTGGATTCGTAGTCAACGTGCAGACTACCATCCATCGTGCCATCGCCACCCTTTTAGGATTGTTTGCTATTAATTTATTATTATTGCTGATAGTTGAGTAGTTAGCAGGTTGGATGTGCAACCAGGAGGACCCGGGTTGGATTCCCGGCCCGGTCAAGTCAAAAATTTTTTCCGATTTGATTTTTCAAATGTCGGCGGAATAAAATAATTAATGGAATATCTCACCTTTTTTTTTTTTATCTTGGACCAGTGCTCAGGGGCTATCCCCTACATATGCAATGCATTGCACTGGAACTAGAGAGAAGGATAGGAAAGAAACAGACAGGTGGTGAAAGTGGTAGAAAGATAGAGCTTAATTCTTGCACAACTCTGCAGTTGCGTGTAAATTATAAAGCAAAGTTGCGGCGTCTCTGATGTTTTTGACGCATTATTTTTAAGCTAATGGAGCCATTTTATATATTATTTTACTTCGCCGACGTTTTATTGCTCAAATACCGACGAAGGAGGGTGCGGTAGCACAGAAAACTCAGAAAAACTGGGAATCGAACCTGGGTCTTTCTGTTTGCAGAGCTAACACGCTGACTACTCGCCATCAGCACCCCCTTACTTTAAAGATATAATGAGTCCAAATTAACATCAGAGACGTCGCAATTTTGCAGAGTTGTGAATAAGCTCCATCTTCCTATCACTCTCACCGCATTTCTATACTATTTATTTCTCTCTCTCTCTCCCCCCCTCTCTCTCTCTCTAGTTTCAGTGCAACGCATTGCATATCCACGGGATATCCCCTGAGCACTGGTACAAGAAAAATATAATTTTATGAATTGGACAGTAGAAATTCTAGAACATTTTGCAATTATAGATAAATGCTACATTTAATATAAATTTGTATCGCATGCTATAATTTTTGTATCCATTCTGCACGCATATAAAATGTATACCCCAGTCATATTAATATATACCGCAGTATGTTTATAGCAAAATTATTTATATTAATACATTAAGTTTAAATTTAAAACAAAAAAATAAAGAAATATTATATACACAAATATTTTAATTTCTTGACACTTTTTAAATATCGAGTAAAAGTAAAAGAACTCCTTAAGTTTTTAAAACACGCTGAAAATTCCGCCCAAAACACGAATGAATATTAAAAATAAAATTAATAAAATTTTGTGATAAGTTTAAAATTTACTTTTCAATTTCATTTAAGAGAAATAACAATTATCAACGATTTTAGAAGCACATTCACATTTGTGGATCTAAAATAAAATGAAATTAATTTGAACTGTAACTGCTAAATCGGGGAAAGTAAACAAACGAGTTGCCAAACTCTCTTAATTACACGAAAGTTACGCCATATATCGAACGAAAAAAAATGTTGACAGGATTAGAAAAAATGCTTATGATTGAATCATTTTAAATATAGTGAAAAATTAAAAATATTATTTAATACAACCATATAAAAAACAAAATGCTAGCTAAATAGTTGTTAGAATTTAAAGCTTTGCAAGGCTTTAAACATAAGTAAAATAAATACAAAAAAACAAAACAAAAAATTAATTTTTAGTTATTTTTACACTTTTGTTAAAGTTTTTTACAAAAAATAAAGAAATTGAAAAAGGTCATTTAATCTCGGTTACAATCTTTTAAACTCTTTAAGAATTGATGCCCCAATTACATTTTTTTTAAACACCTTATTGCCTAGAGCATGACTTTTTTAAAATCTAAGGGAACAAGTGCCCCTGGCTTGCAAACAACACTTGCGAATCTAGCAAAAAATCTAGTAAAATTTATTGAACTCAAATTTATAGCAAGATATTCTTGAAAAAAAATTATGAACGACAAAAGCGTTGAGAGGCACAGAAAGCAAAAATTTTTCTGGTGTGGTGGCACTATAAATAACTCATGTAACAGTATAGAAATTTTCAATGATTTTTAGCAACAAAATAAAACTTATTTGAGCAAAGAATTGCTAGTCTTGTAAAATTTTGCAGTAGCAGAGAAAAGCAAAATTTTTGCAGAATTATTTATAAAGCTGAGATTATTTATAAAGCTGAGAGTCTCCACGGACGACCAAATTATCGTTTCCATTAATTCATTGCCTATATCACTGTTTCTCTTTTTGTTCTGATTGAAGATTGAATATACTGTGTCCTATTCAGGAGGAACAAGCTAATAAATTAGACCCAATTGGGCTAGGACCTTCATTTACCTTTACTTCCAGCAACCTGCCGACCTAACCTAAGCTTCAGTTCCAATTATTCTCCATGATTCCATGAATTTGTTGCAAATTGAAAAAGAGATAAAATAATTCTTTTAGTTTTTTTACCTCTTTTTATATTAATTACACTAATTATTTAAGCTGTAGGTACTTTTTATATATGTAATATTTACTTTTATTCGATATTTCGCGACTCCTGTGTGTAGCTTCTTCAGGAAAATTGGTTTTTGTTTATAATGAAAAAATATTTTTTGAAAATTCATATAAAATCATATATCGAATAAAAATAAATATTACATATATAAAAAGGACCTACAGCTTAAATAATTAGTGTAATTAAAGAGATAAAATTTTAAGAATATTTCGAGGAATACAAGTTTTGCACTAAAACTTTTTTTAATCAATATGCGAAAGCTTTCTCTAGAAAATTAAATGCCCATTCACACTAGAAGAGTTGGATTCTAGTAAATACCAATTTTAATTTTAAAGGAAATTTATTTCAACTTCTTCTTTTTTTATTTATTCAACGTGAGTCAGAATGAAAGACAATTATTTATATCGTTGGTATCATTTAGAAAGACCCTAAGTTGCCTTATTTCGAAATTGACTTCTTTAGTGATTCTTACTCATTTCACACAAATACACCTCATCACGAACATTTTGCACGGTAGTCTCAAAAATTACAGTGTTATAAACATTTACAGTTTGATAATTTGCATTGTAACTATTATTACAGTTTCTGTTTTGTTTTTTCTTCTGCTGTAAAGTTACAATTATGTCAGTTAGGGACTTTCTACATGAGACCAACGATATATGTAAACTTGTTGTATGGTTAATATGGACTATGATTACATTTCGTTGGTGCTTCTACCACTATGTCAGATATTCCAGCTATTTCAAGAATTTAGTTGAAGTTGGTATAAACACCAATGAAATGTTCATATAGACTAGCTTAACCATATAAGGGAAATCTTCTTTTTAACTGTGTCTTTTTTTCTTTCTTTTTTTTCCTTTGTTTAGCTGTACAATTAGTAATAAAATAAAAAGTAAACAACCTTTGCTGTGTAAAATAATAATAATGAATTTTTAAAAGCACTTTATACATACATATATTTAACAAAAAACAATACAATTAAAATAAAAAAGAAAGGACACTAATTAAACATTACAACCTCATGTTTTTAATATAATTAATAATACAAACAACAAACCCAACAGTATTTCTCAATCCTTAAAGCAAAGGTTCCTGTTTAGTTTTAAACATTTTCAAAAGAAAAATCATCTTATAAAAAGAAAAGAAAAAACGAAAACAATTTAGTCAACCACAACAAACAATAAAAACAATCTTTTAAACAATTCTCCCATACCAAATTATTGCATTTATCGAAAAATAAAACTATAAATAAAAAAAATTTAAGAGAAATAAATTATAGCAACATTTTTATAGCAATTAACTGAGAGAAAATAAACAAAGAAAACAAAAAAAATCATAAAAACTTTGCAACTGAAAACACCGTTATATTTAATTTAAGAAACTTTTTAAAATATATAAAAAAATTTTAATAGGTATGTGTGTGACAAAAGAATAAAAATCTATACAAAAGTCGCTTAAACTCATTAAGAATCAGCAACAACAACAAGCACTCTATGAAGAAATTAAATGTCAGAAATATGTCTATATTCAACAAATTTCAGAAATATCTTTTCAAAGTGCAAAAGTGCCTATCACTGTTTCCCTAATATTGCCCTCTAGGAACACAATTGAAAGGAACGACGAATTATTCGTAGTGAACTTAAGTCCTCAGAAATAAAACACATTTTTTCATATGAAAATTAATACAACGCCGCCGTTGGACGTAATTCGTCATGCGTGACGAACTCTGCGATAGATTTATTTCCATTTCATACGCCGACGAAAGACGAAATAATTAGTACAGAATTACAGTTTTTCATTTTATTTTTCAAATATACTCGTATTAGTAAATAAAGTTAATTTTTATTTTAATAGTTTTTTTTTGTACAAAAGTTCGGCTGAATCCGAAACTAGCCCGTAATTAATGCTATAAATTGATATTTCCCTATGAGATTTTCTACCTAACTCCGAATGAAAATTCTATATTTCCCGTACCCATAAAAAATATGTGTTTCACACTTGAAGTTAAAACCTGTTTTTAATACAAAATTAGGTTTTAACGTTACAATCAAACTTTAAGACATGGTTTTCCGATACATCCTTAAAATTTTTTTTGAATTGGTTTTAGTTAGATTTTGTAAAGTACATCCGTGTTTAGTCTGTACTAAGCTGAGTGCTACCAAGTTAAAAATAACGAAAACATCTGATAATGCCGTCCATTATAGAACAACAAATCACAAACATAAAAAAAACTGTTCTACGGAGTATACAAATATGTTATACATGGTAGAAAAAAGGACAGCGATCTTAAACGTACGATAATTACCATATTGTACGACAATTTAGAACATAGAACTGTAGGCAGGAATTTCTATATTTGTACGGTAATTTTAAAAAGTTTTTTTTTCATAATTTGTCTACATAATCTACACATTCCTCTTAAAACATCATAAGCTACATATTTCTCCAAAAAAAAAATATGAGCAAAATAATGCAAATTGTAGCGAAATTCTGCATTTATTTCTATGAGAAAAATATTTTTTCTTTTGAATAAAGAACCAAATTTCAAAAAATATATATATGAACGCAATATCAGCTGTTTATAGTTCTAATATTAAAATCAGGTTTTAACTTCAACTGTGAAAATTGTATTAACTTCAGGTCTGGTAAGTTTGTGTTTTCTAAAACTGACTTGAAATGAAAGTAAATTGACACTTACTGGCTGTTTGTACAATTGTATTGAAGAAGTAACAAAAAAAACTTACAATAGAATTTGTTTTTGTTTGCATTATTAGTTTTCTTCGCTGACATCTTAATTATTCACTGAGTGTGAGGAAAAAATAATAAAAAAAAAAATAAACAACAAACATTAGCATATAGAAATTTTAGCTGTAAAATTCATATTTACATACAAATTTATTATATAGAGAGCATGATTTAAGTTAAATCAACCAAAAACAAACAAAAAAATTAATTATAAATTATCTATATGCTTTTCGAAAAAAAAAACAAATAAAATTTGCTTAAAATAACACACAAGTAGTCATTAATCGTCATTGAGTTGTAAGAAAATTTTAAGATAAGTATATATGTATGTACTTAAATCCGTAAAATTGTCATTATAATTTATTAATGAAAACCTTGTACGAATACGAAAAACAAACGAAAACATTAATTATAATCCAACTCAAAATTACATTTCCTTTAATACTCCTTTATTACACAAACACAGACACACACCCATACACCTAAACAAAAACCAAAATGCACTCCTCCTATGAACTCAATTTCTTACTGTTTTTTATCTACAGAATTGCTCATTTTCCAACACACACAGACACTATAATATCCAATTAAAAAACCAAAGAGTTTCTTTACTGCATTAATTTTCAACACTAAAAAATAGGAAAGAAAAACAACAAACAATATTTAATTCTTTAAAATGAAAATTGTGTTTATGTGTTTCATTTAAAAACAAAAAGCAACTATTTCGTATAAAAATAAGAGCAGAACAATTGTTTATTTATAAAAAGAGATTATTGAATAAAGAAATAAAAATCATTTTATGCTAAATAATTAATTTCAAATTAGTGTTTCATTGTATTGAAGATACATATTTCCGAAGTTAAGCGAGTTGCTTATGTATGTAATTCAAATTAAATCAAATACATACACGACTTATGTTGTTTTCTTCTTCAACCTATTTCACAAAAATAAAGTGAAATTTTTCTCGTTCTATTGCACTGTGTGACAGCATTTTTTGACAGCCTCATGTAGGCGCAAAACAAAGTCAAACTGCATATTTAGTTTTCCATTTCCTAAAATTTTCCCGTTTCTAAAGAACTTAACATGTCTTATGGATGATGTTTAAAATATTTTTTTTCCATTATTGATATCAAAATAAAGGGAAGACTATATAGAATTTAATAAAAAGATTTTCTTTTTTTTTCTTGGACCGGCACTCAGGGGATGACCCCTACAGATGCTGTACATTGTGCCGGAACTGTAGGCCAAAAGTACGTGGTGCGAGCCGCTACCAAATCGACCGCAAATGGATGCGCTCTTAATGATGATAGCGAATGACCGGGTTTCGGGAACAAGTTCCCTGATCTCATTAGAACACTGCCCATTATAGTAACGATAGAACAACGAAACGCACCCCAAGTTGCGACGATGCTCAAGGTAGTCAATAGAGTTGGGTACCCTACTATCTGCAATGAGTTTCTTCGCTTTTTCCTGTACACGATTAAAATAGTCTTTGAAGCACTGCCCCTTACATTAGAGCTGTATTCCATATTCGTTCGCACGTAGGCGTCCCCTGAACAAAACTTGACAAAAAAATATAAAATGTAAAAAATACTCAGCCACAGCTGCCCCAATTCTATGAGTTATTACCAGTAATTCGAATAACTGAACACTAAACCAACCGGCATATGGCAAAATTAAAAACAGTCTTTCACCCATTGCAAAGAATTGAATGTCGTTTCACACATGATGTGAAATAAATCACTAAACAAAGTAATTAATAGCTTTTACTACCACAAATATTTTAATAAAAAACAGACGGCTAAAACCAATTGAAAAAATAAACAAAAAAAAAGTTAAACAAATTGCCGGAGTGCTGCAAATAAAGTGTGGCCTTGCAGCAAGTGGTCTGGTGTCAATTGATTGGTCGTCGATTGGATAACAAACAAATGCCAGAATAAAACTTTTAATTTGTAGGGGGAAAAATTTATAAATATTTTATTTATAAACGCAGTATAAAAAATAACAACAACTTAGCAACAAAGAAAATTGCAATTCATTTAAAAAAATGTGCAAATTTCTTATCCAACTTTAAACGGAAATCAATATGAAATGGTGAGTGCGACAGTGCCAAAGGAAAGAACTACAAACACAGTGAGTAGCAGTTTTTTTTAACTGAAAAGGTTTCTTGATAGGGCAATGGATTCTAGTTAATGAGTTCGAAGATCACGAAGAGTGCAGTTAAAATTAGAAACTATTACGTTTATTTTCTAATAACTATCTTCCGCGGGAAGTTTCGGCGATGGACAGCAAAGTCAATCGTTTCGCATATTTTTTCGTTATTAATCAAATGATTGTAATTTCTTCGTGATAAATGAATGAAAATTTGCATTAAAAACATATGAAAATGGAATTAAGTAATTAAAGGGGCAATTAAGAAATACCCATTACTAATTATTTCACTTGCGTAGTTGGCCTTTAATGACACTGTGCAACACGAAAAAAAATATCAAGTTTCTACCAACTGATTCTAGTAGAGGGGCCTAAAAAAAGATACACGTTACCAGCCTTTTACAAGTTTTCGTCGGTAACTCGTTTTACGGCCGTTTTAAATGTTCGTCCTTGTATAGTAAGCCGACCCACAAGACGATAAACCGGAAGGAAAAGCAATCATTTCCTGAACCTAAATATGTTGATAACTGCCTAGAACTGCCTAGAGGTAAACGAAAAATGTTTTAAATAATTGCTTTAAGTTTTTGCGCATTTCTGGTGTTAAACTTGGATTTTGGTTTTTAGAGTGTTCGAACTCTTATAGTAAAATTGTATGGAAAACAATTTCGTAGAATATCTCAAAGAATTATATTTCTGTGCTAAAGCTGATTTTGGAAATTTTGCAACAACCCATCAAAAATGGACAAAAAAAACCCATTCTCTGAAGAGGTAGAGCGTTAATATATACAGTGTCAGTTCGATAATCCGAACAGATATAGTTTCACCCTCTGTCCGGATTACTGGATTGTTCGAACTGCAGTTAAAAAATTTTATAAACTCTATTTATAATTTATTATTACTTTTTATTTCTAAAAAAAATTCAGTTCAGCAACAAAAAATAAATAAGTATTCTTAAGGATTTCTTTATGTGCCCCGTAGCCTATTGCATGAGCATTACTCTTGTCAATCTGGAGGTGGGGGTTCGATTCCCGGCTTGTACATGGGTGTATCTTGTGGTATCACAATGAAACTAAGCTCTGGCCTAAGTGGGGCGTTCTCCTTCGGGCAGGGTCCGCCACCTTACATAACAGAATTAATTTACGGAAAACATGTAAAATCTTATTCTAAAAGTGATTAAAAATACTTCTTGCTTGAAAAAATATCTTATTTTTGTTTGGATACGCATATCTCTATGCAAGTAATCTGCTCTATTTTTAAGTAATTTTAAAAATAAAATTTCCTTTCCTGTCGCCTTTTTTTGTTTTCGCATTCCTCTGTTCATGCTCATGCACAAATGTAGATGCAAAATAACGATAAACTATTAATAAAAAAAAACGTTTGTCCGTAATACAGAGATAAAATGTATAAACTGTCCGAAACATTGATTTGGCCGTATTACTGGATAGTACGGACTAGCGAGTGCCCGAATTAGAGGGGTTGTACTGTACGAACAAAATGTTCCTTGTACTGTTCTGAAAAATCTTGTGAACACTTCATATACCAATAAACGATTTTCGATTTTTTCACACGATTTTCTATGTCGGATAACTATACAAGGACGGAAATTTAAAACGGCCGTTAAACGAGTTACAGATGTAAACTTTTAAAATGCCGATACACGTATTTAAAAAAAATCCATTTCGTTGTACAGTGTTATTTTAAGTTTTTTTTGGTTTTTTTCTCTTACGCAAATGCATGAATACAAAGTCACACACAAACAGTGTGTAAAAGTTACAAACTGGGACCTTGACTGACAGCCGTTGGAGATGTCAATTTGTAATATAAATTTTATTTGTTTTTGAAATCAGTTGGGTGAACTTAAGATTGATATATGTATATGTATGTATGTATGTATGTATATTTATGGGTTAAGTGATAATTAGGAAAAAGATGAAAATATACATACACATACATATGTATGTATGTACATACGAGTACATGTTACATCGTTATGTGCTCGAATAATAAATGTAAAATTATGTAGACAAAATGAAATATTTAAAAGTTAACTAAAAGAAAGCTTCTTGTGTCAATATTATTATTATTTGTAGACATTAAAATTATCTAAAAATTTTAATTTGTGTCACTCGCTTACCGCGTGTCATTAATTAACGTTTTGGACGTGCTGTGAAGGATTAGTTTATTACGAGTTCAAAATAAAGTTGTTTGTTAAAAATTTATTTAAAAGTGTGTCATTTATTTAAATCTGGTTGTGTAATTTATTATTTACCAAATATGAGAAATATGCGAACATTCACGAATACGTATAAACGCAGCTGGTATTTCGAAGAGTGTTTGACGAGATCATTACGCGACTTTTTCTAATCGTCAAAACGATTGTAATTTTATTTAGCTTTTCCAAATGATGATTTTGCGAATTAATTTGAAGATTGTTAGACGAGTGAATTGTTGTTTAGGCACTTTGACGAATATTGGAATATTGGTTTTTTTTTAACTTGGGCCAACACTCAGGAGATGACCCCTACACATGTGATGCATTGTGCTGGGACTATAGCAAATGGATTGTAGGAGAAATGACAGGAGGTGAAGCTTCACTATCTTACAACACTGCTTTTGCACGTTATTTGTTTTTATAGCAGTGTTGTAGCGTCTCTAATGTCAAGGAGACGTATTAAATTTGGAAGCTTCTTTTTTGCTAGTCTTTTTTAGTAATTATTTCACTTCACTGGTGCTACTCAATGCCGACGAAGGAGGGCGTTCTGATGTGCCTGTGGATTGGTTACAGCTGAAGCTGGTACTGTTCAGTGACCAGTGGCTATGCCTTTGTCACTGAAAACTTCCGACAACAACTGACACAAGACATCGCCACTCTCGCGATGACTTGAAGACTGTTCTACGAGTAACGTATACTCGTCGTTTAAGCATTATGGCGATCATTGAAAGATTGTTATTCCACTACAATAGAAGTTTACTCAGTTGAGTGAAGCTTTTGCGAGTTTGAGGGATGCATGTTGAACAAGAGAATCAAATCAGTATATTTTATATTTATCCAAAATTGCGACTTAGGCATTCTAGCTGCCTAAGAAGATCATCGATTCAATTCCCCGTCAAAGTAAACATGACTATCAATTGTCTGTGATTACACAATGCATATGAAGGGAACGTCGACTGATCACTGGCTCAAAAGTTTAGCTAGAACTTATAAGTTTGATTCTTTTCAACTCATCATCGTAGAAGACTCGTTAAGGCGATTGTTTCAAAGTTCGCTTGTATTAGGAACATAATCATCGCCGTACACGATTGTTTTCGGCGCATCACAGACTATGAAAATGGAAGTGCAGCCATCATGATACATTTTCTCTCTTCTCAATGCCAAATCGACTCCCACTACGCATTACAGAGAAAATTCGATATTCGGCCGAACAGCACGTTTGTGGAATAGACTATCCGCAGAGGTCTTTCCTGTCACTTTCGACGTGGGAAAATTCAAATAGAGTATTCATAAACACTACTCCTTCTATCCTCTCTTCAAAACTTTATTTTCTAGTTCCGGCACAAAGCATCGCATGTGTAGAGGTCATCCCCTGAATGCCGGTCCAAGAAAACCACATTTACTACCGCTGTTAAGTGGTTTACAGTGCTAGGTTAACGTGAAAAGAGCTCTGTTAAAATAAATGGTTTGTGTCTTGTGAGTTAAATATATTTATATATATATATTTATCTTCGCACACATTAAATATGTATTTAAGCAGATGTGTGTGGTAATATTTGCATAAAAACAATAATCACCGCAAGTGCTGCAAGCAACGCATGACTGCATAAAATAAAAAATTTTCCAAGGAAATATAAATAAATTTTATATGTACGTACATATATATGTACGTATTTATATATGTCTGCAGTACGTAAATATGTATTTATATATAACAATGCATGGAAATTGTATTCATGTACGGTTTAACGAGTATATCCAAATTATATGCTACGCCTATTTAATATTTATTTGCTACAGTAATTTTTCATACTCCCAAAGGGTATTTCATTCATATTACTGCTGGGTTCTGTCATCGCTTTTATTTTTACTCCAAACATCCTAATGTATTATCATTTATCAGTCATGTTCTGAAAATCACTTTTCAGCAAAGTCCCTAACGTTTTCAATTCACTTGGTAGTTTTTGGGACTGCCGTATGTATGGCGAACGTTATAATAAATTACGTAGGTAAGCAAATGTGCTCTTTATTAATTTTCTTGAACAATTAGTTGTTTTATTTAGAAAATACTTAAGAATAGTGGAAAATTTAGAGACATATTTTCTGCTGTGAAAAAGTATATGTGCTTTCTTATGTTCTTTGTTCCAGCTCAGAGTGCTATTAGGCTAAGAAGAACTGTGTGAAGAACACTTCAGGGAATCCGGTGTGGCCATAACAGAATTTTCCTAATCACGCTTTATTTCGGACTTCCTGTTAGATATCTCCACTCGATGTCTATCATACTGAGCTGATATGCAATGCCCGATATAGGCGCTGTGGGACGTATTGGAGAAGGAGACAGTTGTACATATTCTCTGCGAATGACCGGATCTGGTTAGGTCGAGGCTGAGATAGTTTGGAGCGCCTTTACTGCACACCTTGGAGCTGTGCTCTAACTTGGACCTGGCAGACTTATTGGGGTACGTTAACATTACCTACCGTGCTACTTAACCAACCCACCTTGATCGACTGCCTTTTACCCTAACCTAAACTTAGTGATATTTTTTGTGATATGAGGTTTGTTCTTCATAGACAAAATGAACAACGCAACGATTTTCTTGTGTTTTAGAATTTTTTTTTAATACAAACACTAAAAAAATTACCCTATAAATATAATAAAAATTGTACAAGAATGCCAGTTCAAGGACAATTTCGCTAAATACAAATAAATATTTATGCAGTAAAATTTTATGAAAATTTTGCATTTAATTAAGCAAATTAGAGAATTGAAATAAAATATTTTAAATATTCTTTTGAACTAGCAGCTACAATTGGAGAAAAATAAAACTTGGCTTCTTTGGGAATCTGTTAATAATGTACACTTAATTGTGGTCTTACCCTATAGCTATGTGCGTTTTCCGTTAATTAATTTTCATGTAGATAAAAATTTAAATTATCTTTTATTAACTTCAGAAATATTTATATGCTGATATTTTTTTAATTATAAACTTTTTTAACGTTTAACATTTAAATTTGACTGCACTATTACACTCTTACTATCACCTGAATTTATTTGAAATAACACTGCAGATAATGTGACTACCCCATAGATGCATGAAAAGTTTAGTCCGCGGAGACCTAGGACTAGTCCAAGCTTAACTCAATATATGGTCTATTTTCATATTCATATTTATTTTTATATAAAAATAAGTCTTTCTGATAAAAATACATAAATAAATTTTAAGACAGCTTTAAGTCAAATCAAATCGTGTAAAAGCAGAATGAAATAGGTTTTGAAATCGCGTAAAAAAGTTCCCGTCAAAAAAGAATTGATTAAAAATGTGTTTTTAATTTTATTGTAATTGATGTTAGTGGGAACGATTTGGTAAGATTTTCCTATGCCGAGAGTTTTGAATGGAAAAATGTTCAAATAACATATAGAAAACTTAATATACAACAACTACATCCATACATATGTATGTGCATGATAATGATTAGCCATAAAAGAAAGTTTACATAAAAAGTGGTCTAAAAATTGCATGTTCACTAGTGAAAATATTTATAAAAGTGCGAATGTATTTGACATCTGACACGAACACACTTTGTAAGTTAGTACTGGCAGTATTTTGCGCTGACACTTCATTTTTTTATAGTGCTGCTCATTTGCTGTAGTTGTTGTTGTTGCTATCATTACTTTTGTTATTTTCTCAGAGTACTACATCAGTTGTACAGAGTTCAATTTAGTTGTTGCAAACATGAACTAACGATGAATGTATACAAACTTACTGCTTATAGTAGTTCAAGGTAAAATCATCACAAACTCGTAATTTTTTTTATATTTATTATGTATTCTACAGTCTTGTAGGTCTATGGGTTATTGTTTGCGTACTTGCATATGCATGCCGACACCAGTGATGCCAATTTAATTATTTTCTGGCTAAATTTAGCCATTTTTCATTCCGTTTAGCGAGAAGAAAACGCTTGAAGCAATCAGCATAATTTCTTTATTTCTCCTACGGAATTTCTCATCTGTCTATCTTAATGCACTTCTACGCCAAAACTAATCCACTATTTTCCATTAATATTTTTTCAATTATAGGCCAAACATTGCCTGAGATTGGGGTGATAACGCAAAATATTAATCATATACCGAAAATTGTACCCTCACGAAAATATGCGAATGGGATCCCGCAACATCACGCGACTCAATGTTTCAAGCTTACACAGCAAAGCATGCCCGATCATGCGCCCTCTTCTGTAATTATGGCTGATCTAAATATTGCGGACACATAAGCTCTTGATGTTCTTGGAATGAAAGTTTTGTGTGATGTTCGAAGGACTGAGCTCATTTTTCAGGTTTCATAACTATTTGTGGTAGGTTATTTAAAAAAACCCAAATATTATATATTATTTATCAGCCCTATAATAAAGATTTTCCGAAATTCTTTTTAAAATTTGCTTACGCACTGTAGAATCTGTTCAAAGCAAAAAAAAAATATATGCTGAAGTGTCTTTCTTTTATAACAATTGTCTGATTTTTATTCTTTTATATTAATTTTCCGTTCGTTGTAAAATAAAATTGTCATGCATTGTTGCTTAAACGACCATTGTTGGGTATCGTGTTTTTTTTTTTTAGATTTTCTTGTAAAATCTATTCGATTTGTTTCTCTTGACAATTAATTAAACGGCGCAGCTCTTTAACACAAGTTATTCAAAATACTTGTAGTAACTAAATAGTTAGTTGTGCACGTAATTTTTAAATATACATACATATCGCTCATTTACTCAAACAACTTAATAACTAAAAAATATAAAATTTGAATTAATATTGCTGAATAATTTTTTATATCGGTTGTTATCTTGTTGAAACGATTCATACAAATATCGTCAAAACTCAGCTCGTGACAGAGGAATATCTTTTAATTTCTCCATTAAGGGGTATGGAAATGGAAAACTTTAAGTACGTCTTTTACAAAACAATTTTTGTTTTAGTTATGACGTTGTTTGAGTAAATGAGCGATATGTACTTAGATACATATGTATGTATGTTTTCTTTTCTATAATTTCATTTTCACTCAACTTTTTTTGGTTGGTTTGTTTTTGCAATGAACTTGACCTTTCCAATGGCGTAAATATGTCCATCAGAGTGTGTCGTTAGCTGGCATAAATATAAAAATAATATAACAATGTTCTTTTTAATATGTTTTTGGTTTGATTTATAATGGCAATAAATAGTGCAATTTTTCTCAGACTTGTACGCACACAAGTTTTTATTTAAGCCAACGGAAACATTGATTAATCAGTACGATTAACATTTATTAAGAATTTTTAAATTTCTCGCCAAAAATAATTCAATTAACTAATGCTTCTTGAATGCCAATTAGAATAATTAAATTGCAAGTTCTTAACAAGGATCTTATCATGAAGAGAAGACAGGAAAATGACGGGAAATACTCTTACGCAAGGAATCTTGTCCTCCAATACAAATCAACAACCAAGTGGAACCTCAACATTCAGAGGTAAATTAACTCAGAGTTCATATAGATCGACGAATGATATGGACGTCAACATGGATTGATGTAAAATTTAATTAAAAGTAGTACAGATCTATACACACCCATAGTCTAGGCGGGAATCGAATCCGCAAGAAACATATTGATAGACTAATGCCCATGCAGTAGGGAAAGGGGCGCACTGCCACTTTCATTCTCCATACAAGAGTTAAAAATTTTAAAAATACTTATTACGTTTATAAGAATTATAGACCAAATTTAAAACTGGACTTATTTAAAAAAAAAAATAAATATCGGTTAGAAGCAACTCTAACATAAGAGGCGAGTTCTGTCTTTGGAACATTAGTCGGAACTTGCTACTCAGGCAGCTCGCCTCTATGTTGTATAGGACAGTGGCATACGCCGATGGGATTGCGGTGATGGTAACTGGCAAACATCTTGATATCGTTTCACAGCGTATGAGGGAGGCGCTGAGGATCATCAGTAGGTGGAGTACTTGAAGGGGGTCACTGTAAATCCCCGGTAGGCGCGGAAGTACTAGATGTTTTTTTTCTTCCAGCTTCCGTCCCTGGAGGGGTTGGAATTTGAACTGACGGACTGTCACGGATTCCAAACTGTAATGGCGGCTGAACGTTTAATCTAGGAAGAACAGGACCGCTGTGGCCATATATGGGTATAGGATAGCTGTCGGATTGAGGAGGAGGAGACGGCGCAACACATCCTCTACCATTGCCCTGTCCTCTCGACACTTGACTGTCTCGAGTGGATATCGAGTAGCCAACGCTCATCGGGCGACACAATGGTACCAGGCTTTGAACCCAAGTGGGTCGGACACAATAAGTCTGATGTGATACCTAACCTAAGATAACATAACCCTAACACAAACAACAAATGCACTCAATTTAAAGGTACAGCACTCAACTCCTTGAATTGGAAATTACCGAGGACCTTACAGCCTACTTCAGTGATAATTTTTATTTTCTTCTTTTCATAAGTCAACTGTTTCGCATTTGAATATTTCCATCTTCATCTCAAGTCATTAATATTATTAAAAAAGAAAGAAAAGAAATTATTAACACAAATGTTTTCCAAGTAGATAAGTATTTCAAAAAATTTTTATCAATAGAACAACAAACACATAATTATTTCCAAAAAATAGATCAACTAATGGGAGTAGATTAAAATAGAACAACATGCAGATGTAGAAATTATTATAAATAAAGCAAACAGCAGCTCACTAATTAGATTTTACAGGTAGAAAAAAGTATTGTTTGGGCTTTGTTACAACACTCTTACAAATTTATGTATATTTTCGGTGTGTATGTATGTACATATGTATGTCTATCAGAGCTTTTAATAAATGAATTATCTGAGTATTTCAAGAGCGGCATGTTTATTATTTCAAGAACTTGATTCTGCAGTAAGAAGTTTTATAATTCTTTGGGAACTATGTAGAAAATTATCGAATTTAGCAAATTCACATTTCTTATCGCATAATCGTGTTATGGCGCTACTCCAATATGAGTGACAAACAAACGTTGAACATTTAAGTTTTGAAAGGAATCAATTGGTTGAAAGTATGGCTGCCTTCCTAAACATCTGTATGCAATGTCAAGAAGTGTTTCAGTAAAACAGACATATTTTACCAACCTTGCAAATCATGAATTGTCATTTTAAACTTTGTAAATACCGTCGACGTTTCGTAACATTTGTTTGCTTTGCATTATAAAAAAAAAACAAAGTTTATTTGTGCATCTACTGAGCATCTGATGACTTTAGGAATGCCATAAGGTTGCGTTTAGGAACATGAACATTGGCACATTGCCAAGCAGCTGACGTTTAAGAAGGCAGCCTATATCAAGAATTATGTACGAGTACATATTTTTTGTAGACGTACCACTTTTATGCGCGAGTATAAGTCAATAGGATATTCTGGGTGGGTTTTTAACATCGAGATTAATCTTAGTTGCGAACTATGTTACTCAACTAATCTGGGAACAAATTTAATTGAGTAATAATTGTGTTTGCCATTTGTAAGTGGAGGCATAGCCCTCTGCGAGTGATGTGGCAGTGTAACAGGCACCAATAAACAGAGAAACGCCTTTTGCGCCATTATTTTGCAAACATCGACTCTCTCGTTCTCATTACCTTCTTTTTATATATTGATGTCTATATTAGTGGGTCCGTGAGGCAATAACTAGGTGGCATTACTACACCAACAAATACAACATTACAACAAAAAAAAAGGAATTTTTGTTTGTGCAAAGACACGACTGATGTCAAAAGTTATCAAAGCATTACCCAAAGCACGCTGGTTTGTGCAGCCACACAAACATTAAAGAATATAAAACGAGTGGACTTCCTACATAAGCTTAGGGTTGAAAAGCAGAGAAAAAAATCGTCATCTAGCTCTAGTAATGCCACCTAGTTATTGCATCACAAGTGGGTTCAAAGCGATTGAAGCAAGCAGACGCGTCGGTGTGAGTCACAAGTTTCGCTTACGCTGTGCCAGACTTAGTATAGAACTTGTGTAGTGTATAGCCGGCACACTAATGCAACCCAACTGATGAAACCATACCGGTTGCACATTCAATGCCCGGAGTAGAAGCTGTGGGGACACTTTGGAGAGGGAGACTGTTGCGCATTTTCTCTGTGAATGCCCGGGCTGGCTATGTCGAGGCTGAGATTTTTTAGGGCAACTTCGGGCTGTGCTCTCGGTTGGACCTGACGGCCGTTTTGAGCTACGTGAACGGCACAGGGTGGCTGTGACGGTGTATTAATAATGCATAAATACCAATATATGTATGTAAAACAGATACACAATTTCGATGACTGCCGGACGGGACAAAATTCTCAAAAAGACAATACTGAATGCCTTACTTCACTCAACAGCTGGTAAGTGGAATTCCCCTTTCAAGCATATAGGTTAGGTTAGGTAGGCAGGTCGGCGGTGAAAATAAAGAGCATATAACTTCTGACGGAAATTTATAAATGTTCACTTGATTAGAACCGATTTTTCAATATGTGCATAAAGAAATAAAACATTTTAACTTACCGATTTTATTAATGTTTATTTAACCTAAAAAACAAATTTTTTTATTATTAAATTTTTTACTATGAAATAAATATTATTAAGAAATGTGTAGTGTACTTATTTTCAATATTTCTTTTATTTCACTACTAAAATATAAATTTTTAACATTACACAGGCGATAAAATTTCCAAATTCATTGCTGAATTTAAAAAAAAAATCGATATGACAGACAAATTTTTAGTATTACGATACTACGATATTATTTTCCTTTTTAATTATATTTTTTTCTTCAATAATGCTTAAATAATGAATTGTTTTTCGGTACAATTTCTATTTAAACATTTGACATAAATTTTCTTCTTGGACCAGGACTCAGGAGATGTCCATGCGTGCGTGGTGTTATGTTGGCGTACTACTTTTTATGTTAAAGAAGAGCCATTTCACATATTATGTTACTTCGCCCACGTTTTATTGTTCAAATGACGACACGACGTTAGCGAAAACACAATGGAAAAATTTGACGATTTGAACAGCGGTTCTTCTTCCAAATTAGCTATGATCACAGAACTAGGTTTAAAAAGCGTTGACAATAACACTGTCCACCTCTAATTTTTTGGTAAACCCTCTCCAACACTTACTCTTCAAATATTTTTTAAAATGCATTCCACAAATAGAAAATCTGCATACGATGAATAGTACGTTCTTCAAGTTGTCTTGGGTATTCCACTATAAGAAAATTATGGATGTCTTTGGAATTCGAAATTCAATGTTTCAACAAAAAAGATAATTATTTGCAGCGCTCAGGAAATGTCACGTACGTGAAGGTATGAAGATAAATTCGTGAGTTAAGTACATCCCACACTGCTGTTTTTCACTTTTTTATCTTGGACACTGTTTCTAGTTCCGTGGCCTACAGAATCGCCTAGAACACGGACACATTCCCATAATGTTGGGAGTATACAATATTCGGATAGAAGGACAGAGAAGGTTTACTTTTAAAAATTCTAACAATAGTTATATTCCATGCATATATGGTTATATTGGGTTTTAAATAATTAAAACCCTTTTACATTGTAATACTGAGTAATACGACATGCGAAAAACAGAAATCTAATAGGAAAGTAGTGTAAAAACAACATGTTATGAATCTGACAAAAATACGGATGGGAATTTGACAGTTGTCTATTTTTGTAAAATTTTCAAAAAGATTATACTTTCCATTTTATCAGGGATATGCTTTTGCATTAGCAACAAAAGAAAATAACAAAACAACAACAAAAATCATTTGCTTATGAACCGGTTTTGTTCTTACTACTTATACTTTTAATTTTATTTCAAGGTGATAGCGTGAAAGCAAAATGTAATATTACTTTAGATTTTTTGGCAGTCGCACCAAATCTCATTAGATTTCTCTCTCACAAAGTATAATGAAAGCAGGATAGTGTGAAAGAACCGTTAGTGATTACTACGTGCTTCTCATATAACACAACTGACAAATCGCAATAGCATACCGGTTCGAATTTCAGTTGATAACAATGTCGAACAGAATGCTGGATTGGTGTGCTTGTTTTTTAAATTCTACTGGCTAACTGATCACGTCTGGAACCGTACCAAAAAAAGGATGCACTCACCTTGGGGCGATACTACTCCCACTTAAAAAATGTTCCACCCGAGCGTTAGGAAAAAAAGAAGTTATTCTTTTAAAGCCCTGTCTCTCATGAAATAGATAATCAGAAATGATGTTAAATTCTTAGTACGTTTGTAATACAAAGCTAGTTAGGGACTAGTCAAATTCTAGCAGCAATACTAAACGCAACTTGAGCTGCAGCAGTTTTTACAAATTCCCACAATTATCTAATTGATGAGTTGTTCTATCAGATGCTTAAATATTTGATATTGTGGTTGTATTGATACTCATAAACAAATATTTTTTTAGAATTTTAAATAGAATTTTTATAAGTTTTCAATACAACGTTTTAGCATCTAGAATCTAGATTCTAGATAGAAATAGTGAGCGCACGTGAGCTCATAGCGTCTCATTTATTTGTTAGCGCATGAATTAACAAGCTTTAGTGGAATAATGAGAAAAATAAAAAAAACTTTAGGGCTCGACATTCAGCGAGACTAAAAGAGAATTATTCGTTTTTTCATTTTACGCGTTTGTCTCGGACAAAAACAATTTCGAACAAAAGCTGTAACAAATTGCTAACTTTCAACACAACATTTCCATAAATCTCTGCATGCATATGAACGTGTATATGTGTATGCATATGCATGTATGTAAATCTACACATGTGCAAGTCTAGTAAAGTTTAATGCGCATTGAAATCACAGAAGTATTACACACAGCCGTTTGCTTTTTTTTTTGTATCATCAAAATATCATTGAAAGAAAGATCAGTTCAATTCACACACAAATGCAAAACAACGACCACCATCAACAACACAATGACAAAATCAAAAGCTAACAAACACAGCTTAATTAAAAAAAAAACTAACAATATTTGTTAGATATGTAGATATAGGGGTTGGAAATTTAACAATTAGTTGATGTTTAACTTTGGCAACAAACAAGCACTTCAAAAACAATCGGTTGAAGAACGTTAAATAGAACTAGAAAACAATTTTAAAAATACTCGTATCTACTGATAATGGCGGGAAGTTGAAATTTTAATTTTGTAAAACATTTCGATTTCAATAAAAGTGCAAATTTTAATAAAAAAAAAGTAAAGTAAGAATATGTTTGATGTAAAACAATACTTTGGATGTTTCATACAAAAAAAAATATATATGAATGTATATGTAAATGTGAAATTAAAAAAAAAATACGAGTATTTACAAAATAACAATTTCTGAAAAATATTAAAAGAAAAAAAATTTAAAATATAAAATCGGAAAATAAATACTCAATTATTTATGGTTGTAGAAAATATTAAAAAAAAATTTAAATACCTTTTAAAAAAATACGTTAAAAATACCAGTTAATGTTTCGCAATAAACAATTGTTTATTTATATTTAATCCATAATTGGCGGACTTGCGTAATAAAAAATTAGCACAAACAAAAAATTAATTAAATAAATGTGATGTGGAAAATTTTTAAATATCTACCTGCTATTAATTACAAATTTAAATTTTTCGACTTCTAACAATAACAATTAATTATAATTTTACATTCACACTATACTCGTATGTCTGAATTTTTAAAACTCTTCTAACTGGAATCAAGTGCGCGTTGAAATGTTGTTTTTTTTTTTAATAAAAATTACAAAGTAGAAATATGTTCTAATTAATTTACATATCAATCGAGTGACTTATAGTTTTTGGTTGGAATTTAACACACGACCCCCCTCACAACCGCCCACTGATAGAACAGAAAAATCAGCAATGTTTTACAAAAAGAAAATTTTTAAATTGTGTAAAACAATTAACGTTGAGGTATGAACAAAATTCATATTTGATTTCATTAAAACGAAACGAGAAGATTATCGATGCGTTAGTATTTCTTATGTTTATTGAGTCACAATTCTCACTAAACATTTTAAAAATTTATTTTGGAAAATGTTTATTTTTTTTTATTTATGATAACGTGCAAAAAATCAGAGTTGTATGATAGTGAAAGTTCACCACATGCCATCTCTCTCTATATTCCTTTCCTCTATGCACCGCATGGGTGCTGGTCCTAGATAATAAATAAATAAATTATCTCTGTAATATTTTTTGCGTCCTTTGCTATTCTCTGTCCTTCTATACCTACCCTTCTGCTTGGTTTCTTTTTTTTATGCCATTTTCAAATATTCAATCGACTGAAAGAAAGTGAACTTCTTAACGTCTGTAGGTGGTAGGAGGTAAACTATACCAAGTAACATTTTGTATATTTTACAGTAGACCGCAAAAACATGTTGAAAATTACAAATAATGCATCTCTGTATTCAAAGTTTCCCTTACTCCGAATATTTTATATAACTGTAATATTATTTTCTTTTATTTCTGTGACATGCTTAATAAAATTATGTCAGATATACAGAAAGAAGTAAAATCAATGTTCAATTAAAATAATAATTAGTTTTAATTGAAAAAAATTTTAAAATTTGACCATTGTGATTGCACTTACTTGAGAGAATACCAAAATCAATTAAAATAAACGGGGATTCAATTAAATTATTTATTGAGGAAAAAAATTTTTCTGAGCGAAGATTTAATGGGCAAAATTTAATTTTTATTTTTTCTGTGTACTTATTAAAATAATGTTATCGGTACTGTTCAATCCCCTACATTAGATAGAACTTATTGGAATTTACCTACTGATAGAGGAAAAACTTCTGATTCAAAAAAAATGTCACTTAGTGCAGTTCACCTTCCACCTATTTATACGTTTTCTAATTCGTTTTTTTTTAATCGACAAATCTAAAAATCTTTAAAAAAAATTTGTCTCTTTTATGTATTTATATTTTTATAAATTTCGATTTCTAAACATATTATTACTTGAAAATGTAAACGTCTAGTTTTAATATAAAGGGTGGTTAAATTTCAAGGGCCGATGTTGATTTTGAATAAAACACAAACTATTTAGGAAATTATTGTAATTTTCTTTTATTATGATATATTGGTATTACTCAATTATGTATGGAACAAAATATCGGCCAAATGGGCGCCGCGACCACGGCGGCACACCTCCATCCGATGGTCCAAATTTTTGATGACCCTGAGGCATAATGGAGGTTCTATACCGTTAATGTGCCGAATTATCTCATCCTTTAGCTCTTGAATTGTTGCTGGCTTATCGACGTACACCTTTTCTTTCAAATAACCCCAAAGAAAAAAGTCCAACGGTGTCAAATCACATGATCTTGGCGGCCAATTGACATCGCCATTACGTGAGATAACACGGCCATTGAATTTGTTGCGCAAAAGCGCCATTGTTTCGTTAGCTGTGTGGCAAGTGGCACCGTCCTGCTGAAACCACATATCGTCCACATCCATATCTTCCAATTCGGGCCATAAAAATTTTGGAAAAAATACGGCCCGATGATGCCGCCAGCCCATAAACCGCACCAAACAGTCACTCTTTGTGGGTGCATTGGTTTTTCGACAATCACTCTTGGATTCTCATTCGCCCAAATGCGGCAATTCTGTTTATTGACGAATCCACTGAGGTGAAAATGTGCCTCATCACTGAAGATGATTTTCTTCGAAAATTGATCATCCACTGTTGCCGTGGTCGCGGCGCCCATTTGGCCGATATTTTGTTCCATACATAATTGAGTAATACCAATATATCATAATAAAATAAAATTACAATAATTTCCTAAATAGTTTGTGTTTTATTCAAAATCAACATCGGCCCTTGAAATTTAACCACCCTTTAGAATTAAATTTGGGTCCAATAAGAAAAATCTTAAAAAAAATTGGGCAATATTTAAAATATACGAGTACATATTTCTTACAGAATTTTGACTAATATTAAATAATTGAAAGAATAGTTACATATTTATTTTTCCGTTTTCTGCTACCAACATCTTATTGAAACAAAATAAAAAAGGAACAGACTTATGTCCAAATTCACTGTCATTAGTTAACTAATAGCAATAGTTTAAACAATAATATTTGATTCACAGCTTTTTGTTTACTATTAGTTAAACCACGAAATGTCATTGGTTAACTAATAGTTAGACAACAGCTCATTAGTAAATTATTATTAGTATTTTTGTTTTCATATCATCTACCATAATATAATATATACATATATATATTATATATCAGTTTTTATTTTCGAGAATATTTTGGTTTTCCCGAACCAATTTCAGCAGCAATTCACTATCTTGCGTGGTAAAATTCGATGAGCGATGAGTTTGTTTTATCCATTTTAAAGAAATAATACAACAAATGTAGACAAAAACCATAGGTTATAACAGTGCTACCAATATTGAAAATTAAAAGATTGTTCGGGTTACCATGGTTATACTGAGAATGTTAGTTTTTTTTTTTTATCTGGGACCAGCACTCAGGAGATGACTCCTACACATGCGAAGCATTGTGATGGAACTATAGGAAAGGGATAGTAGGAGAAATTAATTATTAATTAATTATTTTTATTTTTGCAGCTCTGCTTTCGCACGTTCTTTGTTTATACTCGTAGCAGTGCTGAAGCTTCGGTTCAGTAGCCATTTTTAATATTGTTTTACTTCGCTGGTGCTACACAATACCGGCGAAGAAGGGCGTTCTGATGCGATTGTGGATTGCTATCAGCTGAAGCCGGTATTGTTCAGTGACCAGTGACTATGCCTTCGCCACTGAAACCTTCCGACAACAACTGACACACAAAGACACACTAATGCACATCAGAAAAATGCGAGATGTTTATTTTTATTTTAAAATTTTAGTCTGAAACTGGGGTTGAACCCAGGTCTGTTTTTGGATTCGTAGTCAACGTGCAGACTACCATCCATCGTGCCATCGCCACCCTCAATACACTGTGAATATGAAGTATTAGTTAAACAATAGTTATCATTTTAGTTTACTAATAGTTAACTAATGACAGTGAATTTGGGCCTCAATGTTCCAACAGCATCAAAATTTATTGGGAACAACAATTTATTGAGATCTATGTGAAATTATTAATTGAGATGATTTAAGCAATTCATTTCATTGTTCGCACATATTTAATTTAGGCTATTTAGCTTCTTCAATTAGCCTTTCACAGCTGGAAATCTGATCTGGTGATCTCATTTTCCTTTGTTTATTTACTGTTTAGACATTTGACTTGCCATTGTACAGAATTTATTATTTTCATTGAACAGACTTCTCAGTAAAAGTACTTGCGAGAGTGTTGTATTTCAAGTTTTACTCAATATTTATAAACAGTTTGTACTTATTACTCCGAAACATAATTTACATTTTGTATAGAATATTGAGGTCTATAATGAAATTTATTGCGAAAATTTCAATAAACGTGCATATCTGAACACTGTGTAATACGGACGAGCATATACATATATCGTGCAAGATTTTAATGTTTTTGATCTAAACACAAATAGTTGTGATTTTTTAATTATGGATTAGAATATGTATATAAAGATCATCGTTGCTCCGACAAAATCTACTATGTGTTTTATCTAACAATTTTTGGCATAGCTGGGGAGTATCGAATTATTCAAGTTTTATTTTGACTTTAAACAAAAATACGGCGAAGTTAAGACAAAAACCCGTTTTTTTGCTCTCCTGTTAATTAAATATGTCGGTGTTAATTTTTGTTTTCTTCTGAATTAATTTTATAAAAAAAATTACTTAATAAAAACTCGTTGAAAAAAAATTCTATTTGTTACTCTGCGGGTACTCAAGAAAAATTGTTTTTTTAAACCGAAACGAAAAACTAATTTCCCATCACTGCATGGAAAAAAAATTCATGTGAAACTCATTTCAATTCTCTATTATGATGTGCTCTCTTTATGAGTTCAGTGAATTTTTAATCCTTTCAACTGACACCTAAAACAATAACGGCTCTCATGAAAACGCTTAAAATTTCAATTATGCGCAATTGTGCATATTTGCGAGACTTGTACCATGAAGCCGCCTTTTAAACTTGCCATGTACTAATTGCTCAGATTATTTGCAGAAGTTGCTATTTGTGATAACACTAGAATTTTCTTGGGAAAAAAGTGACGAAATGCTGTTTTATGGCAATAACTGCGGCTTTATAATGTTTGCGTTGTTGTTTTTGTTTTCAGTAGGCAGTTACAAAATACAAGAGAATTTGCAGCAACATGGAACACTGTACCCCTTCTCATACTTTTCTCCGTTCTCACACATCAAAACAAACTTTCTGCTAAATCTAGTTAATTTAAAATATTGACAAAATCGTTTTAAGAAGATTAAAATTCAAGGGTTCTTTTTTATATTAAGACAAAACGTGATCAAAAAATTAATTCACATTTTTAGTAAATTAAATTGTTTTATTTTCTTTTCGAATAAAATAAAATGGAACCCTGGTATTTCTCCAGCATTTTGCAAATTTAATTTAAATTTTGCAGAAATTTAATCAAAAAGTGATAGTAACTTACTATATTCAATGGCATGAAGTAAAGAAATACAAACGCAAAAACCATTCATAATTTTAAAATATTTTAAAAACCAAAATTACGTTTTATATTATAAAAATTTTCGACAACCAATTTTTAAGGAAACCACAATAAGATTTATGTTTAATCAGTAATTAGTAATAATTCATACAAAAACAAAAAAAAAATATTTCATGTAGCAAAAAAATTGAATGAAAAATATTTTCGCAAAATTTTACGGTTTTAATAAATATAAATAGATATTTGTAAGTACTCGTATAAATACAATAAATACTATAGAATATCAAGAAGAAAAAAGTACTCGTATTTATAAAATCGAAAAATTAATGCATATAAATTACTATTAGAAACAATTAAAATCAAATATTTGTTTAACAAACCGATGCGACGAAATAGAAATAAAATATAATTGCAATAAAAATAGTAAATAAATAAATAAACCCCTGTACTTGCACAATGACCCAGCAGCAACAAATCAAGTGCTTTTCTAACTCCAACACAGCAACCAAAACAACAACAGTAATTTTAAAACAAAAAACAACATCAGCTTTAAAAATATTCATATTTTTGCTAACAATACTAATAAATTGGTTGAATTGCAGTAAGTACGAGTGCAAACACACATACATACAGATTTATTAAACACATTTTAAATATTAGTCGAACTCACTCTTCGTTGCATTTGCAAAACTTGCAGATGTAACAAATCTAGCAAATTGCCTATTACTGCTGCATTATCACAATAAAATATATGAAATTAAAGTCGAAATCACCCTTCGTAACACATTTGCAAAATTGCGATTTTCTAGTACAAAGTGTGATTACCTAAATTACAATTTGATTTTTAAATTGAGATTTCTCGCAAAGCCGCTACCGTTGTGATTTTTTGACGGCGTTGATCTTCACTTGCAACTGAAGATTTGCAACACAAAAGCCCATTGCAGAATAATTGCTCGATTATGGATAGCAACCGAACTGTTGTTCAGTTGCCAGTTGCTAAAAATAATAATGCATGTAATGCAGATTTACAATGCATTAATATCAGTACATTTTAGTGCTTTTCTAGCAACCACAATTTTGTGGTTGCCGCCTGACAACGCAACTGAAGTTCGGTTGCTATCCATAATCGAGCCATAATAAGAGCTGTTTTGCCTTTCGAACATTTCCACAAATTTTTTTATGAAATCGTAACAACCACCACTGCGGTTACGCCCTGCATTGCTAGGCACTCACACCTAGTAGCAGGAAATCATGGCATATTTGCAAAATAGTAAATCTGCAACTAAGAGTGATTTCCTCTATTGTATTTATATCAATACGAGTATATATAAAATTATAATTTGAATACGTCATTGGTTTTTTGATTTATTTATTTATTTAGAAAATAATTTCGCTTTTCCATAGAATTATTAACTGTAAAAGCTTTATAAATTGCCATTTTTAATTAACTGTTGTTTTCCACAAAATAAGAAAAAAAGTTTATTTACACAAATACACTCAGGCTATTAAGATGCCTACCAACCATGCTGACATTGTGAATTACGTTCTTCTCGGAAAGGGATTGAGTAGAGAAGAAACACGTAGTGTAGTTGTGGGATTAGGGTCTTCACACGTTACAGAGAAGTTCGACTAATAGTTTACCAGAGAGACTTTACCCGAACACAAGATAAATCTGTCACAGGAAATCTTATCTTTTGAAGTAAACAAAAACGTCATAACTCAAAAAATTAAATTTTTGAGTTAATACTGCAGAGCAATTGTTCATATCGATTTATGTTGTGTAAAAAATTTATACAAATAGTTTCAAAATTCTCCTCGTGTAGGTGTACGTAAATTTAACGGCTCGATTATGGATTGCAACTGAACTGTTGTTCAATTGCCAGTTGCTAAAAATTATACTGCCGGTAATGCAGGTAGAAACTGCATTAACTGCAGTTGCCAAAATTCCAGTGTTTTTCGGCAACCACAGATTTGTGGCTGCCCCCTGGCAACGCACTAATTTGTTTGAATTATGACGTTGTGCAGTAAATGAGCGGTATACGTACATGCAGTTGCGGTCAATATAATAGTAGCTCTATTTATTTTATGATCGGACTAGAAAACTGTTGTTTGGTGTTAAAAGTTCTCGCCAATATTTTATACGACCACCAAAAAATATGGAAAATGTATCAAAATACACCAGTAAAACTATTAAAGATGGTTAATGCAGCGAAATGGTATTGAGGGGCTTCTCTTTGTATAGATTTGTGGGTAAAGAAAATTCTTGACCAACATTTGTATGTCAAAAATTTAAATGTTCCCGTATGCTGAGCAAGGAATGCCTTTGCTTTGGGTCTTCCAACAAAATGACGATTCAAAGCATACAATCTAATCCACAAAGAAGGCCTACAATGATAATGAGGTAAAAGTTATAAGTGGCCTGTAGTCTCCAGATTTCAAAACCGTTGAAATGAATATGAACCCATGTTAAGAAGAGAGTTGCTAAAGAATAAAATTGAACAATGGGGAGATTTTCAGCGCGCTTGGCCTTTCATTACTTCAGAGAGATGATAAAACTTCGTTAATTCGATGCAACAAAATACTAAAAACTGAAATATTCAGAATTCAGAAATCCTTTTATGAAAGTAAATCTTGTCTCTACATTAAATTTTGATGAATTGATTGATTTGATGATTGATGGGTATCGTAATAATTAGATATAAATTGCATATAATTTAATTTAGAATATCATTCGATTTCCTAACGAATTGTATTGGAATATAGACCTGAAGTAGTCTGCTCGTTGACTACAAAACCAAAAATAATTTCCTGGGTTCGATAAATAAATAATAATAATAAATAAATAAATGATAAAAAAATCAGGCATTTTTTCTGATGTGCATTTGTGTGGCTTTGTGTCAGTTGTTGTCGGAAGGTTTCAGTGCGGAAGGCATAGTCACTGGTCACTGAACAGTACCGCTTTCATCTGATAGCAATTCAGAGGATAATTAGAACGACCTCCTTCGTTCGTATTGTGTAGCAGCAGTGAAGTTAAATAATTGCTAAAAATGGCTACTAAAGCGAAGCTTCAAAATTTAATACGTCTATATAAAAAAGAACGTGTAAAAGCAGAGATGTAAGATAGTGAATCTTCACCTCCTGTCATTTCTCTAACAATCCCTTTCCTCTAGTTCTAGCACAATGCATCGCATGGTGTAGCGGTCATTTTGAATGCTGCTCCTAGATAAAAAAAAATAAATAAAAAACTGAAAATTTCTTCCTAAAACGTTGTGTATATGCAACGACTACTATTTTTTTGGCTGCAGATGTGTATACATTTTATTTTATTCAGGCATAAAAATAACTACATACATATCTATAAATAAAAATACATAAATAAATATTGCTTTTCCATTCCATTTAAATTTCTTGTAAGAAAAATTCATACAATTTCAGATGCCGTCCTTCTCAAATGTCCCCTGTACCAAATGCATTTACAAAAAATTGTTGGCTTTAGACCACCGCTTGAGTACTTGAGCGATAGTAATTTGATTTATGTGCCAGCCAATAATAACTATAAAAATCGTCATAGAAAAGTTAGAGAAGGTTATACAATAAATGGAAATCAGCATCACATACAAAACGCTAGCGAGCCTAATTTTGGAAGTACTGCAAGTGCGGTGTGCTGGCAGATTTGTAATGACGATGATGCGTGTATAGCATATGTACATCTATTGGACACAAATCAATGTTATGGATATTCATATTTCGAAAGAATGAGCAATTACATGACGGTGGGTAACGAGTTACCCTTAGTGGCCGATGGCGAAGCCATTTTCTATGAAAAAACTTGTTTAAGGGGTAAGTTCAAGTACAAACATTTACATTGTTTGCAAAATGTTAAATAATCTCTTTTTAATTATTTAATTATTGTAAAGTACCCGTTATGTGCAAAAAACGTCTGTGGACCTTGACAAAAATACCAGGAAATAGTTTGGTATTCCAGGGAAAGAAAACAATTAGCACTTTGGTCACGCGACGTGAATGTGCTGAGCGATGTTTATTTGAACATGAATTCCAATGTTTATCCGCATCGTTTGCTCCCTCCTATCGCAATAATCATGAGAGGTAAGAGGAGAAACAAATACAAACAAATTGTCTTCGAATTTATTGTTTTTGTTTTGGGATTATTTTTTGTTTATATTTTTCACTGTTTTTATTTAACTTGAATTTTGATTGCATTATAATGAAATTGTTTTCGATTTGGATTTTCTACTAGTTTGATTACTTTCCTCATCGAAATTATACTAAACGACGCATTTATTCTATCAGTATTTGAATGATTTCAATTTTAAATGAAGTCATAATTATATTTTAAGACAATATAAATTTCTATAAATCGTACAAAATCAGACAAGGTTCAAACGACTGATATCTAAAATATGTATGTATATACGTATGTATGTATGAGCGAGTGTATGTACGTGTCGATATTTTAAGAAACATTGATGAGAAAAGGTCTGTTCGAGGTGCATAACAAAAGTGCCCGAACTTTTGAGAGTTAAAAGAAACTATTCTCTGAATGTGACAAAGTTGCCCCAAATTCCTGGAACGCAAAAAGCACAATTGAACATATTGCTGCTTACTTTCTCAAATAAATTTTAAATTAGTGATTTTAGACGCTTAAACTGTACATTTTAAAAGTAAAACATTTCCATCATTGGCAAACGCTGTAAAAAGTGATTGAAAATAAACTGAAAAAAATTAAAAGAAATTTTTTATTAAATAAAATGATAATAATGCACTTCCAACTTCAAATTTATTTGAAAAATTTTCCATTTTGCTTTTTCATAAATTTTTAACTAAAAACTTTTTTCGTTTCTTTGCAAATTTTAGGATTCATTTCTTAGTTTCATATGTAAATGAAAAACAGCTGATAATTAAATTTTAGCTCCGAACTTAACCAAACAAAAAGTTTGTGCAACTTTGCACAGTACAGGAAATGAAAAATTTTAGTCTCTCATTTAGTTTCTCTCAAAATTGCACAAAAATTTTTATCTGGAACACGAGTTCGGGCACTTATGTGATGCAACTGGAACAGACCTAATCACATTCACCCGTTTAAACGAAATGGACGAATACAATAAAGTTGCAACAGATATTTATCAGCGAACGCAAGAAGGACGGTTCTTAGCCCCCAAAATAACAGTTTTACCCGTGCGGTTAAAGCTGAATGTTCGAAAATAAAGTTGTCAAAAAATGTTTTTTTTTTCAAAACAACTTTTAAGTTTATCGCAAATTAAAATCGATTGATCCGTGCAAGAGATATCGTTGTCGAAATTTTTCGGAAAAAAAACTTGTATATTTTCTTGCTTAATTTCGATGTGCTATTTTTATTGATTCAAAATTACGCGGTTTTTCATATCATGAGTACGAATGTCTCTTTTTTTATGAAAATAAATAGTAACGGTCCTCATGAAAACGCTTAAAATTGTAATTTGCCCAATTTTTTTTTTTTTTTTTTTTATCTTGGACCAGCACTCATGCGATGCATTGTGCTGGAACTAGGAAATCAGGTTATGGGAAGGAGGATAGAGGGAGTAGTGTGAATGGACATTTGATTTGAATTTTCCAACGTCATAAGTGACAGGAAAGACCTCGGCAGGGAGTTTGTTCCACATACGCGATGTTCGGCCGAAAAATGAGTTCAAAGGCATAGTCACTGGTCACTGAACAATACCGGCTTCAGCTGATAGCAATACACAATCACATCAGAACGCCCTCCTCCGTCGGTATTGTGTAGCACCGACGAAGTAAAATAAAAATGGTTACTAAACCGAAGCTTCAGCACTGCTACGAGTATAAACAAAGAACGTGCATGAGCAGAGCTGTAAAATAATTAATTAAGCTTCACCTCCTGTCGTTTCTCCTACTATCCCTTTCTTATAGTTCCAGCACAATGCTTCGCATGTGTAGGAGTCATCTCCTGAGTGCTGGTCCCAGATAAAAAATAAAAATAAAAAAAAAATGCCTTAAGATAGGCGAAAGACTACATTGTTCAGATTACTTGCAAACACTGCCATTCGGGAAAAGTTAATACTAGAATTTTTTTGAAAAAAAAAGTGACGACATGCTGTTTTCCTAAACGCACAATTGAATAGCGCATGTTTACGAGTCAGTTTACAAAGTTTATCCAAATGAATTTCCATACAATATTTGACAGTTCTTTTGCGAGAAGGTAAAAATGCAGAGTTAGCTTTAACCGTTTACATGAGGACTCGTATTGTTTTTAAACGATTTCATATCTACCGCATAACAAGTGGTTCGAGTGTACTTTGAAAGCATAATAAATTCTCCAAATTGCATTTCCCTTCATATCGTTCGGCAGTCCTCTATGTTGTCGCTGATATAATGTATTATATTTCTAATTTTAGATTAATTCAGGACCAAAATTTAGCAGCGCAGCAACATCAAAGTACATTGGGCCGCTGCATATTAAGTGATAAAGACAAAATGATACAACCGGATGCTTTCCGCGCTGCACCATATGATGAAGAGTATATCGAAAATCAATGCTACGAAAGACCTGTAGAAAATGACCACTGCTCGTACGAATTGTATGCGAATAGCACATTTATCTATTCAGAAACTACAATATCGGGCTTAAGTCAGAAAGAAGTGAGTTTGGGCTGTTTATTATATTTATTTGATTTCTTTTTTTTTATTGTTATTGTTGTTGTTGTTGTTGTTGTTGTTGTTGTTGTCTAATTGTAACGATTTCAATAGTGCCAATCATACTGTTCGAATGAGAAAAGATTTTATTGTCAAGGAGTCTCGTTTTACTATGAAGACCATTTAGAAAGATCCGAATGTTCATTGCATTCAGAAGATATTATATCAATGGGTCCCAGAAGTTTAAAACAAAGAAAAAATTCTGTGTATATGAGAAGAGTAAAGTGTTTGGACGGTAAGACGATAATGATATGAAATTTATGCAAAATGCTGTAAAGGAAAAATGAATTTCTATTTCAGTTCAAGTTGTTTGTATTCACGACGAAATGTCCATACGATACACACCAAAAGACTGGTTTCAGGGTAAAATGTATGTAAGCATGCATTCCAAAGATTGTATGGTTAAAGGAAATGGTACTGAAAGTACGGTGCTTAAATTGAAAATCGGTAATGAAACGCAGGAAAATAAATGTGGAATACTAAGGGCGTATGAAGTAACTAAAGAGTACAGACGGTAAATTTATCTGTTTCAGATTGGGTCTACAGAACGATTTAAAGAATACATCATTTCTTTTCTTTTTTCATCATTTAATTATAGAATTTTCATTTCCACTTTGGTGGTCATACAAAATAATCCCAATGTACAAACTCAAGGTGATCGTTTAATCAAGGTTGGTTGCATTATGAGTAATGCCACTGTGAAAGCAACACGTAGAGATGAAAATGTTGAACTAAAATTGCAAGTGGAAGAGCAAAATGATTTATATGAAACTAATAATAATGAGACTGAAGATAGTGTGCCTAATGCCATAGCCTTGGAATCATCGCTGGAATTTAACCAAAGGTGAGTAAGAAATTTTTTAATGGCTTCATATTTCCTTTCAATAAATTTCTACCTTTCAGGTTTCTCCCAAATGAGGGTTCCTTGCATTATAATGCTAGTGACTTCCATCCTATGCCCACAATTAGCTTACAAATTATAGATTTGGCTCATGATCATGAAACTAACGATGTTCAAATTGGCCAAAGCTTAGAATTGGAAATAATTTCTGAGTACAGCCAACAACAGCAAAGGGAATTTTCTACTCTCGAATTGCCGCCACTGCCAGATTTTAGAGCAACTTCTCTTGTAGCCAAGACATTAGATAATCAAAATGTGGTGCATCTTTTGGATGCACGAGGCTGCCCCACAGACGCCAGTGTCTTCCCTGGCTTAGAACGAATACGTACAACAAACCGTAATATTTTACGCACAAGATTCCATGCTTTCAAATTTGCCGGCACGTCAATGGTGAATTTCGATGTCAAAATACATTACTGCAATAACCGCTGTCCCGATGACAATTGCCAAAGTTCTACTAATAATGCCAATTGGTATCCAATTACATCAGACACTCCTTCTTTAAAACAAAAAAGGCAAATATCCCCGGAACAACAAATTCAGCAATTGAAGGTACAAAACCCAGTATACATATCAACCGTAATGGATGTTGAAAATGTGACAAATGATGACCCAAGTAGAACTCAGTCAACGGAAACAACGGCCAACAAAACTGATGGCATACCATTAAACTACAATTTGAATGTCAGAGGACCAGATAATACTAATAAGAATAGTTTTATATATGGCGAAAGAGGCATACTTTTAATTGCTGGCATAGGTACTGACTATATTCGTTTAAAATATCAGTCATTTCCTCAAACAACAATACAGAAAATTATTTCTTTGTATTCGAATTTCCATTTAAAATAATTTACAAAAGCTATTCGGATTACTTCCTCACACAATAGCTGTGTTTTTTACTTTTCTGGTAAAGTTCGGTAAAATGAGAGTAAACTATAATTTATCTCAATAGGAGACAAAAATGTACAAAAGTAGGAAAACGCAATAAACCATAAAATTTACCACAAATTGGAAACGCCAATATACACACATGCATGCAGACACACAATAAATTGACTTATACTCGTTCATGTCAATTAAAGAAAACCCAAATAATTTTCAACTAAATCATGAAATAAAATTAACTATTATTTCTTCATTGCAAGTTTTTCTATCTTGTATACATTTCGCCAATTTTTCACTGTTGGGAAACATTTATTTTTACTTCATTATTGTTTATTTACGAAACAGCTGATGGCTTGTTCTTCTTGTCCAAACTAGCCCGCAGAAAAAGTACGGGCTGTTTCGTGCAAGAAGAACAAGAACATTACTCTCTCAAAACAACTCTCTTTTACCAAATTTTTGTATACGAAAATGATTTCTGTTAAGATTGGGATCCCGCGGGTGCCCAGTTTACAGGATAAAAAATAGACTTACGGCCCTTTTTACAATGTCGGATTAAAAGTTAACGTGGACTTTAACGGCAACTTTGTCATAAAAAACTTGCTGTTAAAGCTCACGTTAAGTTTCAATCGTACATTGTGAAAAGGGCCGGTAATGTGAAAAAACGATATAGAGACTTAACGAGAATTATTAATTCAGAAATGGATTTTTATACTTTTATAACGTGGTCTGAGTAAAATGGCAATATTTTAGCGAAATTAAAGTTTTTTTATTTCTTTCTTTTTTCTATTAAATTATTATAGATGACCAACTGCATTTGGATAACGTCTGCCTGAATCAAAGTTTACTTATTGCTCTACTGATATTTTGGCTTATATTCCAAATCATTCTTATGTTTAGCTGTTGTTTTGTCATACAGAAATACAAACGGTTGGCACTTATGGAGGATGAGCGGCGGAAAATTCAAGAAAGTTTAGAATATTTGGATGGTCGGCGAGTACACTGGGCTGATCTGGGTGGTTACACACTGTAGTTTCGTAGTTATGTTATGTAATGATAATATGTTTTTTTGTAATTTTTATTAACACAAATAAGATTTTTACAAAGTTTACGTTTACGTAGCATAATCGGCAAATTCTTATTTTATGAAAAAATTTTCTAAATAAAAAAGAAATATCAATTTCCCAAAAAATGGCACCGACTTCTAAAAGCATCAATAGAGAAGTAAGAAATAACTAAACTTAAGATAATATAAATTGTATACATGACGGTCAGAATTCGTGTCAAATTAAAAACGATGTTTTCGTTTTCGAAACTTAGGAAACTCTTGTATTTTCGTTGTAGAATATCCATAATAGGTATGCAATATCTCTATATGTAGATATGTAAAAGGGTGTGTTTGTATGTTTCTTAGTTTGTACCTTATAGAACACCAGACCTCTGGACCGATCTTCCTGAAATTTTCACAACATTTAACGGGGACTCTGGAATAAATTATAGACAATTTTTAACCACGCCCACTTTTTTAAATTATGTTACTCCTTCCAAATAGTTTTTAACAGATTTTATAATATAAACGAGCATAACTTCGCCAGTTTTATGAACCAATTTTCAAAAAAAATTTTATATGGAAAAGGTTCAATAAAATTCTTTATTTTTTTTTTTTGGAATTGGCGGGGCGGAAGAGGGGGATATGCAAAATGCCCACCGCAAAAATTGATTATAAAATATGTTTGCCATTTGTTGACCAATTTCCAAAATTTTTTTTACATATGGAAAAGGTTCACTAAAATGGTTTTCTTTTCGAAAACAGCTCATGCCAGATTTCTTTGTCAGTTCAAATTAGAACACGCTCTAATTGAAAACATTTACACTGTAAAAGCAGGCTGACTTTTATTTATTTATTTATTCAATACAAAGGAAGTCATTTTGGTCAATATATTGTGTATTGTGAAAAAAATTAATATGATATTTTAATAGAAGGTAAAAAATTAAAGGAAAGAGAGAAAACAAAATTCATGATAATATTTACATCAAAAGATTTCTTTAATTTAAAATTTATTAGTTTTAGCTTCCCAGCCATATAAGTATTGCAAAACAAGGTAAAAAAAAGAAAAAGGAAAAAACAAAGAAATAGTCACTATAGCCCAAAACAAAACAGCTATTCTATTGCTTGCCATTGAAATGCGAAATAAATTTACGCATATTTGAGGTGTAAGAGTGGGAAAATAGCTCAAGTTCATTAGGAAGCAAGTTCCAAACATGACAAATCCTCTTTACAAAAGAACGATCATAAATAGATGTGCGTCCCAAAGGGACAAATATTTGAATATTTCTGGAAGAGTTGAGGAAAGAGAATTCACCAACTAAAACTGATAACTGGCTAGCTTTCATTATCTTATAGAAATGAAGCAATGCACGTATGCCAAGATAATCTCTAAAACTACATTTCAAGCCGAATAAACCTCAAGGCAGTAGAGTGGAGTGGAGACATAATCAAAGAATTTGCTAGATGGTTTGTTACGTGCCTTGGTGTAAACGATTTCAGAGAGTAAAGTCTTCTCAAGGTAAGACAAGTAGTATCCGTAATATGATTCATATGATGGTCAAAATTTAACTTATAATACAATATAACGCCAAGCCAACTAAATTTTTTTTGCTGTTACACACCATGTATGCATTTTGCAGTTAAAAATTTGATATTCACACTTTAAAATAGAAAGTGTCTAACAGCAGCTTAAGGCGAATACATAAAATATTTCATGTTACCAATATCTCTAACTCTATGTCTGTATACAATATCCGGATGAAAGGATACCTTCAGCGCCCAATTGTATAGCCAACTTCGCAATCTATCTAATAATGAAACAATCAATAAAATACTTGTAGCCGTTAACGAGTTACAACACTTTAGCTGCTTTAAAATAATTTGTAACTACTACGCACTTCCCATCTTATACATCTTATAATATTAGTATAAATATGTGAAGAGTGTTGCCGTGTTTTTTGTTTTTAATTGTGAATTCTTCTGGCTCACTGATCACGTCTTGCACCTTCTTGGTACGTGGACGCACTTTGGGGCAGGGCGCCTCAGTAGGGGAATTTCAGGTAAGTTTATTTTTAAGTAAGTATACATGTACGTATATTCTATATACATATATAAAAACCCCGTGTCCAATGTTTGTCCAGACTAATTTCCGTAACTACTGGATCGATTTTAATCAAATTTCGCACACATTTGTAACTTTGTCCAACTTGAAATATAGGCTTTATTTTATTTCGATTAATGACTGCGATATTCGGGAAGGGCCAAAGATTCCTCTCCGAAACTATACAGCTACAGTGAACTCGCAGAAACGTGAACTAATATTTACGAAGGGTGTTCACGTTTTCGATTTTGTTCTCGTTTCAGATTGCTTTTTTTTTGTACATATTTGAGTCTCTTTTATCTTTTATTTAATTTAAAATAAAGTAACTACGTTATTTTTCACCTATGAAATATGTTTTGATTCTACTTGTTGTAAGTTCCTGCCATATTTTAAAATACTACATACATAGCTACTATGGTTTGCAAAAGCGGTTCTTAGATACTAATTTCTAAATTATGTTATTGAATTCATCAAAAGTAGAGGTTAGCTGCATTTAAACTACGATAATTAGAAATTTGTTTAATTAGTTTTTATTGAAAAGGAAAAAAAACAAAAAAAATTATTTGATACAAAGGCAAATAAATAATTTTTTAAGACAACAAAAGGGTGTGTTAAAATGATTTCATTGAAAGGTTTTATATAACATATTAAAAATTATTTTAATGGATAGATATTCATTGGACGAGCTAAACAAAAAGTTCGGTGATCTCTTGTTTGCGTTGTTTTTCGTTGAGCATTAGTAATGCAGCCTTTTCTTTGAGGTTTTCTTAAAAGCTGTAAAATATCTGACTTTTTCTTAACACTTTTGGTTTTTATTAGACATATTTTCAATAAAAATATTTTTAGGGATCACTTGTTAAATTATTTATATACCTATATGTATAGTCAGCACAGAGAGATACTTCCTGTAAAACTGCCGCTACTTATCGAAATTCTTCTGCGGGGAATCACAAAATTTTTAAATAAGCTTACAAAATTGAATTTTTACGTTCGATAAAAAGTCCACGGTTTAGAGCCTTCAGCCTTTGTTCACGTTTTAGAGTTGTCAATGTAAAAAAAAATGTTCACGTTTTTGTGTAGTTCACGTTTCTGCGAGTACACTGTATCTATGTATATAAAATGAAACGTAACCAACTAACAGAGTTGAATTTAAAACATAAAATAGTCCGGCATCTAGAACGACACAAAGCCTATATATTTTTGCAAAAATAAGACCACAAGTGAGGTAGGAGGCATTTTCCGCATCTCCGAAAATAACTAACCGATGTTAATGGAATTTAAAGCACATACATAGTATGTATATGCCTGCGTCTAGAAAGACACATCTGAAAGCTTCTAACCGATGGAGATGTAACATGAGCTAAGCCGTTGGTAAAAGCAAAAAATATTTGTCATATAGTATTACAATAAATATATAATGTGAATTCAAGCTGTTTTTTATTTTATTTTGCACAGTGAAGGGTTTTGCTATGTAAAATCAAATATCTACATATTTAATTCTTTTTTTTTTTCATTCAGTATTTCTTTGAAATTGAAATTTTAACGTAATATTTTTTTAAATCTGATGTAACAGTCACAGCAATGCGTGGCCGGGTCAGCTAGTGTAGCTATAAATCAGCATTTTCATTTCAATATGCAGATTAAAATTGATATAAATATGTATGTATTTATATACTATGTACAAACACACATGTGATTGTAAAAGTAATTATTTTTCTTTTTATTTACTTTCACATGATTTTGTTAAAAATCAAACTTACTTACCCCGTTAATTAGCAATAGGTGTTTATGAGTACTGATCTTGCAATGATGTTGATTGAACTAACTAATTAACTTTTTTTAATTTATGTTAAAATTTATAAAAAAATTTAAGAGCACTTGTATTTAAAACATTTTTTAATAGTTTATCTGTATATATATATATATATATGTATGCATATGTATATATAATTTATAATATTCAAAGTCAAAAAATACAAAATTTAACACGCGCACTGAACACACAGTTATTTTGTTGGATCATAATGTTCCCATCTACGATGATTTAATTTAGTAAAGTCTTTGCAATGTAAAGCTATATCCATTAAATATTTAGTCAATTTAAGTAATTCTGTATCAGTACGACGATTTCTATGCGCATAACGGTATGGTCTAATGCGTAACCCAGAGCCAGGATTCATTAAAAAGTTCCGTCGTATATCGTCAAACATAATAGTATTGGCTGCTGAATATTGAGGATATAAACCCCAAATAATACCCAAAGGTTTTACGTCAATAACACCTCTGTAAGGTGTGTGTACTGAGATCATAGCATTCGAGTCCAGGTAAAACATAATTTTATAACTTTCATTATCAGTCACACCCAGTAAGCGCATTTTTTCCTCAATCCAACGCATTCCTGTAGCAGACCATATAATAATGTCATAGTACTCGTAGGCGGATTTGAGAAATTCATGCAAATGTGGACGCATAAGATCTGCCCCGGTTTCCCCTATTGAACGGTGGTCAAAAAGTGTATAATCTACATCCAAAACTAGTAAATGTTTATCTGGTCGAGAAGGATTTAATTCAGTTATTTTATAGTCTTCAATACGTTTTTGTATTTTAGCCAAATATATTGGTGATGTTTCTAACGACTCTTCTTCTGTAATCTCATCTAAATCATCGATTACTGCACCGATATCTTCTGGCTTGTGGCAAGCTTCCTGAATATCAGCCTCCGTAGAGCCCACCATCATTATCTTAAAGTTGGGCTTTAAACGTAAATGATACAGTTTTAAACTGTCTTCAGCCAATTTGCCTGGAAAGTATATCAAAGGCAGAAATCTTTTCCTTAGAAATTTCTATTAATTATTCCAGGAGCATACATACAAACATATGTATATATGTACATATATAAATATATGTTTATATATATAGATGTAGATATATACATATATCTATATGTACGCACAAACGGAAATAGAACCGTTAGCAATTAATGAAAATAATACATATACTTTTATATTTATAGAATTCAAGTTTACCTTTATACTTTAAATTCAACAGCTTTTGGCGCTCCGGACGAACCTGAGTCTTTTTAAAGATTTCATGACGCAGTATAGCCACTGTATCTTGGTCGGTCAAGTCTGTTATAGGATATTCCTTTGCACTCCATTTAACTATTACCGGTACATACTTTACCTCTGTCATATTTATTGTTAAATATTTTTAAACTATTATATTCAATTTACTAATTTTGTAAATAAAAATTAGAAAATAGGGAACAATACCAACGTACAAAAACGAAACACTGAACACCTCCATGCAAAATGAACAACCATGTCAAAATAAATACGAAATTAAAGAGGCTGAATTTGTTGGTATAAACGTACAGAGATATGTCAAATTCAGCGGCTTGCGGACATGATACAATCAACAAGATAAACGTAGTGGCGTATATGCTTAATGTTAATTTTCAAAGCAATATCAAAGTTTTTTACAATTTGCTTGGGGATGTGTTTTATATCTCTAGCAAAACACATATCGCACTCTGATATTTACATTCATATAAAGGGTGGTTAAATTTCAAGGGCCGATGTTGATTTTGAATAAAACACAAACTATTTAGGAAATTATTGTAATTTTATTTTAATATGATATATTGGTATTACTCAATTATGTATGGAACAAAATATCGGCCAAATGGGCGCCGCGACCACGGCGGCACACCTCCATCCGATGGTCCAAATTTTCGATGACGCTGAGGCATAATTGAGTTTCTATGCCATTAATGTGCCGAATTATCTCATCCTTTAGGTCTTGAATTGTTGCTGGCTTATCGACGTACACCTTTTCTTTCAAATAACCCCAAAGAAAAAAGTCCAACGGTGTCAAATCACATGATCTTGGCGGCCAATTGACATCGCCATTACGTGAGATAACACGGCCATTGAATTTGTTGCGCAAAAGAGCCATTGTTTCGTTAGCTGTGTGGCAAGTGGCACCGTCCTGCTGAAACCACATATCGTCCACATCCATATCTTCCAATTCGGGCCATAAAAAGTTCGTTATCATCTCACGATAGCGAACACCATTCACAGTAACTGCCTGACCGGCCTCATTTTGGAAAAAATACGGCCCGATGATGCCGCCAGCCCATAAACCGCACCAAACAGTCACTCTTTGTGGGTGCATTGGTTTTTCGACAATCACTCTTGGATTCTCATTCGCCCAAATGCGGCAATTCTGTTTATTGACGAATCCACTGAGGTGAAAATGTGCCTCATCACTGAAGATGATTTTCTTCGAAAATTGATCATCCACTGTTGCCATTTCTTGCCACCATTCTGCCCATTCACGACGTTTGGAATTCAAATTGAGTAAGTCTGAAATAGAGAAATGTCAAATAAAATTCGGAAAAAAGCTTGGCGTTTAGGTGTGGTTCACATTCAACATCGGCCCTTAAAATTTAACCACCCGATACAACTGAGTTAGGTAATTTGATTTCTTCTTTTATTTTTACATACCCAACAACTAAATTTGACATCACGCGCAGTGCTCACTCGATCACTGCGACATCGTGACGCACTAATCTGCACAATCGATAATTCCAACGGCGCCACCCTCCCTCCACACCTTTTATTACTTTTTGAAATAATCACATTTAAAACTATAAATTTTGCACCAGACACCCTTTATTTCTAGCAAAATGCAAGTGTTTTTGGTGTTGTGCAATTGCGAATACCTTGCTGATTGTATCGTGCCTGTTATGTAAAAATAACAGCGATGACAGGATAAGTAGCAAAGCCAAAGTAAAATTTTCAAGTAGAATTAACTAATCGGGTCATTTTTTTACTCGGTTACATTTTACACAGTGTAAATGTAAAAATTTGTTTACATTTTACGCCAATATCATTTTTTATCATTTGTTTATGAGAGAGCGCCCAAATAATATTTTTACTCATTTCCTTATTTAGCTACGGTTGCTTTTACAATTCGGCAAATATAAATAAAATTTATGTTTTTCATGCTATTGTAGCCTGTGCGTGTTTAGTTTTGAGAGGGCAGTGCAAAAGCATTGTTGACATCCTCAATGAGTTTTACACAAAAAAATGCCTATATTTCTTTTTTTTTTTTTTTGTTTTAAGGTTACGGCTACTTGATGAATATACTTTGGGTAAGGCGTCTTTAACAAGTACACTCACAATAAAATAAATAAAGTTTAAGCCAAATAATGTAATTTGACAGCAAGCTTTTCTAACATTTTCTTGCAGTGCATGAAATGAAACTGAAAAAAATGGCGCGCAATAAATGTAAACAAATATTAATATTTTACAAAACACAGTTACAATAGAATGCAAAACTTTGCACACGTATAAAATCCAAATACGAAAATTTGTTTTGATAACAAACAATACATCACAATACATATTCCAATTAAACTCTGTGCAAATTTTGCGATAAGTGTGCAAATTATTTTTATTTAAAAATTACTTATCAAAAGTTTTACACGTATAACAAAAAAAAACCTTTAACGAAGAGGTTATACTTTTATAACTTTCGCAAATTAATTCATAAGAAATTCAATCACAAAAAACCTTTTAAGAATAAAAAGTTATTCGTAGATATTGATATTTAATTAAAATTTTATGGAAATAAAATATAAAAAATATCTTTATAACTTAGATTAGCTTTTCAGTATCTTTTTTAGATAGCCTGAGTAAATTGCGTTTTTTTGGCAATGAGCTGCGTGGTGTATCCCCATTACTCTTGTGCATCCTTTTACGAACTTCTGGCCCTCTAGGAGCTTTGGAATTTGTGATAAAAGGCGTTGAAGAATGTAGAGGGGTTTCTTCCATGGACATAATACTTTTTTTATCAGCATGGCGTGGATTTCTGCTGGTTACCATGGACTTTGCAGCAACATTTTTCCACTTATGTTTGAAATGTATTTCAGCTTGTGTTCTATTCAACAATTTTAAATGACCTATTAGTCCTCTGCCTGTAATATTTACAATATGTGCCGTTTCTTGTAATAATTTTATATGTTTCTTTATAATATTCATCCGTTGTACAGTTAACTTTTCTAAATTGTATCTGGTGGAGATAAATTTATAAACTTGTTTTAATGTGATGCCTGTGAAGAATTAAATTTAAACATTAATGTGTATACATATTAAAATCAATACACTTTGTGAAAAGCAGCCCCAAATTTTTGGAAAAATTTACAAAATTATTATGAATTAAAAAAAACATAACATGCCTCTTTTATTATGTAATTCCAATAATGCTTCTTCTACCATTTCTTTTGTGTTCTTTTTAAAATATCTTTTAACCGCGGTTCTAGACGAGAAACTTTTAGTAGGCATTTTTACTAAATGTAATGAAAAAATTTATTTTCTTATTTTGCAGCACAAACTACTCATGATTTTATAAGTAATACAGTTTTTAATAATTACATATTGATGATTTTCTTTTTGTATACATTTTCGTAAACATCCAATATAACAGTATTATTAGTTTACACCCAAACGGGACATATATACACCATTGTTAACAATTCGCATCTGTCCCGTTTTTCAGTGATTTCACTATATTTCACACAAATCCACCTCGCGACAAAAATGTACTGCAATACTCTCAAAAATAAATTTATTTACAGAAACGAGAGAGAACAATTATGGCAAGCATTTGATAAGCAATTGCAAACAATATTTAAACCTATTTTTTACAATACATCCGGACTTTTTTGATGTTTACGTCAGGTTAGGTTAGGTCGGCAGGTTGCTGGATGTAAAGGTAAAGAACGGACCGAGCCCACTTGGGTCTAATTTATTATGGTCCCATTGTGATACTTGTTGTGAAAAAACTTTCACGTGTTGTAGTGATACAGACCAGAGTTTCTGCTGGGAATCGAACCAGAGCCCTCAACTGATAAACCAGGACATTACTCACTAGGCTACCGGCGCACCCCCAGCTTTTTTTATATTTGTTAACATTTTAGTCCACACCATTAAATTTCACTCGAGGTATATTAAAAGGAATATGTTTGGTATTACTATTAATTGTAAGGTTTGTTTAATTCGCATAGAAAGAGCGCAAATTCAGAATCAAATATGCATTGTTGAGAATCAGCTGTACAACCACTGTCACCTTGCATGGATATTCTTTGAGGAAATTCTGTTTTTGGCTGCATTTTCGACAACGTAATTTGCAGATTCGGCTTAAAAGAAGCTGTAAAGAAACAAGGTCATGGAAAACGCTAAAGGATATCAGACAACGTTATAAAATAAAATAGAGAAAATATTGAAATTATTTTGCTCCAACACTATCGTATAAAAAAATGTTTTAAACATTTAAAACCGGTACAAATAAAATAGAAAAATCTGATTTGAAAACTGTAAATTAAGAAAAACTGGAAAGTAAATAGAGCTAACCTTTATCAAGTTAATATACTAATCAATATAACATTCGACATATTGCTGGTGCTAACGCCTATGATGGCCACAAGTTGTTTAAAGTGTAAACAAAACATAAAAACGAATTTAACTTGTTTCCAGAACTACTTGAAGCCAAAAATTTTGCTGTTATCTCAAGTTTTTCAACAGTACGCGCCACCTTTCATCATACGCTACACTGATCGTGAACTAGACGGCCAATTGGAAATTTACTAAAGTGCTCAACGGTTGCATAGAATTATTAAAAAAAAACCAAGTCCTTATATTACAAGCTAATATGTCTTCAGGCTCAGGGGGTACAAGTGGTGACAGTTTATCCGAAGATTCTTTGGAAGCTTCAGTGAATGGCTTTCAACCAGTGCCAATAGACTTTCAAGCAGCCTTGAATGATTTTCGTGTCAATTGGCAAAGGGAATTACAACAAAACATTCCTAGTAATGATAATATTGGTGAAGTGAAATCTGAGCAGCAGCCTCAAACTTCAGAGAAACATCGAGAGGCCGAAGGTGGTGTTCTTATACCAATTATCACCGATGAACAGGTTGATCAGCTAACTTTAGCTAAAAATCTATTTCATAAGGCCGTGGAATTGGAACAAAGTGGCAAAGTTTACGATGCTTTAGCCTTCTATCGCAAGGCCGTACAAATTGAACCCAATATTGAGTTTAAGTACTATGAACAACAGAAACTTAAGACATGCATGCATGTTGTGACAAAGGCTAAGGCAGTTGAGGATTTAATTGAGAGCGCTTTTTCAGAAGATCTCTATGAAAAGTTTCATTTTGATTTAGCGCACAGCCATCCATCAGGTGGTAAACTTATACGAAGTAGCCGCGAACCTGGTGTCATTTCAACTGAAATGCATATTTCTGAACTGCCACCAGAATTATTGATTTATATACTACGTTGGGTGGTTTCCAGTCAATTGGATATACGTTCTTTGGAAAACTGTGCAGCCATTTGTAAGGGAATGTATATTCTCGCCAGGGATGAGGAGTTGTGGAAATCGGCATGTGCCCAGTAAGTTGCCTCTTTCTTTAGAAATATATTTTACAACTCTTTAAGTTATATGTGGTGTTTATGGAGAGAACATTGTACAGAACAAAATACAACAACAGAATTCACGCTTGTACTCATCTAGCGATTATATATTGACCTAAATTAAAAGTTTTTAATTTGAAAATAGTCGTTATTATTCAAAATGTTGAAGAAACAATTATAATTGTATTAATTCACCGTTATTCTGAGAAATCAATGAATTTTGTTCTTGTCATTTTCTGCGCAAATCTCTTAATAAACTTAGAAATTAATCTTGCCAACTAAAATTCAGAAGCAGTGTGTGCAAAAAAATTTATAATTTGCAACTAAAAAATTTGGGAATTTCAAAAAAATCTTCCCACTTGTATATGAAGTTTGTTGCTTATATTCTGCGCAGTCGATTAAAGTACACCTTTTTTAACATCAAACAAAAATATTTTTTTATAAAGCATATCTACATACATACCCAGCAAAAAAATTAATGCGTTCATTATGAATTGGTATTTTCGTGATTTCTTCAGCACTTCTTCATATGATTTGACTTTTATGACACCTTACAAGAATTTCACTATTATCCTCTAGCCCATGCTAAAACGTAACTAAATCATGAAACATTCATGGGTCTAATCTGTTCTGCGTTCTTCAGCTAAGTTGAAGGAGTTCATTTGCAATAGAAACCATGCATTAACTATTTCTTTTGCATGCCTTTTTTTGTTGGATATGTGTGTACATATACATATATATATGTATGTATGTACATTTTAGATTGAATATTTTCTAATATTTTACTTAGAGTTTGGGCTCATAATCTTGGAACACTCGCTCATTCAACAGCAAAAGATGAGAATCCTTCTGTTGATGTTCATTGCCACGTCATTCCCAGATATTCGACATGGCGAGAAATGTTTATAGAACGCGAACGTGTCCTATTCAATGGCTGTTACATTAGTAAAACCACTTATTTACGTATGGGTGAAAATAGTTTTCAAGATCAATATTATCGTCCTGTGCAATTGGTGGAATACTATCGTTATATACGTTTTCTACCTGATGGTACAGTTTTAATGATGACCAATTCCGATGAACCAGCACAAGGAGTTGCCAAACTAAAACATCTACAACAGTTAAGACCTGACATTTTAAGGGGTCACTATCGTTTATTTGGTTCCACGTTAAGTATTGTTGTGAGCAAACAACAGCAACAGACAAAATTCATAAATGAAATAACCGGAGGAGGTGTAGTCGTGCGACATAATAGGCGTGGTAGTACGGCCTATGATGAAAGTGCTATGAATTATACAAAATATTGTATAGAATTCCGTATTTTAAGTACATCGAAAAGAAAGTTTGCCCAACTGGCATGGCTGGATTACTCCATAGTGCAGATGCGTAATAAACATGAAACAACTTCGGAATTTGAATTGACCCCATCAAAATATCCACCTTTGTGGTTTTCACCAGTACGCAGCTATCATTCGAATGCAGAAGCTCCTTTACCTTAGAGTATAAGTACGCAAATTTAATTCACAGTTTGGAATAATATAAGAAACGGATCAACTAAATTGTTTCTAACCAAGACGATGGAGTATATTTTGCAATGGAGAGCTCAGCTTATTCAACCAATTTGCTAAAGTTGTATACGTGTAGATTTTGTTATTCATAAATAAAATAAACAAAAATAAATCTCAACTTTTTATTTTTCACAATAAATAAAATTTGATCAAGGCAGAAGTTATTACGAACAAGTTTTTTGGCTAATTTTGGAAAGGATTTGTCCAGTAAAATGGCGATTGTTATGGTATTCCTTCTTGTTATAAATCATTTGCACATGCATTCATTTTTTAAACGAATTGTATTTCTGAGTACTGCGTCAGTCAGTTCCTTTCTCAATCTAATTTTCGCACTAAAATTTATTCTCCGTAATCATTTATACATATCGAGCAATAACCGCCGTTATTATCGATTCCGTTTTTTTTTTTTAAATCGATAATTCTCCATCGTTCAGCCAATCTCAGAAAATCGAAAAGGGTAGTGATGTGCTCATTAAGACACTTTGTTTTAAACTTGGTTATTCGAGCATTTTTCTTTCATGTTTTATAAATTTATTGAATAAATCTTTTGTATAGTATCATAGGTATCATAAGTGGCCTGGGATCTTTCTTTACCTTTACATCCAGCAACCTGCCGACCTAACCTTGTATAGTTTAAATTTTCATATTTTTTTGCAATTTTAAAAAGATACACGAGTTTATCAACTTTTCGAAACGATTCGCTTCAATGCAGATCGATTTTTATTATATACCTAATGTTTTTTTTTCGGTTTTAAGACCGATTTTCATCAAATACGCTGCATACATATTTTTGTCTTCATTTACAATTACGCTTTAAAATTATACATTTCATTCAAATCACATTATGGTTCATTTGAAATTGAACGAAGTAGAATTTGGAATAATTGCCAAAATTAAAACCAAACCATTAAATTTAATTTTAATATTAAAATTGCTAAATAGTAGATCAAATAAACAGTTTATAATAAATAAGTATTTAATTCATTTTGAATAATTTCTTAAAATATAGGCAAGAAAATTAACCAAAAATTAATTTAAACCACTACTACATATTATTTAAGTATTTTAAAATCCATTTCTTATAATTAAGTTAAACTTATAGTAAGTTCGTTTTCGTAATGAAGCCTTTAATTTTAGGGACAGAGATTTTTACTTAATTTGTTTTAAGTTTTTGTTTTGAAGAGTTAAGTAAATAACACAAATTAATTCCTAGCGACAAATAACTGATTCAATCCTTGAGTGTTTAAAGAAGCTATTCAGTATGACTTGTTTTTAATTTTTATAATGTTTCTTAATTATTTTGCATTCATGGTTACTCCCAATATTACATTCCACTAGTATGATAGTAGGGACTAATACACGCATATCATGTATACGTTTTTTTTTGCTTCGATTGCATTCTTCAGTTCAGTTATATTTCTTTTTGAATTATTTCTCAACTTGCACTACAACTTTCTCAAAACGCATTTTGTCGGGTGTATCCCAACAACTTTTCATGCAGGTAAAAACCAACACATTTCCATATTCCAGCGGGGCATTCTCGTTATTTTGTTGCATTTTTAATTTAGGTATAAGAGTTGATAGAATCTGGACTTCACATATAGTGTCACCATTGCAGCTGGGACATTTAGGAATGGCGTCTTGTAGAGGTGCGATTAAGAGAGGTAAAGTATCACGAGAATACCTAGAATTTTTTTCTTTGTTAAGTAAGATTTATTAGAAATTTTAGTATTAATATATAAACCTTAAGATTTGCCCTGGATTCTCTTGTATAGTACTCAAAAAATAATGAAACATGAAATCTCCATGGGCCGGCAATGCTTTTTCGTAACATTCTTGATCCTCAGGATTTCCAGATCCAACAACGCCGCTGCCACCACTAGTACTAGCAGCCACACCATTATTTGGTGACTGTGCCGACTCATCTTGCTTCTTGTAATCCTGATACAATTCCCGAATATGTTCTTCGGACAAGGAATCACTATAAGTGTCGTAATCTTTTGTAGGTAAATTCGTCTCAACGTCTACAGCTATGAAGTAGGGTTTTAAAGTTATATCTGACAATTTAACTAATGGACCCAGAGCAGCGGGAGTAGGAGTATGCTTTAATAAGGCTATTAGATCACGTTCAGGCTTCTCAGGAGTTTCCACTAAGACAACGTCATTTTCAGAGCCTTCAATTTCAGCACAAATTGTAGCCGAAGCTCCACTACATGCATAATTTCCCTCTTTTTCTACTGATGCAGCAGCGGCAATTTCTCCAATACCTGCTTCACAGTTGGCATTTGGATCTTCTATTAAATTTTGACCGGATCTTAAATCTAATTGATTAAAAGTCATTAAAATATCGTTGTCCGTCGAATTACTTTCGTCTTCATCATCTTCAGCATTTACTGGATCGTCATCGTTCTCGCCTTCATCCGATTCCACTTGATGAATCGGTGAAGGTAAATTAACATTTATGGAATTGATAACATTGCCATTTTCTTCACTCGTTTCTTGAGCATCATCCGCTGCAGTGTCCATTTGCTCAACAGAATCATCCTTTAAAAATATTTTATTTTCCTCTCCCCAGTCATTTGCTCCAATACACCATGTAATTTTATTGGTCTGTTGCTTTTGTTTTTTCTTCTGCTTCCCTCCTCCATTGGCCGATGACGCTTTAGGCGATGACGTAACTTTCATAATATCACAGTGATCTGGTGTATCCAAATGTTGTGTTCTTACACATAACCAACTTTTGGAATTTTGCGAACACACCGGATTTAAACAAGCAAATACATATAGCGTTCGATGAAATTGCGACATTTCTAATGGAGCATAAAGTTGTACTACCAAAGGACGGGCTGTACAGCATAGGGGACATGCTGGAATTTTAATTTCGCCATTGGGCCAATCCTGTGTTATTTCAGTTTATAATATATGTAGGAAAAATCAATTAACGTGTCCGACATACACAAGGCAACCGTACATATGTATATAAATAAACTTACCGCAGTTCCACCAATTTTATTTAAATTGCTATTCAGCAAGGAAACATGTTTATCCGTTATTTCTTCATCGTCATAGCCGAGATAAACCGTGCTCTTATTTTTTGCCATATTAAAAGTCCTGTGTTGATTTTTTAATAAAAATTGTATTTTTATTAAAAAAGATGCACTGTGAAAAACGGACGTCTGGCTTACCAAAAACAGTGTAGGTAAACGTAAATGCTTTAACAGTGTTATAAAGATGTACCCAGCGCAATAATCGAGTGAGAAAAAAACAGGTGAAATGATTTCATGTTTTATGAAATATGTGATTTGCTACATAAAACATGGACGAAACATATAGGTAAATACGACTTATATATTGCTTGTGTTTAGCTTTACTATTATGAAATTACAATAAAAAATACAACGCAGCCCATTACGTGTAGAAGAGAGCTGGTCACCTTAACTTTTCCAAATTTTGTTTTTGTTATTCTTTTTATCAGGTTAAACTAATTTGACAGCAGTATGCGGGTGTATGAGTGAAAAAAAAAAGATTTCAATTTGCTTTCGTTGTTTACTCATCAAATTCCTTATTTTTAAGAAAATAATAATTGTATTGTATCAATAATAAAAGTAAGAGAAAATTTAAAAATCGAATGAAAAGTTATTTCAATACATGTACATAATAAGAGGAAATATAAAATTTAGTAAAATTTGATTTAATTTGTGAATGAAAATAAGTGGAAAAAAATTTTTTTTGAAAAAACTAGACCCACCCAAACGAAAATAATGAATGTGTATGTGTTTTTCTTCTCTGATGATTGCAGGTCTTTATTAGTGGAACACCTTCGAATTGCAGCTTCCGCTGTAACATATATGTAGTAGAAAGAAATTATACCTTCGCATACAGAGGTAATCATAAAGATGACGGAAAAAATTACCTTGGCCGACGCCTTGTCCAATGTTGAAGTATTGGATGAGTTGTCACTGCCTGATGAACAGCCATGTATAGAAGCCCAGCCATGTTCGGTTATATACAAAGCCAATTTCGATACTAATTTCGAAGATCGGAATGGCTTTGTCACGGGCATAGCCAAATATATAGAAGAAGCAACTACTCACGCCAATTTAGTAAGTTTAACGTAACAGTCATGTACATACATATGGATATGCATGTTTGTAATTTAAAATTTGTATCTAACAGAATGTATTGCTGGATGAGGGCCAAAAACATGCCGTCATGTTGTATACATGGCGTTGTTGTTCTCGCGCCATACCGCAGCCCAAATCGAACGAACAGCCCAATCGTGTTGAGATTTACGAGAAAACTGTTGAAGTTTTGGCACCAGAAGTCAATAAACTTTTAAATTTCATGTACTTTCAAAGAAAAGCAATTGACGCTTTTTCTGTGGAAGTTAAACGTCTTTGCCATACTGAAAAACGTAAAGATTTTGTTTCGGAAGCCTATCTCTTAACTTTAGGAAAATTCATTAACATGTTTGCAGTATTAGACGAATTGAAGAATATGAAATCAAGCGTTAAAAACGATTATAGCACTTATCGTCGTGCAGCTCAATTTCTCAAAGTCATGTCGGACTCGCACACTTTGCAAGAATCACAAAATTTGTCCATGTTTCTGGCTACACAGAATAAAATTCGTGATACTGTGAAAGATACTTTAGAAAAAATTATTGGTTACGAGGACTTGCTGTCGGAAGTAGTGAACATTTGTGTTCATATGTTTGAGACAAAAATGTATTTGACTCCCGAAGAAAAGCACATGCTGGTCAAAGTCATGGGGTTTGGACTTTTCCTTATGGACAGTGATGCTTGCAACATTAATAAATTAGACCAGAAAAAGAAAATTCGATTGGATCGGATAGATCGCATATTTAAAAATCTTGAGGTTGTCCCCCTATTTGGTGACATGCAAATAGCTCCGTTTAATTACATTAAGAGAAGTAAACATTATGATCCCAGCAAATGGCCATTGTCAAGTTCAAATGCTGTTAGCCCTCAGGCTGATTTAATGGTTCATTTACCACAAATACGTGAAGACCATGTCAAATATATATCGGAATTGGCACGTTATACTAATGAAGTTACGACTACAGTTAAAGAGAATCCTTCGGATGCCGAAAATAGGTCTACTTCTGATTTGGCTTTGCGCGGTCTGCAGTTATTGTCTGAATGGACAAGTGTTGTGACCGAATTATATTCTTGGAAACTCTTGCATCCAACCGATCATCATCAAAATAAAGAATGTCCCGTAGAAGCTGAAGAATATGAAAGGGCTACGCGTTACAATTATACGGCTGAGGAAAAGTTTGCACTTATTGAAGTAATAGCAATGATTAAAGGTTTGCAGGTAAAATTAAAATAATAGGTTGTCATTTCACACACTTACGTATTTGCAATTTTCTTAAGGTTCTTATGGCCCGTATTGAAACTGTACTTTGTGAAGCAATACGTCGTAATATTTATTCTGAATTGCAAGATTTTGCACAACTGACTCTGCGTGAACCTCTGCGCAAAGCTGTCAAAAATAAAAAGGATTTGATTCGTAGTATTATTATGTCAGTACGTGAAACGGCTGCCGATTGGCAGAAAGGATACGAACCTATAGATGACCCAGCTATAAAGGGTAAAAAAGATCCTGATGGTGGTTTTCGCATCAATGTACCACGATTAAATGTTGGACCATCTTCGACACAACTTTACATGGTTCGTACGATGTTGGAATCGCTAATTGCCGATAAATCTGGCGGAAAGCGAACTTTACGTAAGGATATTGATGGAAATTGCTTAATGCAAATTGATTCTTTCCACAAAACGTCCTTTTATTGGAGTTACTTGCTGAACTTTAGTGATACATTACAAAAATGCTGCGATTTGTCACAACTTTGGTATCGTGAGTTCTATTTGGAAATGACCATGGGTCGTAAGGTGAACAAGTGTATGGTGCGACATCAACACAATGAAGAATGTAAGGATTTGATCACTATGGAGAAACGTATACAGTTTCCCATTGAAATGTCTATGCCTTGGATTTTAACAGATCATATATTACAGACTAAAGAACCCTCAATGATGGAGTAAGTCTACTCGTAGACTTTTTATAATTTATTAAATTTCTGCTTTTATTTTAAATTTTTAAATTCATATCGATTTATTGCTTTAGATTTGTTTTATACCCTTTGGACTTGTATAATGATTCGGCACATTACGCATTAACAGTATTTCGTAAACAGTTCTTATATGATGAGGTGGAGGCTGAGGTGAATTTATGTTTCGATCAATTTGTTTATAAATTAAGTGAACAGATATTTGCCCACTATAAACAGTTGGCGGGAAGGTTAGTATTATTATAATATTCAGATACTTTTTTTTGTTGTACTAAAAATTTCTTAACTTTACTTTTTTCTTAGTATTTTCTTGGATAAGCGTTTTCGTTTGGAATGTGAAGTATTGGGTTTCAACTTTCAATCATATCCGCGTAATAATCGCTATGAAACTCTACTTAAACAACGACACGTTCAACTTTTGGGTAAGAGGTGACAATGTTTAAAGTTTTTATAAAATTTTTTAAACAAATTATTTAAAGGCCGCTCAATTGATTTGAATAAATTAATAACGCAGCGAATAAATGCTAACATGCATAAAAGCATTGAACTGGCAATCAGCCGTTTTGAAAGTAACGATATTACAGGAATTGTGGTGGGTTGTTTTGAAAGTCTAATCTTGAAATCTATACAATTATTTTATATAATATTTTGTTTATCTTTAGGAATTGGAAGGAATTTTGGAGTGTAATCGAATCTGCCATAAACTGTTAACAAAATATTTGGCTTTCGATAATTTTGATTCAATGGTTAAGGAGGCTAATCATAACGTTTTAGCTCCTTATGGACGAGTAACACTGCATGTCTTTGTTGAATTAAATTATGATTTTTTAGTTAATTATTGTTATAATGCGGCTACTAATAGGTAATATTAACTTCTTTTTTTTCCAAAGATCAGAACGTACATTTTTTCGCATTGTTTGTGTAGATTTGTGCGCAGTAAAGTTAATTTGGCCTCTTCACAACCAATGCAACGTGAAAAACCACCGCAAATGTCACACTATTATCTATGGGGTTCCAAGCAGTTGAACGCTGCCTATTCCACACAGTATGGCCAGTACACTGGTTTCGTTGGAGCACCTCACTTTCATGCTATGTGCCGCCTGCTGGGCTATCAAGGCATTGCTGTTGTCATGGATATTATTTTAAAGGATATTGTTAAACCCCTGATACAAGGTTCCCTTTTACAATTTACCAAAACCTTAATGAGCGCTATGCCGAAGTCTTGTAAATTACCAAGATGCGAATATGGCTCACCGGGTGTTTTGAGTTATTATCAGGCTCATTTAACCGATATTGTACAATATCCAGATACTAAAACTGAACTATTTCAATCGTTTCGTGAATTTGGAAATTGCATAATTTTTTGTTTATTGATAGAACAGGCGTTGTCACAGGAAGAGGTGTGCGATTTATTACATGCAGCATTATTTCAAAACATATTCCCAAGACCGTTTTGTAAGGGTAAGTCGATTCATTTGTAAATGTTTGTTATTTCGTTTGCGACTTACACAACGTCCATTCGTTAGCAACAAATTAAATTGAAATGAAATAAGAAAATCATTTTAATCTATCGCGCTAATCATATTTTGTAATATACTACAAAATTCCCAATTTACACAATTTTGTAACTGATGTTGGTGCTGGTGTATGCGGCAAATTGCTTAGAATTGTGCGAGTTAAGAAAATATTTATATGTCTATGAACTTCATTAATTGAGTAACAGCCGCGAATAACGTTTGTAAGTGACGCAATAATAATTTAAGAGTGTGTTATATTTTTTTCTTCTCTTGTTTTATCTTATGAAAAATTATGATGATAAAAACTTTTTTGCAAAAAATTACGAAATTTGTACTTCGAATTCCATGTAAATTTAGAACTTTAATTTTCATATGCAAAGCCAGTTAAAACGTTTCTACACTACACAAAGCATTGTGGCTGGTAGTTTTTAAAACGTTCTTCCATGTTCACAACATTATGGAAGATGTCTCTTGAAATATTATTAAATTAAATTTTTTGCAACTGAAATAACATTTACAATCACAAACCTATTTAACAAACATTTTGCTGATCAATAACCTGTTGTGTACTTAAAACGTTTTTCCACATTACCTGCCCTCTGGACCAGGGCTTTTCTTGTAATGTATTCATTTCCACTATTTATTAAACATTTATTTTGATTATCTCTCCAATTTTCCAAATTAACTTTTCTTATTGTACCTCTGTTACACTTATCAATCGCTTTCGACAATTCGGTCCGGATCATTTTGTTATTAACTTACAACGTTCTTCCACTGACTGACTCATTGTAATTGCAATTTGACGTCGATAAGGAGCATAATTTTGGATGATTTGATATTTCAGAGATGTATTACATTTTCGATGTTTGATATTGCAAATCCTCTTCTCAAAGTCTGTACATTAGCGAACCGAACCGATAATTCCAGGATTGGAGCTAAAGCGGTAGTCATTTATATATTAACCTAACGTAATACTTGATGAAGGAGTCAAATATTGAAGATACAACATTAAGTTTCAATAATATTGCCCCATACAAGTTCTTTTTAGAATTTATTTTTCTTTTCGATATTATCATTCATTGTTATTTTGTTTAAATTCATAAACTGCTCCCGATTTAGTATTTTCCAAAGAAAAAGTCACAAAAACGAAAAATAAAAATAGGAAATTTTAAAAAGTAATTAAATAAAATGATAAGATGTACTCGTATGTTAACAACTCAAAATTTCCTTTTAGAAAATGAAAAACCCGAAGCGAAACAAAAACGCTTGGAAGCGCAGTTTGCTAATTTGCAAATTGTCTCGAATGTTGAGAAATTGGGCACGGCTAAGGTAAACAATAAATATTTTTAAAAGCAATTTTGTTTTTAATTCTTTAAACTCAATAGCAAGCCATGATTGCACGTGAGGGGGATTTACTAACACGTGAGCGTCTTTGCTGTGGCCTCAGTATTTTCGAAGTAATTTTGAATCGCATTAAAAGCTATTTAGACGATCCCGTATGGACGGGGCCAGCTCCAGCCAATGGCATTATACATGTCGACGAATGCTCAGAATTTCATCGGTTATGGTCTGCTCTGCAGTTTGTCTACTGTATACCTGTTCGAGGTACTGAATATACTATAGAAGAACTATTTGGTGAAGGTCTCAATTGGGCAGGATGTGCTATGATTGTATTATTGGGGCAACAGAGGCGTTTCGAGGCATTAGATTTTTGCTATCACATACTGAGGGTGCAAAGGGTCGATGGCAAGGATGAAGATGTTAAAGGAATTGTAAGTATTTACTTGTTTCTCCTTTCAGTCTTTTTTTGTTTTATAATTCTCTATGTATTTTTTAATGCATTTTTCAATCTTAAAGAAACTCAAACGCATGGTGGATCGCATAAGACGTTTTCAAGTCTTAAATTCACAAATATTCGCTATTTTAAATAAATATCTAAAAGGCAGTGACGTAGAGGGCTCAAATGTTGAACATGTACGCTGCTTTCCGCCACCCCAACATCCTTCAGTTATTTCTTCGCATTATCAAGATCCAAATAAATTGCGACAGAGCATGAACAATTAAATTGAAAAAATTATAAAAAATAAACAGCAGCACTCATACCGAAGGCAAATAACAACAACAGAAATAACAAACCCTAAAAAATTATTAAACGATATTAATAATTATTGAAAGTGTAACGTTTTCAATTTATTAGGTTAATATTAAATATTAAAGCATATTCTTAGGCAGTATACAAGCATACATCCTCATATATCACACAATAAGGGATATTTTCCTAAAATTCTTGCTTTTAAAAACCAAAACAAACACAACATTCTCTTTTTGTTCAAATAAAACTATTCTGTAAAGTAATGGTTAAATTTGTTTTACATATACATACATTTGAAGTTGAATTCGAACAAAAAGAAAAATATATATGTAAAAAATAGATAATTATAAATGCAGAATAGAGCATTCATTATGCCTTCGACTTTATCTCCCCCCTAAAAGAGGCCAAAGATCATGTTTCGTTTATGTTTTTCTTCTAAATAATTTGGCTTGATTTTTTCTCTTTTAATAATATGAATATTTTTATAGATTTTGTAATTCAATTAAGTATTTTAATTAATATTTATATGTATAAGAGAACATTATAGACAATGATTGAAAAATGGAGAATTAATAAGTTTTTCATAGAAAGAGACACAATAAAAATGGAATTGCATTTTATCGTTATTTAAATGTTAAACGTACATTCATTACGCAGCAATTATTGTATTAGAATGTAATTTTTTTATATTATAATAAATATTCAGCAATTTATAAATGTATAATCGCATTGCAAGTAAACAGTAATAAATATTTACATATTTGTACCAGTAGTAAAATCAACAATTTCGTTTTTAATTTAAATTTATTTTTTTCGTTTGCCAAGGAAATTTTCAAAAATGCTCAAAACATGTGCAATACACAAATTGTTTTTTTTTTTATCTTCCCGTTATAGGAAGTTATTGATTTTACCCGCCATTTTCGAAAATCCAGTTTAAATTATATTTCAAAGCTCTGAGGTCCCGGGAATCGATTCTGACTATTTTCACGATAATGTCAGTATGAATGTATGTATCAGGCATGTTCTGACAATCGCTTGATTTTCAAATCGTATGTGAGTTGCAAGTCGCCAAACTTGATTTTACATATTCTGAAACTCACGCCTTGTGCTTGTAATTTGTGATTTTAAATATAAAAATCTACATTTTTCAAAATTCTAATAATTTTATATGGCATTATTGGAAAAGTAACTGGTTATTGACTTAAATTATTCACAGCGCTGTCGACATACATTCATCAGATCAGCAATAGAAACAGAAAATTCACAAAACAACATTTTATAAATTCAATATTTTTAATAATAATATGAAACAATTAATACTTTTGAGTAAGATAAAAAGAAAACATTAGTAATTTAATTTATTTATCATTTTATTGCTTCTTTAAAGTTTGGTTTGGTACCAGTTCACTTCAGCATACCCTTCCCATTTGAACTCGCCAAGATTCTTGTGATTGCGATTTACAGTACACCTCTCTTGCGAGTTCAAGCCACAATCGCAAATATTATGCGATATGCGAGTGTAAGAACATACCGGTATGTGTGTAAACATCTCAGAACTTAACGCGCAAAATTTTCGAAATAAATTTTAAACCACTGGTCGATCAAAAAGTTCAAAATCTGTTCTTAAACTCTGAAAAGTCATCGATTGCTGCCAATTTGACTAAAATAGGGTGACCCATTCCAGAGATATCCTTGACGAAAAATTTCGAAAACCCCCTTTTTTTCTAATATCACCAAAAGTATTCTTCAAATCGAATAAATAAAAATCACCGACTTTTATGGACTTAAAAAATATATCGGATGCCGCAAATTTGACAAAAATCTGTAAAGTTGTTCGAAAGTTTTTTATGTTTCATTACTCCGTAATTTTTTATCAAATCTATTTTCGATACGCCTTAATTTTTCTAGACTTAAAAACCTTGTCGAAAGCTGCAAATTTCTTTTAAATGAGTTAAAGTTAGCAGGAAGTTTCAGAGATACATGCAAGGATACCCGATTCCCATATTTTTTTTTTGTTTTCAATTACTCGGTAATATATTGTCAAATCTATTTTCGATACATTCCACATTTTATTACAATCTACATTTGAAAAACGTTTGAACGTGAGTAGAGAATAAGTGAATTTATCTATTTGGAAATAATTTCCCCTTTTTCTTTGTTGACCACGCTATATTTTTCAAAATATTTTAAAGTAATTTTCGAACGTTCGTCGTTAGAGAAAAGGTTTGATAACAAATCATTCTCAATTTGAAGTCAAGCCTTCGTGTTTCGTTGTATTACACACAACCATACATACACACGTATTGTAAAAAATAAAAAAATAAAACACAATTAAGAGGGGGTTTTTCTACTGCGGAAAATTTTTATAACTCAGAGTTATATGTGTATTTTTTTCTATAAAAAAAGAAGATGAATCTATTTCATACATATCAGTAATATTACAATTTCGTGTTTGAATAAAATATAGCAAAAAAATAAAAATGGAAGATTTGGATTATACGAGAGAACAAATATTAAATGTTTTAATATTCGCATTAAACAGATGTGTTTAAAATCTATAAATATATGTACATAAAATGGAATGCTTTGTAACATCTTGATTTTATGAAATTTTTCAAGTGTTAATCGTCGGCTATTGAATTGTTTTCATTCGCAGTGATGTTCCCATTTGTAAAAGATTTAAAGTGATACTTCAGTTTGTAGTTATTTGAATAGTTACGCGGTAAAGGAAATTTTATGCTGTCCGCTCCCAAATAACAGGCACCATAAGCCATACATTTTGTAATACGTATCAACTTTAGACCAAATGGTATATGGGCCTGTTGTAATCGTTGCAAGAAACCGTCCTTTAGTAGCGGCCAACTTAGCCACACTGAGCCAACACATACAATATTTAAATCACCTTCTTTTACCAAATCATTATGAACTTTGGGCACTAAGGCATTAATGTGGGTTGCGATATGACGACCAGCCTCATTGAAGAGAAATTTTGCTAATTCATCACCTTCTTCGGCCGCGTGTGATAGTTTCTTGCAAAGGCTGGCAAAAAAAGGTTTATCAAATTTACCATAACAGTGCGGCAGTAGATCGAGACGCGTCTGGATATTAAAATGCTCTTGAATCAGTTTCCAAATGGTATCGATAGGATGTGGGGCTTTTGAAGAATTATCCATGTCATCAAAAACGATCTTCATGGCACGATGCGAAATATACCAGGCTGTAAGAAAGAATAAAGAGAAAATATTGAGGAAATGTAATTTTTTTATTTTTTCATAATTTATTAATTGTAAAAATTCTTAAATTGTTGCTGTTGGGTAAAAATCCTCGAATTATACAACAAAATTCTAAAAGATACTACTAGTGCTGACAATTAAGCGAATCATTCACTAGAGGGAGGTATAGTATTGAAAATAGACAGGCGGTGAAAGTGATACGAAGATACAGCTTAGGGGGCTGGGAATCGAACACGAGTCCTTCTGATTGCAGAACTAACACGCTAACTACTCAGCCATCAGCACCCCCAGTGAAATAGTGTGAAACAAAATAAATTCGTGTGAAATGGCAGTAAGAAAAAGTTGAGATTAAATAATGTGTTTCAAAGTTTTTATTTTCTTGAACCAGTGCTCAGGGATGTCCCCTACGTGTGCTGGTCATTGAACCAGAAGTAGTTGGAAAAGGATAGTGTACAGAATAGACAGCTGGTCGTTGCGCGTTTTTTTTTTGAGAATTTGTAAAGCAGAGTTGCTGCGCTTTTGGTGGGTCTTCTGATTGCAGAGTCAACATAATTCTATTGTATGGCCCGTGGTGTCTTATATATCTTTGCATAAAATGTATGTATGTATACATGTATAGTTAAAAATAATTTGTGGTGAAGCTTCACTATCACACAACTCTGCTTTTGCGCGTTTTTCGTTTATAGCAGTGCTGCAGCGCCTCTGGAGCTTTGTTTGGAGCTTTGTTTTAGTTTCCATTTTAGGTAATTATTTTACTTTGCTGGTGCTACACAATACCGACGATGGAGGACGCTCTGATGTTACTTGTGGATTAGTATCAGCTGAAGCCGCTACTATTCAAGGACCAGTAACTTTGCTTTCGCCATGGAAACATTCCGACAGCAACTGCCACTCAGATACACTAATTCACATCAGAAAAATGCTCGAACCCAGTACTATTTCGTTTTATAGTCAACGTACTAACTACGTGAGCCATCAGCACCCTCAAAACGAATTTAAGTCAAATTTAGGCAACATGATTTTAGTTTTAATATAAATTACGCAAAACTTACCACTTCCTTCATCTCCCAGGAAATGACCCCAACCACCACAGCTAAACGTAGTACCATCGGGATTCATCAATAGAGCGTTCGAACCAGTTCCAGATATAAGGACCATACCACCGCTGGGTGAAGCAGTAGCAATACTGCCCTTTGTATCACTGCACACATAATAATGATCGGCTATATCAGGGAAAGAGGTACGTAATTCCATTTCCAGTTCATGATTTGTAGCCTCCTTTTGTGAGTGTTACAATGGCGACGAAAAAGATAACATGTTATTAAATTTTATTAGTCTCACTTCTACTTTTATTTGACCTCTATTAAATTTTTTAAAAATAATATATAAAAATAAAATATTTTCTTTTTCTTCTTTTTTAAAAAAATATTTGTTAATACGAATTATTATTTCCTGACGATGCTACATATTTGGTAGTGAAATATTGAAAAAAAAATTTAAAAAAAACTTTTTATAAAAAAGACCATCGCTCAAAAAAGAAATATAATTGAAAAATGTATATGTATATGTACCAGACATCTACAACAAGTATTGAATTTTCTGGTATACCGTACTCTGTTTTAACATCAGGGAACGATTTCAAATACTCGAATAACCCAATAATATTTTTAAATTGCCCCTGTGCTGGCATCGCCCTGGCACTCCTTTAGAATCGTAACAACTCTGCTTTACAAATTTTCAAAACTGAAACCCCCCACACAACTGGAGAGTTGTGCAAGAATTAAGCTCTCTATACTTCTATCACTTCACCACCTCCCTCTGCTGTACACGTCCCTTTCCCTTTTCAACTAGTTTCGGCCCAAGAAAAGACAAAAGTCCAGGCCTATGAAATATACAATTTTTTTCGATCTTACACAGTTACTTGCTCTTAGAATGAACTTACATATTGGAAATGTAACAAAGATAAACATTTTTTCTCTAATTTTTCGTCTACGTATGCAATGCATTGTACCGGAACAATTTGCCAGGGGATATTGTAGAGAATTTGTAAAGCAGAGTTTTAGCTGATGTCGCGTTGACGCTAAAGGAGAGCCATTTTATTTATTAAAGGTGTGTTAATTTTCTAAGATTTCTAACATCATGAAGCTCAATAGTAATTGGGTTTTTTAAGTAGAAGGAATCGTTCTTGGAGAAGTAGCGAAGATTGCAACGTTTCAGCGGTCTAATGGCCTAAAACCCCTGTACCCAGCTCTAGTGCAGATATGTCGTCCACTGAAACCGATTTATCCATTCATGTTAGTCGTTTGAACCGTCAGCTTCGGCGTTACTCTCATGACTCCAAGCCACCGTTTCATACAAAATGTTAATATGTATATGTTGGTAGGAAGTTCAATTGCAGTAATAAGCTGAACTCATTGTTGTTAATAGTAGTGAACCTAAAAGAGTCTTCCGAGATCGAAGCTGACGATTAAATGAAACCTGCGTGATGTCGTATTCGGATCGCGCATATATCAAGCCAACGCGAGAAATTGTGTCATATGAATCGTCTACGATGCTTCGAACAGAATCGTCTAAGAATCTTGAATTCCTATTGTAGACGAGTCTTGAAAAAACTGCGTTGAAACGAAGCAAAAATAATTAGTTCTTAGATGTTATGTCGACGAATTAATTTTTTAAGTTATAGGAGAGCCATTTTATTTATTATTTTATTGCAGAGATACTTCGAGATAAACTTTTGGTGAGACGGTATTGAGTATTGAACCGAGGTCTTTTTGGTTGCAGAGCCAACACGCCAACTACTCAATCAACAGCCACAATGCATAAATAACGATTTTGAAGTAATATAATACTGGTGAAATAACGATCTTTCAATGGTCGTCTGAATGCTAAACCGAAGATTAATAAAAGACCACTAGTAAAACAATCATCAAAATCACTCACAAAGATATCATTTGGAAGAGTCGAATACGACTGTTGGCTACATAATTAATAATCTTCGAATGCACGCCAGTGCGCAAACGACGATTCACTCGTCTGCACGATTAAAAAGAGAGTCGCGAAATGATCGCGCTCGTCAAACAATCATGACAATTCTAACTGGGAAAGGTTCTTTTGCAGGTGTCTAATGCATACATACATACATACATATGTATATATGAAATATGAAATCTTTTAAGTGGATACTTATGTCAATATATACACAATTTGACTTGTCCGGCTTATGCGTTGTAATTGTGTATGTATGTAGAGATGGAATTGTTTATTTTAGTGAATTAATTTTTTTTACCTGTTCGCAGCCGCTTAAGCTTAAGCCTAAACTTCTTAAAGGTATATCTTCTGGAATATTGGCTTCATTTTTGGCACGCTCTACCATATCCGCTATGCGTCGGGCGCATTCGGCAATCCCAACCATCCAGTGATTTGTGCCCAGTCCAGTTGTTGTCGTAACACACTCTCCATCCTCCGAGCAGATAATTAAACGTGAATGAGTTGCACCGCTTAATTTGTAAAAAGTTTATTTTAAAATGAAGGACATGAAAAATTTTAATGCCACAAGTTAGGAATTCCTTATAACTTTTTTTTTATTATAATTTTTTTTTTCGGTTTTCAGTATTTTGTAAAGAAGATTTTGGGAATTTAAAATGGAATAGTATACAATTGAACAACGTGCCAAAATTGTTGAAATTTATTACTCAAATCAACGATCTATTGTTTTGACTCAGAGTGCATATCGTCGTTATTTTAATGTACGGGTTGCACCATCAGTGTCAACAATAAACCGCCTGGTTGCAAATTTTCGGCAACAAGGGACAGTAAGGAACCTTCCTGGTGCCGGCAGATGACGAACTTAGCAAATGGATGACAATAGTGCACGCGTACAGGATAGTATTCGGGATGATGGAGAAACATCAACCAGGAGATGTTCGACACAACTTGGCCTCTCACGAGGGTCGCTGCAGAGAATTTTGCATACAATAAGATAGTTTCCATTAAAAATTCACACTGCGAGGGACATAACGGCTCTTTTACGCGACATCTTTGGCCAACGAATTATTTCCCGTACAAGCGATTTTAATTGGCCTCCGCGTTCAATCCGGTGAACGCTCCCGCTCCAAACCGATCAAAAAAAATTTTTCTTTGGGGTTATTTGAAAGAAAAAGTCTAATTAATAAGCAATTAAAAAATAATATACGCGACGAAATCAACAACATAACACCTGAAGTTTTGCGAAAGGTTCTGGAAAATGTTTTGGAAAGAACACGAAAATGCGAAACAGAATATGACCACCATTTGCGAGGTATAATTTTTCACAATTAAATTTAAAATATTCTCCATTAATATTCTGTATTGCAGGAGAGTTTTTTGTTTCTTTTTTTAAGTTGCAATACTATGGCTATCTTGCCGATCCCTAGCAAAAGGGTCTAGCATCATCTTGACTTCTTGGAAATCGTATATGTAGGAAACTTTCTTGCGTTTATCTGCTTTGCAAGATTCGCTTCTGGCGTCAAATAACCAGAGACCACATAACTACTTTGCTACGCAGAGTTGTGCTACAATTATGTTCTAGATAGTTCCAGTGCAACGCATTGTATACGTAGGAATTTCCCCAGAGGACTGGTTCAAGATTAAAAAAATAAAATAAAATAATAAGGACGTTGGCGAACGTCCAAAAGTAAACACCGTGTGATTAGGCCATCATGGCAGTTACCCATGGAATACTGGAACACGTGTGTACTAAATAACAATACGCGCAACTGCAGACTTTTTGAAGCCATATTCCTATCACTTAACCAGTTGTCTCTTCCCTACACTATACATTTTCAATTCGTTCCGATGCAAGATATTGCATGCATAGGGGACATTCCCTGGGTACTAGTCAAAAAAAAAATATATATATACATATATATATATATAATCTAGTATAACCCGGTGTGCTTCGCTACCACCACACCCAATTATATAGTTCTCCGCGCTAGGTGTTGTGTTATACTAAATGACAAACCAAATAGTTAGTTCTGCCATCTGACGCAAGAAGGCAGACATTCATAATATTATTTTTGATCCATTATCAGGATCTCTGATCCATTTTTACCCCATGGAAAGTACCGTATATTTTAAATTGAATCATAAACTCTCCGTCTAACAAATTTCTTAAAAAATCAGTCTAGCAGTTTAGGCGGTATAGTGGAACAAACATCCAAACATTCACATTTGGAATATTAATACTCGAATGTATGTATGAAGTTTTGTGGTCAATTGCGAAAAGACGCGATGGAACACTATGGATCAGCTGCGATGGAGCAAAAGAAGCTTTGGCACCGAGAATGGCAGAGTATTGAAAATGAAGTTATGCAGAAATTGGTGGAAACTATGACATAACGCATGGATTTTGTTTTGCGCAGTGAAGGGCTATGGATTAAATACTAAATAGAAGCTTTATCCCTAAGTTTCTGCAAGCTGTAAAATTGAGTACAAACGAGTTGTTTTAGTTTTATTTGGTTATTCTCTCAGAATTTCTTGTTTTTTATTTTGTTTTTTTGGCCATTTTGCTTAGAAACACAAACTAAATTAGAAGAAGAAACTGATTTGCTTTATTTTTTCTATTCCTATTCTTATAATACAATCACCAGTTACAAACTGTATACATATATGTATGTATGTATGTATATTAGATATGTGTGTGTATGTATGGCATGCATGTAGCAAACGAATGCATTTCCGGATTTGTGATAAATTGTATTTTCAAATTAATAGTGTGATATGAATATCATCGCCATCAGTTATTTATATTTATTTTACTTAAGTTACTTAATTATTTCTCCTTCATAATTATCTCTGTGGGTGGGAGGTAAACTCCACCAAGTCAGATATTTTTCAAAAAAACATTTTTCTAATATTGTTGGAATCAGAAGTTTTTTTTTCCTATTGGTAAGTAAACTGTAATAAGTTCTGTCTAATGTAGTTTTCGAGATATTGAACAGGTGATTTAACAGTACCAATACCATCATGGAAGGTAAAGAATGCCTTTTTAATAAGAAGCGGTAATATTATACGGCGTAATTTTCATAAAGTTATCATCGAAATAAAAAAATAATATTCGAGTTATAAAAAATATTACGATTATATTATTAATTGACCTTTTTTATTATATTTTTTGATATATATTTATTAAGCCAAATTTACAAAGAATTATAATTTCCTATTATTCCTGATGAAGCTGTTAACGAAATATCAAATAATAAAAAACAAAATAAAATAAAAAAGACCTCAGGCTTAATAAATATATATCAAAAAAAAAAAATATTACGAGTAAAGTCAATATTTCAGTACAGATTTGCAACTTGTTCTTTCAGTCTCCTTTAAAATTTCTAAAATGTGACTTGGTGTAGTTTACCTCCCACCTACAGATCTTAACATAAACAATTCTTGTGAGAAAGAAAACATATGCTATTGATTTTTAAAAGCCCAACAACAACAACAACAACAACAGAAATTCAGGTGAGTTGATAGCGGTTCTTGTAGTATCGATTGCAACACTTATGGACTTAATTTATGCCCATCGAAAAATGTGATAAACTATTATTGTAGCAAATTGTCATTGTTACTGACATTTATCATTTTATTACAGTGTTATTATGAAAATATTAGTGTAATAAAGCTCCCTGTAATGAGAAGAGACAGATGCTGAAGTGCAGTGATGTTAAGTTTTTTATTTGGATTTCCGTACAACCCTAACAAATTACCGTTTTCAGGTGAACTTAACGTATGCAAAGTCTTGTACAAAAATAATAATATTTTTTTTTATTAAAGCAGGTTTATACCTACTTGTAATTTAATATACATATTTATTTGCATATACTTGAATAACAATACTACGGTAGTAAGATAGTAAGAATAAAATACTTAAAATTTGCACTTTGAGTAAAATCAATGTATGCATTTTTGTAATAGTTGAGCTTAGCTAGAAGCTGCGGTTTAGCATAGTTGTAATAAAAGTGCAATTTCTATGATTTATTTTTATGAGAATTGCTTGATTGATTGACAAGATCGCATCAATTAATCAAAATTTTAAAATCTTAAATACAAGCCAAAAACTATTTTTCTACACATTGTATTTGAAAATCAAAATACTTCATGCTTTTTCGAGATGAAAAAGTAAACTGAATAAGAATTGATGTTGTTATTTGATTTCTTGAAAAAGTGAAATTTTAAAAATTTTGAGTTAATACAGAGGGTATCAAGTTGATCTAGTGCGATTGACCCGGTTTTAAGTTATGAGATGTTTACACATACACACATTCATCGCGAAAATAGGCAGAATCGACTATTAGGACCTCAAGACGTCGAAATATAATGAAAATTACATTTTCGAAAATTGGGGTCAAATCAGCAACTTCTTGTAACCGGAAGTTTAAAATTATTTCAATTTCACCTAAAATTTATTCTAATTTTTGCAAATCAAACCCATTTCCATTTGTTCTTTAAACCTTTAAATATTTTTAGGAGAAATTTTTAAAATTTTTATTTTGCAACATTTAAACAAAAAATCGATTCGATTCGCATTATCAGCACAAATATTCGAAATATCTAGAATAATTCCACACCAAAATTATATTTCTTATGTTCTGTAGTTTGTTTTTATTGTTTGTTAGTTTTCTTTTAAATTCAATACATTATAAAATGTTGTTGTTGTTCTCTAATTATTTGTTGATTAAATAATTGTTTAACATAAATTTAAGTCAATTAAAGATTTGTGATGACAAGGGAAATGGTGTTTAAGTAGACATTATAAATTGAATATTCAACTGCTGAGAAATTTAATTGAATTATATGCAGATTAGATTACTTTAAAGTAGACATTTAGATACTTGCTAGCAGAGTGCAATGTCTGTCTAGATTCTAGAGGAACATATTAATTTTATATTGTACATTTACACATACATACATATACGTTTCTTTATCGTCTAATAAGCAACTAATTTGCTTTTTGTTCAGATTACTTGAATAGAAATATCGTTAATAGATCCGTGGCTTAAAAGATGCACATATTTGCCCATTATGTGTAAATGAAAACAAGATTATAATTTGAAAATAGAACAGCATGTGGAACACACACATGATCACAAATATAGGATTTAAATTTGAGCTGAAGCGATTTATATAGCAACACAAAACTATATACGAGTACTGTCCTCATTCTATATGCTGTCCTTATTCTATATATTTTCCTCATTTACTTAATTAAAACTAATAAAATCATAAGTGTAAACTAATAAACTAATTAGATGTGTACTTTAGTTTGAAGGTGTACTTTAGTCTGAAGGTTATTAAAAAAAACTCTATAAATAAAATGCTCCAATTTAGGGGGCCCCTCTCAGAAAAAAAATATACCCCATTCGATAGAAAATTGAGAAATAAGAAATTCAATAAAAAAAATTAACGGCTAGCCTTAGATTCGGAGTTATGGATCTTTGAAGTTCCAGTGCAAGTTTATTTAAATTTTAACCGAGTTCAAAACAGAAAGAGGCAATTCTCAATTCGACTGTTTTTTCTGTTTGCTTTTAGTTTTCAGAACTTTTTAGGGGTTAAATCGATTTTGATGATTTTTATATTTCATTGGGAAGATCGTGTTTACAGTGTGATCCCTTTTTAATGGCCGTCGGATCGAGTGAATACATCTCCCTCTTGACGGAACTTTTTTATTGGGTGGAGCGATTTTGTTGATTTTTCATATTACTCATCATTGGAAGCTCGTTGTTACCGTGTGGTCTCATTTTAATGGCGGGAGAATCGGTGGAATACAGCTCCCCTTTCAAACTTTATACTGGGTGAATCGTTTTGATGATTCTTTTTTTTTAGAAAGCTTGTGTTACCGCATGGTTCCATGTTAATGGCGACGTATCGGGGAATACACGTCCCCCTAGACAGAAATTTAATTTTTTTTTATAAGTTTCATTTGTTAAAGGCGAGTCAAGAACACAATAAAAATTCCAAAAATATTACAAATAAAAAATTAAGGTTAGACAAATTACAGCATTTTTAATTAGCGACACTTCGGGCGCCGATGTCGATGTAACAATGTCAACTTTAGATAATAATTAAACAACTTTCATGATAAAATTCAGTTAAATAACTGTGAATTTCTTAACTTTCCCAGAAAACAAATTCGATCTTGCTGATACTTTTTAAACCAAAAAAAACATGAATTTTAAGAAACTGTGCTTTTCTTTTAATTTAAATCCGCTGTGAATTTGAGACTTACTAAAAGTCAATAAACTTTTTCGACGAGGAAGAGAATTAATATGAAATTCAATTATAAACAATTTAAAATATTTCTTCGACATTCGTAATGGCGTTGTATTTTTGTAGGTAATCAGAAATTTTAATAAAAATTGTGGGCAAATAAAAGAGGCACATTTTATCAACGAGTGGGTATGTACTCTATTGTTGTTCAATTAAACTTGATTTGGTTATGAATGAACTAACTGCCCCTTTATCGAAGACTAGTGAAAATGCTCGTTCGGTATTTTTAAAATGAAAAGAACAATAGAAAAACTCAAATGGTTTTTGTTTTCAATAAATGTAAATGCCCCATCGAGTAGTTTCACTCGTCTGCGATAAAGAGACAGTAAATACGTATCTAATTTATGTAAATAAAATGTCAAAAAACTTACCCTTCAATACCGCCAAAATATTTCATTGTCTTTATTCAACTTCTTTTCTGTTTCCTGATTATTTTTAATTAACAATTAAATTTTTATTCTGTTGGATATTATTTGGTGTTAGGAAATCATTACCTAAAAAAAAACAGAAAATAAAGAAACATGATTAAAAGTCAACGATTAAATGCTTTAAACTAGGGTGGGACGCAGCAAACGCTAGACGTAATAACAACAATTGTATTCATTTAATAACTTGTTTTATTAATGCCTATCTCTGTTTTTAAGATCTTTCCTAATTTATTAAATACATATGCATTAGAGCGTACCACCTTAACCTCAAAAAGAAAGGTGCGCCCTAATATACGAGTAAAGTAGGTTTGGACGGCAATTGCTCGCCTTTTTAAACTTTTCTTTATATCTGTGGCATTTGGAGTCGGATTTTAAAGAATGATATGTCAATGTTTTTGTCTCGAGAAGGCCAATGTTTTGCTCCACATTCAAGCATACCGTTCTAGTATTCATCCACCAGATGACCCACAATTAAAGCTCTTAAAATATCAATACAGTTTTGCTAAATACCTACAGAAACATTTTAAAATTTAATTTCACAAGAAAGAGTTGGCAAAAACTAAGGTAAAATAAAATGTTGGAAATTTTAATCAATCCTATTTCTATGTGATTCAAGTTCGCTCTATTTTTGGCGGCCCTGTACCTTAAAAAAAATATGGCGCAAAGGTTGATCATCGGTGACCGCCTTGGAAGATTCATGTATAATATGAACAAAACGCTCGGTGTTTTGTGCACGGCATGGGCAAGCTGTGAAATTAATTAAATTTAAGAAAGAAATGGCAAATAAAGTTATATTCCTTATGGTAACTTGGTAATTCGATTATTTCATTTGAATACTAAAAAGCTTCCAGCTGCTCCATGCAAGCATGGAGGCTTTGTCACTTGGAATTTGGTGCAATTGATCTTATCAATGTATGATGAATCACTCTCGAAGTTACATACCAGATCCTGGTATGTTATCATTGACACCAAAGTATTTTACCGATGGGAAAAGTGCGCGTTGCTTCCGATAAATGGACAGAGGGCCTGTTGAGCGTCTTTTGGCAACGTTGAAAAACGTGGCAACTTCGGTGGCTTTTTGCATCTCTATCTCTTTCGCTCACGCCAAACATTCATCGTATGAAAGGCTTAATCTTAATAGAGATTTTAGTAGAGAGTATAATGCCAGGTAAGCTACCATAGTTATACTAAATATACACAATTTTTAAAACGCCAATACTACCGTAAGAAAAGACGCTGTCCTCAAAAATTTTTAAATTGCACTTATAACGTTTTGTCACAAATCCACAAATGAGTGTTTTTGTATATTGTTTAATTTTTAGTAATAAGATATTTAAGAAAAAAAATGCAATTACACAGTTTTCTGTTAATATTAAAAAAAAACCAAAGAAATTCAATCGTAGAAACTTTAAACTCAATATCAGTCCCTCATCAGTTATTCAGCGGCGTAGGTACAGCAACTTTGTGTGGGGGGCTTCAGTCCTCTAGAAAATATGCTTTTCTTATTTACAAAAAACATATTTATTAGACGTTTAGTCCAATAGTGCTAAACAACATTAAGGGTAAACAGAAAGAATTTTACTTTTATAATTTTAATTAACACCTTTAATTAGAATAATATATTTTTCAATTAGAAGTTTAATCAATTCAATTAAATTTTTCATTAATTTTTTTTTTAAAGGTGCTTCCGTAGCCTAGTGCTTATACATTAGTCTGGAGGTGCGTTTTCGATTCCCGCCTGGAGCCTGGGTGTTACTTGTGGTATCACAATAGGCCTAAGGCCTGGCCTAAGTGGGGTGTTCTCTTTTAGGGAGAGTCAGCCACGTAACATAACATAATTCACAAAATGATGGCTTAATTTTATTTAAATGCTTATCTGATTGTTTTATTTCATATATACAACACTCTTTATACAAATAGAAATTATTACCCAAAGAGCTAATTCAGACGAGAACAGTTTTTAAGCCGCACAATTTTTGTTCTTTCCAAAACACACGAAACTAATTCATCTGGCATGAAATGTATACGTATACATAGCTTTGTGTGTGTTAGTATTTTATTTATTAATTTCGTATTTCGTATGTGTATATGAATTAGTTTTGGCCTGCCAATGCGGGGTTGTAACTGGTTGAAAAATTATGCGAAGCAAAAAAAACCTTCCCTTTACCGAATTTGCCTACAAGGTGCCATGTTATACCAGCATAATAGTTTTCTGAGCCAATTCACGCTGAATTGCATTCGAATTGAATTCAAATGTTTTTTTTCTGCTATTGAAACTTTCTCTGAAATATTTCAAAATATTTAATTAAATTTTTAATTTTCATTATTAAAAATTTTGTTGAAAATTAATTCAATTAAGTCAACAATAATAATTTAATTGATACTATTAATTTCTTTGAAGGAGAAATCGAATTAATTTTTTAATTGATATTACATAATTTTCAATTAAAATTTTGTTTAATTTTTTGCTGTGTACTCTTGAAAACGCTTACAATTGCCATTTGCGCAGTTGGGCCAATATGTGCGACTTATTTCATGAAGCCGATTTTTAAACTGTTGCGCAAATAAATAAATAAAGACAGCCAAAATACTAAGTTATTCCGATTATTAAAAACAGTTGTTGTTTATGATATCAAACAATCACCGCCAACAATAAAATGTTACAGGGCAATATTTTTTCTTTTAATCTCTACATACATAATCTGTACATACGTATACATTATTTTCACTATAAAATTGTAAGGATATATATTTTTTCTGAGGTCAGTGTTCAGTAGATGTCACCTACGTATGAAATGATGCACCCCGAAATGGATAGTGATAGAGATTACACGTTTTTTGTTTTTTTATAGCAGTGTTGCATCGTGTCTGGTTTTAGGGAGAGGTGTTCATATTTGGAAGGTTGCCATTTTTATTAAGTATTTACTTCGCCGATGATGCTACACAATGCCGACAAAGGAGAGCGCTCTGATGTCACTTGTGTATTTGTATCCTCTGTAGCCGGTACTGTTCGGTGACCAGTGTGTATACCTTCGCCACTGAAACCTTCCGACAATAACTGACACAAAGGCACAATGCACATCAGAAAAATGTAAATCTGTTTATCTGACAGTCAGATACCGGGCTCGAAACCAGCATCTTGGGTACTAACTAACTCATCAATCGCCACCTTCTTCCACAGCTGTGATATTTTAAGATGAGGTGACTGATCGAGAACTATACATTCTAATAAAAAAAAAGAGTATATAAAAATAACCTTGGTGGTCACAGCGCATACTTGCCCTATTGGGCAAATAGCAATTTTAAGCGTTTTGACGAGAACCCTAAACAAATATTTAAATAAAAATTTATGTACAGTTTATATTTTAAATTTTATTATATATTCCATTCCATATTTTAAACTTCAATCAGCCTTTTAGACGCATATCTATCTTTGTTTTAAATTTCATTAAAAGCGGTTTGAAAGTTTAGGAGGGACGGAAATTTTTCCCCTAGAACCCTCCTGGTACATACAAACAAACTTTAATTTGTATATATTAGAAAAGAACAAAATCCTTTGAAATTCGAATTCTTATTTTGGGCAGACTTATATTAATTTTTCTTTTCATCATTCGTTTACTGCTGTGATACAGTTGGTGGGATTACTTTTTCACTCTTATCGCAAAATATATTCAGAACATCTTTTACACAAAAAAATAAAGGAAATCAATACTTATTTAAAAAATCCAAACATTTGAGAATATGTAAATAAAACATCTACGAAGGTGGCTAAATATTTTGCGGGCCCCCCATCTACGCCGATGCATTTATTGCCAATGCAGTTTGAAACCATGCAGAGAGTGAATGACTTGAAACTTGAAATACATAGTTTTGTTACTTAAACATGTTTAATTTCTTTTAATATAGTCGTACATATTTCTTATTCCTAATCGTTTTTTTTTTGTAAAACGGAAATAGGTTTCATAATAATGAATCAACTAAAATTTATAAATCAAACAGTTCAATTAAAGACTGCTTGGTAAAATTTATTCCATTATGTGCATTCGTTAATTAACAGCTGATATACAAATCACAATCAGTACAAGCACAAATCAGGGAAAAAGAAATAGTCGATTATTTAATAATAAATTTGTTAAAATAACTACTTACGTTTTTACCTTTTCAAATAGAAAGAAAGACATTTTATTAGAATGTGAAATTGGGCAGCAAAACAAAAAAGAACAAACAAAAACTTTACCTTTTCACAGAACAGAAAGGGCGGTAAACAATTTCATGGGATTTGAAAAATTAAGGAACACTCAATAGTCGTAAGGACGATTGCACCAAGTGATACAGTTACAGGGATGCCGTCGTAGACTAATTGACAGTGTTGAGAAGACTGTGTTGAGAAGATTGATGATGTGGGACAGTCATGTTAACAGTTTAAAAAAAAGTTAAAGTAAAGAGTAGAAGAAAAGCGTTAAGAAAAATTAAAGAACAAGGTGAACTTTTTACGAAGAGAAACACAGCAAAGTTTGAATTTTGCCAGAGCTGTAACAGTATGATTACTTTTCAAAGAAAATTTCGATTTATTTAAATACAGAATTGTGATCTATCTCTCAATGCATTAAGCAACACAATTGTTTATTGTATAGAACCTAAAGAAGTTGAATATACTGTGAAATGCGATGTACAATATTGTTTTTTCGTATTTGTTTTTATTTTAAATTTTTAAATTAATAAAAATTTTGTACAAATAAAACTGCCCAAAATACTTAGTACACATACATACATATGTTTTTAATTAATTATTTAAACTTTTTGGTGTTTTCTTTTCTGAGGAATATTCTGCCATATAGATTTCTATAAGTGCTTTTCTCAAAAATATGTATTATTTTAAAAGTGCAACACGTTCTTTTTGTCATGATGTTCCCATTAAAAAGAAAAAAATGTTAAAAGTTCAACATGTTTAAGTGGCATGAGTGCAGCACTATATTAAAAACTGGGTTTGTTATTGTTTTTCTAAAAATAAATTACGATTATCTCAAGATAATTATATAGTTTTTCTATTTTAAATTTATTGTTACGGAATAATTGTATTTTAATAATGTTGCCACATCACATCACATCACACTTATGATACACTTGTTTTTAGAAAAGAATACCCCATTACTGTCAATATGCATGTACGAGTACATATACATATATGTATGTATGATTTTTGCTTTGTTTATAGGTTATATTTACTTTTTATTATACTTTTTATTATTGCGTCATATTATATTTGAAAATATTGTGAAACTTATGGAAATACTATGACGAATATACAATTTTATTGTAAAATAGATGGATGGGCCGCTTTAGGCTTTCAAAAAATATAAATTGAATTAACATATGGATGAATTCATTCACCAAAAACTTGAATTCCATTAAAATTTTAATGAATTTTAATTATCTCATTGTACATTTCGCATATACTTTATTTTTGTAAAGAATGGCATTTTTTAAGTTTTTATTAATTAAAAGGCAAATATGATTCGTTCTTTTACAGCTCTGCATTTTGTTTAGTTTAAAATTTCGAATATCTCGAAAATTAAGGGCAACTTTTAAACATGTTTAACAGCCATGTCTTCGATCCAGTTTAATTTGTTGAGAAATAAAAACTGCAATTACAGGCACAGTATAAGTTGTCCATAAAATGTTTTTATATGAAAAATATTAACTTTCTTGGTACACGTGTGCGCATATAAAAAGTTCAACATTATAGAACAACTAATCAATCCATGCAGTCTTGTTTTTCTCAATTGTAGTGTTTAAAACATTTGACAAACTTGCTTTGTGAATATTTTAATGAAATTAACATTTAAACATTTCAATTGTTTTCATTTTAAAATGTTCTATGTGAAAATACAAGTATGTTTCTTAACGGCTAAATTTGTACAACATTTTAGCTGTATGTATTGCCACACAGATGAACGTTTTGTTTTTGAATTTTTAACTTCCCCCTGATTTTACCCCAATTTTTGGGTAACGAAACGATCTGTTGGGGCCGTTTCTGACAATTTTCGCCACGATGACCGTAGGGATCATATCGCTTGTATGTTTAGTGTTTTCTTCTCCAAAATATTTCACAAAAAAGTGGAAATTTTCTTCTTCAATTATCAAACAGTTTTGTTTTTTACTTTTATAAATGCTGTAACAAATCATCAATAGCTAAAGCAATTTGTGTGATTTTTTGAAAATCGGGCACAAGATGGTCAGTCTTTAGCCGTACTGCTGCCACTCTCACCGAGTTTTAAATATCATTTTTTTAAAAATATCATTTTATATCAGCAACCGTTTTGCCTCAACGATTAATAAAGAACATTGTTGTCCGAACTGCCACTTAGTGGTCCATAGGTGGAATTATAGCGTTTAAAATAATTAGTGACTACTACGTGCTTCTCTTCATATACTAGGGAAATAATATAAATGTAACGCTTTACTATACAATATGGATTATAAATAAAATAAATACCACACCATGGTTGTTATTTGTACTCAAGGAAGACGGATAAGGCAAATGGGTTGGGTATATGTTTGTGCACGTGCGTTAGAACGGGGTAACATTCGAAAGATATTGCGCTTACTTAGATGTATATATATATATACATATGCATTTCGACAATGAAATGTGGTTTTTTTGTTTACAAGAACTTTTTCAAAATAAATTTTCAACATTAAAACCCGTCATAATAACGGACCTCACCCTATCAAGTTCGAACTATAAACAATTATAACTAGCTCTCTTTGTAAAAAAAAGAAATATTTTCCTTAGGAACTTTGAATTGAAAACAAATTTGAGTTTTTTATTGCTGTTTGAATTTAAAAAAAAAAACCCCAACGAACATTTTTATTTTATTTACAAAAACATTAATATAAAAAAAAACGTTGGTTTGCGAGATGACAATGTCGAATATTTACGAAAATAATGTGTGGTTTTAATCGCTCCGTAATTTCTTGTTAGCCGGAAGTTTCAGCGATGGCCTGCAAAGTCACCTAATTTCCATTTTTTTTTTGTTTTCCTCTGATTGACAAAAATTAACTTTTAATTTGTCACATGAACTTTTTTGGTCTTCTTTACTTTATTTTGACTTTCTAAGGCGGAAAACAGAGGTAGAAAAAAATTTGTCACCCATAGTTTTTTTTTTACAGGAATTTTATATATCATAAAAAATACTTGTATTGTTTTTTAAAACTAAAAGCTAAGATTTTGTGGAGTATTTGACCTGAGGCTGGTCTCTTGCAAGTGTCCAACAATAATCTGCCAACATTCGAGGACTCCATTTTTTTTTTTTTTTTTTTTTTTTATCTAGGACCAGCACTCAGGAGATGACTCCTACACATGCGAAGCATTGTGCTGGAACTATAGGAAAGGGATAGTAGGAGAAACGACAGGAGGTGAAGCTTAATTAATTATTTTTGCAGCTCTGCTTTCGCACGTTCTTTGTTTATACTCGTAGCAGTGCTGAAGCTTCTTTAGTAGCCATTTTTATTATTATTTTACTTCGCCGGTGGTACACAATACCGACGAAGGAGGGCGTTCTGATGTGATTGTGGATTGCTATCAGCTGAAGCCGGTATTGTTCAGTGACCAGTGACTATGCCTTCGCCACTGAAACCTTCCGACAACAACTGACACACAAAGACACACTAATGCAACATCAGAAAAATGCGAGATGTTTATTTTTATTTTTAAAATTTTTGGTCTGAAACTGGGGTTGAACCCAGGTCTGTTTTTGGATTCGTAGTCAACGTGCAGACTACCATCCATCGTGCCATCGCCACCCTGGTATCGTTTTTCCATGCTGGAAATATCCTGATGGAATCTTTCGCCGTGTTCGTCGCCAACGGCTCCTAGGTTCTCGGGAAAGAAATGGAGGTGGGAGTGTAGAAAGTGTATTTTGAGTGACATATTACAACCCAATGCTTGATACGTTGAAAGTAGTTCTTCTATCAGATCTTTGTAGATACTTGTTTCGTGGTTGCCCAAAAAATTTTGTGCGACATTTTTAAAACTTTTCCAAACAATATTGCTCTAACAAACTTGACTTTTCTTCGACGAAAATTCCTTCCTTCATTTTTGCGTCACTAACTTTAGGCAATTTTTCTCTCAAGTACGTAAAACCTGAGTCGTTGCGATCCATGGCTTTGACAAAATTTTTTATCAAACCTAGTTTAATATGTACTGGTGGTAAAAGTATTCTGGTGGGCTCGACAAGAGAGGGGTGTAAAACATTTTTTTCCCTAGTTCAGTTAAATTTCGTCGCTGACTACATACGTAGCAAAAAGAATTATGATGATTGATGCACTTCCTTTGCATGTTGATAAAATAACAACGTTTTACTTTTGTATTCTAAACTCAAAATATTACACTTTTTTAAATGAAAACTTGATGCAATTAAACCGTACGTACAGTACGGAAAATAAGGTAAAATTACAAGTGGGTGTCACAACAAATCTGTGCGTGACAAAAACAAATTAGTTTGTGTTTTGCAATGAGGGTATACAGTAAAGTAATAATTAGCATACAGAATCCGTGTGGCAAAAACGTTGTTGATCAGTGTTATCTAACGCAAAAAGAGAAGACTTATTCAATACTTCATGAGACGTATACGATCAAATGAAGTAACGTAATGAAATAATGAAGGTATGTCGTTTGTTTTTAGATAAGGTGCTACTCTGGTTAGGCTTCTTCCCTCAAATAAATATTTGCCCAATCTGACCATACCTTTACATCTATTTTAATTAAGCAATTATGTTCTTACGATAGTAAGAATTTAATATGCAAGCAAATCATGTAAGTTCTAATGGTGCTATAATTTTTGCCCGCAATGTCCATACATACACATATGTACATACATACATGTATAAATATTACAAAAACTCTTACTAAATAAATAAAAGCATAAAAAACATTGTAATGCTTTTTTTCATTGCTGGAAGTCAAAGAAGCCGAAGAAATCCCACAATTATACGAAATTTAGTTAATCAGAAACCTGATTATTAATGATATCTTTAATAATAAAAATGGCCATATTTCGATTCGATTTCAATTGTAAACCTAAATATTTATTTAATTTCAAGCATACATATCGTTACGTCAATGTTTAAAGTCTTGAAAGGTAACATCGTGCAAGAAAAAATCGCCAATTTGGAGCCAGATGTTTTCCGAGAAATAATTTAAAATGCCCAAAAACAACCGCAAGTAAGTACCCACTCATGATTAATCCAATTAATTTTAACAATTGTACACTTTCAAATAAACTTTCAATGAAAACGGGGCTCAAACTACAGCATTCGATACGAACGAAATTCTTATACATTTTAATATAATTTTGTTTAAAATTTCGATACGAATCGAATGCAGTAATTTGCCACCAGAACTCTTTTTTTATCTTTTATAACAAAAGTTTCCGTCACTCCGACTGTGCTACATACAGCATCAACGAAATATTATACTCGTACATGTAATTCTTTGAATTTTGAATAAATAGAAAATTGCATAAATATCGCAAAGCAAAAAGAAATTTTACTTAATGTTTGGAAGTCATTTGAAAGGTTGAAATGATTAACAAGATTAAAACGCGTATTTTTTTTCAATGGTGCTGTCCGAAATTTAGTTTATTTTTTACGAAGTTATTTGTTTCAACTAAAAAAATATCGCTACATATCGCTCATGTACTTCAACAACGACATAACTCAAAAAAAACACTAGTTTGGTTAAAAATATACTTAAAGTTTTCAATTTACATAGACCGTAATGGAGAAATTAAAAGACATGCCCGTAAAAGCCGATATGAAAATTATTAACTCAAAAATTTGTCTGTAGAAATTTGTAACCGCCTAAGGCCTATCTATGGTGGCTAGGTTATTGTTTCTGATTAATAAAGAAAGAAAAAAAGAAAATTGTATTTTCGAATTATGGCGTTGTTTGAGTCAATTAGCGATATGTATGTATGTACATACATACTACATACATATGTGTGTAAGTACGTATTTATTTTTTAGAATTGAGCTGTGCTTTATTTATTCAAATCAACTACATATTTTGAGGCACAAATAAAGACATTTTACAGATTACAATCACCATAATATTATAATTTTTGAATTTCTCGTTGGAAACAGATTTTAAGAAAATAGTAGCAGCTATGCCATGAAAAGTATTAGCTGCTTTGCTAGTATCGCACCAAAAATGCACACATGCACAAATCTACATACATACATGTGCATTTGTGTATGTGTGGGAGTGTTTGTTTGTTTATTTACTCACAATTGTTCTATTGAATTTACAATGCAGTTGCAAACAAATTTTCTTGTATATGTGTGTGTATGTAGCTACATATTTACTAGTATATAGTCTAGTAGTGAGTTACGAATACCAATTACGAATACGAACTTTCAATTCTTTATTTTTAGAATATTCAATTAAAATTTAATTGAAAAATCTCCCCTTTGCGTCAATAACCATGACATTCCGATGGCTGAATTTGAGATAATCAACTTCACATCTGAATGCCACTGATAAACATACTTACATACCTCAGCTTAGTTTCTAAGCTCTTACTCATCCATTAATTAGAAAAACTATCGAGGCATATTTAGGGAAAAAGGGGTGATAATGACGTCGCACAGTGGACCGACCAATTCTCGAGAAAGCGGTAAAAAATCCAGAACTTTTGATTGGCTTGGTATTTTCATACGTGGTTCTTTTGTTTTGTAGGTGGGTCTTTAGCCTTCAATTTTTGCCACAAAACGTAAAAATCGACTGATAAGAAAAAAACTTATGAGAGCTTTAAAATAAATTTTCGTTTTTAGTTGAATTTAGGTATAAAAGTGAATTGTTAAAACATGTTGAATTTTTTTTTTATATAGTATATTGTTTTGCAGTTACTTTTACAGGTAATACCTGTTAAACATTTTTTAACTTAAATTTTGGCAAAAATGCCACTCTTTGGCCTCGAGTTGGGCCTTAATAAATGGGCAAAAGAAGTCAAAAATACTTCAAAAAAGAACATTGTAAATCTGAAAAGAAAAAAACCATTTTTTTCTTACTGTTGTATTCATAAATATTGCACAAAATATACAATGGGATATAAAAGTGTAGGAGAGGCTTCGGACTATAAAAAATTAAAAATTTAGTTGATGTCTTTTGGACCTTTTTAAAAAAAATTTTTTTTTTTAATTTCTAAGCGACATAAAAGCCTTAATTTTTCTAGAACTAGTAGCTTATGAGTCACAAAATTATACAAAAATTTATTTAGCTTTAAAATCTCTTAAACCAAAAAAGTTATAGTCATTCACAAATTAAAATTTGCGAAGAAATTTGTTACTTCAGCAAAATACCATTTTGGATCACCGTGTTCGCTATAATATAGTATAAATAGAGCTGTAATTTTGTGGTTCCCGAGTTTCACTGGTATTTACTTTCAAATGAGTGACATAACTATAAAATTGGTAACCAAAAAAAAATATTTTTTAGGTGCCTTTTCAAAATATGTCCACAGTGTGTGGGGCACTGACATGGTAAAAAGTAAATGATTAAAAATACGAAGTTCTTTTACCTGTAGCCAGGCAATACATACATATTTACTGCCACCACCAAACGAGTGTTGCCAGCGAATGTTTAGTGATGCGGGGTTTATTTTCATAGTGCATCGTAATAGGCTAAAAGGATAAAAGGCTTCAAAACGTCTATTTCTGAAGTTCACCATTCCTCTACTGAGATTTCAACAACTCTACAACATTATATGCCCAATAAGATTTTTCCTTTTTAAGTCTGTGAAAAATATTTTGTTTGTTTTTGTTTTACTTATCTAAGCGAAATGTTTCTTCTTAATAAAAATGATTAAAAATTTTAATTTTTTTATGTATTTCGCGCTTGATTATATCATGATGTAACCGAAAATTCGACGATACGAATACGGGTATTCGTAACATCACTAATATGTAGCTATGTACGTAGATTCTACTCTTGTATGATTATTATTTATTTACGATTTCTTTTGAGACAATTAACGCAGCAACTGCAGTAAAAATTAATGGGATACACAGAACAGAAGAAATTAGACACAATAGATTTGGGGTTGGGCAGAAATATTGATACCGCTACATTGCTTTGGTGTTTTTTTTTACCATGATGACGATTATATCGAGCATTATTATTGTAGAGTATCAAAATTTGTAAAAAAAAATTTAATATTGGTCTAAATTTTAATAATATATTTAATTTTTCAGACATCTCAATACATATTTAAATTTTTTTTTATACAAAGTTCGTCGTCTGAAATACTATTTTCTGATGGAGAATCCGCAAGTTCAGTAAATAAATATAGAATGCGATAAAAATATCATAGTTGTCAGTATTAAAAATTATTTTTTTTTTATTTATTTATTCTTAATCCTGTATAATTAGAAACTAAAAAGGAAGAGCCATTTGAAATAAGCAATTAAAAAAAATGTCAAAGGAAATCTAAAACTTTAAGACGAAAAGCATTATTGGAATGAGAAAAAGTACGCAGTTTCCAGCATCGAGCTACTCTTACTAGAAACGATTTCTCGTAAGAGGAGTTAGTAAACCTTGGTATGACAATCTGCGGATTCCTTGTAGAGCTACTAAAAGCGAATCTCCTAAACCACAATAATGGGTAGCCAGAACCCTATAGAAAAGAATCAAACAACGCAGCTTAACATAATTTATAAAAATTACAACCTAGAAATCGTAAAATATAATGAGAAATGTTTTCCCTGCGTCCCACATTATATACAAAGCGAACTATAGCATTAACAATTCGATTCATTCTTGATACAACACCTGCACCTTAGAATGCCCAATTTTGCCCTATTCAATTAAGACATTTGGATTTTGCTGTTTTCCTATAAAGCCATATTTGAGAAAAATAAGTTCAAATATTTTTAATAATTATATTGAAAGTGCAATGCACTTTTCAAGAAACGAAATCAAATCGAAACGATCAGGTATATCATTACCTCTTCACAAATATAAGATAATGTATATAAACATTGAAATATGGATCTACAGAACCCTGGCAGATCGCAACAATATTTTAGTGTATTGAAAAAAAGCTTCCAACAGAGACAGTTTTTTAAATTATTACATACAGATATACGCTTGACGCTCTGATTTAAGTATGTATATGAATTATAAGCAATAATTTTTAAATTCTGCTCATTCTTCAAGAATAAATAAACAAAATTGAAACATACATAGGTACATGTACATACAGTATTGAGCAAAACAAATGCATCCACATATATGAATGTATAACGAAATGGTTGCTGTTGTTTTGCACAATAGTGTACATTCTAATCGAGTAGTGATCGATCTTCACACCAATTGATTTCACTTTTATGTATAACTGTATCAACAAATGTGTTCGTTCTTACGTAGTTGTAGGCATATACTACCTACATACATACACATCTAAGTATACTACAACGACACTGAAATCCTCAGTACACCTTCCGGACTGTCTCGAAGAACTACTGATTTCATTTATCTTTAAAGTACTTAACATAATCACGTTAGAATTTTAACAAATCAAAAACCGAACTATGTAAGTTAAATTTTAGCGCGAAAACTATTTTTAGTTCGATTTAGATAGTGTGTGTACATACTTCACAACATTAATCTTGTGTAAATACTGTTCAAACTTGAAAACTAATTTTTATTTATAAACTTTATAAATTAGATGTTTGCACCAAAAATATATGTTATGAATAAGTCAGACATTAATCACAGATATTTTCTTTTAGAAACTCACTTAGAATATAATTTTTTTTTTTACCAAAATTTTCATACACATATCAAACTGAATATTTTTAAACACTGCGAACTGCTTTTTAACCGACAATTCGTAAAACACATTAACTGCGGAAGAACAACAACATAAACAAATGCACCAGGCACATGCATTGCACAAGCAAATACAATATTAAAAGAGAAAAAAACGTGTTTTCTTATTTGCCGTCCAACGATTCTACGAATGCACACACGTCCATACATATTTATGGGCATGCATACACTATTTTATCTTCTTATTTCCTTTTTAAAACAATATTTACCATTTGAAAGTTGATTGATTTTTTGTTGCTAAATTAAAAATAATAATTGTAAATTATCACGATGCGGTTGTGGCTACATTTACTTCTCCGCACAATGGAAATATTTAGTGGAATGAAATTAATTTCTTCGTCTATTTTTTTTGTGGTTGCTCTTCCGTATTTTTCAGATTTTTGCCACAGAACACCTTTTTGCTCTACACAAATCAACTTTTACGTTAACAATGAACTTGTTGTGCACGAAATAATTTATACCAACCCACCAACCTGCCGTACGAAAAAGTGTCATGCTTTCGTGTATGGATTTGTATTTTATAATTTTGACTCTCTGTTCGTTGCTGACTAGTGTTGGGCAAGAGAGGTAAATAAAATTAGGGTTTTTAGTTGAAAGTACATTTTGTCATTCTCCAGCATTTCAAAAGCAATTTGTTATTTTCATATTAAATAAAATGTTAATATTTAACACATTTTTATACCATATACCAATGAAGATTTGTTGTGTTCATTTTATTTAAATACATATATGTAATAAAAGTTGAATTTTTTTTAATATACTCGTAGTATACAACGTTACGTCTCAGTAGTTCATTATTCAATCTCATACCAGTTGTCAATGTCATCACCAATATTTAGCATCTCTTTGGACTCTCGTATGATTTGCTCGTATTGAAAATGGACAAATTTGAGGGTGGCGATGGCCGAAGTAGTCTTCACGTTGACTACAAAACGAAAAATTTTCCTGGGTTCAACCCCAGTTTCAGACTCATAAAAACATCTCGCAAATTTTCTGATGTGCATTTGTGTGCCTTTGAGTCAATTGTTGTCGGAAGGTTTCAGTGGCGAAGGCATAGTCACTGGTCACTGAACAGTAATGGCTTCAGCTGTACCCAATCCACAGGCATATCAAAAGGCCCTCCTTCGTTGTGTAGCACCCGAGAAGTAAAATAGTTAGTAAAAATGTCTACTAAAAACGAAGCTTCAAAAGCAGTGTTGTAAGATAGTGAAGCTTCACCTCCCATCATTTCTCCTACTATCCCTTTCCTATAGTTCCAGCACAATGTATCGCATGTGTAGGGGTCATCTTCTAAGTGCTGGTCAAGATAAAAAAAAGAAATTGGTAGCCGTCCTGACAGGTCTGCCAAAATTGCCGATTTTGCCGATTGTTACACTAAAAACAAGGCGAATTCTTAACAGGTGAACTCACTAGCCCAGCTGGCCGAATATTTATCACTGTTGGATGTCAAATTGTATGAATTATTTTGACGTGTACAAAATTATTTTTGGTATTTGTTGTACTACTGAGTTTACCTGGTATCAATTCACCTTGACTAAAAATTTACTAAATGCCTCGATTCAGCGAATTTAGGTAAAAAAATGCCGATTTTTTTATCAAAATAACCGACAACACAGTAAAATCGATTGAAAAACACATTTTTGGGAATTGACAATTTTTTAGTACCGTCCATTTTAATAAAACTAAATTTCGATGTTTCTTCAGAAGGAATTCCTTATTCTAAAGATAATTTTTTTTTATCTTGGACAGTTCTCAGGTGTTATCCCCAACATATGCAATGATTGCACTGGAACAAGAGAGAGGGATAGGGTCGAGAATAGATAGGTGCTGAAATTAGTAGGAAGATAGAGCTTAATTCCTGCACAACTCTGCATAAAGCAATTTTATTTATTGATTATTTTACTTCGCTGACGTTTTATTGCTCAAATACCGACGAAGGAGGGTGCTGTAGCAGAGAAAACTCAGAAAAAAACTTTTTTCAGATTTCACCTGGCTGGGAATCGAACCCGGGTCGTTCTGGTTGCAGAGCCAACACGCTGACTACTCGCCAGCAGCACCCCCAATTTGAAACTTAATAAAACCAATTGTTATATTATTCAATCATATTAAATACGATTTATAAAAAATTAATTCTGAAATGTATTCATAACTGATGTATTTAACCTTCTAAAATCCATTCTTATCTATCTTTATTAAAAATGCTGTGTTTATATTTATGTTTAATACATATAAAAATACTGCGAAATGATATATGAACATACATATTTACGTATTTTATAAATATATGAAATAATTGGGGATTTTTATTTTTTGTTTTCTAGTTAATAAAAACCTTGAGGTCTTTTTTTATTTTATTTTTTTTTTTGTTAAGACCTCAAGCTTAATAAATATATTTCAAAAAATATAATAAAAAGGTCAATTAATAATATAATTAAAGTTAATAAAAACCTATAAAAGGCGTAATTTTATTTATGTAAATTTTTTCATCGAAATAATTTGGCAGCCCTGATTCCTGTAAAGAAAATATCTCTCATTTTTTCTCTTTAATGATTCAGGGATGGGGACAATAATTTAAATAAATGCGGTAAGCGAACAGATGCAATACTCTAACGGCAGCCTTGTGAATTATTTTAGTCTATTGATCTAATCTCATAATTTTTTTTTAATTTTGTTTATGCATTGTACACTTTGTTAATATTTTTATATGTATGTTGATGAAAAAATATAAAAATATTAAAAATTGTTTCATTCTTTCGCACAATATATTAATGCAAATCTAACGCCATGGAATTTTACGATGTACTTTACAATTCACAGTCTTAGAAACCTAATATTTTTTTTATATCTTATCTTTAAAAACCTTGCAGATTTGATAATTTTCCGATTTCGGTTGATAGACTATTAGATAAGAACAAAAATGTTTAGGTACAGAAAATCGTCCTCACTAGAATGGACAAAGTCTATGACTTATGAGTAATAAACTTTGTGGCCAACTTTTCAATAAAACTTTTGAAATATCTTATATTGCAAGGAGATCATTATTTACGACGGACGTAATAAGGTACAATTAATCAAGTCAATCAAATTACTAATTCTAAATTTGTACTCGATATCTGCAACCTTATAGCGTTTTTACGAATCGTAAGAAATTTGAAATTGTCAATTGGAAGCATTTTTAAGTCAAAATATAGATAAATAAAAATATAAGTAATATAAATAAATAAAATATAATATGAATTGTTGCTTATAGTTTTGTAACAGCAAGTAAAATAATTTATCTTCCACATGATCTCTGACATTAGGATTTTTTAAATTTTAGTCAAGACTAACCGTTCATCGACCTAGAACTTTAAGATCAATTGATGAGACAATAGTATAAAATGGTACAAGGCAAAGCCTTATCAGTTTCATTCCATGATTATAAGAAACATAATAAAAACAAAATAATAAAATTAATTTTATGTTTATAAATATTTCTTATACGAAAAATTTTTATACGTAGTACTGAGAATTATTGATCATAGAATCTAAAAAGGAAATTGAATAAGCAGTCTTTATTAATCATTTAATTAAACAACAAGCCACTTATAATGAAAATTATTTCATGCTTATTTTTATTAATATTTTGGAATGTAATATGCGCTAAAAGTTCACAAGTTCTTACAAAACCGTTTGGTAATTTATTGACACCACAACAAACACGCTACTATAATGCTTATTCTTATCAATATCATCCATCGCCATATCCTACATATTATCCAAACTCCAATGGTTATTATTATCCATCTTCAACAACACAAATCCAACAACAAAGTTCACGCAACAGTCCGGTAAAGCGCGGAAAGTCTTATAAGGATATTTGTCATATGGTGCATAATGATGGCTTTATCAATCCTGGAAATGTACCAAAATGTCCATACTGAGAACTCTTTAGATATTCATTTAAAATTATAGTTTTTTAGTACGAGCCACAAAATGTATTTAATCAGTAGATATGTTCTGAACAAACTGCAGAAAATTCTAGTATTTTATTAGTATTTTATGTATAAAACATTTTATTGATTAAACAAATTATTTTAACAAAATAATGTGTATTACATTCAATTTTAAATAAATAAAACAGTAAATACGTTTTCGAATTTTTTTCCAATTATAAATTGCGAGTAAGTGTCTTTTTTGTCTTTTTTGGATCGCTGCTCGGGAGATGTCCCCTACGTATGCAACAAGTTGGTAATGGATAGTGTAATGAATAGACAGGTGGTGAACTGCTAGAAACTTGCAAAACTTGCAGTTGTGCGTTTTATTAATTTGTAAAGCAGAATTACTGCCTCTCTTTGGTGTTATGTTGGCACATTAATTTTTAAGCTTTTAGTGTAGACATGGGCTTCAAACCCACTACCTTCCTGTAGCCACAAATTTTTTTATTTTAATAAATTTTAAGGAAGAAGCAAATGTTTGTTTATCTGTTCCCATACGTTTTAAGTTTACTTCCAAGAATTTTGATATTTACGAAATTTTTGTTAATAAAGCAAATAAAAAAGCAGAAAGTTCCCTACCTAAATTGCCGGTAGTGGCCAAAACTCTGATATTTCAAAAATGGAAAAAATTTTTATTTTTATTTATACAGAAACATTTTCAATTATTTAAATGGTAAAAAAGAAGGTTTTGCTATTTTTTATTTATTTGCAATCTAAATACATAATATGAGACAATAAACAAAACTTTAATAAAAAATAATAAGACATATATGTAAACGTATGACAGGTATTATATCAGTGGGGATGGTTTTTTGTTAAGTCGAGGCTTAATTCAAAATGTAGTCCTTCTTTCTATATAGAAAGATTTGTAAGTGAAAATAAGTGTTAAAAAGTATTGGATTTTGGAATAGATTTTCAAATCGTTTTAGATTTTACGCATTAGATTTTTTTATTTACACATGCGAGGTACTATGATTGAAGGAACTAGAGGAGAGGGATAGTTAGAGAAATGACAGGGGGTGAAGCTTCACTATCTTACAACTGTACTTTTTTGCACGTTCTTTGTTTTTATAGCAGTGTCGTAGCGCCTCCGATGTCAAGAAGACATATTAAATTTTGCAGCTTCGTTTTGTGGTAGCTATTTTTAGTAATTATTTTACTTCACTGGTGCTACACAATACCGACGAAGAAGGGCGTTCTGATGTACCTGTTGATTGGTTACAGCTGAAGCCGTTACTGTTCAGGGACCAGTGACTATGGTTAGTTGATTTAGCAGTCCCTAAATATTAGTAAAGCTAATATAGCAAATATTAATTTAAACCAAATATTTTCAAGTTGAGCATGTCCTTTCAAATTTTAATTGAAACGGGAAAATGAAAACACATTAATTATCTTTGATCCTTAATAATTTTCTAAGCATATTAAATTTATACATATATTCAGAAATTTTTTATTATTCTTTAAATTACAATTTTTTATAAGCCTAAAAAATTATTAAAATATAGCACTAACAAGTTATTTTTTTAACTATTTTTTAATATTTCTATTTTAATTATTTAAAAAAATATGTTTATTCATAATTTTTTGCATAAGAAAATAAGTGCAGATATTATTTTAATATGTGTATAAAATAAATCGATATCACTTTCTGGATTTACTTTATCTTAAAATCAAAGCATTTGTGAGGAAGAATAATGTTTTTTATGAACTAAAAATACAATAGTCAAATAGAAATGCATAAGATGTTTAAAATTAAAATATTTGGTTTATTTAAATATAAGACTCGTTTGTAAAAGCATTAGTTTAATGTTAACTATTAATCTTAACAAACATACATACATACATACATACATACATACATTAAAAATGCAAACGATAAAATAACTTTCAATATATATTTCCTAAATAAAACAATCTGAAAAGACAATTTCGCGAACAGAAAACCCTTAGAGACTAGTTTTCTTTTTAAATAAATTAATATGCTTTTAAAAGCATTAGTATAGTGGAGTGGTTTTAAATATAAAATGCTTTTATCTTTTTGCTACAGTCAGTCTAAAAAAGTCTCTTTTGGACAATATAAAACACACATGCTATAAAGAACGCAAATGCAAAGAACAGTAACATTTTATCGGTGCACTCACGACGTCCATATTTCTTGAGCAGCTTTCCAGATTGGGAAATTGTGCCAGCTGTATTTTGTAATTCGGAACGAGTGGCTTCAACATTTTGTGAAGAAGCGACAAGATTCTCCAAAGTAATAGCACTTTTTTGTGTTGTCTCAGATAGATGTCTCGAAATTGCTAACATTTTCTCCGTGACGTTGTTTTCTTGTGAAATTAAACTTCCTCGGTTGTGACGTGTCGCTGCACCACTACCAACACTACTATTTCCGACAGACGCATTATATCGTTGCCTTAAATCGGTCTCTCCTGTTATGGCCATCAACTCTTCACGATTAGCTTTTTCAATTTCGAGCATAGTGGCTACATTAGCTTTACGGAATGCTTGTAAAACCTTTGAAAACTGTTCTCTTTGCGTGTCAACTTCTTTTGCTAAAGATGGATCGCCGGTATCCCTAGCCCAATCATTTAAACGGTCAATATTTTTTCTTAAAGCAGCTAGTTTTGCTCTACCTGCTTCATTTAATGTTTCCAATTCTTGTATAGAACCACGATATGATATTATATCCTTAGTATTTTTGGAAAGGTATGATTAATCCACCTATTATTATTATATTATTTCTACGAGTTTCAGCTTACCTGTATTATAGCTTTTGCTTGAAGGTTGTTGTCTATTAACTCTTGCCTTATAGAGTGTAGAGTATATTTTTCTATTTCCATTATTTAACAAATTTTATTTTAAAATAATTGTTGACAACTAATTATTTTTTATTTTTTCAAATGTAGATCTCTTTGGCAAATTGAACAAAATATAACAATAACAAAACATTGACACGTCTAAAGTGACGTTTATTAATCAAAAGAACAGTGTTGTTATACTACCAAAAGCGCATTAAACGTTTAGGAGCCGTTGACAAGAATTTTTCTTGATTTCTATATAGTTTTTGGCTTAAATAAAGTTTAGAGCTTCATCCCAAAAATAGTATGCCACTCAATAGAAAATTTAAAAGTAAGAAAAAATTAAATAAAAATATGAGTTATGTGCATCTGAAGTTACAAGTTTGTGAACGAAGGGTGTATCTTTTATCGACTAAGGGCAATATGTGCGGTATCATTTTAAAATGTGCTAAAATTTATTAGATATAATGGCGAATTACACTCTTAACGCCGGCCAAAGACCAACTATGCAAAATTCTTTACTAGGCAGCGCCGTTTCGGATTATATTATTTATTAATTTCAACCGTAATGAATAAGTTCTTATTCGCGCCGCCGATATATTATAATCGCGCTGCAGGCGGCGTTTAGGCAAACGTCTTGTATATCTGTTCTGTATAAATGGCAAAGAACAAATTTGTTAGTGGATTTTGTTTACAAAAAAATGTATTGAATTTTGATTTTAATTAGAAACTTTATATTAAAAATAATGGGTCGCACTAATGCAACAGTTGAAGAACTTAAAAATTATTTTAAGACTCACAGTAAAATTCGGGAGCAAAAAGCACATACATCGAAGGTATAAATTGAAAGCAAACTGTGAAAAAAAATAAATGAGTTTTTACTGTAGGTACACTCTGTAGGTTGGAGTTGTGACGGACGACGTTTAGCCTCAGGATCATTTGATAAAACCGTAGCAGTGTACACTTTGGAAAGGGATAGGGTGGTATGTAATTATATTAAAAACAAAAATTGTTTTTTATTATTAACATTCTAATTTAACTACTTTTTCTAAAGAGTAAAGAAAATACCTATCGTGGCCACACAGGATCAGTGGATCAGTTATGTTGGCACGCTAGCAGTGCCGATCTTCTAAGTACTGCAAGTGGTGATAAAACAGTTCGCATTTGGGACATAAGGAGTGGTAAATGTTCTTCCGTAACCAATACTAAAGGTGAAAATATTAACATAACATGGTCTCCAGATGGTAAAACCATAGCAGTGGGTAATAAGGAGGACTTGGTGACGTTTATTGATACTCGAACTAACAAAATAAGAGCTGAGGAGCAATTTAATTTTGAGGTTAGTTGAAAGCTAACAATTATTTTTTGATTTATAGATTCTAGTACGCACTATATTGTAGGTGAATGAAATCGCTTGGAATAATAGCAGTGACCTGTTCTTTTTAACTAATGGCATGGGTTGCGTACATATTCTTAGCTATCCCTCTTTAGAACTTCAGCACGTTCTCAAAGCCCATCCTGCCACCTGTATCTGTATTGAATTTGATCCGACTGGGAAATATTTTGCTACTGGGTCTGCTGATGCTCTAGTCTCTTTATGGGATGCTAATGAGTTAGCTTGCTTACGAGTGTTATCACGTTTAGACTGGCCCGTTCGTACAATATCTTTTAGCCATGATGGCAAGCTATTGGCCTCAGCCTCTGAAGACCTGCTAATAGATATCTGCCATACTGAGACTGGCGAAAAGGTGGCTGATGTTCCAGTCGATGCGGCTACGTTTACCGTTGCTTGGCATCCAAAACAGTATTTACTTGCATATGCTTGCGATGACAAGGACAGCAATGATCGTAGACGCGAGGCAGGCAATCTTAAGGTTTTTGGTTTTCAAGACTAACTGAATAAAATAAAATCGTTCGTCCAATAAGAAATATATTCGTGCCACAGACACACGTTTCTTTATTTCTAATCAAATTGTTCAGTTACATATTCATTATTTGTGGTTTCTTTTTTTATTATAAAAGTAACATTGGTCTTGTAGCTCTTGGCTTTAGTGATGGCCCGTTTAAAATGTAAATTATAGCCAATAACAAGAAAAGTTCCTTCTATTAATAAAATGCTTTCAGTTATGGCTATTGCAAAATATCGTTTTTTTCTTAACCCCTATTAAACGTGTCTTTTGATTATCCATGAAGTCCTATCCCGTGGGGCCTGGAAAATCAACTACATACATACATATATCTGAAGAATTTACATAAAAAATCTTAACCTGTTAAGAAGCGGTGGTGAGTTTGTGAAAATAAAAAAACTGTTCAGCAAGCATAAAAAGAACTATATTTTTTATTACTTTTCATTTCATTTATTAATTCTTTTCAAAAAGACCTAGCCTAACAGGTCTTAATCGATCCCACTATTCTACTCATGAATATTCTACATACAATAAAAACGTAACATAAAGTACTAAATAAATTGTAAATAAATATGTATGTACATATGTAACATATAAAATAAATAAGTAAAAACACCTACGGCCGTATTCATAAAAAATATCAAGTGCCAAATGTAAACGTTCATTTTTTCATATTTTCCATAGAAATTTGTCAAACAACAAACATCGTACTTATTAATTTAAAATTTAGATTTGTTCTTAAGAAACTTTAAAATTTCCCAAGTAACTTTAACAATGGGACCCGGGAGGACGCAAGTGAGCTGATTGGGACTTGGCGTCCTGCTAACCTAACTTATTTGAAAAAAATTCCTTGTACATACACACATATATATAATAGGGCTAAGAATTTTTTCTTAAATTTACAATGGTAACACTTATTGTAAACAACAACTGAACAAATTTACGCAAGACAACACCAAAAGCATTATACTAAATATATGATAAAGTTTAATATGATTTGTGGTTTAACTAAAAAAAACCTAAATAGTTTGTGAAATTGTTCAGGCCTAAGTGGAATAAAAAAAAACTGGGAAAAATGTATCAAAAGCTCGACGAACCCACACACCCCACAACTTTAGTGGGTAAATACATAAAAGTGTTCCTGGTTGTTGCTCTCTACTGGTTTGTATAGCTGCAGCTCGATTTCTCACCAAATAACACATACATAATCATATATTCATTTCGTCCTATTCAATCAGGTGTGTTTCTATTGTAACAGTTTTTGTTAATAAGCATTTACTTAGCAGCGATAGTGTTAAGCTGGAAGCACCACTTTTTGTGACATGGTTCCAATGTGTTGTTAGCGCGTTGATATGCTTCATTATGAGCATCGTGGCAAAACAATTTCCCAAAGGCAATCCTTTAGATATCGATACTTTTCGAAAGGTGTGTACTAAAATTTTCTTCATATTGAAAATTTTTTTTTCAATATTTCTAATTTTTTACCAGATACTACCACTATCAATTTTATTTACCTTAATGGTAGGTATGAATAATCTCTGTCTTAAGTATGTAGGAGTGGCATTTTATTACGTAGGCCGTTCGTTGACTACTGTTTTTAATGTAGTCCTAAGTTATGTGTTATTAAAACAAAAAACCAGTTTCGCCTGTGTAATCTGTTGTGCAGGAATAGTAGCTGGATTTCTGTTGGGAGTAGATCAGGAATCTTTAACAGAATCATTTTCCTGGAGAGGAACATTATTTGGCGTACTGGGTTCATTAGCTCTAGCGATGTATTCAATACATACAAAAAAAGCTTTGCATCATGTCAATCATGAAGTATGGCTGTTAAGTTATTACAATAATTTGTATTCATCTATTTTATTTTTGCCACTGATCATACTAAATGGAGAATTGGAGGCTATAATAACATATGAGCAAATTTTTGAGTTTTGGTTTGTTTTATCGATGTTAATGGGCGGCTTATGTGGTTTTGCTATAGGTTTTGTAACGGCACTGCAAATAAAAGTAAGTTTAAAAGAATGTACATCCAGAATGGCATGCGAAATAACCGACTTTCTTTACAGGTCACTTCACCTTTAACACACAATATATCGGGTACAGCCAAAGCTTGTGCTCAAACAGTAATAGCTACTCAATGGTATAATGAAACAAAGTCATTATTATGGTGGATATCAAATATTGTAGTTTTAGTGGCCAGTGGTGCTTACACCAGAGTCAAACAATTGGAAATGCAACGACAACACAACCGCACAATGGCTATCGCACAAAAAGCGTAATTTATGTTTTAAATTTCTGTTTTTTTAATATATTGAATATTTTTAAACTACTCCTTAATATGCATGTAATAGATTATATTTCATTTAGTTGACGTTAAAAAAATTTGCGAGTTTGTTGATGGAAATTAACATTCATAAAGAGAATAGAGAAGAACACAATAATTTCGCTATGATTTCACGTGGAATATATCACAAGCCTAAGGAATATATAAAAGTCCATATTTGTTTTGTACATAATTGATAAAAAATACCTTTGGTTCGTAAAACAGAAGAATTGTTTATAAGCTTTTTCATTAAAACTACGAATATGCAGTTTAACTACACAGTATTAATGAAAAGTTTTCAAATACTTGCAGCAATTATTAAGTGCTGTTCGATTCTCGTATACGTAAAAAAACAAATTAATAACGCAAAACTTAAATAAAATAGCTTTAAATGTACATATATTTAAAGCTACTGTTCATATACAATTTATTTAATTAATTTCTGCTTTTAAGTTTTGATTTTCTTCTTGGCTTTCTTCAGTTATTTCGCTAGGTTTAGGTTTTTTTACATACATTTCTGGTATATATTTGAAAGGGTCAATTTTTAGTAGGCCCTTGCAAGGTGGACATGACAGTAGAACACGTGTTATAAAACGACCCTCACGTCTTGGTCTCACGGAATTCACATCTTCTAACAAACAACTTAAGTTTTCCTCTAAATGTTGTGTATCCAAATTCAAAGTTCCGACCGAGGTGGTAATTAAACCAAAATCTTGTTGAAATTCATCTCTGTTCGCGGAATAACTGATTCCTTCCGAAAACCGTCTGGTCATTTCGGCGAGATTTGTTCCCAAAGTTTCAGTTTTAGGATTTGGGAATTTACGCTTTAGTAAACCACGTAAAGTCACAAGCTCTGCCAATATATTAGGGTGTGCTATTACATATTGATAATCCGTTAATAGGACTTTTCCATTCGTAACATCTTTTATTAACTCAACGCCACCAACTACTTCAGCTCCAGCTTCTTTTGCTTCCAATAATTCATTCTAAAAATTTAAATTTATTGTTCATATCTTTGCACAAATAAAGTTTTTGTACTTACTTCTCCTTTTGTGAAAACTAATATGCGCCTTTCTTCGCCATGGTTAAATTTATGTGGCACCTTGATCATACGCTGGAATTTATCCACAAAACGCGTAACTTTTTCACCTTGCATATTTAACTCAATATTAGCTATGAGTGGTGCATTCGGTTTGTTATATACATCGGGATGATGGCTCTCGCGATGGCACTGCACTGCCTCAGCTACCGTATAGACCGGCCAACGGTAATATTTGACCACATAACAATCATCCGCTGCAATTTGTTTCCATGAGTCGTCTATATGTTTATTTTCTCGTTTTAGATTCAAGCTGCCCAATGAATTAATTGTATTATTCGAAGCTCATTTTAAAAATAATAACTTACTCTTTATTTCTTTGATTATGCGGAATAAATCCAACTTTCTTCTTTTCCACTTTAACTTTCTTCTTCTTAGCCTTTTCGCGTGTTCCTTTACGAGCCGCATCGCAAACAGCGGTTGTATGAACCTGTCGTAGCACTCTCCCTGTATAATGAGAGCGTAATACCAAACATTGCATAGATGACTTGATAATGGACAGCATCTTGTTAATTTCTGGGATTTTAAGTAAAAAATAATTCTTTCATAAAATTACTACATAACCTACTGCATGGATTACAGCTGTTAAAAATTCAATGCAAAGTTGCCAGAGTAAAAAAACAACATAACAATCAGCATTTACATATGTACCACAACTACGATTGTTCCGTTAAAAACTTTTAAACTTTTGAATTTGAATAGACTTTTCAAGCATAATCAATTGTTAATTGGAAAAACTTAATTCTGATTAAATGCGCAATTTAAAATCTTTTATCATTACGATTATTTATATATACTTGTTGTATTGTCAGGCTAGTCTATATGTACATTTCGTTGTTGCTTACACCATCTAATCAATAGACCTTCAAGCAAATTTTCAAAAATGTAAAAAATCTCACATGTTTATATAAAAACATATATCGTCGTTCGTAAATTATTAGCCCAACTCACAAATCTTGTGCATATGGTGTTGCATCATTGCATTTGCAAAAAGGTATAGCATATTTTTGCTCTACAGTAACAAAATACACAGCAATGCTAAAAATATGCTATACCTTTTTGCAAATGCAATGATGTAACACCATATGCACAAGATTGTGAGTTGGGCTATTGTGTTCTATAGGTATAGGATTCGCTATATATAAACTGAATATTGCGAATGATCAAAAATGATAAAACGATCTGAAATATTAAAAAAAGAACCGTTCATTCTGAAATAGAAATTGGTTACTTTTGATGAAAAAAAAATAAAGCAAGGATTTTCTGATTATGATTATTTTCCGTACGTATTTGAAAAGTAAACACACTCCATATCTTATTTAGTTGCGTCTCTTTACAAAATATAATGAATATAAATATGTACAATAAATATTTTCTTCCGTAAGAAAACTACATGCATACATACGTTAAGGTGAGACCTTTGTTATTTTCGTGGCTTAACTCTTTAGCTGCACAAATATGGAACATAATACGGATCAATCATATGGGATCCTCACTACAACTTTCATAATATTCGTATTGAATCTGTGCAAAAACAATTCTTGTTATTCTGTTTACGTGTCCTTCGATGGAGCTCCTCAACAAATTTGCCTTCCTATACGAGTAGATTAGCATTAATAAAACTACCTACTCTCAAAAGTCGTCGTACAATGTTAAATGTGTCTTTTATGGTAAACCTTATCAATGGTAATATTTGCTCCGAATTTCTGATAAATTCTGTTAAATTTAGTGTACCTTGTCGTAGTATTCGTCATTATAATCCTCTTGTTATTAACTTTTGTAGATCTAATTATGCTATGGCTGATCCTTCTACGAGGTTATGCCGACAATTTAATAATTTGTCTGAATTTGTTGATTTTTCTCTAAACAATAATGTTATAAAGCATAAAATCATTGTTTTTCTGAATTCATAAATTCAATATAGTCATAAGTACATTGTTATTAGTCTGTAAGGATTATATCCATTGACTAAATTTAAATAAATAAATAAATAAAAAAAAATTAATATGGAAGAGATCTCTAGTCTAATTCGATGAAATAGCAGATACCCGCTTTTAAACTTAAAAAAAATGTATTATTTTAAACTGCATTCAATTCTTTTTTTTTCTTAGAGACTGTACTAATAGAAAAAAAATATTATTACCCGTTTTGATAAATGATTTATTCCAATATAATAATTACATTGAAAGGTACGATTATATAAATTTTAATTGTATATTTAATCAAGTACATATGGAGATCTGTATGTGCGTATGTATAATTAAGAAGAAAGAAATCGAATTGTTGATAAACATTTTCAAAACCATGAAAAATCTCTGAAAAAGGAACATGAAAATGAGTAAAAAAAATTTTGCTTAGGATAAATCTATATTCAGCAAAGTTGAGTACAAGTTTATTGCATACGAACTAGTAAAAGTTTGTGTAAATTTGTGTGTGAGTATGTATGCATGTAAAGAATTTTTAAAATCGTTTTAGCACTCTTGCAATTTTTTTTGGATTTTTTAAATGTTATTGCGAAAATATTTAAAATATGTGCATTACCATTTCAATATAAGATAAGAAAAAAAATTGTTGAAGTAAAATAATGAGTCGTCGCCGTTTTCGCCTTCATTTCAAAAGTGGAACATTCAAAACATTAAGATTCCAAATTAACACTGAGATGCATATATCTATGCACGAATGTATGTATTTTTAAAATCGTGTGAGAGATCGCTAGAGAGCTTTTAATATTTATTTAAATTTAAAGAAATATCGAGTGAATTTTAAGGAGCACTATTGATTCAAATAGATTTCAATTGAACGTTTAACTTGGCGGACGTGTTTTCAAAACTTTATTTTGGAAAATTTTATAATTTCTAGCAGCGTAGCGGATCGTATTGAATTGAAGACGTTAATAAAAAGAAGATATACTTATATATATATGTATGTATGTATATACTGCATATGTACGCACATATTTGTATGTACATGCATATGTATACATACATACATATATTGGCGGTGGCTTATAAAATCTCTACGATCAGAGATAATGTAAAATTTATCCCATAGAAAAAATTAATTGGACAATTTCCTATATTTGTATACATACATATGTAGGTATGTATGCATATGCATACAAATATGTACATATGTATGTATGCAAATGTGTATCTGCATATGCATGTGCTAAGGGTACTTTATTTAGAAAAGCGCACGAAAGCTAACAAATTATATAAATTTAAGTGAAAATTATTTTATAAAAAAGTCTTCATCTTTTATTCGAAAAGTGAAAAAAGTGGTCATAAAAATGTGTATACGTTGGAAAAGCCTCTTAAAATTTCTCATAAAACTCATTTAAGATTAAAAAAAAAAGAAAATAATGATACACACAAAAATATATATTAGAAAAAAAATATATGTATAAAAAACAACAATAATAATAACTACAAAAAGGAAAACATTTTGCCAAAAAATAAACAGTGAAAGTGTTTTCTTCTCCCTATAAATTGAAATCAAAAGCTGAAAAATAAAGAGAGGGAGAGAAATGCTTGTGGATCTCCTCAGAAATTAAGAAAAATATAATTAAAGAATTTATTTTGCAATGAAAAAGATTTGTATTATTTATTAAAGTGACTTCTAAAAATATTTGAAGTAATCCATTATTATTTAAGAAAAAAAAAAAGAAACATAAAAACTGTTAAGCGTAAACAAATAATAATGTATTATTTTATTTTTAATTTAATTTCACTTTTGTTGAAACTTTCTGTATACAACTGGGTAGTTGCTTTCAATGTGTTTGCATTCCTTTTTTGTCCCAAAAATAATTTTTTGTTTTTTCATTGCGGTTCTCTTATTTTCCCTTCAGTTGTTGTAGGGAAAATGGGTCTATTGATTTTGCTTTCAACTTGTAGGGAAAAAAGATGGATTTTCATTTCAATTTGATTATTTGAAAAATACAAAAATACAAAAATTCCAAAAGTTTCCATTTCCATTTATTTATTACACCAACACAAACAACGGGTGCGTGAAAATGACTGTAGATGATGCTTCAACAAATTGTTTCTAATTCAATAATTTATTGGTAAAACACAATTACATAGTACATACATATTTTTAATTTTAATTGCTGTTTTTCTTTTGTTTTTCCGTGGTGGTTTCATATTATTCGCCATAATTTGTTGGAGAAAACGTGCTTTTCTCCTAAAATCGTTAAGTGTATTTATGGATCCATATAAATATGTGCACATACATACATATATACACACATATTTAAATATGGATGTACATGCGTACGTATGTTGCTCGGGGTTCCTTTTGCTGTTGTTGTTGCTATGAGTGCTTTTTTTTTGTTGTATGTACTTGGTTTGTTTAAATGAAGTAATCGTTTTAAAGTACATATGTACATACATACATACATACATATGTATATTTTTTAATATTAAATTTCGTTTTAAAAATACGCGATTTACATATAATGCACATACTCGTAAAAAAAACTTGGAAATTTATGTACATTGAACGATCAAAATATTTCAAATGTAGATCATTATTTGGGGATTAAATAGAAATAAAACGTTTTTCACATTATTTTGTGTTAATTAAGTCCTAATACAATCGCCTCTTGATAATTGGAATTGTTTTCCAGGTCCTTTGAAAAACATTCAGTAAATTGAAAAAATGTGTGATCAAGCCCAATTTGTGCATTTGGAAGAAGAACATCTGGAAATCTCTTTTGCTTTTTCATACGCATTCACACAGCCGAAAATGTTGCCGACGACATTCAATTATTATTGTTATGATTTGCTATTTTTGTAAACAAAGACGACGTTGTATACAATTTGGAGTTTGACTTTTGTACATTCTTTAATTTGTACTGAAAATGTGATTCCCTAAGTGCTTTTGAATGAAATGAGCAAGTTCGCAATGCTTTTGTCAATCGCTTTGTTTACAATCAAGCTCTTGGTAATATGAACTCTCTATTATTTGAACTTTTTCTCTGGTACCTCGAATTTCAAATTATCGAGAGTCGACTGTATTAAGTAACGCCTGGAAATATTTAATCATCCTCAAGATGTATACTCTAGGCACACATCCTAGTTGATGAAAACTGTAATGTGACAAGAGCAAAATCAAATCCTCTGTTGAAAGAAGTCGTCATATTTAATGATTTTCAGGCTTTTATTTATATTTTATTTAATATTCGTAATAATAAGCTATTCTTGATTATTATGATTACACTGAGCGACAAATTTGCATTTGCATTTGGCAAGAATAAGACTATACTTTCATTAATCTCAAAAAAATCACAAAACATAGTCGAACTGCGTTTGGTTTTTATTTTTTCTTTCTTATTAGGTTAGGTTAGATGGCGGTCCCTCCCCGAAGGAGAACGCTCCAATTAGGACAGAGCTTAGACCCATTGTGATAGCACAAGTAGAAACGCCCACGGTCCAGGCGATAATCGAACCCATACGTCCAGATTGATAAGAAAAATGCTCATGCACGGTGGCACCCTTTTTCATATTCGAATGAAATAGTTTTTAAGCAATATTGGTATCAGAGTAAAGGGAAAACTTTACCTCCCCTGAACAAAAATATGAAAAAATTTGCTTTAAAAAGTATCCTTCCATAAGTTGAGCATTCACTTTTCTACCTAATTTTGCAATTTACTGTCCAAAAAAGCAAACTTTTCACAACTGTTGTGCAGTACACAAGCATCAGTCCCACAACTAAAATCTAATCACTCATCTGCAACAACGCTAAACTTTACTAATGCGGCAGTGCACACCAAACGCATTTACGAACGTAGCCTTTGTTTTAAAAAAACAAGTTTTTACTCTAATTTAAAATTAAATTTTACTCTATACTAAAAAACAAACAACTTTTGAAAAAAAGTATCTCACTTGGAGAAAATAATATCTTTTGAAAAAAGTAGTTTTTTTTTAATTTTTTTCCCCCACATCTGATTTCTTACCCCTTTATACCACCATTATAGTATGTTAATTTCATGTATACATTTAACATCATGGTAAAATGTTAGCCTTTAAAGCGCATGATACACGCATCAATATACAGCTTCAATATTTGTCTTTGTGTTAGTATATCCATATGTTGAAGCCTCTGATACACTACGTTAACATTTCTCATCAATATTCATTTTTTTGGGTTTTTTCAATTGCAAACATATAGAAGTTACCGTCGGCAAAATAGATATCTCTTTATTTCTTTATTTATTAAAAAAAAGCACTGATGATATTTTTTTTTCTATATTTTTTAATTTGCACGTCCCAAAAAGCCATTAATGAGCGATATACTTCAATTATTTCGATTACGAAAATTTTTTACTCCATTTGTAATGTGTCACAACTACGATGAGCACTCAAAGTTACCAGCAATGAAATGAATATTGACAACAACACCGGAACACTACGTCAAACTGCTTCAATAGTGTGATGAATAACAAAACCATTTTGATATTCGTCAATATTACACAGAGCGTATATGTGTGACTATTTTTCGCACACAATGACAAATATCGAAGCTGAACATTCATCGTGTATCATGCGCATAATGGACACGGTTCGAATCTCCGATCAGATCAAAAATTTTTCAACTGTGTCTGGGTGTACAGTGCCCTCCATCGTCTATATTAGAGCAACAAAACGTCGGCGATTTAAAATAGTAAATCAAATGGATGTCCTTCAGCTTAGAAATTAGTGCGTCAACATAACACATGAAACGCTGCAACTCTGCTTTACAAATTCTTTTACAAAATACTTTTATAAATTTGAAATTGTAACTGAACCTGGACATGCCACAAAACCGTTCACAAACTGTGCAATGACACAATTGGTGCATTTTAATGCGCTCGTTTAATACTTACGATGCTAAAAAATTTACACAATGAGACACCAACTGCAATGCGCTTGATACGCAAATGAATTCTTCACTTGCCTAATCCCTTAACTCCGGTAAAAAGAGGGGAAAAAATTTAACTTATTGTTTGTTAAAATAAATAATTTATTTATTTTCTTTTTCAGAAAAATTCAAGTTTTTCTTTTAAATTTATGATTGAAAAGGAATTTGGTTACAGAAATTTGTGGTCATGCTTCTCACTGCAATAATAATAATTTTCCACAAAAGTTTTCAGTTCAAATGCTCTGAGTTTAAAATATATTTACCTATTTTGCAAGAATGGATAAATTAAAAGTCGATAGAGCACAAATGAATACACCAACAACATCATCTACCACCACGCCCACTTCACATCCATCATCACGACGTACTTCTGCAATCATTCCGCGAGAATCGCTGCCGACACCGCCACCAGATCCCCGAGAACCCTTGGCCAGAAATACTCAAATGGGAAATGTGTTTGTTTATCCACCAACAAGAAAAGATTTACCCACTGAATTCCAAGGTCTTCTCAATTACGCTGAACGTCAAGACGAATTCCAAAGATTGCTGAATAAATCCATAGCAACTGATTGCCAAAACCTTCACCACACCGCCATTACAACTCCATTGGAGGATACGAAAAGAAAAGGATCTCGTGACGAAGATCAACGCCAACAGCAGCAGCTACATCAATGCCAGTGTTGTAACAAAATACGCAAGGAATGCGAAGAGTCCATAGAACCTCTACAATATCGTTTAACTGCTACAGTAACAGCTGCCTTGGCGGCATATGGTGCTATAGAACAGCTAAACCGTATGTACACGTTATGGGATCAATATTTGTCTTTAGACAGAGAATTGTTACAACGCAAGGAGTGCCTTCGTTACGTAAGATCTTTGGAAAGAAAGGTAAGTTGGTGCGACAAAATTTCCACAACGAATCTTTTCTTAAGTTTTACATGATTTTTTTACAGTTTGAAGACCCGAAGCCTTTGGAAAAACATCAAACTGCCACAACATTATACGATCATGAAATCGACCATCAAGATATAGAACAATCTATAGCCTTACTAGAGACCATCTTGAAACCTGAACACACTGGTCATGTCAATACTCAATTAAAGATGCAGAACGTTAAACTGTAATAATGACTTATCTTTGCAATTCTTTAAAATTTTAATGCGATATTTCGCACACAGGCAACGAGAGCGCAGTAAATCTTTTATGATTGAGGACATGTGCAGTATGCGTGGGGAGCGTGATGCCTCTAAGGGCAATACCGGCCAGTTACTAAGGCGTCAAAGTACTTACAGCGATAGCAAATCTAAAGTATCTAAATGGACCAAAGTAAAAGCGGCTTTTAAATGGGAACGTGCTAATGTTCCCGCTTTAATTGAGGGATCTCGTGATAATATTGGACTAACTCCAAATAATACCGAAGTGGCAAGGTGAGTTCTTTAAATATCTCTTTTAGTTTGTTGGTTTACTAAACTTGCCGCTCATCACAAATTATGACCTGAGAATTGTTGTACAAGATGGCGCTACCCGATGTTCTCTGACTGCATTTTTTTTTAACAAATGAACAATTTTTTTCTTTAAGTTGAGAAAATGATAACGGGGAAATAGCCGCCGCCAGAATTGATGACCACACGTGCCCGATTAAAGGCATTTTTCAACACTCTTGCCAAAGCTTCCGACGATAGATTCTCGTATTTCTGACGTATATATATTTCTTTGAAGGGCTTCAAGATCTTCAGGCTTTTAAACATAGACTCATTGCCAAAAAAAAGTCTAGAATGGTTAAATCGGACGATCTTGCCGGCCAGTGTAAATCACCAAAACGGGAGATTAAACAACTCGGAAATCACGGCATTAAGAATTTCCTTGTGGGTTGTGTAGTATGCGACGTTGCTATATTGTGTTAGCAGCACATGTTTTCCAATCCCAATTAGTCCACTTGAGGAAAAAGTATGCCTCTGTAGATCCCCCCAAACAATAGCCACGGCCCTTTCGAAAAAATAAGAGCCGACAAGGCCTCCCGAGTAAACATCACACCATACAGTAACGAATTTTAGATGCACCAGAAGCGATAATTCTGCTTATTGCGGTATTCACAGAGATGGAAATAGGCCTCTTCGCCCATGATGCAAAGTTGTCTGCCTCGTGTTCGAGATACTTGGGGATTCGTGTCTTATTCTCGTGTATTTTATATATGTTTCCTTCACAAATGTAAAAAAAAATATAACATATTCCGATAGGGTGATGTCTAAACGAAGTACAGTTGAGTTCGGTTATACATAACGAATTTTCGCTTACAACGAACAAATTCTCCAATTCCGACAGTTTTCCATTAATGTTTCATACCAATTAGTACGGGTTTAGCGGTTTCTTAAGTCACATAAACAAAAATGTATAGAAATTTATGCGGTTACTCGTATATAACGAAAAAAAGAACATCGTAAAATTTTGTCTGCCGTAGTTTGAAATTTTAAATTATTTATAACAATTTGGTAATACTATCAGTTAAAAAATAAATAATAATATTTTAAGCGAATATCGTTAACAATGTTCGTTTTCGATATTGCTTAATATTCGCTATTGATATACATATAATGAAAGCTTCGACATTAGTAGCAATAGCCCTTCTCGATTGTTTTATCCGGGAAACATTTGTTAACTGTTTGTTGGCAATATTTCATTCATCTGCTGTGGTCAAGCGGTCAAAAAAAGATACTCTTGCAGTTCTCTGATACATACATTAATTAATAATGTTATTTTTATGTTCTTATAAAATGAAATTTGTAGATATTTACGTGTACCATCTATACCATGCGGCACCAGTTCGGCTGATAGCATTTTAAGTACATCATCTGGTCACTTACTTAGTGACAATGGCACCCCAGGCACCATTAGTTCGGCCAGTTCAATGGATGATATTGATAATGCCTGTGTCATGAGTAAGTACGCAGACAAAACGCTTTTAATTTCTTTATAAGCAACAGAAAAAAAATTAATTTAATTTTAAATTTAAAGGAAGAGATTCATCTAAAAGCGACATAATGGAGGGAGGTGAAAGGTCAATGTCGCAAACTCAAGGACAGGAATCAAAATCCCCTGATAGTTTAACAACTACAAGTACAACAACTCAGTCGGATGTAAGTGGTATACCCAGCAAATCATCGTCAAATAAATCCATACGCAAAAGTAAATTAACATCAGACTTCGAAGTTGTGCCGGAAGATCTTGAAGCTGTCATACCGCCAGGACTGAAACGCAAAAATCGTAATCCTCCCAGTCCATTGAATTTAAATTTAAAACAGGTGAGCGACAACAATTCGGAAACACTAGTTTCACATGCAGTAAATCTAGTAAATCTTACGAATTTAATTTTTGTTACACTACCAGGATCTAAATGACTCCGACCATCAGTACTACACATCACCTCATTTGATAAAGACAAGCCCACAAGATGGTACACAGTCGTTGAATCGTACGTGCAGAAAAATTTCATCACCAGTCAATTCATCGGTACCCTCAAGTCCTTCTCGGCATTCGGATTTCTTTGCAGAATTCGGTTCGTATATTTAAACAGATTATTTGCAACTAGAGATGTACACCGCTCACTTAATTGGCGTGATCATGCGTGATGAGTCACGCGCTATTTTGTGATACCGTGAGACATTCTGTTCTCCAAGGAAGTAGCTTGAGTGTAGGCTAAAATAAGGAATTCTTGCCTGATTGTTTCGTAACTTCAACATAGGTTTTAATTTTCAATGGAATAAATGTCATTAAAAGTGCTCGTTTTTGGCAAATTTTCATGAATTATTCGTGGTTACAAGCGGCATATGAGTTTGAATGATAATGACTGCATTTTCTCCAACTCACATAATACCGTAAAATAGAGATTTTCACTAACGATCCCATATCTAATTGCAAAAAATCTCGTTTTCCGATGTTGTTTATTATGTATTTGATTATAAGAACTCCTTTCCAGAATGTGAAGATGTCTCGAGTGGCGATTTTTCTGAACCCAATTCTCCAAATCACTTAATATCACGGAAAAATTATGAACTACAACAGGATGAAATCAATCGTCGGTATCAGATACTGCGTGCAAAATTGGATAAGGAATTTGAGTGCAAAAGAAAGGAATGGCAAAAACTTAAGTCCAATAGAGGTTTCTTAAACATTTTCTTTTTTCGATTTTCTTTCTCTCACTCATTAATAAATACATTCTAATTTTAACAGCTATGGCTTTAGTCGCTACACCGAGACCTTCTGAACCCATTTCCCCAAATGCTCCATCTATAAGCAGCAACATTTCAACAAAGATTTTAGAAGAAAATCTTACCCCCGATTTTAAGAAGAAATTACAAAAATGGCGTGTTAAGAAACAGGCTTCCATTGGCGGTATACAGCCGTCCCTGCCACTGTCTCCACCCATACATAAAGACGCAAATGCTAAAATTGATTGGCATCTGTGGAAAACGGGCCAGCTTAAATTAGAGGGACAAGGTTTAAGTCCATTGCCTGATCAGAAGGATTTACCTGAAGAGTTCCAAAAGAAATTGGGTGAGCAAGACAAATTGTAAAATTTAATAATCGGATTATATTTTTAATCTGCTCGTATATGTACGAGTATACGTATGTACGGGTATGTATATGTGTTGTTTTGGTACAAAAAAGACAACAGTTTTCTATAAAAATTGTGGTACATAATTTAAGACACTTTTTAAGAGTAGTAACACTCAGACAAGATAGGCAGGAGAGCGATAGTGATGGTGATAATAGGCTGTGAAGTAGGGTGGGGCGATTTGAAAATCTTAATGGACGCTTCGCGTTTCTGATTCTTGGGATTGTACTAAGCAAAAAAGTCCACTAGACCATACGTCTACGGTGAAAATCGAGCTGGCGCATTTTGACTTGATCAGACTTTTGTCACGTTTTTTTTGGATATTTTGGCCTATAACAGCCAAACCATTGAGATTTTCGATCCAATACTAAGACAAAAATTGTAGCCAAGACAATAGTTAAGAACTCTCCAGTACATCGCAAAAGCATTGGAACGCTCCTTCAGGCAGTTTTGGCCTTGTGAAAGTGCAAATTTTTCGTGAAAATATTGATACATTACCATTTTCAGTTGTTCATAGCGCAAAATCATAAAAATGTTCTATTTCTTACTTTTTCCACTTTTTTTATCCAAAAATATAATGTTTTTTTTACAATAAACTAACAAAAATGCATCAAATGAACTGAAAACAATAGAAGAATAAAAAATAAGAAATAAAATAAATAGAATAAATAAAAAAATAGAATAAGCCAACTGATCAGTAGTCTCATTCCCATCAACGTTGCCGTAGTGAACTGTCAAAAACCAAACAACCAGAACACTCGTGCGGATGGCTGAACACCTAAAGCCTATCTAAATGGATCCAGAAGCCCCTATCGCAATATTCTTTTAAACAATTAATAAAAACGAGCAAAGCAAAATATTCAAGAATTGGGAAAATATGTGTGACATTATCGAATTTAGCTGTAGAGTCAACGTACTAACTCGCGCAAAGGATTGAGAAATTCCGATGAAAAAGACAAGGTGATGATTCCACGCTAATTTGCTTTCGATAAAATTCCTCTTTACGTGCATTTGAAAGCATCCTTTATACTCGTTTTTTTTGTTCGTCTTATTTGAATTTTAAATATTCTTCATTATTCATTTTCACAATTGATTTGTAGTTTGGGGAGCAGTTTGAATATACGAATGAAAACCGATATTCTTTTGGACAGAATTTTAACGAGAACTTTATTTTCAGAACAATGGAATAAAATAAAACGTGGTAGTTGTTCGACAAGTTGTGCAGATTCTTTAAAACGTGCACATAAACATGGTGGATCGGGTAAAAAAGGAGAATCTGATGATGATCGTGCAGTTGACAAACGAAGTGATAAACACAAGCCTCATGATAAAGAGAAATTCGAAAGGTATAAAAACTGGCTGTCAAGACCATGAAGTTGAAAATTAATGTTTGGAATTTTAAAATCGAAAATCTAAAACAGATTAGCGAAACTAAAGGCCATTGTCGGTGAACATCCGGCCAAAGAAATCGAAGTGAAAACCTCAGCGGGCGTTATGAAATTTGAAGGTATTTCTCGTAAATTTACACGAAAACTTTATGAATGGGAAAAAGCCAGAGGCATAGGACCAGAATCATCAACGTTTGCTTTACTACATCCCGGCTACTGTCCAATCGATGTTAAGCGCATTGCGAAGGAGCCATATAATCGTGAGTTTTATATCGTACATTTAAATGGAATATTGGATGTTGTTGCTTTCTTTCTTGTCCCTTAGATGAAAACTCACCAACGCTCAGTCGCTCCTTATCATTGGACAGTATAGCACCCAGTATCGCTTTGCCAGTTATTTCACAACAGGCTTCCAGTCTATCGTTGAATGATGTCAACGATTTGAAGGACATGGAGGGTGTGGTAAGTAGTACAGACGCTTTGGCCTTGGACAGTGACTATAAGAAATATGACGAACCAGAAGCCGTCATGGTTGAAGTCGAAGATCATATTGTCGAGACGGCATCACCTTTGAAATTGCTTCCCTCCTTGGATAAAAAGCAAACCCCCATCTATAAGTATGAGGAGAAAACTTGTAAAGATTTCTGGTAAGACTACATTTTATTTGCTCCATTTTAAGAAGCCTCACCTGCTTAGATACTTCTGTCCTCTTTCTCTGTTCAATTCAATCTAGCAATACAAGAAAAATACAAAGTTTCGAATCCCATACAAATGTGGCGCCTTTATTAAATGTTTTGAAAAACTCCGAGGAATTGTTAAAGTTATTAAAACAAAAATCATCAGATATTGCTGAAAACGTCACGTTGCATCTATGTGATGGGATTTTGGGCTTAATACGCAGCAGCTACTGTTATTATGCTGATAATCTTATGAAAGCCAATGTACTAAATGCCATCTCAGATGTACAAAATGAACTAAGTCGTTTAAGAAATTTGGTAAGAGCTGTTATATATGTATGCTTTATTTATTTCTAACATTTAGTATGTTATAACTTTTATTTGGAAAGTGTGAGAAAAGTCCCTTAGATGAAGCCTGCTGCCAGGAGATAATGGAGGAGAGAAATCTAGAGTACAGCGAAGAAATACAAGGATTGCACGAAACTCTAGAGATTCTCAAACAAAATATACGTGAGTTTAAACGCTAATAATTTCAACAGAAATAGTGATCTAACGTCAAGTTTATTTTCAATACAAAATTTATTATGCATACATACATACATACATACATATCGTCACCGGAAATGCAAAAGTTCGTTACAATCAAAAAACTCAAAATTGAGTTTTTAATGGATATTGCTACATAGCAAATTCTTCCCAAATTTTTAGTTTTTTATTTTTAGAAATAACGACTTTATTAAAGAAATTCAAAAGGCAGTTTTTACTAACCTTTCAAAGTCAATGTATTTCTTGCTGTAGAGAAATAATAAAACAATGGAAAACTGTTAACCTGTAATGTAATGTAATGTTTCTCCTGTAAAACTTTTAATAGTGATGATAAGACCTTTTACATTTTAGGTGACGATATGTACATAACTGATGCGATACGTCGCAGTGCACTGTGGGGCCGAAAGGAAAATAATTGGTAATAAATATGTAATTCCAAGAACTACGCATCAGGTGTATTTTCTGCAAGTTAGGATTTTAGACACATATTATATGTGTACAGGGTGCGGCTAAAGTTTGTTTAATATGTACGTATAACTGCACACAACAGTGCCGTGTTGATTCTAGTTCTGAATTTACTTACGGGTTTAAAAAGGCAAAACCAAAAAAGACACACTGCAAAGCTTGACAACTATTCAAAAGCGCTTGCATTAATGGAATTTTGCACCCGCCACCACTCTTTTTCAGAAAAAAAATTAATTTAGTGAACCATTTCCTTATGTAAAGAAAATTTTTAAAATTGGTCCACAAATGACAAAGTTATTTTATAATCAATTTTTGGGACGGGCTCTTTGCTTTTCACCATTACAATTTCCAAAAAAAAAATTAGTGGACCTTTTCCATAAGGAAAATAATTTTCGAAACTGGTCCACAATCGACAAAGTGATTTGATAACCAATTATTGCGGCGAGCAGTTTCCGCCAATCTCCCCCTTCCCAATTTTCAAAAAAAAAGAATTTAGTGGATCTTTTCCATATGCAAAAATAATTTTAAAAATTGGTCCATAAATGTTCGTTTATATTATAAAATCAATTAAAAACTATGTTCAAGGAGCAACATAATTTAAAAAAGTGGGCGTGGTTAGAAAAATAGCCTATAAGTTATTCAAAATGTTGTGAACATTTCAGGAAGATCCGTCTGCTATAAAGTACAAACAAACAAACATACATACATACATATATGTATATAAATCAACAGATTTTTGAAGCCCTTTGTAGCACTAAATAGGTGTTTACTCATTGCTTATAGTCGTCCAAAAGAACATTTTTTTTTACTTATGTATTTGTCATTGTACTCAACCGAGTATTGCAAAGTTCATATGCCATCCAAAATCAAACCCAATCTCGCCAGCTGATTGGTATTCTCAGTACCATCAACATTGCCGTAATGAACTGTCAAAAAAAAAACAACACAGTATACTCGTTCGGATGGCTGAAGACCTAAATCCTATCTGAATGAACCCAAAAGTCCATATCATGCAGGTATCACCAATGAGCCTGGGTGTCGGACCTAAATCCGTGTTTCAATACCCCAAGTATAGTTAAAACAGTTAATTGATTATCAATACTTGAGTGAGGAAAAAAATTAAAAAAAAACATTGGATCTCTAATCCGTGTATTCCACACAAAAACGATTTATGAACTACTCATGCAGTTCATCTAGTGTCTCCTCTTCACACTATTGCTTTCCAATGAAAAAAGTAATACATAACTTGCTCGTAGGCATGTTAATAAAATAAATATTAAACTTACTTAAAAATAAACTTAGCTGAAATTCCCGTACTCAGGCACCATCGGCCCGAAGTGTGTCCACGTACCGAAAAGACGTGATCAGTGACCCAGTACAATTCCCAATTAAAAAAAAAACAAAACACTGCAACATGCTGAGCTGCGAACTAAATACATGGTGTGGTATGGTGATCTATTTATACTATTTTCCTCTTGGCTATAATGAGAAGTGCGTCACTAACTATTTTAAAACATCTACACCGCTCTAACTCGTTAACGGCTAGAGGGATTTGAATGATTTCTTCACTATAAGATATATTGGGAAGTTGGCTATACGATGGGCCCACCTATGGACCTTCAGGTGCCAGTTGGCACAACAATATTATTTGCTTATTGTTGAGATAGAATCGCTCCAGATATAAAATGAAATTTTTACTTAAGTTAGAGCAAAATAAGTGCGCCTAAAAGCGGATCATCTTCTGCTCAGATCTATCTAATGGTGAAAAAATTGTTCAAATTGCGACAAGGGTTCGTGAATTACAGCGTTAAAAAAAATTATAAAAACTGTTCGGTTTTGAAATTATGCAAAAATTTTTATAAAATATTAAAATTTCCCGAAGATGTTAACCAATGGTTACCGAAATATTGTAACAAATAGAAAATATTTAATAAGCAAACCTTTTGCTAGGAACACAATTGGGTCGAACGACGAAATATTCGTTGCATATGCAAATTAGCACAACAGCACCGTCGACGAAATTCGTCCTGCGTGACGAACTCTCCGATTGATTTATTTATATTTCATACGCCGACGAACGACGAACAAATTAGTACAGAGTTACCCTCCCTCATTTTAGTTTTCAAATATATTAGTAAATAAAGTTAATTTTTATTTTAATTGTTGTATAATTTTTAAAATATATAATTTAAATTAAATATACACAATTATTTACCATAAAATTGCTTTCGAATTGTTTTATGTCAATGTTTAATTTTTTCAAATAATTTTTATTTATACGGTAATACAGACAGCAAACAACTGGCTGATTTTGCCAGCTGCAATTTGTTCGTCGTTATTGTGTGCCACACTGCGAATTTATTCAACGAACTTTTACCGACGAATTCGTTAAGCACGACGAAATTCGTCGTTGGTCCAATTGTGTTCCTAGCATTAAGCTTTACAAAGGAATCCATAATATATTTCGTCTTGGCATAAATCTTTTTCTATCTTTGCAGAAGGCGGATCCCCACGGTTTTCTAGAGATATTGTTCCTGATATAAATATAATAAGCGATGAGGCAGTTAGTCTTCCACCGCCCACAACTCCAAACGATAGTCGTTTCGATACTCTCTCTACAACGTTGGAAGCCACTGATGAGTTGAGTACCTCCATGGTGGAGAGTGAAATACAATCGAAACCACTAAGCAACAGTAACGGCATTGGAGGTTTGCCGACTGGTTCTGCTGGTGGAGTAAATGCCAGTGCTGGAAGTGGCGGAGGAGCCAAGAAAAAGACACGTTTGCGCAAAATAGGCTCGAGACAAAATAGCAAAACTGAAAGTGATAGCAGTGATGCAGATAATCCTGGTATTTTGGAAACGCCTAGACGTTTGAAGCGTAAGAGTTATCGCCTTAAGCAGAGATCTTTCGACGAAGAGTCAAACTTGGCAAGCAAAGCTGAAGATATGGTTTATATTTTAAAGATGAAATCGGGCCAGTCTATGAAGCAGACGTGTGATTTGAGTTCGAAAAATGCCGAAAAAGGAGGGCAGATTAACAAGACCATTGCCAAATTGCCTTTGGCTACTTCCACTTCATTACCCAATGTATTTGTGAAGACAAAGAGAAAAGTATTTACTGCTGTGCAGAAATCAATGGCTGTAAATGGTGTAGCCGTTATAGAGCAGGAAATCATACATTCAGCTACTGACCCTAATTTTAAGAAGAACGGTAACGAAACCAAGGGGAGCAACGCAACGTCATGTGAAGAAAAAACTAACAGCGCAACTAATTCGCAGAGAGATAGTTTCTTGAAAGATTTGGAATTGAAGCTAAAGCCGCGTGTGCTTTTAGTACATAAATCCATAAGCCTAGATGACGTCCGTTATGATAACAATTCGGAAGACTTGCGTAAAACCCGGAGCGATCAAAGCATAAAACAGACGGAGGAAGGCAACAATCGAAACAATACCAATAGCTTTCGTACGCCATTGTCTACAGATAGTTTCCGTTTGTTGAATCGCTTCAGGGAACGTCCCATAAAGCTGGATAACATTACAAGATTTCAAAATATGCTCCAATATCGTAGAATTAAAAGGGATCACTTGTACAGAAAGAATAACGAAAAATGTTCCAGCCCTAATGCCATTCATGTCAAGGGAGCCACGGTGAGGAAAATTGAAAACAAAATTGTGAAAGCCCATTCGGGCTCCTCCGACTTGGCCAAATATCCCTCTCCCGACAAACAAGACAATACAGTTCCACGTATAGCCAGAAAATGGGAACGAAAGTCTCTAACACCCACTAGTCAAATTACGAAATTTGACTTTCGTACTCCCACCAGCTCTGAGCCCACAACTCCAGTATTTGAACAATCCAGTAGACCCATGACACCCTTAAACGAACGAGCTTTGCGCATCCAAAGAGCAAAAGAAGAATTTCTCCGGGAGAAGCCCAGTCCTTTGAGTGTAGTAAAATTAAGAGGAAATTTCCAACGTGAAGATAGTTGGGGTAAGAAGAGGAAAAGTGACCTGAGTTTAAGTTCCACTGCAGCTGATGACAGTTCCGTACATTATGAACAAACGGAATCGGAGGATAATCAACTACAAAAAAGCCTAAGTGCAGACACTATTAGGGCTGAATCGCCTCCTACTCAGTCCGATACTGGGACCGATCAAGATTTTGGAGGCATTTATGATTCCATACCACGACAAGTAACCCGATCCGGAAAAATCTCGAGTAAACTTGGTTTTGCTAGCCTGGCCTCTAAATTGCGTAGAGTGAAGGGTAAAAAAACCAAAGACGCCAACGATTCGAGACATTTAACTAATTCCCAGACTACCAGTGGCAGTGCACTGTCTGCATTATGTCGTCAAAGTTTATTCTCCGATATCATTGTCGCCCCCCAAATCCTTTCAAACGATACTAAAACACCAGCGTCCGGTTTACGCGATAGCGTCATGAAATCACAATCTTCACCTCATCCTTTGCAAAGAATTCGCAATGATGCTTCCGGTGATTTGAGATATTTCAATAACGAACGCCTAAATAAATCCCGTAGTGATCAATACGTTAAACCGCCCAAAGAGAGTTACGTCTAGTCTAAAATTATTTTATTTTTATTCTTTATTATTATTATTATTATTACTGTTATAATACTCGTACTTATTAATCTTATTTATTTCTTTTCTAGTCCATTTTATGCCATAAAAGCGATTTAATTATAATTTCGATTCCTTTTAGATGTGTTTTATCACTTTTTGTATTTATTATTAATATTCTTTAATGTACAATCAAATGCCAAAGAGCAATAAAAACAATTAAGTTTTCACTATTTTTAACTGAAATATGTATTTCTTATACGCGTATTCATGATCCAATAGAAAGGTCAGAACGATTCTCTTGATGATTTTTTGTAGGGTTGTGTTTTTAACGTCACGAATTGTGCACTTGTCAAAAATTCTTTACTCTCATTTTTGTGCACTAATTTTCCATTCTATAGATTTAGCAATGGCTAAAAAAAGCAGATTTGTTAACTTGATGTATGCGAAATATACCATTTGCATGAACATGAACTGAAAATAAGTTTATTTTCTCTTCATAAAACAGTAATAAATTATTTTTAATGTGTTTGTTTTATTTATAAAGAAAAAAACACAAACACACAAGTGATTTTGATTTGTCCTCAACTAAACAAATATAATTTTCAAATGTGTGCAGATAAAACAGCGTATGTGGTGCTGTGTTTTTTTTTATAAGAAAAACATCTTTCAGAAAGCCAATGCGTAGAATCTCATTTGAAAAAAGGTAGGAGTTGTGTTGTGGTGTAAGAAAAAAAGTGATATGGGTCTTTATTATGTAAAATTTTTTTTTTCCTTTTAAAAATTAAATTGAAAATGTAACAATTTGGTATCATTAACTCGAAATGTGAGAGCATTTGATAGAGTTGGATCCCACGTAATTTTGGGCGCATTGAAAACATGGCGTGTCGGTCCAAAAATTTTTAACTTCGTCAAATCCTTTTTATCGAACAGACGTTTCAAGGTGAGAGTCAACGGCCACACATCAAAATCCTTCAGACTAGACAACGGCATTCCGCAGGGATCGCCCCTATCAGTCGTGCTATTCCAGATTGCTTTCAATGAAATTGGCAAAATAATTAAAAAACACTGCCACATCGAACACTGCTTATATGCTGACGACCTTTACATCCTCTGCAAGAAAAACGATAACAAAGAAACCAAAAATGTCCTACAAAATGTACTTCAAGACATAAAAAGATGGAATGAATACTCCGGCGGGAAAATTTCTATAGACAAAACAAAGAAATTTCACATATGCAGGAAACACAATTGTGACTCCGACACCTACAACATCCAATTTGAAGGTTCTACAATTGAAAACGTAGAAAGACTAAGAATCCTAGGACTAATTTTTTCAAGGAAGTACAATTGGAAAGATCAACTATTACAGCTCAAAAACGCAATAACATCCCGATCAAACATTATACGTTATCTCTCAACTAAAAGCTTTGTGCATATAAACACATTAACCTACCTTACTAAAACCATTATATTAAGCAAAATAGACTACGGCCTTTTCATATACGGAAACAGCTGTAAAACCAACATCAACATCATAAAATCCGCTTACCACCAGGCCGCTAGAGCATGCGTTTATGCATTCAGAACAACACCCATCGACAACATACTGTTCGAAGCCAACCTCCCATCAATACAAGATAGAATATACCAATCGAAAAGCAGAATGCTGCCGAAACTACTAAACAGCACTAACTCAATCATAGACAAAGACATTGAATCAATTACAAAAACAAAAAAAGAGAAACGAATACCATCCGCAATAGCACAATCATTATCCCTCCGCGAAGAACTGCATATACCCCTCTCCTTTACTAGGAAGCATGTTAGAAAACCCCCTTGGAAATTCAACAGCATCTCACTAAACTTTTCGCTTTCACGGTTGAACAAAGCGTCCACCCCAGCAAATGCCTATGTCAGTCACCTGTCCGAAGAGATAACTCATTTAAAAACCAACAATTGGCGTATCATATACACAGACGGCAGTAAATCAGTAGCTAATATACCAGGTTATGGGGTAGTAGACGAAGCTGGAGCAAACATCATTCTGGGTACCCTCACCGAACAATCCTCTGTTTTCACTGCAGAAGCGTGCGCTATTTACCGGGCTATTCAAAAAATTTTATCCAGCAAACATAAAACTGCAGTGTTCACGGACAGTCTCTCGGTTATCAAAGCCATAAACAACCCTTTCAACAACAAATGGAACACCATAATCAAAATAAGAGATGCACTTATCGACAATGAAGACAAAGTCAGAATCCTATGGATACCCAGTCACATCGGCATCCGGGGAAATGAAAGAGCAGATTCAGCCGCAAAATTTGCTACATATGCTCCCATAATAATGGATGATACCGTGGAAAAAATTGACATCCAGCGATATATTGCCAACTACAACAAGAACAGAATGAAACAAAAGGAATTTACACATCATCATTATTCAAATATTATTGCTCATTGCAAACACCCCGTATATCCTACGACGCTTAACAAACATAAAATAAAAACATTTTCCAGATTACGCCTTGGTCCCACCCAATTTTCCCATGGATGGATTTTAAATAAAACACCACAACCATCTTGTAACCATTGTAACACCTCACTCTCAATCCAGCACATCCTTACAGAGTGCCCATTATTCTCGGAACAAAAAACAAAACTGTTTGGCAATACATCACCTCTAGATACCCTAAAGGACCCAACCGTTGACAATATCAGAAAAATATTCAATTTTATAAAAGTAACAAAACTTCAAATATAGCCCAACAATATTATAATCAATAGCACATGATCCAAAACTGTAATTAAGTAATACACTTACTACACTAATACTTATAGAGCTGATGGCCACTGCTGCTAGTTCTCCTCTTTTTTTTCTAATTTAATCTTAGAATTATATTCCTTAAGATTAAATAAATATAATAATAATAATAATAATAACTCGAAATGTAAAAAATTGAACATACCTTGTTAATCATGAAAACCACAGATATTCCCTTTTATTAAGTAATGAATTAATTAATTGATTAAGTAATTAGTTATTGTTTTCATTACGTTCGTTTAAAAATTAAATATTTTCATTCCATGTCATACACAATATCAAACTCTTCCAAATGGGGTTTCGTATAATATTCTTCTTCCGGTTTCATAAAATCATAATCAGTTGTTGTGTGATCAACAAATAATACACACTCGGTGATATTTGAAACGGTCTGGATTATGAAGGAAACTTTAATGGCGAAATTTCTACCACATTCCAAGACTTGCTGAGAAGTCTCAGGCAATTGATCGACTATACCATCCAGAAAACGTTTGGTTGTCCTCAGGGTATTCGAAATATTCCCAGCAATATTAGTGATATTCAAAATCACTGACACAATTTTACCCATAAGGGTATTTTTTCGGGCCACTTTTTTATAAATAGTGGCCAATTCGCGAATGTTTTTCTCCGCCGTCTTCACAGTATGATATGTTTCATGCTGGATTTTAACTATCAACGATGTGGTAAACAAATAGCAGTCCGCTCCTTCGTAAAGTGTATGAAGAGATGTGTTCAATTGTGGTACGGAAGAGTAGATGCAGTAGGCAGGTCGCCCAACACGAGCTGCAGCTTTATAACAAGCTATAAGAGACTTAAAAATTATTGTTACAACTTTCGGTGTATTAATCTTAAGTAGACTTGTTTCCAACTGCTGTGCTCGGGCAATCAAATCATTTAGATCTGTTTGCATCTCATCTAAAGTATCTTGAAATATGCTCTGCAGGTCTAAAACTTCAAGTTGCTGTTCTTTTGTCATTTGGTCTAAATCAGGCGTTCCCATAATCTCTTCAACAGTCGGCCAAGTATAGTTGTAAAATGTTGTTGCTGCTTGAGGAAACATATAGTTCAACAGCTGTTCAAACTCTTCATAGTATTGTTCGTATTGTGCGTCGCTTATGAGGTTCGATTCAGGAGTTTTTGTGGCTATAAAATCATATTGCAATTGCAAGTTTGCAAACAAAGGCCGCAAAGCCGTTATTTCATTATTGGTTAAGTCTGTAGCTTCATCTAATAAACTGGAGATTTCACTTGAAGGTCGACCTGGCGGCAGTTGCTGTGTTAAATATGAATATTAGTAAGTTTTTTAATTTTTTTTAATGAAAATTGTATGTTAGTTACCGCAATTAGTACAACCACCGACAGTGAAATTATTTTTCCGTTGAAATTAGTCATTATTATTTTTTGCTTGTTTTTAATGTCAAGAGTTCTAGCAAACTAATTTTTTATTTTCAGTTGAATAATTTTATGGTAAATATCGTACAGTGACCCTCATGAGTATTCGGTTTATAAATATGGACGTTCACAATCATCAATTTAAGAGAGTGAAGATGCAAATCGTTTTTTTTTATCTTAGACCAGCACTCAGTATATGACCCCTACACTTCTGATGCATTGTGCTGGAACTCGAGGAAAGGGATAGTTAGAGAAATGACAGGAAGCGAAGCTTCACTCTGTTTTTGCACGTTCTTTGCTTTATAGCAGTGTTGAAGTGGCTCTGATGTGAAGGAGACGTTGATTGGTTACAGCTGACCAGTGACTATGCCTTCACGACTGAAGCCTTCTGACAAAAAGACACACTAATGCACATCAAAAAAAATGCGAGATATTTTTATGATTTAGTTGGAAACTGGGGTCGAACACAGGCAATTTTTTTTTGGTTCTGTAGTCAACGTGCAGACTATTTCAGCCATCACCATTCAAATTTATTGAACTTTACTTCAAGCACATGTAGTGTTGTCGCTTCTTATTTTGCTAATTGCCAAGATTCATTGTTAACCAACTGGATACTTAAAAAACAGCTCTCCATGTGTCTGCAGGGTGCAATACATGGCGAATATTAAAAAATTAAGTAGAATTCACACAAATTTTTCATCTCCTGGTTATTGGCGAACTGGAAAGTTCGGTATTCTCAAATGAAGAAAATTTGTACGGCTTCGAAAACAGATAAAATTAGCGTGTGTGTTTAGAGTGCAAAAAAATTATAAGTGTGAAACCAGAATTGAAAGAAAGCGGCTGCATCAGTGATGTTATGGGTATGGCGTAAATACACAAAAAAAATTCCAATGTGAAATTAACTCGAAAGGATTTTTTAAATCGGATGGCTGGTTCCGGAGATTACCTCTAACAAACATATAAACATACGCACACACAGAAAACAATCACATTAACATGGCGAAATGTTGATTAAAATCAACTTAAATTTCTTAATTTCTTAATTTAAATAAATAATTACCCAATTTAAATTTTACATTGACTCACATTGATTTGAAACGAAAGCATTTCAAAGTGACAAAACAAATTGATTCAATATTTTTCGTAGTAAAAATTTCGTTCCACAATCTTAAATACATAAAATGTAATTTTATATTAAAATTAAAATTTTATCATGGTGACACTACTTTTAAGAAGTTTTTTCTGTTCATATACTGTGTATTTCTCAAAGACTTTTTGGGAGTTTTTATATAAACATGCCAGATTACTTAGCTTTTTGAAGATTTTGTTTGAATGTCTACTGATGAGTTGACATCAGACTTAACCATACAAGAATCATAAATAAATAATCATCTAAAATAACTTTCCTTTTTAAACAGCATGTCCCAACAACATAGTTTCTGAAATTTTTTTTTTTATTTTCTTCCTTTTCTTGCCTTCTTTTATTAATTGCTGATTTATTTTTATTATTATTTTTTTTTTGGATCAATATGCTCCTACAGTTTCTCCACCTATACTTTATACATATTTTTTCCATTGTCGGGGAACCAATGTCTCTACTTCTACCTTCATATATAATTTTTTTTTATATAAATAAAATATTAGCTAGATGTTAAGATTATTATTTTTCTTCTCAATTTTTAATAATTCAGGAATTTTATTTACCCTGTAATATAGTCAATTGGCCTGTGGGCTCTCATATTACTCTGAATAAATGAATAAATAAATAAATAATCGTAATAAACTAATAATGAAATCAAATTGAATCATAACTTGAAATAAAAAGCCGAACATTATTCACAGCCACTGTACGCGTGTGTGTGATTGACATTATTTTTTTTTATTATTTTCTTAATCTATAACTAAAGAAAGTTATTGCTTATCGCTTAATAAAGCTACTTAGTTTATCAGTGTATATAAATTATATAAAAATTCTAAAAAGCACACAGCCAAAGAAGTTACAATTTTACAGCTTAAGATTTTTGGTAAAATAAAAGATAAAAGACATTTTTCGTGATATAATGTCTCTCAAAAATTTGGAAACCAATTGAAACGTGCGAAAAATGTGTACTAACTACTCACAGATTTAATTCATAGAACTTTATTCGTAGAGATTAGTGGTGTTACGTATGTATATGTGCGCAAATATTTGCCGAATATGAATTACTCAAGATTTTTATACAAAATCGTATTGTATTTTTAATAAAAATACATACATATTTTTGAAATTAGTTTTTATTAAAATATTTATTTATACATTAAATTATACAGGGTGGCCCAAAAGTAGCAAAGGTGTTTGAATTCCTTATAACTTTTTTATTATATTAACTGAATTTATTTTGGGAATATCTCTTTATATATGATTCTAATTTTAAAATTGTGCTTTTTCCCGAAAAAATATGTGAAATGTATTATTACATACTTTATGATATTATTATAAATTATTTTTCATAAAAGCAAACTCAATAACTGAGGAGGAAAGCATATCCATATAGTACTATTTCGCTAATGCTTGGATTTTTTATCAGTAGATTTTTCCTAATTTCTGAATACAAATTTTTTTTTTGTTTTCAGTATTTTGCAAAGAAGACTTGGGAGAATTTATAATGGAACAGTACACAAATGAACAACGTGCCGAAATCGTTCAACTATATTTCTCAAAACAACGATTCATTCTTTGGCTCAGCGTGCATATCGTCGTTATTTTAATGTTCAGGTTGGACTCTCAGAGTCAGCAATAAACGGTGTGGTTGCAAATTTTCGACAACAGTCAGCAGTAAGGAATCTTCCTGCTGCCGGTAGACGAGGAACGGTGCACACGGATGGTAATATTGAACGCGTACAGGAGAGTATTCGGGAAGATGGAGAAACATCAACCAGGAGACGTTCGACACAACTTGCTCCCTCACTAGGGTCGCTGCAGAGAATTTTGCTTACAATAAGAATTTTTCATTACAAAATTCATCTTGCCCAAGAATTGAAACGGACAGAGCAGCAACGACTTGATTATGCAATTTATTTTCGTCAAAAAGGCAGAACCAAATCATGCTTTTATTCATAATTTAATTATAAGCGACGAAGCCCAATTGGAAATTGAATGGGTTCGTTAGAAGGCAAAACTGCAGGACAAACTATTAACGAGATATCGAAAATAAATTGCAAACAATATAATTCTAAAAGAATAACGGCCTCGAGCTTAATAATTAAATAATAAAATAAATTACAGAAAAGGTAAAATAAAATAGAAAATTCTTATTGTAAAAAATTAAAAAAGTTTGTCGAATATGAATGCCATGAAAAAGGCGAATGAATTCTAAAATGTGAGTATTCTTCATAAACAACTATTCATGAAGAATTCGTTTGCTGTTATGAATTCGAAATATTTTACGAACAATTTAACAAAACACAAAACGAATTGAAAATTTTCCAAATCAACAGATGGCCAAGTAGTTGAAGGTATAAAAACTGCAGTTATTTTTGATAATTTCCTTTTGCTACAACAAGAAATGAAAGAAATTGTATTTCACGAAACAAACGAACAAAAAAAAATTAATTTTTTTTGCGGTATAAAGGTTAAATAGTCGATAGCTTGGCAATCTAAACGAATAAGAACAGCAGAGATGCATAAATACTTAAAGATACGAAGCAATAAAATACATTTTGTACTCGTATCTTATAGATAATTATTATACTTAAACTCACCGGTACAACAAATAAATAAGAGCGCGCGCGTTTTTTTTTTTGCCACTAAAAATAATCTCCATCATTCTTATTGTGCTCTACTCGACGTATCTTAATATTATTAGGCAGACAGCAAAAATACTACTAGACATTTTAAGATCGAAAATAACAAAAGAAATAATAAAACATGAGTAGTGCATCATCATATCGACCATCTGTGTTCTCTTGTCATTTGGTGTTAAAAAAAAAGGAAAAACCTTTAAAAGTTCTTTTCAATACACTCGTGCATGAGGAAAACATTATTGTTTTTCTCTTTCTTTCCTGCATGCGGTTCGGACTAGGTCAATAAGAAAATTGCACTATTAAGTGCGACTGACGCGTGCCTTCACCAACAACATTCAGAATTGTACGCAAATAAAAAATTGTTTAGCGTAAATGAAATAAATACAAATGTTTGCTGATATCTTTCAAATATGTATGTATGTATGTATGTATGTAGCAATAAAATAAATACGTTTTCAATTGGTTCATTTATAGAAAAACAAAATAATGAAACTTGAAGAAAGTTAAGGAAAAAAGGAACCCCCACAAGGATCTTCAACTACAGCTGTTTGTTTTATTTCAGGTTATTTATGTATAAAATGCAAAATACCTGTCATACTAAATCAAAGTCTCCACTTGTCATTTCGCATAATCATTCAGTGATCTCAATAATTCAAATTCTAAATAAATAATTCAATTCCAATATTTCAGCTGTAAGTCCTTTTTTATTTTGGTGGCTTTCTTTGTTAAACCTGAATACATATTTCATTGAGACAAATAAAAATTTCAATATCCTGTATTTGATATCGTTATATCCTTTACTTTCAACTGCAGTAGTTCCAAATTTAAATTATGTATGAATGAATGATACTCGCATCATCTTTTATTTTTCTGTTGCATTATTCGTCTTTATCCTTTGATATCCTTTTTGTAGGTTTTAAAATTAAGCATGCAAAATATTTATTTAGTCGCGTGTCACTTGAGTGCGGCTTCAAAAATAACATTTTCAATAAACACAGTGCCATTAACTTTTATTGGTACTCGTATAATCGATTCTGACTTGCCAATAAATAAATTTTTATATTCGTTTTTTAAAATGTGATGTGAGTGCGTGTGGTCATGTCTGAAAAAGTTTTTAAAACTATTAGCAAAAGTTCTTTCAATGCGAATATTGTTCACAAAGTCACTTAACTGCATTACCCTTCAATACTATGAAAGGAATAGTGATGATGACAGCTGGTGAAATGGGCAGTGCGCAGCATTTTTGATGAGTTCTTTCACTAAAAAAAGAAAATTTAATTGCTGGTGTAAAATTTATTACAGAAAATTTGCGTGATATCAATCCTGTGTGAGTGAGGAAAATTTTGCTTCACTTGTGTCTTATCTGTGGAAATATTACTAATTTTAAAGAATTATACACCTTTTTTTTTAATCGAAACTTGAAATTTAAATTAGCACATTCACGACATACGATATGTCGTTGATCCCAAGCGGATGAAAGAACCGTCATCATGACGGACAGCAAACCTGCTATTAGGTATCTCCGGGGGGTATATGTATATCACATCCAACCTTGTCCGCACGTGCCGATCATAGTTGAGTGAGTTGGCTACGAGCTCCAGTGTGTCCTTCGTGTGGGCACGGGGACAAGGGGCGGTGTGTGGGGCAACACGATTGCGGATGATCTGGCGAAAGGAAACATCTTTCGGCAGCGTCATGGAGATGAGCGGTTTTATTAGAGGCAGCGGCTGGTTGTCGCGTTAATCTCGTCCCTTGGTCGGACTTGCAGTCTCTTCGGTTCTTACTGGGTTTATATTTTCACTCTGTTGCATCCTCGTCTAGCGATGCATTTTTGCCAAACCTATTCTTTTCTATAACCCCTTCTTCTTCACATGTATCTACATGGACCATGATGAATTGGACCCAAGTGGGCTGAGCTCTGTATTTTCACCGACGACCTGCCTACCTAACCTAACTCATATAAAAAAATTTTGTTCAGCTAAAAATTTTGTTCGGAACGAATTGGTACATCGAACTGCAGTTCAATTTTGTATTATAAAATCATTTCTGCAAAAGAATGGAAGAGACTGCATTAATTTCCAATGCAGTAGTGATCATTTTAGAAAATTCAATACAAAAGAACTATATTAATTACAAAATAACTTGTTGTTTTTGTACCTGAATTTAATTACTCGTAAAAGTATCATTTCAATTTTAAAACATCTTGTTCTTTGTGCCAGAACTCCGCAAAAGCCGGTCTCAAGACTGTTTGAAAAAGAGGAGGGAATCGATTGGCGTCATGAATGGCCAGGAAGTAGGAGTGAACCGGAAAAACCTTTGAAGTGTCAATCCACCTTCATTACTGGTAGAGGGAAGTTGGCAGTCCCAACAGCTGTTGGATTAAATGCGGTATCCTAATCAGTTGCCCATCCTAAAATTTCTGATTACTGAAATCTTGTTCGTTTAATCGAATTTAATTAATCTTACGTATAATTATTTATAATTTTATTACTTAAGTTTGTTATTAAAGCAATAAAATTAATTTTTTATAACTATTGTAGTATCTTAGGTTTTTAATGAGTAAAACGCGTAGAGGACTTTCTGGCAACACTGGTTTCATTCAACACAAAAAACAATTTAATTTTGTTCATTTGCGTAATTATCAAACTTTGTTGAGAAATACTATATTTTAAATTCAATGCTGTCGAGTGGCAACAAGAAAGTTGCAAAAATTATAGTTTTTGCATAAATATTTTTTTTCTTGTAATTTTAACAACCTGTGTTAAAGTTAAAAGAACAATTTCACAATCATTTCATATATGATTAAACAACAAAGCAAACAAATATTAGCACGCATAGCACGAAAATAAAATACATACAATGTAAAATATTTTTGGCAATCGCCTACCAAAAACATGAAAACATTTCTTTGGACCACTTTTAGGTGATTGATGATATTTTAATTGAACATTCTGGATTATTTTCAAGAAAATTAAGTTCGATTCACCATAAAAAGGCAATCAAATGTGAATAATAATAACTAAAACCGTCCTTCTTCTTCTACTCTACATAGAAGAAAGTAAAAAAATATTGCTTCCTACAGAAAACGAAGTAATTCCTAATACATAAACGCCAAGCGAAACAGGGGTCAAGCCAGCAGTAGCACTAGAAGTAACATATGTTGCACTGGAGTATGTCATCGTGCTATTTATTTATTTTATTTTAATTTTAATTTTTTGATTGTTTTATAAAAAAAAAATTATTTTCCTGGATCTTCCTTAAAATGTAGGCGCATGCCGTCATCTGGTGCTGCCTTGACTTACAAAAATTAGGTTCCCCTTGTCAATATAGAAACGAATAAAATGTAAAAAATACTAACAGTTTTTTCTTCAGTTTCTTTTGTATTTCCTTAAATACCAGCTCAATCAAAAGATATAACTAAATACAGCTACACTCACTCACATACTGTTATAAGTATCTAAATTATCCTGCTGTCGTTTTATTTCTCTTTTGTTGTTGTTGTTGTTGATGTTGTATTTATTTGTTCTTTTCGGTTATTTGAAAATATAGTTTGTTAAAATAATGGGACCAACTTCAGAAGAGTTTAAAAATATTTTCTTAATTAAAGAAAACAATTCCATAATTCCTGAAGGAAGGGCAACAGCAACCACTCCTCCTACCATCCATAAGTACAAACAAACAAAAAGAATCATATCATATTCGATGACTCCATATTATTAAAAATGGCTTTTCTTCTGCCCTATGTCACAAATTTGTCTTCCTCCGGTGCTCTAGAAATCCTCAGATCTTTATTCCTCGAATTTGTAAGTTGACCTATGAGAGATCCTTTGTGGTCCGGATTGCTCGTTGCTGGAACTGCTTACCTCTGGAACTGCACACAATAACGTTTTTCCCCTTAAACTGATGAACTACTTTGCTACTCTGACCTCAACATTCTGTGAAATAATCACTTTTCTGTTTATTTTACTGAAGATAAATTTGCTTTTGGAAAATCTCTTATTTTACCATACAATATCCGAAATACTACAATGTTGTATGCTGGGCGTTTGCTGTTATCTCTTCTTACTCGGTTTACTTGCATCTGGTGTAGTTTTTTTTTTTTTTTTGGCTGGGAGGCTAATTTTGAATTTGACTGATAATACCCCTTTTATATTTTTTTACTTTATGTGGCAAAATGCTTTCTTTTTATTGGCTCTTCAGTTTTGGGAATATGAAAAAGTCGCAGGGAGCCAAATCTGGTGAATAAGGTGGTTGAGGCATGATTAGGGTGCTGTTTTAGACCAAAATAATCAGTAACAAGCATTGATATGTGAGCTGGTGAGGTCGAAATTATTCCCCCAATTTTTGAAAAACCGTGTTTAGTTTCTTTGCAATCGGTTGAATAAATTCGGAGAGGGAGATATTGGCCCCTTCTAGCCTTCCCAACCTCTCTTGAAAAGTTATCCCTTGCTGTTCATGGCATACATAAGAGCTAGAACACGATACACTTGACGCGCTGAAAATAACCATAGTATCGCATGGCGTAAATAATTATTTCGCAAGTCAAAATCCACGATAAAATTTTCCTTGATGAATGGCAAATTTATATAAAAAAATTTTATTGTGAAAATTTAAAACAGATAAATATGTGACAGATTTGATATATGACGGTTGGTTTCTTTAATAAATAAAAAGGAAAAGAAAATATAAATAAAAATTGTGCTCCGTTTCACCAGAAAGTTGCTCAAAATAATTCAACCATTGTATTGCGTACAAAACACAAGGTTGCAAATTAAAAATTATTTCGTTATTAAGTAGTTGGTTACATTAAGCTAAGTTATAAATAAATAAATATATGTATGTAAAATATTTAAAGAAAAGCACGAGTACCATTCAAAACTAAAAATTTCAAGTCCTTCATAAGTAATATTTCAAAGAGGAGACCATAAACAATAATTTTATTGTTGGAAAAGCAAGTGCTAAATAAAGAATAATTTTGTGCAGTTAAAAAATAAAAAATTATGAAATAAAAAAGGAATTGCAGTCAGGATCTAACAACAACAAAATTATTTCCCCTATTGATATTATGTGCAACCCTTTTTATTTCCCTCGTCTCGTTGCACTTCTTCATCTATCTTCGGTTTTGGTTGTCAATGAAACAGTAACAGTTGGTCGGTCTAACACTCGTACTTGTTTATATCCTTTTTGTCGTTCGTTAAGTAGACTGCGCGTGCGTACGTACGTTTGTACATCTTCAGTATCTTTTTCCTCTTCTTAATATAATTTTGGGAAGGTGTCATGTTGACAGTGCTTCTTAATTTTGCTGATGCTATTTAGGCACATGTTGTCTTTCATTCTACCGAATTCCGAAATATATGTATGCACAAACCCATAAATAAATACTTATGTATGCAAGTCTATACATGCATATACATACATATGTATATGTTCAAACTTTGTTTGAACATGTAGTAGTTTTCGTTTTTTTTTTTTTTAATATAAAACATTCAATCATTATTTGATTCGGGAAGTGTTCAATTATGCACGTGCATCATATTTAAGAGTGGATTTATGGCGTCAGTTGTTGGTAATGCAGCGAGTCCTTAATGCATTTGTAACACATGTGTTTGTAGGAGTGAGTGAAAATATGCAGTTCATGGTGCTGCTCTCAAATACTGTTGTATGATGGTGGTACAAATTTCCGTATACAACTGATTTCAATATAATAGCCCAACTCATAATCTCGTGCAAATGGTCTTGCATCTTAGCATTTGCCAAGTTGTGTAGTAAAATTTTACCATACATTAATAAAAGAAACATAAAGGGTGGTTAAATTTCAAGGGCCGATGTTGATTTTGAATAAAACACAAACTATTTAGGAAATTATTGTAATTTTATTTTATTATGATATATTGGTATTACTCAATTATGTATGGAACAAAATATCGGCCAAATGGGCGCCGCGACCACGGCGGCACACCTCCATCCGATGGTCCAAATTTTCGATGACCCTGAGGCATAATGGAGGTTCTATGCCGTTAATGTGCCGAATTATCTCATCCTTTAGCTCTTGAATTGTTGCTGGCTTATCGACGTACACCTTTTCTTTCAAATAACCCCAAAGAAAAAAGTCCAACGGTGTCAAATCACATGATCTTGGCGGCCAATTGACATCGCCATTACGTGAGATAACACGGCCATTGAATTTGTTGCGCAAAAGAGCCATTGTTTCGTTAGCTGTGTGGCAAGTGGCACCGTCCTGCTGAAACCACATATCGTCCACATCCATATCTTCCAATTCGGGCCATAAAAAGTTCGTTATCATCTCACGATAGCGAACACCATTCACAGTAACTGCCTGACCGGCCTCATTTTGGAAAAAATACGGCCCGATGATGCCGCCAGCCCATAAACCGCACCAAACAGTCACTCTTTGTGGGTGCATTGGTTTTTCGACAATCACTCTTGGATTCTCATTCGCCCAAATGCGGCAATTCTGTTTATTGACGAATCCACTGAGGTGAAAATGTGCCTCATCACTGAAGATGATTTTCTTCGAAAATTGATCATCCACTGTTGCCGTGGTCGCGGCGCCAATTTGGCCGATATTTTGTTCCATACATAATTGAGTAATACCAATATATCATAATAAAATAAAATTACAATAATTTCCTAAATAGTTTGTGTTTTATTCAAAATCAACATCGGCCCTTGAAATTTAACCACCCTTTATATATATTTGCTACACTGGTATAAATAAACTTCAATGATAATCATAGTTTATATTTACTATAAGTTTGCAACAACAACAACAAAAATAAAAATAAATATAAAAAATATGGGAAATCAAAAATTTAAAAAAAAAACTTAAAAAAGAGGAAACTCCAACAAAAAATAGACCGAAGAGGATATTACGAAAATTTTAAAAGCTCCGGAAGTAGAGGTAAGACAAATCATACGAAGTTTCTTAACAAAATGCCTTGCCAATTAAGCAAAAAAAAACCGTTCACAATTGGTGGGACATTTTTGCAATTGCAATTTCAAATATATAAGATTGAGTTTCGCTGGTATTTTTTTTTCAAGAACTTTAATAAATAAGTTAAATTACACATCGTTTACATAAAAATTTTTTGGATTTATAGAAGTTATATTGATTGAATATTGTATGGAAATTTGTCCAATAAAAAATATTTTTTATGAATACGGCAATAATTATTAATCTATTTATAAACAATTTATATATTATATTTTAAGCTTAAAGGTTTGTTTTTACGTTTATTTGGTGTACTTTGATATTTCGTTACCCATCGGTTAACATCTTCAGGAAATTTTTATTATTTTTTATAAAATTTTTAAACGGAAAACATTTTTAAAAGGAACCAGCGGAACTTATTGCCACCAGCCCATTACTCATCTCATTACCTCTGATGGTCCAATGGCCCGAAACCCATACAAGGGAAACAACACGACTAATTGCAAAAATATATTTTTTTTAAAGAGGGGTCTCCTATGTATGTTACGAACGCATGCAGTAGATGTAGTTGGAAACAGATAGTGTAAAAAAGAGAAGAGAGAATAATTCTTGCATAATTCTAGAGTTGCCTATTTTTGCGAATTTATATGTACTGTTAGCGCATTAATTTTTAAGCAAAAGGAGAGCATTTTATTTCTTATTTAACTTTATTTTACGTTTTATTGCTCAAATACCAAGAGAAGAGGGCGCATGTTTGATCTGATCGGGGATTTAAACAACGGATGTTCTGGTTCACACGCCAGCTACTCCGTCATTTTTATAATTTATTTTTCGACAAATTTAGGAACTTATCAAATAATAATTTTAATAACAACGTTTTAGGCAACTTACCTGAAATGAGTAAAAAAAAACAATTACAATTTTATGAAATTAATTTAAATTCAATATAATTTTAATTTCAAGTCTATATAATTGTAATACAGTTGAGGCCCGATTATACGGGTCGCACGTGACCGGCATTAACACGTATAATCGCAAGGCAATGTTAATAGAGGCTATATGAAAAGCACAATATTTTTCAAACAACAATTTAAGCGGTATAGAGAAAGTTACTGATTTCAACCAGATTTTAAAAAATCAAACTCTCAGCAGATCCTGATGTTTTGATGTTTTATTCTAAAAGCCCTGGGAAAAGTAAAACCAAAGCTAAACCAGATATTACAGCCGATCTAGACTAAAGAGATTCTTCTACGAATACGTATATAATTACAATTGGAATGTTGAATGTCACAAAATTAAAAAATACATTTGTCAACTGTAGTTTTGGTCGATTTAAAAATTGTGAAATTGTCTTGTTAAGAAATCAACTGCTTTTGCAAACTAGCAAGTCAAGACTCGGTTAGTATTATGTGGTGCGTTCAGTTGTTATTTAGTATCCATCAAGATACGGATTAGCGAGTGAGTGTGCAACACATGTGCCGCACATGACTTTGCCAATACGTACCAGTGTTTAACGGCAACATTTGTGGCACATTTTATTTCTATAAAAAATTACCACAATGTAATTAAACCAGGTGGCATTGATAGATGTAAATTATTAGCTTTATATATTTACTATTTTCTATAAATAGAATACGAGAAATATATCTCCGTTATTTTTTCCCTTTCTAAATTGATCTCTAAATGTACCATCTCTAACTTACAATAGTCCTTGCCATTATATAATTTTTATTTCCATTATTAACGGTGCACACATGTTTCTTGTTAAGAATATTGATAAGAAATATTGACGTAGCCTGTCCGAGGCATCAATATTTTTTACTAACCCGAAGACAAATAATGAAGCTGAATATTGATGCGTGTTGCATCCACTTTAAATAATGTAAGTGTATATATTTTTCTCACATTTTATGTCACCAAGCCCAAACTCCTTTTAAAGCTTTAGTGCTGTCGCCTTAGTAAAATATTTTCGGTTTTCAGTAAAGTGAAGTTGTTAAAAAACAATTTTTTTTTATTATATATTCTTGATTTTTTTGTATTTTTTAATTTTACAACCAGCTGTTTAAGCATCTGATATTATGCCAAGTAAAAATATGACAATTGTAGTCTGATCACTGTGATTTAATATTTTTAAATGTTTCCTTAAGCATAAATATTTATGTTTGATAGTGTGGTAGTGTGACTGATTTAATACATCTACATTTGACACTATTTACTGTTGCACTAACTGACAGTTAGCCAGTAGCTCGTCTAAGGAATCCTTGGTAGTTGCGATCATATTATTTGCACATGTGCGACTTTCTTCCAATGTTTTTTCGGCAAGCTGACGTGTATGAGCAAAAGTTTCGCTGGCTTTATTAAGAATGGCAGCAAATTGTTGATTAAAGCCAGAAATACTTTCAACATAACAACTCAGGTGACTACCAAAACTGGATCCTCCTGATTGACCTTGGCATTTCTTTGATAGATCCATAATATCCTTAACACTTTTCTCAAAATCACTTTTGAGCTCATTCACATCTTGCTGGAAAATGTCTACAACTTCTTTCAGATCTTGCGTACACTTGGATAGACCGGAGTCAATTTGCTCATTCAATAGCTGCAGTGTGACTAAGGGATGACATTGTGATGATGAAATTTTCATTTCAAAATTCTCCAGGGGTTGGATTAATTGAGCTTTAGAAGATGCGATAACCAGCGCAATATCACCTGAAACATTTTCGATAGCACGTTCTGCATTTTCTACCAATTTCATCAAAAGATCATTGCTCACATCGACACTGCGTTCGGCTAAATTTTCCATCATATTGGCCACAGGTCCATCGTTGTTATTTACTTGGAGCCTGAGGTCTTCGGTGGACGAAACCTAAGGATTTTTATTATTATTTTTCTGTACGACATACAAATTGAAACTTACAATTGTGGCGCTTAGGAGAAATAAACTCAGAACTAATAATTTATTCATATTCGCATGAATGTTATTAGCAACTTTTTGATTCAACGTTAAAATAAAAACTGTTGTCTTTTTTAACTGAGAAATATACTTTTATCGATTGATAGCTGATTGTTTTTCATAGATATTTCGATTGATGTTTGGAGTGGTTGAAATGTTGGATGTAGTACTTAATTGTTTTTTGTTTTTTTTGTTTTTAATATTCATTGTAAGTTTTAACAAATATTGATTAAATGATTCAATGCCAGTGGCGTCTTACTAAAAAATGCTTTACTTGTAATTAATATTTTGATAGCAGTATTTATCTTTGATTGCTTTTTATTTGGAATAACCAATTTTTATTTTTTGCAAAACTCAAGGCAGATTTTTCAAACTTTAATTTAGTTTACATTACATTTTATCTAAATTTCTGGTATATACATGTATTGATATACAAGTACAGGGTGGTGCAGAATGAACTATATGGTTTGAATTCTTTATACCATTTTTAATTGCTAGTTTTTCTGTGTTTTTCCAATATTTTGTGAGGAAGCGTTGGGGGAATTTAATATGAAAAATGTGTCTTCACATTGATGACAATATGTCATCACAATTCTGACATCAATGCTATGAGAAATGTCATCAATAAAGCGAAAACAGACATCAATCTGATGATAAACGCCATCATCATTTTAGTGTCATCTATGCTATGACTGGAATGAAATCAATATGATGTCACTTATTATATATTATTTAAGTATAAAATATGTTTAAAAGAAAAAAGTAAACAATGTTATAATGTTTGTAATTGGTATTTTAATATCAATACTGTTGCTTTTATTTTTGTCTTCAAACGTATTCTGAGAAAGTTTAAGAACGTGACAGAACATTGATGAACACGCATCTTCAATACTACGACAGAACTAATAATAAAATATGCAAGTATTTTTAAAAACTAACAAATACAGCACACATACATAGACATTGTGATGCACATGCATTTGAATGGCACTAGGAAATTAAGTTATGAGGAAGTAGTGTTTATGGACATTTAATTTGAATCATTGCACTTCAAAAGTGACAGGAAATACCTCAGCAGGGAATTTCTTCCACATACATGCTGTACGGCCGAAAAGTGCCAAGAACATCATGTGCTTGAGATTCCTGATTATTTATACTATCCATAATTATATATGAGGTGCGTGATCGGGCTCGTGTCGATGGGTAAGGATGCAGCATTGGGTCTTTTGAGCATTGAAACTGACCCAGTTCGCGTGAACTCATTCCGATATTCTTGTGAGCCCACTATTCAACGAATTCATATTATGCCTCAGCGCCGCGTTCCCAGTCGATATTGCCCTATAATCAAATATGCTGGTGTCATCTGCCAAAGGGTGGATATGGTTAGAAGTTTGACAGAACAGATTTCGATTGGGCGGTAATTTTCAGGGTTGCTTGTCTCTCCCATTTTGCGGATTGACGTTACATTTTCAATCTTCCAGGATGAAGGAAATCCTTTTGCATGGTACAGAGTGCTGAAAAAGATTGCTAAAGGACGTGATAAGATTGAAGAGCATTGCTTCAAGACCAGTGCTGGAATTGCATCCGTCCCAGGAGACTTCTTTATATTGAGATGCGCTAAGAGCCTTATAACCGCATTGGCCTGATATCAGTGTCTCATGGAATTGATGTCAGTATGTCATTATTGTCACTGATTTATATCAGTGAACACAATCGGAGAGCAACGGTTTAACTATGCCATTCGTCTTCGTGAAAAAGCAGAGCAAACTCGATACTGCACGAGTATTCGCAATTTAATAATGAACGATCAAGACCAATTCCTATTAAATGGATACAAATTGTTCGAAAAAAAAGATATTGCAGTGGAGAGGAGGTAAAAAAAGTACATACAAGTACAAAATCATATGTTTTTCATAGCGGTGTTACCAATTAACACATCAGGGCATACAAAAAAAATTAGATTACGTTTCGTGTGTTGTAAGTAAGTGCTTGCAAAATATTTTTAGTTGAAAATAAAATTCGTATGAACGTGGTATATTATATAATATATGTATATTAACTTTGAAATTTTATTTTATTTTCTATTTTCGCCACATTATGAAATCGGCAACTGCACCAATTTTTATTTTCAAATTCTTGTAGTCTGGGTGTACCAGATCATACAAGATTTTGTTGTAGCGCACTTCTTCAATTCTTCAATTCAGCCAGTTTATCTAAAATAAATATACTATTTAAAAGCAAAAATAAACTGCTTACAAATTACAATAAACCAAACAAAAAAGTAACAATTGGAAAATATGAACAGCTGTTTATGTTGAAAAAGTGATCCCACTTTGAACTATACATAGTAAAAAAAAGCGTCTAAAAACTCATTGCGACAAAAATTACTATTGAATGTAAAATGATAAACAGTATAAACTCTATACATCATATCAAAGACACTTGACATGATTTGTTTAGTAACTAAATGCATATTTGTATTTTTATATAAAAATTTCTGAGGCCAATAAGGGGTAAATTATGGTTCGTCCCTAATTCTTTTATTTAATTTCATACTTTTAAGTTTTTTTTTACCACGTACCGAAATTTTGTTCCATTTGGAACAGCTTCACTAAAATAGATTTTTCCCAAATTTTAAGCTGTAATTTTAGTTACTTTTCGTCCTATATTTTCAACATTATTTCTGTTTTGCAGCCGTCTTATCTTGTATTTTACTTTTGACATCTTGAAGACGGTAGCTTGCTGTAGCGAATGTGTTTCATGCTTAAAGCTCTCATTTCGCGGACCCAAATCTCTTATGCAGGCATATTTCTTTAGAGCATTAAACCATTCGTAGTCAAAATAAAAAATAATCATAATTATGGAGATCTATAAGGCATACTTTGGCTGTACCCGCATTGCAGAAGTTCTCGTTTTGTTAAAATATCTTCCACTGTAAAAAGAAATCCCTGAAATCGAGTTCAAACTCACTTTCATTTTACAAAATTAAATCATAAATTAGAAATGTTTACAAAACATTTAAGATTAATTTGTGTTCGGAATGAGAGAAAAGAACGTTGCGTAACGAAATTAAAAGGAATTTTTATTAAAAAATTATATTAATAATTTTCATTTATACATAAATTACAAAAATGCAATACACAATTTAAAATGATGTTTAAATGATTTTTTGGTCATTCAGACAAATGGAAAATTTTCCACTTTCTTTTTAATAATGAAATAAATACAAATGCCGAAATCGTTTAATAAAAAATAAAATAAGAAACGATTAAAATTAAAAAAAATTAAGCAATAAAATTAGTTTTGGTTCACGCAAATTGAAAACCTATCAGGGACAGGACAATAAAGCCCACAATGTTTCATAGACTTTATACATACACAAACACACACTCACACACATACACACGCATGTGAACTTAAAACTAGTAATGAATCAATTGTGGAAATTTCAAATTTTAATTTTACAAACTCATAAACAAAATACAAAAAGGATTCTTCGTATCCTTTCTCAGTGCGATCGATACCTCTTAGATTTTTCTTCCTAAAATATTTGTAACAAGTGTTAATATACGTGTGTTAAATAATGTGTGGTAATCTAAACTAAAGCATTGTTCTTTGTTCATTGTGTTTTAATGGGAAAACCACTAGAAAAGACTGAGATCCTTTCAAGAATATGTTTGTCTATTGTGTTTTATTGCATTTACGCATAAATATGAATTTCTCTCCTGAATACTCGTACGAGTACTTTAACCCAACAGATAGCCAACCAAGAAAATTCTATTGTTCTGCTGTTCGAAAGTAATTAGAGTTTGGCTTTTGCTTTTGTTGTTCTCATCAGCCGTATACTTCATGGCCGGCCACCAACGTTTAAATGTTGACAGGCGTAACACGCCTCTAGCATAATAAACAAGCAGCAGATCAGATCCTTCATAAACATACATGCACACGTCCATACATATGTACGTACATACCCGTGTTACCAACTATTTTTTTTTTAACTTCGTATCGAGCAAAAAAATTTTGTTAAAAATCTTTTTTTATTGAAATAAATATAAAGAGATGTAAAAATGCTAAATTCAGTGAAGCAGTGCTGAGAAATTTTAAATATAAAAATTAAAAAAAAAGTTTTTTCCCTCTGCTGTAAAATTTAGTGAATTAGACTGAAAGTAGCGATTTGTTTATTAAAATTCTTATTTGGGATATTGCCAAGGTAGTCATAAAGTCATATATAAGACGAAAAAATGTGACCCGTAATAGTTTAGTATTCCATTTTTTAACATTCAGCTGTTAAAAAAAAAATTTCAAATTTTTGATATCAAAATGCTGAAAATAAATAATGAAAATTGAAATAATTTTACTTTTTAATTTAGGAAATAAGGGCGGTTATGTAAATCTTGTAATAAGTCCATTTACAATTAAAATTATAAAACTGTGCTTTTGGGACACAAAATTGTTGAAACAAATACATACTCGTATAATCGAAAACAGCTGTTCCCAATGATATGAGCTGAATAATTTTTTGGCTGGCGGCTAGTGGTCAAACGTTAAGTGACTCCTAGTCAGATGAGTTACACAAACAAAATTTGCTCACTTGTATATCATTAGATATTGTGTTTTTTTTCTCTCTCACATATAAAAATGTAATTTAATGTAAAGATAAAAAATTGTAAACAATTTTTAAAAATTTTTTTATTATAATATCATTTATAAGTAGCGGCGGCTTGTAAATATTATCGCCCGCTCGACTGAAGAACTTCAGAATAGATTTCTACTGTTATTTTATGACAAAAGAATAAACGAAACTCGAAAAGTCTAATTATTTTTTGACTTTTTTGTTTAAAGCACCCAACAATTTGTTTAAACTAATTTTAGATATTAAGACATTATGACAATAAGACTTAATAACAGACATTGTGAATCCTCCAATAGATTTCTTTTTATTGTTTAAAATTTCTGTATTTACGATCAGATTTCTTCAAAATGTGATTAACATACCTCGCAATAAATGGTTGCGATATCTAATTAGTTATTTATTTTGTTCATATTCATAATAAATTCTTTCGACATTAACTGATGGTATTGGCATATTGCATAAACTATTTTTTAAATAACACAAAGCTTCAGCACCCATCGACACGATTTGCATGCAAAATGATATGTTAAAACATTTCAATGCTATTTTCATACAATAAATTGTATTCTTTAAACTTGTAAAGGTCAATTTGTTGCCTATTATTCGGATCAATGATATTAAGAAGGATTTCGCTGATTGAGAAATAATTTTATCATGAACAGGAATTAAAAGTCTAAAAGTAATAAATAAATATCATATTTAAAAAAAATGTTTTCCAAAATAATATAAATTCTCACTTATGGTAACACTGATGGATATGGATACATACCCTGTAGGAAGCCTGGGACAAATTTTCTCCAGTCAACACTTTTGTCGATTGATTCTGGTGACATTGTCAAGTAATCGTCTACACTTTTTATTTTGTCATTGAAGAGAAGAGCAGAAACCGTATGTCGCCTTACAACTGCAAAATGATTTTTGGCTGCGGTAGCTCTCAGTTCCACACAAGAACTACCTACTACACCATTGAATACATATGACCAACGTTAGTAGTAGATTTTCAATGACACGCACATGTTAAATGTCTATAGTACGAGGGATGTTTGATAACATCGTAACTATTTGAATAAACTAATTTTTTTTCGGCAAATAAGCGTTTTATTTTTCAACATAATCTCTCTTTTTGGATCAATACCTTTAGTCCTGCGTTTTTACAATTTAATTTTTTTATTCTTTACAAATAATAGGTTTTCTTAAGACCCTCTAAATAGGCGCTTGTTTCGGTTGTGACCTTGACCCAAATCTCTTACCACCCAGCCATTGCTTTGGGTTTGGAAAAAAATAGTCGCAGGGTGCAAAATTTGGAGAATATGCTGGAAGGGGTAGCAGTTCGTAGCCCAATTTATGAATTTTTGCCACACATGAGTACTCGTGCATTGACTTGATGGAACAGCACTTTTTTTTGCCAAATGTTGTCGTTTTTGTTTTAAATCAATGTCGAATCTGTCTGAATAATATTGGCCGGTGATTGTTCTACCTTTCTCTAGATATGCCATGAATTTGATCGACGATTTCTAGCGTGAAGACCTCTTTTAGGCGAGCTGAACGTACAGCGTCACTCGCCCTGGTACGACCACTACGGATTTCAGTAAAACTCTTCTTTTATGAAGTCTTTCCTTGGATTCAGTGATTTTAAGCAAATCATAATGCTGAATGAACACACGTAATTCACTTTTTTCCATTCACGAGGTCGTATGCTTTTGATGGCTTTCAAACACAAACTAAATGACGCAGCTTGCTCAAAATTTTACGTTAGTCCATTAATAGATGGTGGTTGATGGCACCAGTATTTCATTTGAAATTACTGCGAGGGAAATACAAAAAGCCACGGAATTATCGAATATCCATCGTAAATAACATTGTCTGGGGTACAACAAGTCACTAGTACTGATGACTAAGTCAGTAGCAAATCAGTCCAGTTTAACTATTGTCATTTCCTGCAGGGTATCGCAGTCACTACTCGCAAATGAATTTCCCTGACTGCTAATGCTGTTTGTGGGCAGTGTGTGTGAGTGTGTGTGTGTGTGTGTGTGTGTGTGAATTCCATGTCTGTGGTCCTTGAATTGAATAGAGGGGTTATGTAATGTTTTTTACCTCGCTTCGATTCGAATTCTATTGATTTGGCTTTTTGATTTTGAAAACATGACATTTATGATGTGGTTATTTTGTAGCAAGGATTGCAAAGGATTTCATATTTTCTAAGAAATACCAGATACTTAATGATAAGGTTTTATCCTTTAATTTGAGTTTGATTGCGATCGTAGAGATATAATTTATTAATTTGTTTCTATGTCGGCATTAATGTAGCCTGCAGAAGGTGTGTACATTTTTGTTTAAGAACAACTTTTATTACCAGTCAATCATTTTTATTGGAAAATGTTTGGCCAAATATTTAATAAAATTTTAAGAAGGAAAAAGAAACAGGATTTGAAATAAGAATGTTGAATGCAGAAGTCGTCTTAGCAACGAGAAGTTACTAAAGTAACTTTTTCAATTTAGGAAAAACAATAATAATAATGAAAATAAAAAAGCAAACACTGTTTCCTGTTAAGCCTAATGCAGAATCGGCAAAATAAAAAAAAATATATACGAGTATATTGCACAAGGCAAATTCATTACCAGGTAAACTCACTAGCAAATCACCCCGTCACCTGATACAAGAATTTGTAACGTATTTTTGTGCCAAACGTCAAAGTTTGTTTATTTTTGTGAGAAAGTTAATAAAAGTGGTTGTAAATAATTTAATAATTATAATAATATTATACTATAATAATAAGAATGTAAAATATATATTACTTTTTTTAATAATTAATTTACTTTTAACTCATATTACACCAATTTAACACGTTCTTTTTAGGTTATGTTATATTTAAAAAATCAAATGTATACAAAAGATTTCACGTTTGGACGAAAAGCTAATTGACGAATTCGCCTTGCGGCAACCTTGTATTAATAAACATTGATATTGCAAAAATATATCATGGACCGTAAGCATATTCATGGCAGTGCCAAATCGTGTTATGGAAGTCTAGATTGTGTCCCCCTCACAGCAACCACAGCATGACTTTTGTTTTTGCTTGGACCAGGAAGGGGATGACCCAACAGAAATATTTTTGGACGCTAACAACTCAACTGCTCTATGTGCGAAAAAGTTATGAAATTAAACTTCTCTTTTTATTTTTTCATTTTCAATTTGCTTAAATACACATATGATTAACCCTACAAAGATTATAATTACGTAACGTTACGATTATAATTACGTAATTACGTACGTCTAGCAGACCTATAAATATTCCTCGTTGCTTTCTTCTTTACTAATTGAAATAGCTGGCGTACTCAAAATGCTCCGTCGTCGGTAACAGACACCCGCTGGCGGCAGTTTTTGTATGATAAGTTAATTAGTTTTTGAGAAGTAATCAAAGTATATCAAAGAGGAACGTATCGTTATCTTTTGTGTAAATTGCAACTGATCCTGGTAGCACTTGTATTTTGTATTTGTTCCCATAATATTATTTCCACTATTCAGAAGCCTAGGGGAATACAAGAAATATATTTTTTCTATCAGTAACAACACACCGGATGGAACAAAGACTCGAAATACCCCCTTTATCGAAAACTTTCCTCAATTAGTGAAACTGCCATACCTGTTTCACGTAAAGATTATTGCCTTAACAGTGAAGGTCAATCTCTTCGAAAAGAGAAAGGTTACTACAGTTTCCGTCCACCGAAAATTCAACAAATGTCAAAACGGGCATGCGACTAATAGGACATAGCCCTATGTGGTGACCACAAAAAACAATCCTGTAACTCTTGCATAAAATGTACAACTAGAGAAAATTTTTTTTGGAAAATATGAATAAATTCAAGTGTAAAAATTTAAATAAATTTGAAATATTTTATTTTTTTCCAAATTTTAAAAACTCAGTTGGTTATTTTTTTATCTTGGACCTGCACTCAGGGGATGGTCTCTACACATTCGATGCATTCTGCTGGAACTAGAGGAAAGGGAAAGTGAAAGAGATGATCTGTCGGTGGTGAAGCTTCGCTTTCATACAACTCTGCTTTGTCACGTTTTTTGTTTATAGCAGTGTTACAGCGCATCAGATATCAAGCAGACGTAATCAATTTTGAGGCTTTCTTTTAGTAACCATTGTATTAATTATTTTACTTCACCGATGATGCTACACTCCACCGACGTATAAAGGCACTCTGATGTGCCTATGGATTGGTATCAGATGAAGCCGGTACTGCTCAGGGACCAGTGACTATGCCATCGCCACTGAAACCTTCCGACAACAACTGACACAAACACACAAAAATGCATATAAGAAAAAACGCGAAATGTTTTTATGACTTAGTTCGACTCATTATACGAACCCAGGACCTTTTGGTTTTGTAGTCAATGTGCAGGCTACTTCAGCCATCGGCACCCTCAATGTGATTTTGTCGTTATTTACATAGACTACCTGAACTTCTTATTATCTTATTTATCGTTATATTTAATTTTTATTTAAAAATAGTTTTATGCTCAACAAATTATTTCGAATGAACGATTTAAAATGAAAAAAAATTTCAAAACTCCTTTTTCTTATGTCCTTAAAGCGTGGTGAATAGACATACGTCTCTCAGACATATCGTTATCTTTACTGTGCAAAAAAAAAATTATGTTATTTTTCTGGGGTTAAAGACAACTTGTGATAGTTCCATGCATCACCGATCAACAATCTCAGATTTTGAAATAATCACTTCTGTGTGGTATTTTTAGGCCAGAGAGACATTAATAAATTAAATATTGGCATGACTAATAACTACGTTGTAAATACTTGAAAAATAGCGCAAGAAATTACAAGCTCTATAATTAGCGACACCAAATCACGGACGAAAACGCCCACTAAACTGAAATAAAAATTTAAAACAAACAGAAAATAAATCAAATTGCCGTAGAGGAAACAAAATGTGAGGTCTTTGAATGCCTGATTTGTAAAATATGAACAGCTCAATGTAAATTCTTAAAATGGCAGCTAAAACTGGACACAAACACAAAGTATGTGCAGTACGGCACATAAAGCGGCATTTATACACACAGAAAAAAATCAAGTTAAAAACGTCGAAAACAAGTTTGCTTTCATATTTTTCGGTGTTGATTTTGTTTCGTACGATTTTCATGGCATTTCAAGTTGGAACACCAATAATATTCGATTTTTCATCGCAACATGAAATTAATTTGAAATTAAAATAACGATTATGTTCAAACAATTTTGATTCACTATGATTATAATGTGGTTTTAATATAAATTATTTTAAAATTACAATTGCGGTTAAGTTGAATTATCGTGGAATGTTGATCTGTAGATATTCAACCGAATTCTTGAAAAAGCTAAGAAATCTCACATGTTTATATAAAAACTCTCAAAAAGTCTTTGAGAATTCCAAGTACACAAAGAGAAGAAACTTTTTAAAGGAGTTGTAAGCTGATTTAAGTTTGATTTAAAATTTGTCATTTGTTTATTTAACACTGCTCAGTGTTCATTTTACCTGATTAAATGGACATTTTGCATTAATCTATCCTGGTACGAAAATCTTGAATTTTCTTGTTCTGATTTAATAGATTGCAATGTTCCTTGAACATGAGTTAAAATTTAATTTTAATATAAAACGGGATTTTATGTGTTTTAAATTGTGCAATGTTATTTTTACTAAGAAAAATATTGAAGCAAGTATTTTTAAAGTAATTTTGAAATTTGTTCGTTGCAAATCAATATGAGTTAATGTTAAATTTAAATCAGGTCATATATTTTGCAAAAATTTAACATGATTTTAATCAACATTTATTCATGTTATATAGTGTTTTCACACGAAAAATTAAAAACTTATTTTAACGTTAAAACCACAAACAGCTGATTTTGCGTTCTCACTATAAGATTAATTAAATCAGGTTTTAACGCACAGTTTGTGTAATAAAATTTCAATTATTTTCTCTTCAAACAACTCGAAAGCATTTTTTGTGCTCTACCTGATAGCTTCTTTTTCTTTTGCACTATTTTATTGTTGTTGCTGTTGCGTCTATTGTTTTAAATTATTGCAGTGACTTTATTTACCAAATTGTCCTGTATTTTTTTTATTTCATTGAGCGTCATTTAAATTGCCAGCTGTTTTAAATTTGCTAACTTGGTAGCACTGCCTTTAGTATATGAAAATCAAGGTTGCATTCCATTAAGTCAACTTAAAACCAATTCAAAAGGGTTGTATGATGGTTTTAAGAAAATATTTTTATTTGTTAATATAAAAATAATGTGTTTTAACGTAAAACGAAATTTTGCTTTTAAACCAGTCAGTGTGAAAACACTATCAATTTTACATTGGAACATTTTTCTGCGTGTAGTTTCCTCTGCGGCACAGTTAAGGAAGCAAAAAAAGGAAGTGACTAATCGACAATGTACACAGTGGGACAACATTAGAACATTGAAAAACAACCACAAAAAACCGTAGAACTACAATACAAATACTAAATCTAACAATAAAGCAAAAAGAAAAGGATTCTGTTGTGATAATTAGGATAGTCGAGAAGGCGGTTAGATGTACTTCCAGTATAATTTAGTTTGGTTTTGCATTTGATTAATGTCTTGATTAACCATCGGTATTATATTAGTTTTGATGAGTAGGATATTGATACGTTATTTTTTTTTTGGCTGACACAAAAAAAGAAAAGAAAAGAGCCATAAAGTAGTCTGCATTTAAAACTGCATGACTGCATGACTGCATGACAATGCTAGCCGTCTATAGCATCGAAAAGTTTTGGTTGTTTGAACAAGAAGTTGAAACCGAAACTTCATTGACTAATTCTTTTGTATCTGAAGCAATGTAGGTGGCTTTGCCATTTCATCTTAAACACAAAATACACTCGCATTTGAGTACAGCAAACATCGACGTCACAATTATGTCAATGATGCTTTTGTTTTCATTTCAGCTTGTAAGGATTTGGTAGCCTTAAGCTTTGAAAGACCCAAACAAACATCCAGCCAGCCAGTTAACTGATCATTTCAATCCTTTTTTTTTTTTTTGTTGACTCCCTCCTTCTCTGCTCACACACAATCAACTGATGTGTCAATAATTAAAATCACATTTTTTTCCCGTTGTCTTTGGTGTGTTTTTTGAAAAATCTTATTTCTTTTAATTTTTGTAGACCAAAATTGGCCATAAACAAATTACAGCTTTTAATAACAAGTATCTCACGCTAAAGATTGATTTACTTTTTTGCATGCATGTTTTGGTGAATGTGCATACATATTCAGTTTCAACTATAAATAAGGAGTAGTAATTTACCACACAAAAGAAGTTTTCAATAAGAAGCTAATGAACTTTAAATTGTTGTGATTTTTAATATTGGAGGAGGAGATGCTTTGGCAACAGAAAATAAAACTTTAATATGGTTATGAAAACTTTTGCAAATTGGGAAGAAAAAAAAACAACCGTTTAAGAAAAGAATTTAAAACTTTTTAAAGTGAAAGCGTTTCAAGTGAACAATGCCAAAAAAAAAAAGAATGCAGTACTGGTGCTACACATTTTTGAAGGGGTATAAGTGTTTTGTTATTAAAGTAGCAGCAATCGCAAATTGCAATTGAGGCTGTGAAGGTATATTTGCAGTTGAAACGAACTCCGTTTTCGCAATGTATGTGTTATCCCATACATTGAGTTGTTCTCAAAACACGTAAAGTTAAAAACGCTGGGTTGATTTATTTTCAAGGGCTGTGTTCATGTATTTTTGTATTTCGGCCTTTCACTGAACGCAGCATTTAATGGCGGCACGTCATAAATTTTATTTAATTTACTTGTTACACCTAGCAAACTAGGTGGAGTTGTTGTGCAACAAACGTCAAAAACTTGTTTAAAAATTCTGTTTTTGGTGAGAACAAACTTTGTATTTAAAATCAAATGATTTTAAAAAATTATAAAATATTAGACACACTTTTTGTTCATAAGGAAAACACATTTTCTTTGAAATATTTGCATCAGTTGTTTGTGACATATCGCGGGCAAAAAACATGAACAGCTCGATTCAACACCACCTAGTTAAAGACGCCTTGGTTTGTTGTAGGAGAACAGAAAAATCTTCTTCTTCTGCGGGTAGTAAATAAAAAAAGTTATGAACTATTCAAGAAGATGCTGTGTAGGGGTCATTCCCTAAGTGCCGGTCCAAGAAAAAAAAATACGTCAAGTAAAACACAATGATTGTAGTGGGAACACTTTTAAAACTTACTTAAACATGTTTTTCTTTAGCATAAGACATGAATCAAATCGAATACACTTTGCAACTACAACATTGCAGCAACAGCTGGCTTTTACGAATTTTGACATTGCGATCTCTAACTACCTGAAAACATCATGGCGGTGCTACCAACGCCATCTGCAAAGTCAATTTGGCTTTATGGCACATAAGCAGCGTTTTGTCAAAATTATTACGATACGACTAATAATAATTATTATTATTATTGGGCCGAACACTGTGACCAAAAATATCTATTGTGCAATGCCCTTCATAGTAGACCCCATCCTAAGGCTTGTAAAGAATCCAAAAACTATTTGATGTTCCACAGGTTGTGTGGATGCACCACAGTTCCACCCAGGTGGAGAAACCTCTGTCTGCCGAGGGCAGCAGAATGTGTTACTTTCACAATTTGTATGATTCGGAGTTGTGCTGCGAAAACGTTGTCACTTCATAGCGGCGGGCTGTTGAGCAAGCTTTCTTGCTCATGTCCCTTACGATACGACTAATATCAATATTTGTATAACACTGAAGAAATATCACATGTTAAAAAATGCACGACACGTGGGGACATACAAAAATTTACATACATATGTATGTCGTACGTTATGGCCATCAGTGCCTTGCTTCTCAAAAATCTTTAAAATCTTATTCACATATTGTTAGTTTACGGTCTGTGACAGACCCTAACCGACGGAGAACGTCCCACTTAAACCCATTGTGATGCCACAAGATGGTGATTGCAAAATAAATTCCGCTTTTGCGGAAACTTTCACCCGGGAAAGTTCAGTCAATGATTACAAGAATTGTGAGGCAACGAACCTCCGCCGTTTCATGGCGAGAGGCACATGCGGTGAGCAACCGTCTCCTCCTCCTCCACAGACCCACAGGTCCTGCAAAAAACGCGAGAGGAAATTTCGAGTTTAACGGCATGCCTTCGAATGAGGCAATGACCTGTGCGATTCGTGACAGGGCATTTGGTGGATAAGCGATTCAATGAAAGAAGACACTTAATCCTCTTCTTATCCATGTCGGACCAGCAGACCAACGAAACTGGGCCTCCTGTTAACGAAAATTTTTCCCAAACGCACCACCCAAAAAAATTACCTTCCTCATCAGTGTGCAAATATGACTTTTATTATGAATATATTAATTTTAGAAATTTTTCTTAATAAAAAAAAAAATTTAAATGCCGCTTGTAGAGTGCCACAATGGAAAGAAATTCTTAAACAAAACATAACTGTTGAATTTCTACGTATTAACTCTTGGCCTGATGATCTGAATTTTGACATCATATTGTTTTTTTTCTTGTTTTTAATTTTCTGAAAACTTTTTTACGTTGCTCTTGTTGTTGTTACTTTTCTTGCTGTTAGGCATCAAATTATCACCCTAATAAGCTTAAAACATTTTTTTTTTCTACTCTTGTATTTTAAATGAAATTGCCACACGCAAGCCATCGCTTGGTCACGTCAAATTATCCAAAAAAGCAAAATTTCAGCCAAAGAGAATTCAGGGGAGAAAAAAAAACTAAAGTGGGTCCTTTTGATTATTCAGTGTTTGTGTGTGTGTCTTTTGTAGGTTTAATTTCGTTGCTGCTAAATAAACTAAGCCTGTGATTTTTGTTTACTTAAGTAGTGAGAGTTTTTTACTTGTAGTCTGTATTGTGTAGCCTTCTTAAAGGTTGGGTCATTCGATATAGTTTACAGCTCATTAGGTGCACATGTAATTGGGCACCGCTATACTGCAATGTTTTGTTAAGAACGTTGAATTGATATTTTTCAGATTTTTATTGAACTTGTTGTTGCTGTGCTGTTGTTGTTGTTGTTATAACTTTAAATTAAGATTGTACCCGTTCATAGCATTAAAGCACTTGAGGCCATGTTTAAATGCCCGGCAAATTGTTTTTAGCTGCAACATTTTTTCACAGACATGCACATATTTTTGCGTTACATATTCAGATTTGTGAATTAAAGCAAAACAACGGTATCGAAAGATAATTAATTTTTTGGAAGTGTTTGTTGCAGCAAATATTCAACACTGCTATAAACAAAAAATGTGAGTTGTATGATAGTGAAGCTTCACCACTTGTCATCTCTCTCACTATCCCTTTCCTCTAGTGCCAGCACAATGCATCGCATGTCATCCCCTGACTGCTGGTCGAAGATAAAAATCTATAATAGAAAAATAGTGGAGGTGAAAGAAAAGTTCAAAATAGTGTAAGGGAAATTACGCGATCCTGCGGTACTCCTAAATTTATGCTGAACTCGTTGGAAGATATCTCATCTATAAAAATTCGGGTTGTACCATCTGTGAGAGAACTCGACATAGATCGGGAAAAGTCATCACCGACACCGAAGGTAACAAGTTTTGACAGTCTGGCTCGACGCCTTGGAGAGTGCTGAACGTTTTGATGTTGGATGTCAAAATTGTATAAATTGTTGTTGATAAAAGTAGAATGATTTTTGTGGTTGGTGTAGTAGTAAGTTTACCTGGTATGAATTCCCCTTGAAGCATTATGTTTCGTTATATCTTGTTTGTCATCGATTCAAAATTTAAACACAAAGATGAAATGACATGACATGTCAGGTAAAATGCGAAATGCTTTTAGTCGGAAACTGGTGTCGAACGAAATTTTTTAAAATTTTTGGTTTTGTAGTCAACGTGGAGACTACTTCAGCCATATCCATAGACATAGACTTAATTTAAAAAAAGCTCCATACGGTAGAAAAAAATTGCGTTGTTACAGTTTGAAAGCGATGAATTATTAAGCCAACTAAAGTTGGCCTATTGTTATTACCCTTTACTTCATTTCAAAAATTTGAAGAAATCATCAAAAATTACGATGAGGGTCGCGATGGTGGAAGTAGTCTGCACGTTGACTACAAAACGAAAAATTTTCCTGGGTTCAACCAAAGTTTTAGAGTCAGAAAAAAAAAAAAACATCTTGCATTTTTTCTGATATGCATTTCGTTGGCTTTGTCGCAGTTGTTGTCGGAAAGTTGCAGTGGCGTAGGTATAGTCACTGGTCACTGAACAGTGACGGCTTCAGCTGCATCCAATACACAGGCACATCAGACCACCCTCAGTCGTCTGTAGTTATGCAGCACCGGCGAAGTATAATAATTACTAAAATGTCTACGAAAAGCGAAGCTTCAAAATTTAATACGTCTCCTTGACATCAGAGACGCTACAACACCGCTGTAAAAACAAATAACGTGCTAAAAGCAGTGTTGTAAGATAGTGAAGCTTCACCTCCTATCATGTCTCCTACTATCCCTTTCCTATAGTTCCGGCACAACGCATCGCATGCGCTGGTCCAAGATAAAAAAAAAATAGTTCATACATGCCAGTATCGTACAACAGTTACATAGTTACAGGTTCAAAGCCATGAAGTTTTATATAAAAAAAAAGAGAATAATAATAACAAAAGCTTGGTTTTCTAGAGTTGGCTGAAAAAACGTCTGTGTTCGTGTGAAAAAAATTTTCGTCCTAAAAAGTCAAACTCTTTTTTTATGGTGTCTTAAATTTAAACAAGATTAATTTATGTCTGGCTTAAGGTGAATAAAAAAATTATAAAGACTTCTTAATTCTCAACATTTTACTCGAGGGTGGCTTGGAGCATCATTTTATGTCATTCTTTCACATGTTTTTCATTTTCGTCTCCATATTTTCAGTGGCTTTCGTCTGTTGCTGTTTGAAAAATGTTGTGTGTGAGTGTGTGTGTATGGATGTATGGTCGCAATAGCACTGCAACAATTTATTTTCAGGACTTGTCCGTCTTGTCGCCTCAGTTTTTTATTTTATTTTATTTTATTTTTTTTTTTTTTTTGAATTTTTTATCGTTCTTTAACCGTCAACTCAAGCTGAGCTTGTGTGTTTATCAGTTTTATATTTTAAACTTGATTGGCTAAAGAGTGTGAATTTAATACGTTGTCCCCAATTATTCGAGTAATTAAGTATTAATGTGCGAAACTTTATCACCTTTGAGAAGGTTAAATATTGAACGTTTGCCAGTGATTTTCCAAGTGATTTACACATAATTTCTTTTAAGTATTTATTTAATGCAATTATGAAGAATTCTTTATTGCTCTATAGGAATAAGAGAAAGTTAGTAAAAAACAATGTTTAAGCGCCATTTAATATGTTTTGAAAATCATTTCAAAATATTTATAAACTTGAAACTTTTGAAAGCGGAATAAATAACCATGACATTCAAAACGCGTATGTCTATATATCGCCCACTAAATACATACACTTTTCAATCGAAATAAACAATTAAATAATTATCAATTAAATTATTATTGTTGACTTAATTGAAAAATTTAATTAAAGATTGCGAAAATTTCAAACAATTTTGTAATAACAAAGAAAAATACGAGTATATTTCAAATTAATTTCAAAGCTTATTTAGAATTAATTTCTACAGGGTGTCTGGTAGCAGATTTATATTTTCAAACTTAAATAAAAAACGTAGTAATTGACAAAGTTTTATTAAGAGCATTGAACGATGGAATGGAAATGCGGAATTTATTTTTTAAAGAGTATGTCATCCAGATCCTGCAGACCTTTTTTTAAAATTTCGTGAATAATCGCTCTTGGAAGTCCCAGTGAGGCTGCTCTTTTCCATATTGAAAGTCACGTAAACTGCTTTCAACCAGTTCAATGTATTCGGGAGTCCTTGAAGAGCGACTGCGCCCTGCCCGTGGGGCATGCATATCCGAAGCAGATGCGCGGAATCTCTGCACCCACGAGCGAATTAAATTTACACTCGGTCCATCAATGATTCGTCTAATACCGAACTTTGAACAAAATTGTCCACGAGCAATTACGTAAGTTTCATAACTCGTAAAAAATGTCTGCGCAGCGAACGCGACTGACAAATCCGCAAAATTAATAATTCCAACGGCGCCACCCTGCCACCGCAACGTTTATTACTTTTTGAATATAATCGTACTTAAAAATATAAATTTGCCACCAGACACGATGTATTTGTAAGAAGAGGGCAGCATATATATGAAATAAAACAATCCGATAAGCATTTAAAAAAAATAAGCTGCCAGTTTGTGTATTTAGTAGCGAAAAAAAATTATATATTTATTGATGTTTTGAATCCAAAAGTAAATTAAAAATTTAATTGAATTCTTTGAATTTTTAATTTAAAAAATATATTATTCTACATACTTTTATTAATATTAATATATTATTAAATTTTTTTTTGCTGTGTAACTTAGTTTTCAATACCAGAAATCCTAAATCTTTTTTTTCCTATCTGTAATGAATCCTGTAGTAAATGTACACACATATGCGATAATGATAAATATTGTAAATAAAACGCTCAGATAAAATTTGTAAAAGAAAAAGCAGTTTTGTAATTTAGCGAGTCATACAAGGTCCACAAGCCATACAACGAAAAATTAAAATTTCTATTGAATTAATATGAAACATGAAATATGTGTGTACTCGTATGTATGTATGTTTTAAAGTGTGTAAAATAAAAGGAAATCGCGTGGCAGTAATCACACAATAGCATCAATATTTTCTATACCTGCCAGTGTAAAAACAATAAAAATGTTTCTGTATTTAAAATGTGATCCGATACTGCACTGAACACGTAAACTCGTACACACATCTATAATTAAGGGATTAGCCGAAGAATATTCACACATCATACGCGCATGCGGAAACGGATATTTATTTATATACAATTGCAATTTAATGGTATTTGTGGTTTTTAAAGAAAACTATATTCTATAAAAATTCTAGGATTGAGAAAACAATCAAGGAATGCTTGGGAAAATTTATTGTTACTAAAAAACAAAAACCCTTAAAAAACGAATGCAATTAACAGACAGGGAAGCAATATTTTTTATGGTTTTTCTTGCGTACCGCATGAAGTCGGCTGTAGTATATTTTTACGATTCAGTACTATGTCCGATTTTTGCCAATAACAACATATTTTTTACATTTTATTTTTAAGAGCATATTTGCCTATTGGGTTGAAAAATATAACAGATGTTTTTTTAGGCGCCATGGAATTTACAAGGGTTCACTGTCAAACTAGCTGTGCTTACTTTTTGACATTTACGATCAGTATAATCTGGCATACCATCATGAATATATTAGAGCTTAAACAACGCTACCAAATTATTCAGATTTACTGTGAAAATATGACATCAATTTGCGCAAATTTTGTTGACGTTTTATGACAAAATTGTGTTGATTTTTGGCTCAACAGGTTTTTTAATAAACAAAATTGCGGGATATGGAGTGCAACTAATCCACACTAGACCGTACAAACTTCATTACATCTAGACAAATGCACCGTTTGGTGTGTTTTGCACCCAAAAATTATCCTGGAGCTCGTGTTACGCTCAAAGGAGATCGCTACCGCACCATGATCAAATCTTTTTGTTTGAAAACATGACATTGATCCTGCTGAGATGTGATTTCAAAAGGATTACGTTACGTGCCATACACCGATCGCAACCATCCCCTTATTGAAATCAAAATTTGGCAATAAGTGCATTTTGAGAAATAGACCTGTGAAAGGGTCTATAAAGTGGAGTTATTTAGCACCCCTCGATTATCTTGTGTATGAAGCCTTGTCAAGTCACTGGTTTCTGCTAGTGGTAAACCAACAACAAATGATGTCTTGAAGGTCAATATTATTCGTGACATACAGCGAGAAGTTCTCGATAAAATGGCTCAAAAATGGATGGCCAGAATGGGCTCCGTCAATAATAGCAGCAGTGCCCATATGACCGAAATCATTTTCAAATGGTAATACTAATTCGAACAGACATTTTTTTTATTAAAATTAAAATTTTTGTTTTTTAGTTTAAACAAATTAAATCCTTTAACATTTTTCTATCGCTTTATCCTTGAAAATTTTATTACAAATTTTGTCTTTAATTCAGTTGTTTTATTATATTTAAATTCTATTTAACTTAAATTGGAAATATATTTGAATTGTTGGCTAAACAACATATTGCATTATAAATTAAGACATTTTTGGACAAGATGTGACATTTATAATATGCAACAATATTGAGTGCGCATAAAACATTTTGGCAGCACACTTTCGGTTTCCCTGACAATCAACAAAAGCCGGTAAGGAAAAGTATTTTATTAAAACCCCTATGGAACTAAACTAAAAACACCTTTCACCTGCATTAAATTTGTCGAAGTGATTTTATAAATTCTACATTTATAGCTTTTTTCAACAATACATTGTCATGTGTGATGTGGCTGTTTTATACCACTCAAGATGTGTTTAAAATGTATGTCTTAAATGAAATTATTATATTGTGAGACTAGACTGCAGTTTAAGATGTCAAGAGAGAAGATGTGCTCAAGCTCAACCCCATGGGGACACTAACAAGAGATGACAAATTGATGGTGTTAAAGCTCATTAATTCTAACAATTAATTTGCATTTTGGCTTGTGTTACGAAGGTGCTATTTTGTATGACGCTTAAGTTGAATAGTTGCCAATTTTTATTTTTGACAAATGCTACTAAATGGTATTGAATATGTAACCACAATGAACGCACCCTTGCCAATGCAAGGCACTGTGGTATAGTGATGATAAAATTTTTTGTTCGAAAAATATATTACCATACTTAGGACAAACTTACGGAATGCAGAAACAATATGAAATATGCTTAGAAATTACTCATGATTGGTTACTCTGTTCAACATTTTCGCAATTTTTTCCAAAAGTCATTTATTATAGAACGTTGATTCTTCAGTAACACTAAAGCACGCTCATGGCGATTATTAACAGCATTGATGGTAGATACAAATTTTAAATTTTTATTTATTTGTTACAAATAGAAAAAAAATCTCTCAGGAAAAGAAATAAATAACCGAATAATGCTGGGAACACAATTGGGGCGCACGATGAATTTCGTCCAGCGCAACGAAGATCGTTGGTAATAGTTCGTTGCATAAGTTCGCAGCGTGGCGCACAATTTCGGCGAAAAAATTACAGGTGCCATTATCAGCAAGTTGTTTGCTATCTGTGTTACCGTGTAAATAAAAATTACTTGAAAAAATTAAACATTAACAAAAAACAATCAAAAAGCAATTTTAAATGACAAATAATTGTGTATTATTACCGAAAATGCTGTACGTTAAAAATTAAACAATTATACAATAAAAATAAAAGTTAAGTTTATTTACTAATATATTTGAAAAATAAAAATAAAAACGGTAACTCTGTACTAATTTGTTGGTCGTCGTATGAAATAGAAATAAATCCATCGCTGAGTTCGCTATGCACGTCGAATTTCGTTCGACGGCGGTTGTTAGTTTCCATATATACAAATGGGTTTTATTTCTGATGACGAAAGTTCGAAACAAGAAAATCTTTCGTTCGTCCCGATTATTTATATTATGCGAATCTTGAAAATTAAAGCTCTTCTATTAGTTAATTCAAATAGAAAATAGAAACAATTGCCATTGGTTGTAATAAGTTTAGTTTCAATTTACTGTTCTCTATGCTTAACATTGCTTCGTACACTTGTGTGCATATTTATGGCTTAATTCCACCTCAAAGTGATGGTTAGGACAAATAAGACTAATTTCACCACTAAAACGGGAGTTTTGTATAATCACACCCATTCTTGAATCAAACATTTTTTGCAACGAATAGAATCTTACTAATCATAAGTGCGTTTTCTTTTTTTTTCTAAGTTTTTATTTCTATTCTTTTGTTCTCGAGTAGGGTATCTTTCTTTTCAAACAAAACCTTATAAAAAAATTTCTTTTCAAACATGTTTACAAATTATTATTTATTATTCAGCAAATAAATGAAAGGTGCCCTTAAATGTAGCAACAAGTAAAAATCATCATGCAAAGTTTAACCAGCATCTGGATGAACTTCCCATCGCTATGACCATCATCTAAAAAGCAAAAGTAAGATCGATACAAAATCGCAGTAGTTTCGTTTGTTTGTTTTTTTTTTGTTTTGTAGCGTATTGTCGTTTCATTCATTCATGAATTCTAAACTAATTGACATCCGTTCGATCTGTTTCGTTGTGTATTGTTTCGGTATCGAAATCTTTCAAAATGCATCAAAGCGCAATAGCAAGCACCTGGATGCAGGTGGTAAATTTTATTTCATATTTATGTTTAATTTTATTTCGTTCGTAGGCTCCTTAATCTGAACTGTATTCGTGTTCTGTTTGGTAGTTTGAATGTGTCGGTTTTTTATTTTCTTTTTTATTCCCCCCCATTTGGATAATTGACAAATTGACCAGTCACGCTTTTTTTGTTCTTTGTATATTTTTTATGGTTTTCTGTTTCACTTTGAATAACGAAAAGAAAGGGATCTTAACAAGGTATTATCCTAAAATAAGTGACAATTACAGATAAAGTGTTATGGGACCACATAACCATTTCTGTTTGTGTGAAATTGTCATAAAATTGGTGTTAAATTATTAGTCGTAATCATCTTAGGCAACAAGTATAATACAAATTGTATTATGAGGACTGTAGAAGGTATCAATAAACTTAAAATACATTTAAAGGATTTACATATATAATCCTAGGAGGAAAATATGATATGAAGTTTGTATATTTTATTAGTATTGAGGAAAAGTTGTAATTAATTGTAAACAATTTCGTAAAATACTGTGAATTAATTCAAAATATTTGCATAATTTTTGTTAGAAAAAATTCATTCTGGAAATTTTAAAATTTTCTCTTTTTGCAAAAAATCAACTGACAACATTTTTCTTTTAATATTGGACCAGCACTTAGGCGATGACCCGTACACATGTGACGCATTGTACAGAAGCTAAAGGAAAGGTTTAGTAGAGAAGTGACAGGAGGTGCAGCTTCACTATTTTACAACTCCGCTTTTGCACATGCTCTGTTCTTATAGCAGTGTTGAAACACCTCTGATGTGAAGGGGACATATTAAATTTTGGAAGTTTCGTTTGAGTAGTCATTTTCAGTAATTATTTTAATTCGCTGGTGGTACACAAAACCGACGAAGGAGGGCCCTCTAATGTGCCTGTATGTTGATATCAGCTGAAGCCGATACTGTTCAGTGACAAGTGTCAATGCTTTCGCCACTGAAATCTTTCGACAGCAACTGATACAAAGACACACTTATACACATCAGAAAATATGCGAGATGTTTTTATGATTTTAGTCTGAAACTGGTGTCGAACCCAAGATTTTAAATTTTGTAGTGCAGGATAGTTGGCCCAACGCCGCCCCAAATAAATAACAACATTCATATCTATCAGCTATACATCTTATTCAATTTACTGTTAAATCTCAGGAAACCACGATGTTTTTAACGATTTTCAAATTCACTTAAAATGTAACGACAAACAGTTTTTTGTCTCCACTGCAAATTGCAAAATTTCGAGTGAATACCCTCTTGTTGATCAAGTGCGATAAGTGTTTATGAAGGTTTAAATATACAGAAAATAATTTTAATTGCAGGTAATATTTATAAATATATTGATAAATCTATTGTGCTACTTATGTGACGAGTAGTGGACATGAACTTCAGAATATAATTTTTTTTTAATAAAAAAAAAATAATAAATAAATAAAGATTGTGCTTCTTAAGCACCTGACTTAAATTTTTGATTATACCATTTGCTTTTATTAAAAAATTTCAATTTTTGATTAAGTCATTAAATAGTTTACAAGCATAAAAAAAACATGATATCGAAACAGCTTATTAAAGCGGCGCTAATATTTACTTAGTTTAAAAACAGCACCTCCTCCACACTAACAGAAAATGTCTGAACTCGGCTCTCTGCACTACTTGGAACCCAAAATTATAACTGATTATGAGAATTTCCCTTATAATTATTATGATCAAATAACACAAAATTAACTTGTAGATGAAATAAAAATACTCGCAATAATAAAATGTGTACGAGTAAATATACACATAAACACTAAAACGCCCTCTTAATAATTTCCTATAAAGCAAACAAAAACAACCTCCAAAAAACCACAAGCAAAAATTATACTCAAAATGAATTAAGCGATTCCCATAAAAACATTTTTTTTTTAATCTGCGACAGTGTTGTCAAGTTAATCCCTCAACACATAAAAAAGCTGCCTTTTCAGCAGCATTCACACAGAAGACATGGTCAACACGTTGATCGCCTTTATTTGATTATCACATATCGACAAATTGGATTTGGTTTTATACAGCGAGTAATCCCGTCATGCACTCACCCATGCACAAGCAAAGGAAAGAAAGAAAGCACACACAAAAAAAAAATAAACAGACGAAAGATCAAGCAAACGAACAGTTATGAATGAAACAATAACAGGAAAGCAAAAACCAATAACTGCTTCAGCGGCTTATCCCTCTGAAAATCTTCAATAATTCACAGACAATGTATAAAGTTCAGAAACAAAAATGAAAATGCACAAAACCTACAAAAGTTTAACGCATTTTATAGATCGCGTTAAGTTTGGGTCATCGTCATACAAGTGAATAAAGGCCACAAATAAAATTATTTATTAGTTATCGGAGAAAGTAATTTCGTAAATCGATGTTAAACTATGAAATATAATTGCATCTAACCCACTTTAAACATCACATATTCACAATTTAAATTTTAAGGGAAAAAAGGTAAAAACAAAAAATATCAACTACGGCGGTCGGTGCTCAAAATGGTGAATGTTTGTATGTTTGGATGTCTGTCTGTTCCACTATACCGCCTAAAACGCTGGACAGATTTTTATGAAATATGGATAGTTTATGGTCCAACTTAACGTTACTCGTATATGGTACTTTTCATGGGGTAAAAATGGTTCAAACATCCTGATAATGGTTCAAAAATGATGTTTTGAATGTCAGCCAACTCGCGTCAGTTTAAATATAGAGTTCGTGTTGAGTTTTACCATGCAATGCTGCCAACTTAGAGGTCTGTCATTTAGTAAGATACAACACCTACCAGAAGTCGGTTTGGACAGTATTGGGATTTCATTTGATAAGTCACGAGTTAGTCTAAATATAAAAATAAAAACAATTATAATTTCCTATTATTCCTGATGATGTTAACAAGCTGTTAACGAAATATCGAATAATAAAACCAAATAAAATAAGAAAAGACCTCGGGCTCAATAAATATATTTCAAAAAATTTTATTAAAAAAGGTCAATTAATAATATAATTAAAATATAAAAATAAAAAAAATAAAATTTACCGATTAAATGAAAAGCGCTATTAATTAATCGAACCATTAACCAATTAGATAAAAGGAAATTAATGCAATAACTACTTCAACACATAATTAATGAAGTTCAATATCTGCAATTTAAAAATTTTATTCAATTATAAAAGTTATTCTGGTTTTATTCATATAAATTGTCAGCCTATATTAACAGAAATTTTTAATAACTCGGTATATGAGTGAATGACCAATAACCACCAATTAATACATGAACAAAATTTTGTAAATATTTTAATCATTATGTACATATGTACCTAATTTACTGTATGTACCTAATATATTTAAATTATTAACTAGCTCATACAAAGCTTGTATTGAAATTATACTGGTAATATTTTATATTGGCCAATAGGCTATGTATATTGCAAAAGAATCAATAAATGAAATGAAAAATGAAAACTTAAGTCAAATGTTTTATATTCAGTGTATAAAACGTCGCTATACAATCCCTCCTCCCTCCCACTTCATCAATCCCAACCACTTCTTGACATACGTTGTATTTGTGTACCAGATTTAAAAACTTTTACTGTTACCGTTCTCGAGATTTACAGAAATCTATTTTGTCTTTGTACGGTTGGTACCACGCCCACTTCTTAGCAGATATTTCTTACAAGAAATATATGATCGAAACTAAACACACATATTTTTCTAATACATTAGTAGGAATTTAATATTTGGCCGAACATATGACTGTCATTGCTTATGAAGATATCTATCGTCGTTGACGAATGTATACTGCAGCGTTTCATTTTTAACATTTTGTCCTTAAAAAATTAAAATTTATGTGAATCCCTGAGTAGTTTGTTTTAATATTTGAAAATTTGAATATTTGTGAGTCGTGAATTATTAATGAATCCAATATTGGAGCCTGTGAATTTAAAAAACATTGGATATTGAAGTGAAATTGAAAGATTAGTATACCCCCTGTTCAGTAAACCGAGTTGATTTAAAAACGATTGATTTCTCAATACCTAAATATGTGTATGTATGTGTAAAAACGTAAAATTTTTGCGGATTCGGTTTACAGAACACATTCGCATATTGCGTTAATTTTTAATAAGTATATATTTTTAATCATATTGCATTGACTTCTTTCGCTTTATGTATTCTACACATGCGATGCATTGTGCCGGAACTCCGTTATGCTCAGTTGAATAGTAGAGAGTAGTGTTTATGGACATTCGATTTGAATTTTCCGTAGAGAGTTTATTCCACATACGCGAAGTTCAGAAAAAAAATAAGTTCTCTCTGTAATGCGTGATGCTGTTCGCTGTCAAATCGACCACAAATGGATGCGCCCTTAACGGTAAACGCGTTGTGCGCGGGAATAAACGGGTTTCGGCAGCAAGTTCCCTGATTTTATTAGAGCCCATCCCATTATAGTAACGATAGCACAACGAAACACACCCCACATTGCGACAATGCTAAAGAGAGACAATGGAGTTGACTACCCTACCATTACAAATAAGTTTCTCCGTCCACTCATCTACACGATCGAGTAACTTCAAAATTATCTTTGGAGTTGTATTTCATCTTTACATACCTTACAACCTGCTGACTGCAAAAGTCGCAAAACGCAAAATAAAAATCTCCTCACCAATGATCAGTTTAATCTTCGCGTTTAATAGTGGTTGTGTGTTTAGGTGCTTTTACGGTTGCAAAGAAAAATAAAAAATATATAAATAAATAAACTCCCAGAACGTAAAACAACTGCAACAGCAATATCGACCCAAAATTCAAACATTTAACTTAATTTGGCAGAAACATCACCACTACACATACTTGCCGTGCAATTATTGGCACAATACGATCGAGAGTCTACAATTCGATCGATGTGTGTGCAAACTTTGGGTCAACATTAAATTAAAGAAGCCTTTAAATAAGATCTTTATTTGTTTTTCACCAGGATTATTTGTTTTAAACTGAATTGAAGATGGGGTGTAGTTTTTTTTTGTTGTATCTGCTGGTGCTGGTCTTTTTTTCTTTTTAGTCCATTGCCTGTCTATGGCAGTCGGTATAGATATTTCTTTTCTTTTTGTTTTTCGTTTGTTTAAATTGATCACGAAGCGCCAAATCGATCACCTTTACTAATAATAATGTGGTAAAGCGATCAAAAAACAAGAACTAAATAAATAAAAACAATCAAACGACAATGTGTCGAAATTAATTTCCACTGAAAGAATTAATTGTCTTCTCTACAACATAACTTCGCAAATACACTGCCGACAATAAAGTATTTGGAAATATTTATGTAATTGCAAATTCTAGCACATATTTTTTTCTGAAAAAAAATGCACCATGTTTACCCTTAAAAAAAATTTTAATTCCTATTTTAATTGAGAAAGAAAATTTGTTAGAAGAGAAAAGTCAATACCTGAACGTGAAACTAGGACAGCTATATTCGGGTATGTTCTGTAAACAGAATCCGCAAAAATTTTTCGTTTTTAAAATGAAGATACATACTTACGTGTTCTGTTAACCGAATTCTTTCAGTTGCTTTATTAACACTTTGAAGTATTGATGTTTAAAAATTTTTATTCGGAAGCAAGATCGAATGTTGGAAATCGTATGATTTTTAGAACACCAAATCAGCATTTATTCAGTTTTGAGAAATCACTCGTTTTTAAATCGACTCGGTTTACAGAACAGGGGGATTTACTTGTTATCACGAGCTAAAGAAATGTACAGTAATCGTACCTATAAGACAGCACTCTTATAACGCGTTTTCATATGATGCCATTTCATAGCCCTCGCATGACACATGGAGGGTTACTCTCTATTACGATGCGTAAGAAAAATGGTACGAAATCGCACGTTTGTCCATTTCCCTTTCAAATCTATTATTTTAGATTTCGCAAGTCTGGTATCACTGCACTCTGTAATGCAAAAGCGTCCGTCAAAATCGTCCGAGAAGGGCAAATATCTTGCGTTAAGTAAATATCAATCGCAAATGGTGAAAAACGTATAAGCGCGCTGAAAAATATTTATATTTGATAAAATTGTTATTTTTAGGGAAAAAGCAAAAAAATTCCAAACAAAACAACGGCAGTGGATTTCATGGTGTAACATATCGACTTGAACACGGGACAGTTGCAGTCAGCAAATGCCAAAAAAACCAGCAAATAATTTATGAACAAAATACCTGTTACTTGATATCAAAATATTTCTTTTTCGTGTAATTGTACGAAAAAAAAGAATTCTATCTACATCATATGAAAGGCAATCATTTTTAAGAGTATATTATAAGTTTATTAAAATGTAGCTTTTATTCAGGTATGTGATGAAAAACGATTTAGACACAAAACCGATTTGAAAACGATAAAAGGTGTGATGTGTTTGCTATAGTCGTTTTGTCAATCAAATTCAAATTTGCTTTTAATAGTTTTTTCAATAATTTTTGAGACATATTTTTTTATCTTCATTATATTGTTTATATTTTATCTTCTAGCGAGCGTGTTTTTAAAAGTCAGATTAGATTGGCTTAAAAATTATTCTCCAATTCGATCGGAATTCATCACACCTTTTATAAAAATAGTTGGAATTGCTGTGGACCTCGTGTTGAATAGCCTACCTTTTCAAATCGAAATTTTCTACAAAGCTAAAATAAGACAATACGTATTTCAGAACATATTCCGCTACCCACTTTTTTTGTACATGTAGTCATTTAGAGAGCATATATCGAACCTATCCCCATTCTTTTTGCAACTCGGCATACACCGTCGTTTTCCTCATCAAGCCATAACGCTCAGAATCCAACACTTTATTTTATTTTTAATTAAAACCGTTACACTCCCCTTTTTCTTACTTTACTTTTTTAAACGATGTTTTTTAAATATTTTGACATTTCATTACCAATTTACCGTGTAAATGTTGCATTGCTAGAAACAGACATTAGCTTGGGAATTATAAAAAATACAAATTTCATATTTAATTATTGACTCACCAAAAATTTCAATTAAAACTTTTTCAACATACCTGAAAAAATAAAATAAAAATTATTATTATTTTTTAATTAACTTAGAATTATTATAATGCACATAATTTCCAATCATTTTCTAATTACTTTAAATTTACAATGAATTGTCGTCAGTCAATTGTGTGTTGAACCAAAAATTTAATTTATATCTCGATGGATCATGAATACTTTGCACACACTGAAAAAAATAACTACCAAAAAATTCAATCATTTATTTCAGGGAAAATTTAAATTAATTCCAATTTTTTTTTTTAATTAATTACTAAATAAAGTTTATTTTTATTTTAATAATTATTTAATTTGAAACATAAAGGTTGGGTGCCCCGGTAGTGTGCAAGTTTATTAGTTGAGAGTTCTAGGTTCGATTCTTAACAGAGACTCTGGTTTGTATCACTACAATACGTAAAAGTTTTTTCACAGCAGCTATCACAATGGGGCCTTAATAAATTGGACTCAAGTGTGCTGGGACCATTCTTTACCTTTACATCCAGCAAGCCTAACCTAACCTAAACTGAAAGGGTGGTCCAGGCATAATGCACGATATTAATTGTGGGTCACACCTTAACGTTAAGTTGTTTGCACATTTGACATTTCGTTCTTTAAGCCTTTGAGAAATTCGACCATGGAGAGGTACATAATTGAGCAGCGCGTTAAGACTGTTGAAGCCTTTTACGAAAACGGGCGTTCAAATCAAAATGCATTTCGTGATTTTTTTGGTCAATATAATCGACGAAATGTGCCCACAATCGGGAGAATTGTGCGAAAATTTCAGCAAACCGGTTCTGTAGGAAATGTGAAATTGTGCATGCTCGCCCAGTTCGTTCTGCGGAAAACATTGCTGTTGTTCGTGATTGAACCTCTCACGAACATCACTGTTGCGAATTTTGAATAAAGATTTGAATTTACACGCTTACAAGGTTCTATTAACTCTAGCGCTGAAGCCTACTGATCAATTCATGCGTTTTCAATACGCATCGTGCGTTTTGGTTGGACCGCCCTTTACATCATTTAAGTTGAAAATATACAATTATTTATAATAAAATAGCTTTCTAATTATTTTTTTTATTAATGTTAAACATTTGTCAAGTATTTTGTTTTTATACGACAACTTTTACTGCCGAATTCGTGAAGTAGGCTTTATAAATCGCTTTTAATATGGAAATAATACTTAATAATCATTTATTAAATCTAAATTTATTTTTATGAATAAGATAAAAAGTGCTTAGATCGCATCAGCATATTAAAAAATTAAACAAAAAAAACAACCCAGTAATGATATTTTGTCTTTAAAAATTATATTTGAACTAATCTTCTTAAGTTACATATATTAAAAAAACAAGCTTAGGTTTACGCATTAAACTAATCATGTCTTCCGGCAGTGTAATATTAATAATGTACATAATAATATAATACAAAAATTTAACAAACAATTAACGTTAATTTTTATCATGTTATAACTACAAATTAAATTTTATACAATACAGCAACAGTTTCCTAGTTGTATTTGAGGCAGGAATTGGTTTAAGGTACAAACTTTGGCACGAGCTCAACTCGGCAGAAATTGTTAATTGAACGGATGTAAGATACGTATATGAGCCCATCTGGATAGATGAATTTAGCGCAGTAAATCACCCAAAGCAGAAATATAGGTCTGAGCCATTTGCAGCGTTTCATGCTTCGACAGTTGACGATCGTTGCCTAAACAAGGGAGATATTGTCGAAGACGATCGAAAGCTTGATTAAGATTTTGCATGCGCCGACGTTCGCGAGCGTTGGCAGCTAAGCGACGTTTACGTTTTACCACAGGCGAAATTTGTTTGCCACGGCGTTTTTTACCGCCTTGTTGAGTGTTAGCTGATGGGTCTAAATCGTTGAAAGAATCATCAATTTCGCCATCATTGAGATCGAATGAGCCGTTGGTATCGAAATCATCATGCGAGGAACTATTGCCGTCAGGACTGAAAAACATAATATTGTCATCGGCATCTACACTGTCATCAAATATACCGCCATTATCGAAATCAACAAAATTATGGAAATCGTCTGCATAAGGAGTTGATGGAACTGGTAGTGTATCAGTTTTGGTGGCTGTTGAAGCTGTTGGTGCTTTGGCTTTGCGGTTGTAAGAACGTTTAGGTTTTGTCGGTGCAATAGTTTTGCAAGTGCCAATGTTTGAAGAGCCCGTGACTATACAGATGGGATGTTCTTGAACAACACATGGTAATTGTGGTGGTTGCTCCCCGTTTAACTGTTGCTGGTCATTCATTGTTCCGTATTGATTTAAACTGGGTAACTGGTGTGGTTGTTGTATATGACCAGTATACATGGTGTTCAGATCAACAAACTCGGGGCTTTCCGAGCGATGAGAAGCTGGTGAAGATGTTAACCAACCATCAGATGAGGCTTGCTCGAAGGTTATAAATCCATTAGCGTTCATATAATTTGTTGAGGAATTTGCCATTGAGCCGCCACCTTGATAAGTAAGATTGAGATGATTTTGAGCTGGTACATTAATGGATGGATTGTAAGGTGCCATTGGATTGAAGTATGTCTCTCCGGTGTTAACTTTAAACGTTTGTAAATCCTCGGAGGTTTTGTAGTAGTAACGATAAACTTCGTTGGACGACGTCATTTTGTTGCAAGTGCAATTTGCTCAGAACGAACTAAACGAAAATTTTAAAACTCTTTCCGAAGCGGTGTTATCCCTTGTAAAACAAATAAGTTTCTGTTTTCACCTTCGTCCTGTTACCGACATTTATACCTCTGCCAGTGCTATGGTAACTTAATGAAACCTACCACGGCAGGTATACAAATACAGGTAACACTCACTTCTTTCATTTAATGTTGCAAGTTGGAATAGCACTATTGCTCTCCTTTGCATTCTTTTGGCTAAAAGTAGTGGCACACATGGATATTTCAGCATTCAGATATCCCAGCAATTGCTGGTTTGAAAGGGCTGTTCGTTTCTGTGTACGTGTATGTTTCAGTTTCAGTTTTAGTTGTCTGGTTTCGTAGTCCCCTTTAGTAGAGGGTTAGTGTGTATTTTTTTTTCTTTTTTTTTGTAATGTGTTGGAATTTATTGTGTTTCATTGCATGACCAGCTAGCACGTGCTCTTTGGGCCGTCTGTTATTATTATTATTTTTTTGTTGTTTAATTTTTTGCTTTTGATTTATCCAGGCACAGTAAAAGTTGTTGTTGTTCTTACAACCAATGAATTGTTCGCTGTATGAGTGTGGTGGAAACAGTCTTAAGCTGTTCTGATTGGTTAATTCTGTTGTTTGGTATTAAACTTTCAACTGTTTGCAGTGCAATACTGTGTGGTGGTATTTGCTGTAAATTTTACTTGATTTTAATACAAAAATCTCAAGATTTTAAACTTTTTATAAGGCTGCGTTACAAGCAAATATTAAATTTATTTAAAATGATTCAAACGATTTTATTTAAGTATTAAGACCATTGAGCTGTAAAGTAGATATTGAGTTATACGATATGTGTACGAGTATTTTGAACAATATTCTGATTTGCATCGAAATATGTACTTATGTATGTTTGTCGTGAATTAAAACTGAATTTAAAACTGCGAAAACAATTTTGAGCAACATATGGTGGCTCTTTCTTTTTATTGTTTAAGCAACATTCTCAGGGTAAACTAATTAAGAAGTAGTAATTGCAACATTTTTGTTATGAAACTTGAACTTTTTAGCAATTTTTTAAAGTTCTCATGCATTTTCAATTGGCAGTCGGTTGGCGAATCCTATCAGAAGATTCAATGACATCATGGGAATATTTATGAAAGTCGTGTTAGTGTGTTGATTTTGGTACTGGCAGTTTAAATTTGAGTGTCTTCACAAATAAAATAACTTTATTGAAATATTAAACTTTGGAAAATCTAGTCCGTTGCTATCCAAAGAGAATTAAGTAAAGGCTCTATTTGTAAAAGTTTGATATGTTTTGAAATTTTATCAGGAGCCAAATGAGGGTATTTAAAAGAAAATTTTATTAAAACGTATAGGAATTTCGTACGATATCGAATGCCGTAATTACGGTCCATATAATGTACATAAAAGCAGAAAACTTTGAACTACACTTACATAACATATTAAACTTTTTTATGTGAGTTGATATAAGTACATGAAATTAATTTTCTTACATTTTATATTAGTGTGTGATTTCTAATGTTTTTACTTTTTTATTGTAAATATGTTGAAATAATGAGCTTGAGGTCAGTTTTTTCTAAACAGCGTTATAAAAATTTTTCTTTATTTGTCGATATTTCGATATACTCTGGATAACTTTTTTTGTGCGAGTATTACAAATTAACACCAATAGCAATAAATGCAAATAACAAAATTATGAAATTTCTTTTTTTTGGTCTTTGTTTTTTATAAATTTAATTGAAGAAACTTTTTTCATATTTAAAAGACACGCAGACGGTCTTAGATTTTTCTCACCAAGTATTTCCAAAAAGCATATTTTTGTATTTTGTTACAACCAAAGTTATTAAAACAAAATAATTAGAGAGTGGCGATGGCTGAAGTAGTCCGCACGTTGACTACAAACACCAAAAAGTGCCTGAGTTCGACCTCAGTTTCTTTGCTATAAAACAAAAGCAGAGTAGAAAGATACTGAAGCTTCACCTCATGTCATTTCTCCGACAACTCTTTCCACTAGTTCCAGCGCACTGCATCGCATGTGTAGGTCCAATATAAAAAAAAATCATATTTGGTTTTCAGTGGTTAAGAGAAGAAAAAAGTAAAACAAAATTTCTAGTAAAAATATGAATTAAAAAATTAATTAGAAATTCATGTGAAAATAAATTAATAGTATCAATTAAATTATTATTGTTGACTTAATTGAATTAATTTTGAATTAAATTTCTAATTTTATTCGACCTCTTTTTTTCTATTAATTATATTAAGATAATCAAGATTAAGGTAAATTTTTTAACAAAAATTATATTGTTATTCTTTTTTTATTTGCGCTAACCTTGATTATATTAATATAATTAATATTTTTAATTATTATTATTAAAAATTTATTTCGAAAATTTTACACAAATTTTTAAATAGCGAAAAAAAATATTTGAATTTAATTCGGTATTAATTTTTATTTGTATGACATCAGACAATCTAAGTATATAAATAAGAATGCTGGTCCAAGATAAAAATAAATAAATTATTCATTTAAGTACTGAACCCAAAAATGAATTAAATATTTAATTGAATTCATTAACTTGCTGATAAATCTTCAGCTATAAATTCACCTCTTACTAAATTAATTATAAAATTAATATGTAATAACTGTAGTTCGATTAAATTCTATTCTGAATTATAAATATATTTAATATTTTAATATTTAGTACATAAGCATTAGTGTTATCAATATGGAGGTGCGGATTCGATTTGTATTGTCTTAAAAAAAAGTATATAATTGCTATTCGTAACATCACCAATAAATACATACTAAATACACTTTCTCTCCTGGACCACTGCTCGGCATATGTAGCCTACGTATACAATACATTGCACCGTATCTAGTTGGATGTTGGGTGAAGAAACTATATTTTACAAAAATAAAACCAATTGCGATTGACTAATGATACGACATACTGAATGAAATACATACAAACAAGAATATATTCATTCAAACTTGAGTATTTCGTATTTTTTAAATATATTAGTACTTTTCAATATCCATTGTTTTACCGCATTAATATGCTTTTAACATATTTATGATAAACAAAATCGTACCAATTATGGTTTAGCAGCTAAATGATAACAATCATTGTAAAAACAAACCGGAAAGATGAAGAAAAAGTCATAGGCGTAAAACCGCCTTAATACGTACGTGAAGACGGAAATTCGAGTAACTTGTTTAATCTACATAAACAAATTTTGTTAACTCGAATTTAATAACAAGATTAAAAATTTACTTTATGGGCGAATCTATGGCAAACATGCAATTATAATTTGCCAAAAAACGAAAAGAACAACAATGAGTCGCCCAAAACATCGAGCCCAATGAACGTAACTAACAATATGAAAATTGAAAGGAAAAAATTATACTTAACAACTACGAGTACTACGAGAAAGGAAAGTAAATAAAAAGCCAGCATGCCTTCTTTATACTCTTCAAATTTGTCAGCACATCTCATCTTTTTCATCTCGCAAGCAAAATACGGAACACAAGATCTTTACGGCTTCTTCTTATCATAATCGCATCATGAACACAATTACAGTGAGTAGTTTTTGGCAAGAGTGGAAACAAGGAAATGACCAGAAAGAAACGCAAGAGTGGTGATAACGCGATATGGCTTTGTGATTAGCAATTTTGCCGCTCATCAATACGACTATTAAATTTAGATTTGATCATTGTGATGTTGTTAGAACATCAAAACTATTTGCTCTGAATACAATGCAACTATTAATCCCACTGGAAAATAGTGCACACATTCATTTAGCTTGCAGACATTTTACTTTTCTTCGGTCAACAAATATTCACATCTTAAAGACAGAGAAAGTATTTCAAATTAATGCCCAGCCAGTGGCGGCATAAATTTCGTTTTCGCTTTTGTAAGCATTTTTAGTAGTCATCTTCAATTAATATACCTTTTAAAGGGTGGTCCATGCACAATGTTGATTGTGAGTCACACCTTAATGTCAATTTGACATTTCTTTGCTTCAGTGTTTAACAACTTCAAACATGGAAAGGTACACAATACAGCAGCGCGTTAAGACTGTTGAAGCCTTTTACGAAAATGGGGGTTGAAATCAAATGCATTTCGTGATTTTGTTGGTCAGTATAATCGACGAAATGTGTCCACAATGGAGAGAATTGTGCGCAAATTTCAACAAACCGGGTCTGTAGAAAATGTGGAAACACCTGCTCGCCCTGTTCTTTGTGCGTAAAATATTGTTTTTGTTCTTCAGACTTCTTGTTGCCAGAAATTGAGTATACGGACCTCGACGATATGTGGTTCCAACAGAATGGTGTCACTTGCCACACAGCCAACGAAACAAAGGCGGCGGTAATTGGCCGTCACAATCGCGCGATTTGACACCGTTGGGCTTCGTTTTTTGGGTATATTGAAAATAAAAAGTCACGTCAATTAGCCAACAACAATTCAAGAACTAAAGGATGAGATAATTCGACACATTAACGACATTGAACCTCGGTTAGAGGTATGCCACCGAAGCCATGGCGAGCATTTGGCCGATATTTTGTTGCACACATATTTGTTATAGATCCGCTATCATAATAAAAAATATTAGGATAATTCGCTGAAAAGTTTTTATTTCATTTACTTAGAACTTTCATATGCACAGGAGTTTTTCTTGATAAAAAACTAACAAGAGATTGAAAAAAAAACAGCTTTATAATTTGGTTTATTAAATATTTAAGAATATAGGAAAAGAAAACTATTCAAAATGGCCGCCACTTACCCTCCGACACGACGGAAATCTGACCGGACAATCGTCCATTACAGTACGCACGATATCCATTCGGAAATTGTCCACTAAACGGATTAGGGCACGTTTAACAGATTCCAAATTTTGTTGGTGAGTAGTGCAGGGACAATTCATAGTCTAAAGAATTCAGACCTGCACTACCTGGTGGCCTACCATCCGTAGAGATAAAGTTTGATAAATTGTTTTTTTACCAGTCTCGACTGGTTTTTGCGTATGGGCTGGGGCAGAGTCTTGTTGAAAAGTCCACGGCTCGTTTTTGAATAATGTGATATTTAATGGCTTCACAACCTTTTATAAAACGCCAGATTGGTACACCTTTGCCGAAATTGTAACACCTTTTTCGAAGAAATGAAACTTGGAGGGGACTCCCCACCATACCATCAAGAAGCAGGATGGTGACCTCTTTGAACTTTAGGAACTAATTCATTTTCTTGCAGAGATAACTGAGCATAGACTATATCGTTTTGTTTATTGAACGGCTCCTCCACAATAAAAATTTTGTCATAATTTTTCTGTGACTGTTATTAGCGTACTGGCGATTCAATGCTTTTGATTTTTGCTTGCGTTTTTGTTTTGACGCCGCCGTAACTAGATGTCGTGTGTATCCTTTGTAAGCTCGAAGTCCCAAGTCGTGCGAGAAAGGGATACCATCGCTATATTCATCTTCTGCGACAAAATTTAGTGCTTTCGGAGTGGATTTCGATAAATTCGGTTCTGTACAGCTTTGACGGCGCTGGAAGTTCGCACACAGCGCAGACGGGCAGATCTTTCACGGTCTGCTAGTCTACCAGTATCACCAAACAGTTTCACAGCACGATAAACAAAACTACGACTTACGACTCCTCAAAATATAAATCTCCTGACATCGCTGGGTGTCAACAACATGATGCTACATGCCACACAACTAATTATTACTTTTCTTTTGAAAAATTTCTTAACGATTTTTCGATTGAGTTTGAATCAAAAACAGACATAAAAAATATCTTTTTTTTGCTGCCTTAACTAAAAATACACAATTGTTTTAATTTACTGCTGGTGGGAGTACAAAAGAAAGAATTTGTTACGCTAATTGAAGCAAAAACATTTCACGTCTTAAATATCACAATTTATAAATTTTGTTTATTACTTTCAACTGCAAACACAAATTTATAGTGTCGATGCTGCGCATCACTTTTTATTTGCCGAATTTCCCATGGAATTTTTATAGTAACTCAAGGAGATACACCCATTTACTTAACAGTTCTCTAATCACAAGCGCCGGCTCTTCGTCACTGTTCTATACTCATTGAGGACTTATGAGTGGGCACCTAATAAGCGTGCCTACCATGGATACAATAAAGCATTTCATTTTGTTATGAATTTTCCTAAATGATTTTTAGAATTTTATTAAACGATGATTTTTTATATTGAACTATTTGTACCCTTGATAGCGGCACATCAATAGCTTTAGGCGAGGCTGGCTATTTTTTTTTTTTTAATTGTTTGCGATAAAAATGTATTTATAATTGTTTTGCGCGTGATTAAGCAGAATTTAGCTGTTATTTTAAAAGTATTGATTTACTTGGTGGTCTTTAAACTACACAGCAGCTACCTTTCTTGTTAGATCAGTAGCAATTCTCAAAAGTAAATGTTTCAAATAGTAAAAGTAGAGTTGCAACACCAGAAGATGGTTGAGGAATGAAAAGGCAGTCTTAAAAAAATTGCTTTGAGAAGCTTCGTGGAATATCTGCTGAAAAATAGCATCGGAAAATTTAGATTTAAATTTGAAATTATAAGCACAAAATTAAATTATTAACTTTTTAACTATTTTCCAATTATTCGACGAGAGTCAAAATGAATTACGAATATTGTTTTCATCGTATATTTCCTAATTCTCAAACATTTCTTCGAAGTTCTTATATAAACATTTGAAATTCCTTAGCTTTTTTTCAAGAATTTGTTGTTGTTTTGTCATAAAGTAACAGTCGAAATTTTTCGTACACTGAAACTCTTCAGTGGAACCGGCAATGATATTTACAGCCATACAAAAATAAAATTAAAATTTAATTTTTTTTTTATTTTGAAGAAAGGAAAAATACACAATATTGTTATCCTTTTGAAATTTATCATCTCTTAAAACAGAATGATAGTGATTTATGTCAATCGCTATTAATTGAAAGCCTCTGACTAGTTGTTACAGAAAAACTAAATACAGTTTGGGCCAAAAGTCACAATGGGTTTTAAATATTTTATAACTTTTTCGGTCATACATTTTTGTTTTAAATTGTAAAATATTCAAAATGGGAATTATTTTACACGAACTATGGAAAATAATCTCACTTAAATGGCCGCCGTTTTCAGCTTCGCAATTATGGGGTCGTTTTAGAGCATATTCCATAACATCTTTCATTTGAATGGCTTTGTTAATAAGTAGAACTGTAGGTTCTGGGGTTCTGAAAATCCAAGAGCCTTTCATCAACGGCATTTGCACCCTATTATTTGTATAGTATGGTATCGCATTATATCTGAAAATATCATCATATCATATATACCAAAATTAAAATGGAAGTGCTATAACCATAAATGGAGAGCGGTATCGGTTTATAATAGAACATTTTTACGCCGTGCTCTTGAAAACAGACCTGAGATGTGGTTTCACAATGGCACTTTTAAAGCCAAATTTTCGGAGACGGAATATCTGAAATCAATTGGCCAGCGCGCCCGCCAGATTTATCAGCAATCGTAATTCTTTTTTTTTGCCTTCAGAAACTGCAAAAAAAAATTTAAATCTTATTGGAGAGAATTATGTGTAACGAGTTAAATAATACAAATCATCTTAAGTGTTTTATTCTATATTTATTCAGAGTACCAAAGTTCTTATAAATCAATATGGAAAGCGTACATTTCACAAACGTAAGTTATATGTATGTCACGAAGTTAAAAGATGTTGATTTTCTAACCGGCCTTACATTGACAGTGACCAACTACAGTCTACAGGCAATCTCTGTTTTTATAATTTCGTGATTTTTAAATTTTAATCAACAATTAATTATTTCAATTTATTAATAAAATAGTATGAAATTATAACGATATACCATTGACAAAAATCCACACACGGCATCTGCACGAAAACATTTGCGAAATTCGAATCTACCTCTGAGAAAACTTTTGCACAGTTCATGTAGAATAATTTATGACATTGCAGCTATCACTTTGGTGGATCTACAGACAAGTGTTGCAAAATGAAATTATTAAAATTGTACCAACCGGCTCATAAAAATTTACTTTTTTCACAAAAATTGTACCAGAAAAAATTGTTTTTATATTTTAAGTAAAAGCACGAAAAAAACATAAACATCACATAAAATTAGAAATAAAAATTCGTTTTTGTAATAATAAAAATTAACATTTGTACTTAAAAATGCATTTATACTTTAAAAGTTAGTATATCTTAAGAAAAAAAAGCACTAATGCCCAGTTTTTGACTGGAGAAATGACAGGAGGTGAATCTTCACTATTTTACACCGCTGCTTTTTTGCACGTTCATTGTTTTTTCTTTATAGCAGTGCTGTAGCGCGTCTGATTTCAAGGAGATGTATTACTTCGCCGCATCAATTTTTCAGTGCTAATATTCGTATTTAAATGCGATAAAAGTGAATGAACTTATGGGCAGTTCTGAAACATCTTGTGGTACAGAAACATTTTAAAAGTGATAAAAAACACTTTTTTAAGTGAAAGAAATTAAGAAGAACCTTTTCATTGTTTATATAATTTTTATATTGTATTATTTGCATGCTTTTACGTGCGTATATATGAAATTAAAGAAAAAAAAAACTTTTTGTCTGACGAGAGTGAAGAACAGAATATCGTATTTAAATAGAACTAAAATATAAACACGATTTAAATACGATGTCAAAAATTTGCCCTAAGGTGTAGTTACATATTTAGATGTAAAATAAGGTGCATAAAGTGTCTATCGATATATTCATGAGATCAAATTGTTTTTAATAACAAATTATTTGATATTTTGAAACTATAACAACAAAAATTTGATGATCTTAACAAATTTTTTAACTGTAAAAGACTGGAAACTGTAAGCGCATGAAGCCTATTTCATTCTATTGTTTAAATAATATTTTGGAAGGAAAAGAATGTTTTCCACAATCGCAGAGGAATGAAAATTATTATACCACTTACAAGACAAAATACAAGTCATACGTAGACTTTTATCGGACACTGTATATGAAAAATAAATTAAATATCAATAAGTCAAAGAACAAAAGGCATTTGCGGCAAGTAGTAGCACACCCCAAAAAAACAAAAAAAACAAAAAAAAAAAGACCGATAAATTTGCACACAAACTATTAAAAAAACCACAATTTTGTCAAATGTTCGTAGCAAACAACAACGACAAAAATTCCAAAAGAATTGTACAATGCGAAGGTATGAACGATTAACAATCTTTATGATCATCTGACAAATATACGAATTATATTAGACGCAGGTTTACAAAACTTCTGCTCAACCTTTCAAACAATTGACAATGAACTGCAAGATAAGAATGTCACACAACAAACCGCACAACAGAGTGCAGTAAACAATGGCAACACAACTAGAAAATTTATGGCATTGGGCAAGTAACCTTATTGCACTTGTTCCAAAATCTACAATATATGAATACAGGAGCAAACAAAACTCACCCTTAATTGTTGAAGGTACAGATCTTCTCCCCGTTATAGTTTTCTTCACCTTCCTTTCTTATAATAAACATGCATATTTCATGCAACTGCAATTTTGTGATGAATGTGCACAGAAATTAAAAGGAATGGTTTCATTTTCGACTACCAAATAAACGGAGAACTGATGATTAAAAAACCAAATAACACAAAATTATAACGCATAATTATAATGTAAAATCGTAATGTTGGTACAAAAACATAATTTTTTTTTTAATTGGTTAGATGTTACAGTGCATTTGCATGAACGATTCTTAAACTAGTTTGTAATGGTAAACAAGTTTCATAAACTATTTTGCTTGCACTGTCGTGTTTGGCAGTTAAGAACAAGGCAAATTCATTACCATGTAAACTCACTAGCAAATTCGCCCGTCACCTGATACAAGAATTGTTTAACGTATTTTTGTGCCGAACTTCAAAAGTTTGTTTGCTTTTGTGAGCAAGTTAATAAAAGTGGTTGTAAATAATTTAATAATTATAATAATATAATACTATAATAATAAGAATGCAAAATATATTACTTTTTGCAATAATTAATTTAATTTTAACTCATATTACACTAATTTAACACGTTCTTTTTATGTTATATTTAACAAAACAGATGCAATATATGAAACACATGCGTACAAAAAATTTGACGTGTGGACGAAAAGCGAATTGACGAATTAGCCTTGTATTATTAAACCTTGGTTAAGAAGTTCATGTTTGGCTATTCACATGGCGATTGTCTTTAAAATTTAAAAATATTAAATGAAAATAAGAAAAGAATTTCTCTCGATTTTAAAGTTGACAACGCTGTCGCTCAGCTAAAATGACAGTTCTTTTCTGAGGATCTGCAAATTTTTTCTGAACGAATTTTTGCCATATCAATCTCAGTAGGGTTTTTAAAACAATTGGCAATTTATTGCTGTACCTACGTTTGTGCTTCAAACGTCAAAAACTTATTTATGTTGATTTATTTACAAGTGCCGTTAAATTAAAAATTCTGATTTTAATGAGAACAAACTGAAATTGTATTAATATCAAGTTTTAAAACACTCTCTTTTTTTTACCAAAACATATACTCATAGTATCAGTCTCATACTTTTAAAATTTGGTGAGAAATTGTTTTCAAAATTTTCTGGGCAAGTTTTGTTTCAAATTATGGGTAAAAAAAAACAGGTGATTACTATTCTTATGAACAGCGAAGCCATCTTGGCAAATGCACTTGCTTTCAAATTGTTCAAAAATTGCGTGCAGCCTACGTCATAGCCATTTGTGAGAAGAAATTTTTTAAATGAAATAAAATTTACTCAACTACTGGATTTCACTGGAAAAGTAAACGAATGGACCTAATGTGCAGTTGTCGGTTGTGTTAAAATCTAGTTTTAGATTTGTTTATCTTAATACCCATACTCCCATCACCTTTAAAATTCGTAAAGTTTTTTTAATTTTTTATTTTTCAGCTTCATTAAACGTTCATCAGAGCAAAAAGCCTAAAACTAAAGAATTCTTTTGATCTTCTGCAAATCGAACAAGTACGGTGGCCTACTATTTATCTTTATCCATTCTATGTAAACGAGTTGTGACATTTGTTTTACGAACGCCTTTCGATTACACCTGCCTCTGATTAAAGACTCTTTACGAATTGTGTATTGCTTCGATGTTGGTTTGTATGTATGTTTATATGGGAGTGTTGTCCTTTAATGCGATAAAGTTTATTTCTTTTATATGTAAGTATTTGTTTAAGCATACACACTTTCAGATCAGTATTGATTATGGCAGATACATACCAGCTACTTGCATTTTAAGGATGCAACAAAAGGGTTATTGGCGTATCCGATATGCATAAAATTGATGATTTGTGTTTTCTCTTTCTCTTTCTTTTTTTATAAATATTATTTCGGAGTAGTGTATGTATTTTTTCAAACTGTAAATTTTATAATTTTAAATGTAAAATTATATATAGAAAGCCTGAAATAATTTTTTTACACTGTGCGACAAATGAAGACTTTTGTAAAAACATACGGACTGGAAAGTACATGTTCGACTCTACTAGTAAAATGTTTATTTTGGGGATTTTGGTGACCGATTTTTTACGATTCTGAAAGTCAGTGGGACCTCAAAAAAACATGACATCAGTTTTGGTCAGTTTAACTGTAAATGTATGGCAATAATTTAGCTGGGAGTTTGCCGAACAAATATTGTTTTAATTTTTCTTTTTTTTGTTTTGGACGCTGGTCCAAGAATGTACCCTGCACATCGATGCATTATGGTGGAAATAGAAGAAGAGATTGTGAGAGTGGTGACAGCTGGTATAGCTTTCCTATCATACAACTCAGCGTAATCTACTGACGATATGTGTAACGGTCTTGTAAAATCTAAAACATTTATTTTTCCTTTTTATAGCAAGAAATCATTGCATTTCATATATTACAATCAATTTCAAATCAACACAACTTTTTACAAACGACGAGTGACGAAATGAAAATGTAACTCGAAAAATCACATCACCGAAACTTCGTTCGTTCGTTTAACGCACTCGAATTAGTGTTGCAGTTATATGGGAATCAAACACCATTTAGTAACAAAACACAGCGGATTCGTATGAATCCGTATTATATTCGCCCTTTCATTATCCACTATACGCAATTTAAAAATAAAATTCAAATATATATTCTGAATCATTCAAAATGCATAAATTGAGAGTATGTATTTGGAAAATCACAGCGATTAATCAATCTAAAGTAGATCTTTACATGTTATTCTACAAACTTGAATTTTTGCGGCCAGCCAAAAAAAAATAAAAATTTCAAAAGTAATCTTTCCAATGGCGCCACTAGGATTTAAGAAAACAAATCAAAATGTTTAACAAGAAATATCACAAGTTTTTTTCATTGATAGCAATCAATAATTTACTGGCTGATTGAATACCAACAGTGTCACACAATATGTTGGGCAAAACACTGAATTTTTTTAAGATCGCAAACAGACTAAACAAAGTATCACAACAATTCTAAATCATCTCATTCAAAATCTATTGATCGAAGATAAAGTATTTTGCAACTCGTTACTAGGGCACACCAGTCAAATTAAATTAATAGGAGGATAGACGAAAACTAGCACATCAAAGACTCTACAAAGCCGCTTAAAAGAAAATTATGGGTGTTTGAAACAAACGTAGCAATTAAAAGAGAAAAAGAAATAACACCACAATAACTCAGCAGGTACATACATATGTACATATGTATGTACTACATGTAGTGGACTACTTACAATTAGGCAATCTTACATACGAGTACTTTTACTCACTGTCTGGAGCAGAATTGTAAATGGATGATTTTTAAATAAAGAAAAAAAAGTTTATTTTAGTTTTCATATGAAACCGTGAAACAGACGATAATCATTTGGGGGATCCAAGATGTAGTCATAAAGTCATATTTTTTCTTATCTTGGACAGGAGATGAAGCCTCACTATCTTACAACACTGCTTTTGCACGTTATTTGTTTCATAGCATTGTTGTAGCGCCTCTGATGTCATAGAGACGTATTAAATTTTGAAGCTTCGTTTTTTTAGTAATTATTTTACTACGCCGGTGCTACACAATACCGACGAAGGAGGGCATTCTGCTATGAACAAACCTTCATAATAAGTCTGTTTTTTTTACTCTAAATTGGGCACCCACGGGATCCCAGAAAGCGTTTTCTTACACAAAAATTTGGTAAATTAGAGACATTTTCTCTCAAAACGTAATGTTCTTGTTCTTCTTGCACGAAACAGCTCCTACTTTTTCTTTGGGCTAGTTTCGGAAAGAAGAACAAGCAATCAGCTATTTCGTAAATAAACAATAATGTAATAAAAATAAATGTTGCCCAGCAGTGAAAATTGTTGGAAATTTATACAAGATATAAAAACTTGCAATGAAAATAAACTTTATTTTTTTCTACAATGATGATGTATAAAAAACTAAAATATCACCTCCGCCACTACAGGTTTATTCAGACGGGAATAGTTTGGGCACAAATACTGTTTACTTATATTTTGCCGTTCTTATTTTGTTCCGTACTTAACTTATGCTAATATATGATATTATAGTTCTCACAATAATGAATTCTTTATTATTTATTTTGCTTATCACTGTTTTCTTGCACTAAATTCAAGTTTTTACTAAAATGTTTACAAAATTGCTTATTTTTTCCGTTCCTATTTTACTCGTTTCATATCATAGCTGCTGCTTTAAACATACTCGGCTCTTCTTCTTTTTCTTTCGATTAAGTTTTTTTGCAGAATACCTTTTCTCGATCCGTGTGTAACTGAAATATTCTTCAAAACCGTGTCTAATAGACACTGCAGAATTTGTAATGGCAACACCGATTAAACATCAAAAAGTCCCCTGATTGTTGCAGCAAAATGTAAACTCATGATTGCAAAGATTGTTGCAGGGACAAAGAGCAACGTATGAATTGTCTCTAACACAAACAAAATTTATGGTTCGAAAGCTGTGAAGTTTCTTCTCGCTATACTAAATAAATTTTCATAGAAATTTAATGTAGAAATGAGTGTTGTATGTCATTAAAAATACATTTTCTAGACATTTTTTTCCAGATGATGACTGGAGTAGGGATTGAAGCCAACAACTTCAGGGGTCTTGAATCAACCCTGAAACACTTTATCCTACTGCACGCCTTCCATGCGTGAAAGGTAAAGTAAACATCACTCTTTTAAATCTATAATCCCTTCAAAATATTTTTGCTACACAGAAGTTTAAATTTTCCAACGTTCGAAATGTATAAAATATTGTTATTTCTAAGAAGTGACGCTCAATTTATTTCTTATAAATGAGAACAATTTATAAACGAAAGAAAGTGAGAAATTAAATAATTGCAGTGAATAAAAAATTTTAGTTTTAATGAATTAATGCAATTTTGTTAATTTTTTTTTTGTGACTATTCGACAAAAACAAAATAATTTGTGTTTTAATAAATTACTTTCAGTTTTCTTCCTGAAGAAGCCGCTTGAAAAACATTTTTCAATAAAGAAAAAAATAAGAGATCAAGTTTGAGAAAAAATATTGAATAATATTTTCAAGAGGTAGAAAATAATATTTCATAAAGCATTTCTTCAACGAAACACACAATGTCCTTGACATAAATTGATCGTGAGCTTATTAATAGACAAACGAAAAATGTTCACGGTACTGGGGATAAGACATTTCATTTATGTACATATGTATAACAGGGTCTCATTAACAAGGTATCACATAAATCACCATTAGTTTATCTTCGTCCCATTCAACTAGGACGTTGCAATATATTCTTTCATTAATCTGTAGAAATCTAGAGTGCAGATCTCACTAGTGCTCTGACCAGTAAAAACCTATCGGGACTCTTTTACTAGAGTTTCCAAGGCTGCGGCTTCGAAGCCTTCCAGTCACGATGACGGGGCATTGGCCTATTGGAACTCATGCCAGGCGCATGCGTCTGCCATTCAGCGAATTCTGTTCTGGGTGCAATGACAAGAAGGAGAGTGTTACTCATTTCTTATGCGAGTGCCCTGCACTCGGGGACCTGCGCTTCGCGTGCTTCAGCGATGCATCCTTCCTAACCTATTCTATTTAATTCTACCCCAATTCTTCTTCTTCCCTTCTTCTTCACAGGTATCACAAAGGGAGCATATTGAATTGGACCCAAGTGTGCTGGGCTCTTATTTTCACCAGCGATCTATCTACTTAAACTAGCCGTCTCCACTTTGGTCCCGCCTACCCTTCAAGAATCGAACTGAGGTTTTGTCCGTCATACGCACATATATACATAAATGAATGTATAAGCAATATCCCAAAACACGAACAACTATATCGTCACTTTAAATGCAAACGGACGGAACTACACTTTTATATTTTTTACAGGAGAATCCAAAAACGTTATAAAATCAATAATACTAATTTACTTTAAATTTACTTATAGTGTGGATACTTATTTATTTTATAATAACTTATTTTCTTTTTCTATATATTTAAGTTTGTATGTTAGTTACGTCCGTTTGACTTGGTTTTGCTCTGAAACAAGAAGACGTAACTACACTTTTGTAATTTTTGGATTAATAACCAATAATGACACAAAAATAAAGACAGCTATGTTAAAAATACCTATTTTTCATTTAAATGGCTTATTTGATTAAAAAAAAGAAAAAGAAATTATAATATACATTTTTAAGCTACAAAAATACACATAAATATGTATAGATATAGAAAAAAGATTTGCAGGCTATTGAAAAGAATTCTAATCGAAATTGTATAATATTACAAACTAATTAATTTTCGAATGGAATACAGTCACAAAAGTTTTGACAATGTGCTGGTATCAATGGATGTAGGTCTTGGATATGTCGCCGCTTTTTCTTCGTTATTTTAATTCTCTGTAATTGGGTGGGTGGCCGATCTACAAATTTTCTTCCAGTTCTTTGTGGAAGTAGCTCATGATCATCGGTAATATTTGTTTTGAAATGAAGAACACCAGTGCAATCATATGCCAAAGCACGAATCATATTGACTGTCATACTTTTGCTTACAATCTAACACAATACAGGAGTTTGCTTTTGTATGTATGTATGTACAGAATTAATCTCATGTATTACGACTAATATGTCAAAGCTAAATTTATTACAAATTTACGTTGAACCTGAAGTAGATTTGTGCAGAGTATTTCGTACTATATTTTTTCATACAAGATAAATTTGTCATTTTTGATAGCAGGGGTCTAAAAATTTGCGTGGGCATGTAGTTTGATAAAAAGAACCACAGACAATCAAAAATCGATTTCGCATTTTTATGTATGTAGTTACGTCCGTTATCATTTGAGGTGACGATATGCTATAAACCTGGTGCAAAAATACAATTTTAACAAAAAACCAACCAACACATAAAAAAGTACCCCATTTAAAATCTCTTTAATCCAAAAGTTTTATTTCTAGTCAGATTGCAATGATATCGCTCATCATTTCATAGACAAATATTTACAGAAGAAAAAGTAAACATTTATTTTTGAGACAATAAATCCAACCTTGTTAAAAAAAAATAAAAAAAAACACTCGTCATTTTTTATTGGATCCAATTGTCAGAAACTCAGTTGAACGTTTAAAAAGTGTGAGCATGAGTTGTGGATGTTCGGTTTGCAAAAGTATGCATGAGTTTTTTACGACAACAATGCCACTTTTAATTTGACTTTAATGAATATTAAAACTGTTTAAAAATTTTCAACACAAACAAATTTTCCCACCCATGTTCACTAGAGCGACGGACAAATGATTGTAGCAAATACTACCACCTCAAACCAAAAACTGCTCAATAGCATGTTGAAGCGTAAAAGGGTTAAAATCCCACCCATTCAAACTGTATTGCTGGACGCCAAAAGTGAGAAACACAAAATGTTGCATTCAACACGCAATTTTATATTTTTATTGCTGGAAACAAAAGTAAAAAAAACAAACCAAAAAATTTCATTTCATTTTCATACTGAAATTATTGCTAGTGTTTTATTTATATATTTATTTTTCTTCAGTTTTACAAAAATGTGTTAAATTATAATATAATAAATAGTATGTATGTATGTATAGGGTCTTCCAACAGGGACTTCCGAACTTTGACAACTGATAACGGCCATCTTGTTGAAGCTACATCTGTCAAATTAGTTGTCCTTCACTCTGCTTGCCCAATTACCATGGACGGATATAGCATTCAACAATACCAGCAAATAATAAAAATGTTTTATCAAAATGAGTGTTCTGTTCGTTCAATAATTCATGGCAAAATCACGGTTCATTAATGCGGCCCATTTCTGACAGAATGGATACGTGAACAAACAAAATTGTCGAATTTGGGACGATACCAATCGACATGAGACCCAAGAGCGTAAAATATATCCCGAAAAAATCACTGTTCGGTAGGGATATTGGGCTGGTGGCGTCATTGGTGCATATTTCTTAGAGAACGACATTGGCCAACCTATCCCTATTAACGGCGAGCGCTATAGGTCGATTATTATCAACTTCTTTTGTCCTGAATTGGATAATCTGAAAACCAACGGCGCTACATGCTACACAGGCCATACCACATTAGATATTCTGCACAAGCGATTTGAGGGCAAAATCATCCTAAGTGGAGGTGATGACAACTGGCTCCGTTCGACTTTTGCTTGTGGGGTTTTCTTAAGTCGCAGGTGTATGCGAAAAAGCCACAAACCACATCCGCCCTCAAAGACAATATTACCAATGCCATCGGACAAATTTATGCGCCAGCGCCATGGAAAATTTGACATTTCGGATGCGCTCCGGCCAGAAAAGCCGTGTCGAACATTCAAACGATCTAATAGTCCACACACAATGGCATCAGTAGGTCTTTCAAACGAATAAAAAATGTCGATAATATCTCAAACATACTTTGTTTTATTTAAATGTAAAGATAGACAGCGCTTAATGACAGACCCTTTATGTATGTATGTGCAATTCAGATATTAAACTCATTAAATAAATAAATTGTAGAAAGAGCACACTTTTTTTATTTCTCCTTTTTCGATATTTAAGTTTTGACATCACTTTCACGGCCTTAAGCGACTTGCTAAATGGTGATTCCTTATTTTCATGGAAATGTCTTTTATTTTGTCTTGTTCTTTTTCACTTGTATTTATTTTTATCCAATATTCTCACTTTAATTTAAAATGATTTATAAAATTTCCTTAAGCGTGAAACAAGTGCAACAAACACTGCTGTATTTGCTTCTAGATCTCTTTTACACGTCTGGAGTCACGCAATCTTACTGTGCATTTCTTACACTATAAAGGCGTGTTTTAAACTTCTGTTCAAACCTTTTTTTTTTTGCAGATTTGAAAAAAAAAACAAAAACAAAAAACAGGGTCAAAGTGTTAAGCACGTGTTCTGCATTAATACAATCAGCCGATATGGGACAGGAGAAGATTTTATTTCCATTTCTGAAGTATAACAACTAAAGTATTAATAATTAATGTTTAATTATTTTTTTGTAATTTTAAAAATCGAGATTTTAGCATATAACGTGTACGAAGCAGGGCAGGAACTAATTTCCCAAAATAGACGTGAACTAATTGGACTTAATTCTTAGTGAACTAACTCCACAAACTCTGTGGACTTAGGGCCCTGGCTCACTATCCTACACAATCGCATGATCCACTCACAGGAGAACGATAGTAAAGTCTTACCGACTTTGAAAAATTGCTTCAAAATGACGTTGCAAGCGACACAATATAGTACAAATAATTAAATACATAATCGCCCGTATCGTGAATAACAACTAAAATTTTTGTTCATTCTCCTCGAGGTGAAAATTGGTATCATGAATTTTACGTGAATTTTTTGTTCACGTTATCATTCTTAGTGAATGTAGAAAAGCGACGAAGATTTCAAAAACATACAAATGAAATAAAAGGCAAACCAATTTCAATTTCAATAGGGGCCAGTTAATTAGTTGCATGCATAAAAAGTTTTGCATTGGAACAATAAAAGTACCTGAATGCAACAATTAACAAAAGTGTGAAAATTAAAGAATTTAAAAACAAAATAAATAAAAGTAGAGTACTTCAAAAATTTAAATGACATGTTTAGGCTTGAAACTATGAGAAGAGAACTCCAAAATTTTGCCGCGATATCTTGGTATACTTTAAGAAAACATACTCAATTGGTCTGTTGGTTTGCATTTTATTTATAAAAATATATAAATAAAGGAAGAATTTATTGATATTTTGTATGCAATTCCGACTCAATAATCTAGTGAATAAATTAAAGCGAAAAGAGAAAAATTCACGGCAAAAAAATCATTCACGATAGGTGGAATTTTATTATTTACGGTGAAATTTTTCACGATTGCAAATTTAAGGAACAGGGAAATATTTCACGTGAAAAAGTATTCAATGGGGTTGAATATAATATATAATTAAAAAATTAAAAATATTTCGTAATTCTCATAGATTTTTTGGAGTTCTTGTTTATAACACATGAAATTTCTTTTCTTTTTTCAAGAATTTGGTTAAAGATCTACTGAAGATCTTAATATTAGCACCAAATTAAATGCCGCATATAACGAACATAGATAAATAACAGTAATAAGTAGAAATGTACCTGTGTCCACTTTTTTAAATTTAGTTTTTTAGTGCCAGCAAAATTCTCAGCTGTTTGATTAAATTCGCATGAAAGTTTTCGAAATCGTACGATTCGCCAAAGAAATCTGGCACAAAAATGCATTTTTAGTTCACATTTTGGCCACAATAATATCGAAATTTTTCTATACAATTCTGGCCGCTACATCGACGCAAAACTAAGAAAATCTTAAACTGATACAAACGCCTTTTAAATTACTACCCCATCATATTATTTTTTTAATTTCCTTCCATTCATTTACACGAGTGAATTATTTTACAACCTTGATAATTGTAACACTTAATATCGAAACAATTCCTTACTTCAAATAATAACGAAGGGAAAAATAAATATAATGAATACGAGTATTTCTTTATTTGTTTGAATAAGTGAATGTTTTCAGTTTCTGTTGCAATTTGTAAGTAACTGAAAGAAGTCCATTCATTTTCGGTAAGAGAAAAAAAAAACTAAAGGAAAGTGTTTTACAATTCCTCCAAATCTGTGTACTTTACAATGAAATATTTTTTACCAATTGTTAAGTTTTTTTTTTATTTATTTTCTCGTATACAGCAATTGAACATGAACGAGCAGTGGTAATTTTGTATTGCGAGTGCAGATTGTTTAAAACATAATTGCACAAAAAAAGTTTCTTTAAATTTGTAAAAGAATTAGAGATTTCAGTATAATAGAGTCTCATTACATTGGGATTGTAAAAACGTACTTCATGGGCTAAGGATGTTCCAGAACAATATGTGGCATGCATTTCTTGTACACAAAAAAAAATTAAGTGTGAAAACAAAATCGGTCTTTGAAATATGCTGTACGATATAAAATGTGGAGTAGCTGCGGTTGCGGCTGTAATGTAGAGGCAGCAGCTTATGGCAGGCCATATATTACACAAGTTTAGTGCTCAAGCCCTGTCTTCTATAGTTTTTTGAGGTTCTACCGCTTCTGCTGCCGCCTTGAGGGTTGCAGTTAATTGCCATCTTCGATATATCATGGTGGGATCACCATCTCAAAATAAGGCCAACCCAACAAGAGATATCTGTCGGGAACTTCTTTTGGGACAAAAATAATTTGCATAAACAATGGGACAAGTAGCTTGCATAGCAATGAAACTGATAGATAGAGAGAGAGAGAGAGAGAAGGATAGTATAGAGAATAGACGGGTAATAATAGTTATTCCACAGTCCTGTAGTTACACGTTAGGCAACTTGCGACGTCGCTGACGTTCATTTTGACGCATTATTTTTAAGCTTCGCAGACGTTTTATTGCTTAAATACAGACGATGCTGTAGCACAAAAAACTCTGAAAAAACTTTTTTTACTTAACCGGGCTGGAAATCAAATCCAGGTCCTTCTGGTTGCAGAGCCAACATGCTAACTATTTGACATCAGCATCCCGAAGAAATTACCGAGTAATTATAAACAATAAAATTTTTCTTAAATTTTCGATATCGATGTCACTCGAACTCTATAAAAATCAGTGAATATCTAAAATCGACCAAGACTTTTGAAGTTATTAGACAAAAAAGAATTTTTCGTCTACGATACCTCTCGTAAGAATCACTCGATTTTAGTCGAATTGGCGGCAATCGGCATTTCTTTTTGAGGTTAAGTACTGACCTGATATTTTTAATTTCATCGCCTTAGTTATCAGTTATAGTTTAAACTCTAGTTCAGTTAATCAAAATAAAGCTTTGTTGTGGTTTAAACTCAACAGTAATAAGTCAGTGCTCCGAATCTATATATATAAAGCTGAATGTGTGTTTATTTGTTTGTACCTTATAGGAGCCCAAACCGCTGGACCGATCTTCCTGAAATTTTCATATAATTGCGACTCTTGAATGAATTATAGGCTACTTTTTTTTAATCACGCCCACTTTTACGCCTACTTTTTAAATTATATTACTCCCTCCACGTGGTTTTTAACAGATTTTAAAATATAAACGAGCTTAACTTTGACATTTCTGCTCCTCCGAAACGTTAAAACCGATTTTAATGAAATTTAGCACATGGATAGATTTACGTCTAAAAATTCACAAAGGTAATATACATTTTCGAAAGTAGGACCAGCAGGGTGATAGCGCGAAAATTTCGGATTCTCCAAAACTAGATAGCCGATTTTGATGAGCTTTAAAACTTGGTTGTATTTGAGTTTAAAAGACAAATTGGCAATTGTGCGACTCCGGGAAGGTTTCAGGACAACGAGAGAAGGTAGGGGCAATTTCCAAGCCACCGAGACCATCTAACCGATTTTAATGAAATTTAAATGTATTTATGTTTTTGCGTCTAGAAGGACACATATGCTACATATATATATTTTAAATAGAACCAGGAAGCGACGTAGGGGTAAGATATGCATGTTTTTCCGAAACTGTACAACCGATGGAGATAATACTGGGAACGAAGCCGCTATTTTATACAGTTTAATAACTTATAGTGTGGTAGCACTACGGCAAATGTAAACAAAAAAAGCTTTCTGCAGCGAGGAATCAATTTTTTGCACATGATTGAAGAAGTTTTTTAACTCTATAAAGCTTTATGCAGTACACAGTTGTGAAAATCGTATGACCAGGTAAACGTAGCTTTAATGCCCAATTTTGCCTGTTTAATGATGGTTTAAATGTTTACTGGTTTACTGTTTTATTAGTTCAAACGGTATTGTGTAGCATCGGCGAAGTAAAATAATTACTAAAAATGGCTACCAAAACAATGCTTCAAAAATTTTAAACGTCTCTTTGACATCAGAAGCGCTACAAATAACGTGCGAAAAACCAGTGTTGTGATAGTAAAGCTTCACCTCCTATCAGTTCTCCTACAATCCCTTTCCTCTAGTCCCAGCACAATGCACCGCATGTGTAGGGGTCATTTCCTGAGTGCCGTTCCAAGATAAAATAAATAAATATGAACTTTAAGCTAAAAAAAGAGATAAATCACTCTCACTTAGTAGTTTATAATTTATTTGAAAAAGAAAATGTTTTCTTCGAACATTTTATTCTCGAAAATTTTCGAAATCTAACCAAGTGACCTCAATATCTTTCGAAGGTGGCAAATTTCAAAACGTCGAAATATAATAAAAACTCGATTTGCGGGAATTTTAAAATAGTAATTAGAATTGAAAGGCCCGAGCGAAAAGAAATATGTTAAAATACATAATTGTATTTCTTATTTAAATTATTTATTACGCCGATTGTTTTTGATATCTCTCATGATAAGGTTTATAAGGATAGTATATCTATGACGTTGTTAGGGCAGTCCTTCAATTGCCATTTGTGTCATCATAACCAATTTATTGTTTAATTTAAGTGTGGGAAGTTGGAAAGTGGCCCGCCTTATAAAAATTGGTATTTTAACGTGTTTAAATATTGTTTTTTATGATTAGAGATGTAACAGTCAGGCAATGATTGCCTACTACTAGGTGTTAACTTTTAAAGAAAAGGGAAAGTGTTGACAGGTGGTGAAGGGCTGGATAGACAAAGCCATCATTATTTTTACAACTCTGCTTTTGCAGGGTTTTTTTGTTATAGCAGTGGTATGAAGGAGATGCATTCAATTTTATTAATTATTTTACTTCGCCGATGCTACACAATACCGACAAACGAAGGAGCGTGCTCTGATGTGCCCTGTGGATTGGTATCAGCTGAAGCGGTTACTGCTCCGTGACCAGTGACTATGCCTCCGCCATTGAAACATTCCTACAACAACTGACACTCATGCACATCAGAAATATGCGAATATGGCTTGAACCCAGGACCTTTGGTTTTGTAGTCAACGTGCTAACTACCTCAGCCATCGCCAGCAATTCTAGAAAGTTGAAAAACGTTTTCCAATTCGAAGAGACGTTAGGAAGATATTGTCCTCTAGGAGAAGATACACAGCAATATTTCTCATTATTTCCCTTACGTTATTTTATTTCCATTCAAATATGTGCTTTAAAATAAATAATTAGAGACATTTGTTTAACTGTACCCTACAGCTTCCTAAATCGGAAGTAACAATCATAAATGTCAGTTAAAATGATCATTGACTCATTAAATTGATATTGTTTTGATGGTGTTGAACAAATTTTGAATATTAAAATTAAATATCTATTGTTCATTTTTTTCTTTAACAAAAAGGTAAAATCAAAAAATAAAAAAAGTGAAAACTCATTTCATGCATTTCAAGAGCACAAAAAGAAAGACTGAACGAATCTTACGAAAGTAACATTTGGTTGCATAAACCAATAAAAACACCCATTTAAATATTGCTGTATCTACATACTTTTTTTTTGTCTACTAGACAAACAATAAAACCTATTGTGCAACTCAGTGCAATCACTTGAGAAAAATCTACACTGTAGCGCAAGGTACACGCTAAGCCTAACCATACAGATCATTCATCCTTAAGAGTCCTGGTCGCATAACAGCATAAGGGTTTGAAGAATTGAAGTGCTTATGTGTGTGTGTGCATACATACGTAGATATGTATACGTACATATAACAGGTGGCACGGAAGCCATATAAAAAATTTTAAAAATATTAAAAAAAAAATGATTAATAAAAAAGGCAACATTAATTTTTTAATAAGATTTCGACAGAAAATAAAGGATTCTTATAAAATTGTATAAATAACAACAACGAAATGCATATAACGATTATTGTAAAACTATTTTTTAAGAAAGAATCAACAGTAAATGTCTGTCTGACTCACCGCATCAAAGGATATACGATGTGAAAAGAGAAATAAAAGCGAAATGATCATGCTGATGATCACTTTTATGCAACTTCCGATTTGAAAGAAAAAAAAAAAAAAAACAATGGGACTCAGCATGAAATGTGTGAGAACATTTTGCTATTCGCACTACAAAACGAAAAAAAAAAAAAAAAACAAAAATAAATTAAGAAACCAAAAAATGTGTAGCAATTTCTTTTTTACCAACAAAATACTCGCACATCCGCAAGAGTGATAAAAGATAATTCGATAAATGCTTCGTACAGTATTCGATACTGTACTGTAATCCAAAGTAAGCAAGAGTATGGACTTTCAAACATACCACGCGCCACCGAATATTCCATGAACGCTTGAGATGTAAATGAAATAAAATTAATTTGAATTAAAAATTAATATATTCATTTTACTATTTTCATACTTCCACGGAAGCACTGAAACTCACTGCTTCCGATTCGCTGAATTGGTTCTCCAAACAAAAGAACATACCGCATAAATGTATTTAAACCCAGCAAAAAAGTACTTCCAAAGAACTTTAGAAGATCTTAATATTGTGATCCGGAAGTAGTATACTACAAACGGGGATCATTTCCAATTAATTTTATATACACTCAAAATCAAACCATCCGCACTTAAATCAATACCAAGCGGTGTCAAAAGTTCGGATTTTCTTAAATCAACTACAGAATACTTAATTCAAATAATAATTCTTCAAGCGCTAAGTAGTTACTTTGAGCCATATTTAATTCTGAATCCGTACATGAAGAAAGCCCAAAACGAAATTAATTTAAAAAAACCCGATTGCGAATCAAGTCCAAAATGAGCTTGATTCAAGAATTTCTAACTTGAAGACTTTATTTAATTTGTTAAACATATACACATACCTACTTGTTGTATAACTAAACTAGTCTATATATATATACATTTCGTTGGTGCTACTCATCAATAGATCTTCAACCAAATTTTTTAAAAAGTTAAAAAAAAATCGTCAATGTTTATACAAAAACTCCCACAGAATCTTTGAGAATTATATAAATATAAAATAGACTTCCGTACTCCATTTATGATTTTTTTTTCTTGATTTAAGAATTTTCTACACATTTTAAGAATTTCCAGGCTTGAATCTCTCAAGTAATCTCATTTTCGGATTGTTTTAAGTACTAACGAATAGCACCCATCGTTAGTGGTTGAATCTTTAAAGAATTTTTACGAATGTTTTCCTTCTGTGTAGACTTCTCCTTCGGTATGTTCTTTTTTTATGTATATTTATATATTTAGTATGACATACTTATTTATTCAAATTGATGTTCTTGGGGTTTTGCTAACGCGCCTCTTTAAGATTATATTTCGAAAAATAAACCTTTACCGGACAGCGATTGTATTTGGCTGTATGTCTGACTCAGTGATTAATAATAGAATTAAATTAAAGAAAAAGCTGGCGAAATACCAAAATGTTCGGATTACATAGACTAAAGGAAAGTAAAAATATTGTTAATGAAAACATAAACGTTATTTACAAAACGTTTTATTTCATATAAATATTTTCATCTGTCGAAGTTTTCTTTAATTTTTATTCCCATACCCAATATCTCTAAAGGCACTGATTCACTATTCCACGTAAACGAATGATTCATTCACAGTGATATAGAGAGGGTGGCGATGGCTGAAGTACTCTGCACGTTGACTACAAAGCGACCATTGCCGCCCTCATCATCATGCATTTGAGCCTAAAAATGCGACATTTTTCCAAGAAACTGTATTTAATGCATCCACTAGCTTTACCGAACGTAATGAAATAAATCATAGTAAATTTATGCCATAATTAATTTTTAAAATGCGAATGGCATCCTGATCCATGGTCTTTATGCAAGTTTAATAACGATTTTGGATGACAGATTACGTTATCTGGCAGCGAAATTTCTTTGTTCAACAATTAATTTTCCCAAAGAAACGTTTGACTTGGTTAATCCTTTCAAGCATATGTGTAGCATTTAAGGTTTAATTAACAAAAGGAGTTTTTGAGAAGAAAAAAAACGGATTAATGAGGTACACAATAATTCCGGATTACAGAGTCTACAATTAGGAGAAATTAAGGGTCCAAACTTGCAAGTGTCTGAAATGTCCAGAATACACTGTATTTACAGAAATAGAATTCCGTTTCACAATGATTATGTCTATTGCAAACGAATGGAAAAAAGTGTCTCTATCTAGAAATTGTGTGCATTTGAATTTTCATTATTTCCTTACTATCACATTTCAGTGTTAAGATTCACACAAATCATTATATCAGTTAAGGTAGGAGAGTTTTTTGAATATGTATGAATGTATCATGATACATACATATATGTATATGTACATACATATTGTGTATGTATGGATATTGCAAAAGTGCAATGACATGCATTCCAGCAACATTCCACAGTCACTGCAGCAAAAGCGAAAACAAATTATACTCCTCCATGTTGGACACTTAAATGGCATTTTTTTGTAAAATATTTAAAACAATTCCACACACCTGAGTATCAGCAATGAAAAACAAAGTACTTAATGATCAAATTAAATTTAACAGCAAAACTTTATTTTCTACATTTTTGAGCAAATTATTTTTGCAAAAGTCAATTTCAGGCTGAAACCAAAATGATGTATATCATTTCACAATGGAAGCACCTCCGCAGAAATATTTTTCTACTGCAACCATTCAACTTCTTCAGCAGCTTTACCAAGAAATAAAACGCACGCACACACACACATGAAGAGAAACGCACAAAGAAAACCAATTGAAAGAAGAAAAAAAAGTTATTATGCTCGTACCCACACTTCTTTCTCTAAACTGGAACGTAGTTACTCGTTTAAAAGAAGATAATCTCTTTTGAAAAGAACAAAGTGAATTGATGAAGAAACAAACTATCGTACGACCTCGAAAATCTTGTCTTTAGTTTTCGCTCCATTTCATTTCATTTCATTCACTGATAAAATTAAATGTAATTTGCCACTTCCTCTTCAGCCAAAAACAAATCAGCCAAAAAGAAGGAAAAAAAACACTGTTTAATAGTGCAAGTGTGCTACAAGATATTTGCGGTTTACATTTTTCTATGCCCTACAGTTGTAAAGTATTATTAAGTGTCCATCTCTTTGCAATTTCTCGTTCCCCTGCTTTGTTGGTTTTGGGTACTGGACGACAGATCGTCTCGTAATCTATGTCAAGTGGTGTTACCAATAATACTCGTACATTCCCTCCACCTCCTCTGGGTAGATTCCTTTCCGGAACCGATTTCCGTATTGCTTCGGGACAGCCCAGAGCAGCCCAGGCCCTAATCAGGACCAGACCTTACTCACCCGCGTCTGGGTCCGCCAAGTCTTTAGCCCGCACCACGTCACCGGCCCGTCCTCACAGGTCCCCATCAGAGGGGCCTCGCTCTGCAGCAACGCATGGACGTGCCTCTTCTTCCTCCGTAGAACCTACCCCACGTATTGCGCCACAGCGTTCCAATTGTCCTCACATTCGAAAATCCTCCCTATCACGCTGGCAGGAGTAAATCCGCCAACCCTCTGCAACATTGCATTCTTCTCAGCAAGCCAACTGATGCAGTTTAAGAGTGTTATGCATCATCTGCCGTCATACAGCAGTAAATGCAAGCGGGACCATCCGTCCTAACCATGCGGTACAGGTATTTCCGGAAGTAATAAACGTACCGAAATTTCCTCCGAACCCATACTTCCACTCAGGGAATGAGCCTCACCGTCCAACTGCCGACCGTTTCCGTGGTCCACCGTTGGACAGTTTGGCCTCTCAGCCCCGTAGAATCAACACCAGGGCCGACATATGTATATGTGACAGCGCATAGAGAAAGGGACCTAAGGGTAAAAAAAGCAATTTTCACTTTTTTTTTTTTTTGATGTGGACAACATCTGAGCATCGAATGAGACCGATCCATGATGCCCCAAAAGTGTTCCCTCCCAGAGATATGCGCGTTTTATGAAAGTGAATGTACACCAAAGATACACGTATTTAAATCTTTAAAATGGCTCTCCTGAACAAAACCGGTTTTTACCCTTAGGTCCCTTTCTATTTTGCGCATCACATATATAATATTGTTTTAACTATGAATTAAGAAAAATAATTATCGAGTTACTTATACATTTGGATTTGGATTATACGTATTGCACATTTCTTTAAAAGGGTCAGCATAATTAGGTCTGAAAACTTGCATGGATCATGATATGAAATTACGGGATGGTCGCTGAGGTATGTTGAGAGAAATCTCATCAATGAAAAATCCAGCACAGATATCATCATTAATAATCTTCAAAATAAACGACACATTAAACATTGTTCTACGGCTTTTCAAAGTAGGAAGTTTTATAAGAGAGAGTCGAGCTGCATTTGACTGTAAATTAAGTGTAGGGGTTGAAGTGTATCGGCCGAACAAGCGATATATATAGAGTTTTCAAGATCAAATCCTTTGCCCAGCGTCTTATATCATAAATGTGAAGTGTAAATTAAAGTTCAGCTTAGGGTCCAGTAGTAATAATAGCTTCTGACATGCAATTTAATTTAGTGTTCACATATATTTAATTTAGTCAATTTAATGTACTCAATTAGCATTTCTCAGCTGAGGTATAAATCACTGGTCTTTTCTTTGTACTTTTTGATTATTTATATTTCCTCTTTTGACATTTGGCTTGCGATTGTACAGAATTTTTTCTTTTCACTGAACAGACTTCCCAGCAAAAATACTTGTGAGAAGGGTTGCATTTTAAGTTTTACTCAATATTTATAACCAGTTCGTATTTATTGCTCAATAACTTAATGTACATTTTGTATGGAATATTGAGCTCAATAATGGCATTTATTGCTAAAATCCCACTAAAAATGCATGTCTGAACACAGTATAAATTAAAATCTTGAAATGTGGAAAAAAAATAACTGAAAGTTGAAAGCAGAAGCAAAAGTACGGCATTCGATTCGGCCGTATACGAATTTCGCTCGATATAAAATGCCGTAATTGAAGAACACGATAACCAAAAATTGGAAAACTGCTTTAAATTATAAAACTCGTTAAAAGACAGATTGGGGCAAAAACTAAGCGACATTTTCTCACATTTACTACACCATATTTAAGTGGAGGGTATATAAATTTCCGTACAACCACTTATTTTTTTTCTTATGCATTTTGTTTTACGATTTTATTTCTTGTGCAGTTATCATGCGAATTTAAATTCATTTCAAATAAAACCAATTTGTAAATGATACAATTAATAATGAATGATTGTTGCCGTTTGGTTTTATTTGATGTAGGATTTTAATTACATTCATTACATTTTTATATTGCATTGTAGCAAAATTTATATATAATTTTATTTTGAAAAATATTTGTAATATAAATGTTACAAAGAAAGTAATATTTGTATGCCTGAATCACATGCAGTATCAAAGCATAATTCAATCGGAATGAAATAGACAAAATGATTTCTTTTTATGCCAAAATTATGGTACGTCCGTGCGTACTGTTGATAAATCGACGCTTGTTAACTGGAGATATTTTCAATGTGACTTTTATTTATATTTTCGTCATTGAAAAAATTTTTTTTTAACTTTTTCTATTTTCTGAGATCTTGGAATTTTACTTGATGCCAAATTGAATTTTATTCGACACTATGGTTCAACCACGGCTTTGTTCATGTTATGATCTCCATCTTTTGGTCAGTTTCGGAGATTCATATATTATTACCCCCTACGTCGCCACCTGGTACTATTTTTGAAAAAATATATAGCCAATGTGTCCTTCTGTGCACAGATCTATTTCTGTTTTAAAGTGGGTTAGATAGTTTCGAAAACGCGGAAATTGCCTTCTATCTCCCCTCGTGGTTCCATTTTTTTTTTTTTTTGTTAAAAATAAAATATACAGCCTATGAGTCCTTCTAATTGGACCATTGCTATCTCTTGAAGGTTTGAATTGTTTCGGATAGGCAGAAATTTCCCCGCAGATTTATTTATATATCTATCAAAATCGCCTTGAACATTTAGGAGAAGCAGAAATTTTTTCTCCACCGCCCTCCCGGTTTTGGTCTTGAACAGCTGCATATCCTATTTGGCTTTCTAGAAGCAGATTAATCTCTGTTTTAAATTTCTTCAAAGTCGCTTTGAATACTTTGGAGAGGCAGAAATTATGCTGGTCCTAGTTTAAAGAGATATACCCCACTAAATTTTCGGTAGTGCACAGAATAAGTACAGCAAATTTTATTGCGATCGGGTAAGTGGTGTGGCCGGGCATAAAATACGAATACACATAAATTTTTTTTTATATAATAGAAGAATATATTTCTTCTACCGCAAATAAAGCTCGTGCGATTTTAGGATTTATAAACCGTTGGGCTAGAGAATTCTCTGTTAAGACGCACTCTGTAATATCGCGCATGAGTGGTTAGCACGTTGACTACAAAACCAAAAAAGGTCTGGGTTTGAGCACAGTGTAGGAATAAGTTATAAAAACATTTCGTCTTTTTCTGATGTGCATTATTGTGTCTGTTGTAGTCGGAAAGTTCCAGTGGTAAAGGCATAGACACTGATCATTGAACAGTACCGGCTTCAGCTCATACCAATCCACAGGGACATCGTCTGTATTGTGTAGCACCAGCGAAGTACTATAATTCCTAAAAATGGCTACAACAAAACTTCAAAATTTAATACGTCTACTTGACATCAGAGGCGCTTCAAAGTGCTATAAAACAAAAAACGTGCAAAAAGCAATGTTGTAAGATAGTGAAGCTTCACCTCCTGTCAGTTCTCCTACAATCTCTTTCCTCTAGTTCCAGCACAATGCACCGCATTTGTAGTGATCATCTCCTGCGTGCTGGTCCAAGATGAAAAAAAAAACAATTATTTGGTACCCAGTATATAACGTTCCTAACAGTACTATAGGATCTGTACAAAAACAGTTGTTGTGTCTTCTTGGGCTATCGTGGAATATGATTAATATACCGCCATGCACTACCAGACGTCCAATAGGAATATAATTTTCAAATTTCGCCCAAATATTTGTATTATTACTAGCAAAAAAATTAAGGAGTTAAGGAGTGTCCAGATATGTCAACAAGTATTGAAATTTTCAGTGTATGATATGGACCACATTGCATACATATATTTTCGTAGGACGTATTCTTGCATCAGATTAACTCAAAAGCTATACTTAGTACATTGTCAATGCTACGTCTGCATAAAGTCATTAAGCAAAGCGATGTATTCTCTTTTAGCATTTTCTTAGATTAAGGATAGATATACGGGGACGACATGATACTTATAAAGTTATGCGGTTATTGTCACATGTGGGAAGTTTCATACTTCTATATCACTACTTATATGAAGACGCAACGCGTCGTCTAGGCCAATTTTGTCTTTTGGGATGCAAGAAAAAACATCCCGAACATGTACACGAATTTGGTGTGAAGCGGCCTGAACTTGCCCTATCCACATTTAGAGGGTATTCTATTTTGATATACATATCAGCTGTTTTGCCTTAATGAGAATTTTGTAAAATAGTAACAATACACTTTACATCCACCATTTCATTTTTATTGTTGTCCAAGTTTCGACCAATTTACATATACGAGTATTCTTAAATCTTTCGATCTTAGTGGATAGTCAAACATAAATATCACAGACTTTATTACAAATGTTGCCTTTTAGGAAAATGTTAATAAAATACGCCAAGAACAATATAAAATCAAAAAATATTTGTACCTTTCACTATCTAATACATTATTCAAAATAATTGCTCCACCATGTAACAAGAATAATAGCGAATTGTCTTGCTTTCTAATTTTGTTAAATCCGCCAAATCGAAGGGTTGTTTCGAGCGGTATATTGTTGGATATAATTACTAGGCCCCGTGGAAGTTGTCCTCAATTATCACGTGAAATATATGAATCAGTATTTTTTAATATTAGCTGCTTAATTATCTGTTTGCAAATTCCCAGATAAAGCATGTTAATTGCATCATGTACGACTGACGACTTGGTTTATGGCAGCAAATCCAATTTTTCCAGATATTTTACTCAAGCAGTTCCAAGACGAGAGGGAATGGTCGATTTTGTCGAAAAGAATTCGCTGTTTAGCTGCAGCCAAGGACAGATGTGGAGGAAGAACCTTCCGATAAATTATATTAACTTTATTTATTAATGAATATTTGAAGTATTATTTTTTATTTTTTACGTAAGAAAATAAATTAATATATTCTTCTAATTTGAATTGTAGTTTATTTAAATGAGCTGGAGATCTCATATTCTTTTGTGTTTTAAATTTAATCAAATTTAATTTTTTCCAATATTTCGTTTTCATAATGTAAAACTTCACGGAAAATAATTTTTATTATAAAATTTATATTAATTATTAATCAAATTATTGTCGTGTTCAAGTTCACAGTTAATTTAGCACAATATTGTGAAGAAATTACATTCCTGATTAGAATAAGGGAAAAAAGAACAGTTAATCTTCAACATCAGGGTGGTAGTTGTAAAGTCATTAATATCATATATTTAACCCATCAGAGCTTAGAGACTATATGTCTGGTATTATATGAAATATGACCTTTATTAAAAACATAAAAACAAAAAAGCTGGCAACCTTTTTTAATAGTATGTAGACAGTAACATTTATTCTCGTATGCATTTTCCTAAAGTCTGACGGGTTAAATAGATGATATTAATGACATTGCATCTACCTCCCGGTTGACACAAAGAATACTGATGACATGCTTAGTGGCATAGAAAATGCGTATTATACTCAACTGGTGTTGGAGATTAACTGTTCTTTTTCCCTTATTCTAGTCACGAATGTAATTTCTTCACAATATTGTGCTAAATTAACTGTGAACTTTAACACGACAATAATTTCATTAATATGTAATAACTACAGTTCGATTAAAATTCAGAATATTTATATTAATTATTTACTTATGCTTGTTTTATGGTTGAGTTGGCCTGTATGCGGCATTTCATTTGGTCCTAATATCAATATCTTCAGCAGATCTTTAACCAAATTCTTGAAAAAAGCAAAGCTAAATTTCACGTGTTTATACCAGAACTCCCAAAAAATATTTGAGAATTACTAAATATGCAAACAAAAAAAACCAAATAGTTTTAAAAATTTTTTATACAAAAAGTATTTTATTATTTGATTTTAAATCTATTTAACTTTTCTAAACTTATTTTATGCCGCATATAGACCATCCGCGAGTATGGTTCCAACAGAATGGAGCCACAGCGCACACTGCGAGGAACACAATGCCTCTATGAACTCAAACCCCTACGGTCATTTTGGGCCACCCTGTAGTATGTACATATATTTAAGCAACATACAGACAAGATCTCATTGTAAAAACATAATTTTCGCTTCTGCTGGTTTTCACCAAATTAAATTATTGTTTTTTTTCGGTACATTTCGTATTTCAACATTTATTTAAACACTTCATTAACTCGAATAAAAACCGGCCACACACACGCGCCCTGTAAACTGTCAAGTGTTTTTTTTTTAGTTTAATCGTTCTGCTTGTTTGGTTATTAAAAAGCCTCACGTGTGTCTATCGAAGTCATATTATAAGCCGTATTATAAGGTGGTGGTTGGCTGTTTGGCTCATGCGCCATCACTTGCTCGTACTAACGTGTTTTTTATTTTGTTTTCAAATTCCTACAAAAAAAAAACAAAACAGAAAAAAAAATAAAGGAAAGAAATGAAATGAAAAAAGTCTTCAACTACTTAATTGTCTTAAATAACCATAATTGTTGGAGGTCCTTTCTACTTCCGATTTTTTCCAACTTTCATTTTTGACACTTATAAAGTTAAGTTCGTGTTAATGCTGTTGATGTTGGTTGTTCATAGCTTTTTTGCTAACGTTTTGTCCTTGATAATGTTTCTCTTTCTGAAAACAGATGTTATGTTTTTGTATTTTTTATTGGTCATTTTCAGTTGTGCTAAAATTTTGGAATCCCTACAAAATTATTATGGCTTTGTGTGTTGCCTTGTTTATTGTTACCTTGCCATAATGTGTGGCATATTTTTAATTAAACGATTATAACATAATTAGGATTTTTACGATGCCAAACATTGTTTATTGTTGACACACATAAATAAATAAAGGCATGTTGTGTTCTACACAATTGAGTTGCGTATTTTAATTGTCAAATAAAAATGACGGGTGGTGAATAAATATTCATTTATTATGAGTTCTCTGTAATGTGTTGTGCGATTCCATTTTCGGCCGGATGTAGGCGGTAAGTGATCGACCGATTGTAAATTTAATTCGTTCATGGGTGCAGAGATTCCGCGCAACTGCTGCGGCTATGAATGCCGCACGGCCTGGGCCCAGTCGATCCTCAAGGACTCCCGAAAACATTGAACTGGTTGAAATCAGCTTACGTGAAAATCCGTCACTTTCATTACGGAAAAGAACAGCCTCACTGGGACTTCCAAGAACGATTATTCATGAAATTTTAAAAAAGATCTGAAGGATCTGGATGACATACTGTTTAAAAAATGAAATCCGCATTTCCATTCTATCGTTCAATGCTCTTAATAAAACTTTGTGTCAATTATTACGTTTTTTATTTAAGTTTGAAAATATAAATCTGCCACCAGACACCCTTTATATTTTAATAAAATTCCCAAAAAATAGACCAAACAATAATATTTTACTGAATAGACACTACTTTATACGGTTACCGCACACGCATCTGATAAACTGTTTTATGTGTTTATAAATAAAAAAAATTATTAACACGAAATTGATATTGCAAAAAAAAAAGCTAAAAGCTAAATGAAATATTTCAAGCTAAACATTAAAAAATAAAGCTAAATTTAGCTCGAAAAAAGCTAATGGGGTCAAATCACCAGTTGCCACACACTAAAGAACAAAATAAGTAAAACAAAAGGCAAAAAACATGTGTGTTCACCTATAATAGTTATTCTATTGATAAAAATTCGTTACTAATGCTGGGTTCTTTTAAGACTTCAAATGAAATGCCAAATTATTGAAAAAGCCCGGTATTTACTTAAAAAGATTAAACTCATACGGTGTGACCAAATTGATCATATCAGGGATTCAAAATAGTACAAAGTAAAGAGTGAGAGAGGAGAGTGCGTCGACGTATGTATAACAGCTGACATAATCGAATCAAAAATTATATAATAACATCGTTATGCAAAAACCGGTTTTAACGGTTGGTTCTTCCATATGGATGTAAAACTACAGTCTTAATAAGTAATTTTTGGGTATGAAAAGTTTTGTATAATTTCAATCTCGGTTGAAGGGTCCACTTTTGGTTGAGAGAAAAGCATTTGCATTAATTAGTTCCCTTTATTCGGAGTCTACTGTATTGGAAAGGCAAAGCTGATTGTCATAATACGTTGATTCAATGATTGGCTCGTGTGTACTCAGTTTGATTCAATTTATTTACAATATCATGGCTTCAAGTATTTACCTAAACTGATGCGATGTTTGCTGAATTCTTACAGTAAAAAATATACTACAAATTAGAGGAAAATGAAAAGTGATAGAGCATTGATTGATTATTACCCACCCCTATAAGCAAATGAAAATGTACAATCAAAAATGATGAAGAAGAAAAGGATTAATAAATAAATATGAGTAGATAGAATTGATGTGAGCATAGCGTGGATCAGGCAGACCCTTAGCGCAAGCAAAACGTTAAAGGCCATCCTTTTATTGTTAAGGCAACAGCAGCAGCCTAAGAAGAGTGAGAATAAACCCTTTCACTTGTGACGTTTAACGTGTTTATAATGTTCTAAATCAAAGGATGCCTGGTGCATCTGAATGATGCTGGACTGCCCACACGTGATAAAAGTGTAACGCTTGTAATTTTTCCCCTTTTTGTGTTGATTTAGTTATTATTGTAATTTCCATCCTTTACTGAATTGTCCGAATAGTAAAACTGCTTTGGTTTTTATTATTATTTTCACAATTTATTGTTTTGTTGTAATTTTTTATATCGCTCGTCTCGATAGATACAAACCCAAACAAAAAAAAATAGGTGGGTAAGTTTAAAAACATGCATTTCATATTGTTGCTGGTTTTGTTTATTGAGCGGCTAATTTAAAATCAATTCTTGGAATTTTTATTTGTCTTGTACTTCAGCAGCAGATTAAGTTTTTCTTTCACCTTTTATTTCATCTGAAAGGATAAAATCCAACAAAATGTAAATGGTTCAATCCTAATTGTCTTTTAATTATAGATAAACGCCTTCAAGTAAATCATTTTAGAATTTGAATTTCAAATATTCTAAATCATTTTTTAAAATGTTAATTTAGATGAATAAATCTGTTGTTAGTTAAATGAAAATAATTAAATTTATTCACCCCAGGCCTTGTTGTATTGTAACGGGTGGTTCAAAAATAATGTCATAACCATAACAATAATCATACATTCTTCGGCGTGCACAAGTCAAAAACACAATGCCAAAAATCAGTTGCGTTTGCAATTCTCCTATTTTTTTAACTTGGTCCAGCACTCAGGGGATGGCCCCTACAAGTGCGATGCATTGTGCTGGAACTAGAGGGAAGGAGTAATGAGAGAGATGAGATGAATGAATGAATTAATAAAAGAATTTTTAATCGAGCATGCCGTTATTGTTTGTATTCCATTTAATTATTAAATATTTTTTTAAGGCGTCTAAAAGTTGCACGAAAATAAATGCTTTGAAAAAGTACAAATGTAAAAGCGACAAGTGATTCGAAGCAAATTTACAAGAGAAGAATGAAAACAATACTTGAGAAGAAAACCAAAAATAAATTGAAGTCGTTACTTTTCAACAAAACTGCGTTTTGTACGTTTTTTACTTATTTGGAAAATGTACTTACTGTTGCTATAACAATAAAAGTATCCAAATTTAGTGCAGATGGCTTGGTAACCGTAACAATATCTATACAAAAATGGGTGAGATTTGATAAGTTAGTGTAAGGGTGGCGATGGTCGAAGTAGTCTGCACGTTGACTACAAAACGAAAATTCTTTCCTGGGTTCAACACCAGTTTCAGACTCATAAAAACATCTCGCATTTTTTCTGATGTGTATTTGTGTGGCTTTGTGTGTCCGTTGTTGTCGGAAGGTTTCAGTGGCGAAGGCATAGTCACTGGTCACTGAACAATACCGGCTTCAGCTGATCACAAAAATCGGATTTTTTTTTTTTTTTTAAATGGCACTATTGAAGTAAATGAGCGACTTGCAGTATGCAAATTCATATATTTTCCATATTCTTCAATAACAATTTTAATTTTAATTTTAATTTAAAAATGAAAATTCTTCATAAAAAATTTTAAGTTCGTTATGTTATTTAAGTGGCAGGGAGTTTACTAAAATTTTTTTAATAAAAAAATAGAACATTTTGATAAAATTTTTCAATAAAAAGAAGCGCAAGATTTTTAATTGGTAGCGCTGCGGTAGCGTTAATGTCAATCGCCAAAAATGCCCAGAATTATTATGTTCACACTGGCGGCAGCCTTTGACCTTCTTGCTGAAATTATTTTCCAATCAAAAAAGAACTTTATCTTTTGTTTTTGCCTCCTTCTAAACATCACTTTCGCAGGGCATTGTTACAATTGTTGCACGTAATAATGAATGTTATGTTTACATTGTTAAAAAAAATCGTTAGACGATACTTAAACTCCAAAATATTCTACTACTTCCGTTACTGGGCGTTTATTTCAAAACCATAGCAGTCCCATCTAATCCGTCAAAACAGTGAATAGCACTACATGCAGGTAAATGAAATCAAAAGACAAGGTGTAAGGAGTTCACACCATTTCATTGGCAATAATTTAAACACTTGTTAAAATAAAATTAATTGATGGTTGTAAAGAAAAACACTGACAGCTTATTGGCAAATAAGAGGAACTAGTTTTCCCAAAGGTTATAGAGTTGGTAATGGTTTCGTGTTTTTTTCTGTGTTTTATTTTAGGAAAAGTAAAATAAAACGACCTTTAATTAAAGTTGTTTTTTCTGCCTTAAATTCCCATAAATTCTTAAAACATGTCAACAATTTTTCTCGATTTTTAAATTTCTGTATGTGCGATAGTGATAGTAATCCAAAGAAAAAAAAAGGATTTGTTATTTTTAAATAAATACATTTTTGTTTTCTTTTTGGCATCACTATATGTGGCAAGTGGGTTTCAAATTAAACACAAACACTTGCTGCTGTAAAATGTTTCTATTGCGAGTTCATTATTTTCTGAGAATTCCCATTGCATTTTCATATTCTTATATTTTCTATTGTCTTTTTCCTCAACTACATGTTCAATTACTACCTGCAATGGTCATCAGATACTCAGTAGCTGGTTCCAGCACATATGAATGCACATTTCCCAAATGCAATTGATATGTTTATTTAAAATAAATTTAATAAAAAGTGATTTTTTATAGTTCCTGTCATTTTTATATAAATTAGAAGAAATGAAATACAAAAAAAAAATAAATTATTGCTGCTTTAGATGTGTATCTTGTTAAACAAGATTTCCTTTCAAACTTCATTCAGATAGTATGTACACAGATATTTATTATTATTATATTTTCACTTTCAATTTCTGTTTTGTTTTTGTTTTTAATTAACATTGTAAATTACGATTTTGGTTTATTTTGAAGTGCGTTGACAATTGACACTTGATTGTAGTTCTTGTAATCGTATATTGTCATCATACTCCTAATCTTCCAACGTAACAGCACATCCTTTTCAAACAACAGAACAAAGATACACTCAAAATAATCTGTACGTAAAATTAACTGAAATTTAAATTTAAAATGAATGAAAATTCATTTAGAAACCTCTATCCTGCTACCCATATACCATACCCATATTTTCCTCGTTCCGGTGCAATTCATTGCATTCGTAGGGCGCATCCAAAAAAGTGTAATATCGTCATATGAAACGTAATTATTGGCGGTATAAATATTGAAGAATCAGAAGCTCTTGATGTTCTTGGCATGAAAATTCAGTGTGATGTTCGATGGACTGCGAACATTTTTCACGAAAATGGAATACAACTCTCATGTATAGGCCGGTGCTTCAAAGACTATTTTGAGTTACTCGACCGCGTACAGGAGAGAGCGAAGAAACTCATTGGGGACTGTGGGGTAGCCAACTCCATTGACTCCCTTGAGCATCGTCGCAATGTGGGGTGTATTTCGCTACTACTATGGAATGTGCTCTGGTGAAATCAGGGAACTAGTTCCCGCAACCCGTTCATTCCAGCGTACAACGCGTTCATCATTAAGGGCGCATACTTTCGTAGTCGATTTGGCGGCAAATCGCACCACACATTACAGAGAGAACTCATTTTTCGGCCGAACATCGCGTATGTGGAACAAACTCCCACTTTTGACGTGGGAAAGTTCAAATCAAATGTCCATAAACACTACTCCCTCTATCCACCTTCCCATAACCTAATATCCTAGTTCCAGCACAAAGGATTGCATGTGTAGGGCTCATCCCGTAAGTACTGGTCCAAGTTAAAAAAAAAAAAAAAACCGCGTAAGTGACAAAAATTTCAAAATCGGTTTTTCTATAGAATATTGCATACCATGTGAAAATGCATGTGAGTACAAATCTTTTATATTTTACTATAAATTAGTAATTCTGTTAATTTTGTGCAAGTTTTAAACGAACTTTTTTTCCGGTTGCTTACTTAAGTACTTTAATACGTTTTTCCCCTCTCCAGCAAAATTTTAAATAAATGTTGTTACATGGTTTTACGTTTTATATGTAACATTTGAAAGACTATCATAATAAATATCTATTGAACAACGGTATAAGAGGCATATTAGGCTCAGAAACCCTTCAGAACAAAATATAAATTCTATTTTTAACTTTATCTCAAGTCTAAAATTTAAAACCTAAAACAACATTTATACGAAGCTTACCCGATGACCTATTTATATAATTTTTAATATCAAGTAAATAAATAATTAATAAAATGTTCGTATTGCACAATAATATCCCCAATGTGTTGGTGATATTCGAAGGTGACACGATATAATTGCAAAGATCGAAATACGAGTACATTTAATTTTTTATTGTCAAAAAAAAAAAAGAAGGTGAGGGTGGCGATGTGCATTAGATTTCAGTTTCAAATGCACTGTAAAAGTAAAATAATTACTAAAAATGATTACTAAAACAAAGCTTCAAAATTGAGTACGTCTACTTGACATGAGAGGCTCTGCAACACTGCTATAGAAACAAAAAACGTGCAAGAGCAGAGTTGTAAAATATTGAAGCTTTACCTCGTGTCATTTGTCTCACTATTCCTTTCCTCTAGTTCCAGCACAATGCATTGCATGTGTTAGGCTCATACCCTGAGTGCTCGTCCAAGATAAAAAAAAAATTGCAATATGCTATGAAATGTGTCAGCAACATTGCACAATTATTGTTTTCTTTAATTTTAACTGTGGCATAAATGTGAAATAAATACAATAAATCAAATGAAAGTAGAAGGCAACATTTTTTTTAATTATTAATTTATATTTGTTGTTGTGTTAAGCTAAGTCTATATGCTGCATTGCTGCTAATGCCAGCTCATCCTTGAACAAATTTTCTGTAAAACTAAGAAATTTCACACGTTTTTAGGAAAATTACCAAAAACAATTTGAGAATTCTCCAAATTTAACCACATGAAAAACAAACACCTACTTCCGTAACAGCGACTCATTTTAACCCTTAAAAAATCTTTTTCTTTTCTTTCATTTATTTTACCGTACAAAAAAGAAAACAGCTAAACGAATAAAGGCTTAATGTCGCTATCTCTACTTCTAACGTAAACAAAGGACAATTTTGAATGCCACCGAAAATCCGTATCAATATGTATTTAGTTTTTGATTTAAATGTCAATTAAAAATAAAATGGCTTAGAATTTAAAATGTTTATGCCATTAAAAATGCATGACTGTACGGAATACTTGAATAAACTACACTTAATTCTGTGTTCGCATAAAAATGATAAAGAAAGTACCCTTGTAAAATGAAGGCATTGCTTCCACGTACATACTACATATTAGGTAAAATAAGATAAATATATATATAATTCAAATTAATATGACTTCATATCGCTCATTTACTTAAATATTGGCATAATTTTAAAAACGAATTCTTAAATTAATAACACAGAAATATTTATATGCGAATATTTTTTTTAATTATTCAATTATTTAACATTTAAATTTGACTGTAGTCTTACTTACACATGAACTAATTTGAAATATTAAATCAAATATCAACTGGAACTGGAACAAATCTCTGTTTACAGGTGCTTGTCTCATAGATTTTACAAAGGCTTCTGATAACATATAGGGTACCCAGGATTGATATATAAACTAATAAAATATGAACTTCCCTTTCATCAGATTGTTTTGATGCACAACATGCTGTATCGAATAATAATCAGATAAGTAAAAAAAATTCACTATAGTAAAAGGCCTAAAACAAGGAACAGTAAGCGCTCCAATTCTTTTCTATCTTTTTCTTTTGGATTTATTAAAACTAATTAATAATAACGTTTGCCGATGACATAATAATTTTTCACTCTGGTGACAAAATTATGAAAATTAATTCCAAATTACAAGATTTGTTTAACATTGTAGAAAAATCTTCCAATGACTGGAAACTGAAAATAAATATTGAAATATGCCAGACTATACTATTCCGCCCACCTGTTGCTAAGTGCAATTACAATATTGTGTAGCACCGGCGAAGTAAAACAATAATAAAAATGGCTACTGAACCGAAGCTTCAGCACTGCTAAAAGAATAAACAAAGAACGTGCGAAAGCAGAGCTGTAAAATAATTAATTAAGCTGCACCTCCTGTCGTTTCTCCTACTATCCCTTTCATATAGTTCCAGCACAATGCTTCGCATGTATAGGAGTCATCTCCTGAGTGCTGGTCCCAGATAAAAAAAAAAAAAGGAAACACTAGAAAGAATTTGGAGTCAGGCTCATTTAATTAACATAGCAAACAAGGAAATGGTCAAATATTTAGGCATTCTCCGCGATAAATTTCTATTTTACAACAAGCACATAGATTTGCAACTTAGGAAGGCAAGGAAAGCATTTTTTATAAACAAAAAATTATTCTATTCTAAATATATAAGCACTTCAATTAAAATAATACTAAATCAATCATTAATTAGACCAATATTAACATATGGCTTACAAATTTGGTTCAATATTGGACCATCATTTTCGAAAAGTAATGTCTTAGAGCATGCACATTTCTCTCTCTCTCTCTAAATTACCTACTAACGACTTTAAGAAATACATCTTCAATGAGAGACTATATGATACTGCAAAAATAGGTAGAATAGACAACTTCATTATTCATTTGATAAGAAACCATATTTTAAAGACATTCGAGTGCGATGTGAATAGCCTTGTTATGGCCCCCTACTATGTTAATGATGAATATATCAAAACTATTCGTGAAAATAGCTATGTGCCTCCGGAATCATTTTTGTACCTGGATAGACGAGAATATATTCAAAGCGGTAGGGGCAAGCAGATTACAAATGTTAACAAGAGATATGATACAAGCCTCTAATTGAGGGAGTAGAACATGTTGCCGAACTTGAATAGTAGAAAATACTGGTGGCTAGACCAATATGGTAGCTGAAAATTTATATATTTTCCCTTTTACTCTTTGACTAATTTCACTTTTATTGTTCCAATATTAAAGTGGTTTTTTTTCAGTTGTTTTTCCTACATTAGAAATTTAAGAATACAGATTGTCTAAGTGTACGATATATTATGTAACCTACTGTTTGTTTAGTTATAGTATAATTTGTTAAAAATTATTTGTCACGAAAAAATATCTTGCGAAAACAGAATGGAATATTTTTTTAAATCGCAATAATTTTGTGAGTGTACACTTTTATCCATACATACAAATATTTTATAAAAACAATTATTTTTGTTATTTGCTACGGTGTTGCATCACACATTGTTACAATTTCCACATTTTCACTTTGTGAGGTCTTTTCATAACAGAAAATCGTGGAAAAGTATTAAATTTAATAAAATCATTATTTACTTCTGGATAATATAATTTGATACCACGACCACTCACAGTAAAACTGACATATATGTAGATGGTGCCACCAAAAACAATATTCATATGATTTTTGTATTAGAAAATATTATGGTCCAAGTGTATGCAAGTGGGTTTACTGGCATTATTTGTAAATATTTTGAAGGCAAAGAAATATTTTTTTATAAAAAGGCATCGAATTGCCTTAGAGAAGGATACATAAAGGCGAATTTTTTCTAAAAGTTAATTATTTTACTGAGTAGTAATTTGTTAATTAGAAATATCCATGATTATAAAGTACCATTCTGAGGAATCATATTAGAAAGGTACGTTTTGTCCATAGTACAAATATAAATTTTTTAAAAGCAATTTAACCCAAAAATTTACTTTCTAATACACTTCACATAAATTACCTTTCTGAACGAAAGAAAAAACCATTTTGAACAGAATAAAAATTTGCCTAATATGCTTCTTCAGAATGTAATTTTGTATTCAGAAAAAACATAGCACAAATACAATTTTTAAAACAGTACTGTTTCCACAACTATTTTTTTCTAGTATCAATAATTATTGTTCTAAGTGTTTCTTTTTTTCAAATATAGTTTTCCTAAAATAACTTTTCAGAAATATTCCATTTCAAAGCAACATTTTCAACGGATGTCTTATTTCTTTATTTTGTGTGGACATACATGATCGTGAATGAAAGCAACTTACGACTTCAACTATCGAAAAAATCAAACTACACAAAGACTAATTTTTTTGAAATGCGAAACTAAAAATAAAATTTTGAAATAGAAAAAATTTCACGATCAGAACTTTTCTCACTAAAAATTTAATAATTATTGAAAATATGTAAATAATTATCTAATTAATTTTCTTAAAATATTTCTTAACTCTCATTAAAGATTTATTAGATTTATTTTATTTTTCCGCCCATCTCCTCCACTTTCCTTATTAAGAAAATACCAATTTCAGATTTATAATTTTATAATAACTTTCATTCTTACCTAATTTTTATATTTTATTATTAAATAACGCTTTATTTACCAATTTTCTGGCATATCTTTTATTACTAAATTACACTTTATTTGCAAATTTTCTGGCATTTTTTATTATTAAATAACACTTAATTGCCAATTTTCTGGCATATTTTTTCATTGAATAACACTTTATTTGCCAATTTTCTGGCATATTTTTTATTATTGAATAACACTTTATTTCCCAATTTTCTGGCATATTTTTTATTATTAAATAACGCTTAATTTACCAATTTTCAGAAATATTTTTTATTTTACTCATTATTATTATAATTTCAATTATTGCATTTCTACTACATACAAATTTATATATTTATATATATATATTTATATTTTTTATTATTATATCATCACTTTTCATCATTTTATATCACTTTTTATATAACATTTAATACACTTTCGCTTTATTAGCTATCATTTCCTTTTTAATATTAATTCCGTAAAGAAAATAATTGAATTGGCATCGCAACAACCGGTTCCGGGTCGATTGATATTTCCGTTGAACAAGATTTATGGTTATTACAGATATGTCTGAAATTTGTAATCATTCTGAAGTGAGTGTATTATAAATTTAAATTTTTAAATTTTGCGACCGTTAAAAATACAGCTGCAAATTAAGGCAGAGCCGTTTTTTGTTTAGAACAGCCCTGTGCAACAAGAAAGAGTCGAAAAGAAAATTAACAAAATTGTTAATACTTCTTATTAGAATTATTTCTATCAAATACGTTTGGCACTAACAAACCAATACTTTTTTTATATAAATTAACACTTTTCAATGAAACTTTACTTAAATTTAACTTTGCAGTTTCACAATTAACAATTTATTTTAAATTTTATTTATCACTAACGAGAAAACCACAGAGTATAATTTTTGAGCGCACAAATTGACAATTGATTTGATTTGAGGGTTGTATTTTCATTCTTAAACGGACTTACCAGATACGACTCTTTTCTCGTCTACTTGATATAATAAATTTTTACCTCCATAAACCTACTACAGATTAAGAAAAATAAATAATTTTCAAAGATTTATATATGTAAAAAAAATGCAATATGAACTCAACAGCATCGATGGCTTCATATTTTGAAAATTTAGAAAATTTGTTAACAATCAAATCGGCAAAAGGTTAATAATCGTGGGTCTGGCAATAATAGTTAGTAAGAAAGGGAATACGATACCAAGAAACAAGAGAGAAATGTCAAACGAAATTTTATTAACGCGTGTGCAGATTTATGCATTTTTTGCATCATAGACTAATAGTAACTGTGTGTTGCATTTTTGGTAATTTGCTTCCCAAGGGCGAGGGTTTTTGAATTTTCTGTATTATAAATAATAGTAATGCCTACAATCGGTATTAAACGTGATCTCCTGTTTCAGTCATTGGGCCGAAGCTACAGTTAGTTTCAATTGCCTGTTGCGGCATGAAATATTTGATTACAAAATTGTAAGTTTTGCTTACCTATGATAATTTCTTTACAGCCGATGATGAGTTCCAGCAATTATGTTTCTCCTTTGGACTGGAGCTGGATGAAGTAACAACGGAAAAACAAATGCTTACTAAAGAGCAAGGAGATGGTGCCGCCGGTGTGACTGCTGCATCTGAAGATATCATTTATAGAATTGATATACCAGCCAATCGTTATGACTTGTTATGTATGGAAGGTTTGGTCACTGGTTTATTGGTTTTTCAGGGAAAGTAGGTTAACATTTTAAACAATGATTAAAAAATGAAAAATATCTGAACTCATATTTTACTGTAGAATAACTCCTCCTCAATACAAAGTTATTGAACCTGCTGATGGAAATCGTCAAGTATTAAAAATTATGCCCGAAACGGCACAGATTCGTCCGTTTGCTGTGGCAGCTATACTGCGTAACATTATGTTTGATCAGGTAGCTTACAATTCGTTCATTGATTTACAAGATAAGCTCCATCAAAACATTTGTCGTAAACGTACTCTAGTAGCCATAGGTACTCATGACTTAGACACCATTCAAGGACCTTTTACTTATGAGGCTAAAGCGCCAGAAAATATAAATTTTGTAGCATTAAATCAAACAAAGTCTATGAACGGGCACGAAATTATGGAATTTTATTCGAATCACGCTCAACTTAAACAATATTTACCAATCATTCGTAATTCTCCGGTTTATCCAGTAATTTATGATGCCAATGGAGTCGTTTTGTCGCTACCACCAATTATAAATGGCGACCACTCCAAAATTTCCTTGAAAACTAAGAATGTTTTTATTGAATGCACCGCTACGGATTTAACAAAAGCGAAAGTCGTTTTGGATACTATTGTTTGTATGTTTTCAACACATTGTATGGAGAAGTTTAACGTGGAACCGTGCACTATTATACAGGCAGATGGAAACAGTGTTACCTACCCCGAGTTGGCTGTACGACACGAAGTAATATCAACAAAAAAAGCTAACTCTGCAATCGGTATTTCAGAAAGTTCCGAAAAAATAGCAAACATGTTGACGAGAATGTTTTTGGAATCACATTGTAAAGGTGACGATAATATTGAAGTTTTAATACCACCTACAAGACATGATGTTATACATGCTTGCGATATTTATGAAGATATTGCCATTGCATACGGTTATAATAATATAAGGAAATCATTGCCCTCGTCTCTGCAAATTTCTAAGCAATTCCCACTGAATAAGCTGACGGAACAGTTGAGGGAACAAATCGCACAGGCTGGTTTTACTGAAGCATTAACATTCACTTTATGCTCTCGTGATGATATGGCTCGTAAAATGAATAAGCTGATTGATGAAATTCCTGCAGTTCACATTTCCAACCCAAAAACCTTGGAATTTCAAGTAGTGAGGAACTCACTTTTGCCAGGACTGCTGAAAACTTTGGTGGCCAACCGGAAAATGCCTTTACCATTGAAACTTTTTGAAATCAGTGATGTCGTAATTGTTGAAAATGACACGGAGGTAGGAGCTCGTAATGAAAGAAGATTGTGTGCGGTGAATTGTAATAAAACGGCGGGCTTCGAAATAGTGCATGGCTTGTTAGATCGTGTTATGCAACTATTGCAAGTTCCTTGGAAATTAGCTAATGGTGGTCTGAAAAGCGGTTATTATTTAGAAGCTACTGAAGGTCAGCTAAATGTTATTATACATTGTATAACCTGTAACATTTATTTATTTTCTTTTTCAATTATAGATCCTTCTTATTTCCCTGGACGTTGTGCCAATGTTATGCTTAACAATGTGGTCATTGGCAAAATCGGAGTATTACATCCCACAGTTATACAGGCATTCGATTTAACTACACCCTGTTCAGTAGTAGAATTCACTATCGAACCGTTTGTTTAAAATGACGCTGGAAAGCATGACACTTGTACAAGCGCAAATGTTGAATATATTTCGTCTCTCTCGATTGATATATATATACATATATATATTTAAAAATAAAACTCATTTTATTATTTATTATCAAAAACGATATTTGAAAGCATCTGCTAGCAGATAAAATAGAAAAATTCCAATAAAAATTTAAGCTTCATAAAATAAACTAGAAAAATTTCTTGGATTTTCTTAAACCATGTTTTAGGCATCAAATCAATAGTACATAATACTATTCAACTTTATTATATTTTCGGTATTGTGCTACATACATACATATAGTATATACATACCGGCATATAAAAGCCCTAAATTACATTTGAAAAAATTGTACAGGAGAAGCAACACAATTACAAGCTAACTGTTAAGCCATTGAATTTTTAATACAACACTCATATTGTAATGTCAAAATTGCTTTCTGTTAAATTTATCTTGTACATAATATTTAAATGTCAACAGTCACAAACTTTTTTAGTCGTAATAAAACATCAGAAATGAAACGTTGTTCTCTTTTTCTTATTTATATTTGGAAGTAGAACTTTAACACTTAACGGTAGCACTTGGCATTTTAGAATTTTGTTGATAAGAACGTTATTTTTAATTGTAGGAGTCTAACATTTTGCAGGAACATGTCTCTTGATACTGTTAGGTTAGCAGGCCGCCAAGTCCAAGGGGAATCAGCTCAATTGGATCGCATTGTGTTGCCTAATCGGGATCAGTCCTCATCGCGTTCCATCGACACTGTGCATGATGCAATCAAAAAGTCAGTTTTGAACTCTTTGCAAATTAAGACTTTTTTATCTTGCCGCAGCACTCAGGAGATGACGATATGTATGTTAACATAGCCTAATAGGTATATGTGGTGATTAAATGGTATATCGACTAAAGATATGATCATATTAAATTGTTATACTGATTGCTTCAAACAAGCAAGGAGTGACTTTAATAACTTGTTACCTAATCGGATAATTACAACTCCATTATTCGACTATGAAATTTTCAGGGTTCTAATTGAAAGGAAGAAAAACAACATATTTCTCTCTTTTCTGTTTTCTGTATATTAGCATTTTTCATTAATTAATTATTCAGTATTTTCATTAATTATTTATTACTAATTGATTATTTTTTCTTTCTTTGTTAGAAATTGCAGTTAAATTTCGACAGAACTTGCTATTTCTTTCATTTAAATGCAATTTCCTTATATTAATTGAAAGTCATATTTAATTACGATATTATATTAATTTTTTCGTTTTTTTGTTTTTTTTCACAAAAACGGAATTTCAATACGTATGATATTAGATGGGGTGTGGAATATTATTTTAGGGGGATAAGGGAGAATAAAGTTAATTTATCTTATACTTAAGTAGTATTTAAATACGGTGTATTGTATTAATTATTAATATTAGTTTATAATAATCATTCATTTATCAGTTAATATATAGTAATTACTTTTACGGTTTAATGAAATAATATATATAGTATATTGTTTCATTTTTATAAAGAGCATTAAATAAATTATAGTATACGCATATAGTAAATATATGTATATATGTATGTATGTATGTACTATGAAGTGAACGAATACAATGCTTTTGCATATCCATACATAATTATATATCGTTTTTTGTTGTTGCTGTGGTTATAATAAGTGGCATATTTATTTTCAAAATATTGCAAATTTGCTTTTATTAATATATGTATGTATATATTTAGCTGTATATATGTAAGAATGTATGTTATATAATTTTAAATTTTTTATTTAGTCACCATTATATTTTTAATAAATTTTATATAAATAATCTATTAAAAAATTACTATGATTTTGTTTATATCATATTGTTTGGAAGTCGTATTAATAAATTGTAAATTTTAATACGTACTAATATTTCTGTTAAATTTTTTCATATACTACATACACAAGTATATGTTGAATTCTATTCTATTTTTAATTAAACTGCTATTTTAATTTTTATTCTATATCTTATATAAAAACCATTGATGTTTTTAAATTTATTTTATATTTCTAAATATTTGAACAAAAAATTTTGCTTGCAGCTAATAAACATTAAACATTTTATAGAAGCGTTTATAAATCTTTGATTTGAAAAGGGCTTTATAAAACTACAATGCTTAAAATAAAATTTAAAAGAATGCATGTAAGCCATTTAAATTAATATATGAAATGAATTCGTTTAATGTATTCCAATAAAAAACATTGCAGTTTAAAAATTCACAAGATAAAAGTAAAAAAAGGGTTCGAAACAAAGAAGTAATCTTATCCGGGAATTTTAATCAAGAATGATTAATTACACTGGTCAACGAGAATTTATTGACCTGAGTTTTCTTACATAATTTGAATACATACGGTACTCCGATTCAATGCCTATAAATTACTTTTTATGGATTGACTCTGGTTCTCGAGATTTACCGTTATATAGAAAAAAGGGGAGGTTGCACCACGTAATTTGCAATAACTAGAGAACTAATACTTCGATAGAACTAAGAAAAACACGGAAGGATTGAGAATAAAATAACATTTAAATTATGTTATACAGTTTTTCCAAATTCTTATAGGTTGAGACGAGATATTCAGAATGTTTTGCGAAAAAAATCCTTTTTTCAATAAAATTTAAAAATAATTATTCATTTTTTTTTATTTTATTTATTAAAAATTTCAAATAAAGACAATCTGAAATGTTATTACTTTTGGTACTCGCATATTTTACAAATAAAATGACCAATATTTATTAAAATCCATTCATAAATTCTGATTTTATTCTTAATAGAGATTTTATTTTCGAATGACATTATAATTTTTATTTAGCCGGTTCTAAAAACCTTACTTTCTATCAGAGTAATTTCAAATCACAAACGAAAATTTCCAATTGCAATTAAATTTGAAATGCAGACCTAAAGCAATTAATTTTATCTTTCAATGAAATTCGTCCGACGACCTCAGAAAAAGGGGATGTTCATTTGTAAGTATTTTCATCAATTATTATTTTATTGCTTTTTAACTTCCCGTTATATGAAGTTACTGATTTTACAACAATTTTCGAAAATCTAGTTTTCATTATATTTCGACGTTTTGAGGTTCTGGGAGTCGATTCGGACTATTTTCTTGATGTATGTGGGGGTTCATGATACGGATATTGGATAAAGTTATTGAAAGGCGCTAGTACCATTAATTCATTTTTGTCCGTAGTGGAATTAGGATTTCGAAGTACCGATAACACTATAAGGGCCGAATCATTTTTGTGCTGGAGACTTTTAATTAAAATCTTACATTTGGGGGCTCAACCGAGATTTATTTTTGATTTGGCACATACATAATCGATAACAGAATATAAATTTAATCGATCGCAGACAACCGAAGATAGGTTTTCCTGTAGCGCATGATCTAAGAAATCCTTTGAATGATTTTCCGATAGTGTTTCCAAAACATTTGCTTTAACTTTGGTGTTTGCTTCCATTACATTTGACAGGAATTTTGCCACAATATCTGTTGATTTCAATTGCGGTACATTTACGTATGTATGCGTATGTAAACATTTCATAATTAAAGAACGCGGCAACGGATCGGAAAAAATTTATCGCATTCAAAAGATTGAAAGATTGAGCTTACTGAGATGTCCTGAGATAATGAAACGATTCGCTGCGGTAGATTTCGAAAATAAAATTTTCGATAAAAAATAGCTTTTACATTATAAATTTTAAAGTGGTAAGCCGAACAAGTTCAAAATCTGATCAGCTCTTAACCTCAGAAAGAACCGTCGAATCAGGTTTGTATATTCGCCGATTTTTATCCACTTAAGAAATGTATCGTATGTTGCAAAATTGACAAAAATTTTTATTGGTTCTCAAGATGTTGATGTCGAAAATTTTCGACAAATTTGTTTGTGTAATTTCTTGCCAAATCTCTTTTCGATACGCATTAATTTTTCTGTACTTAAACACGTTTACGAATTTTTTACCCGCTATATATGATAGATATAATGTCGAAAATCTTCGCCTTCATTATATCGGATATTCGCAAAATAGCACTTCGTTATAGCGAGCATTGCCTGTATTTAAGTATAATAATAGGATCACAAAAGCTTTCAATTAGGAAGTTATCGTTCTTTACATTTTACATGAAAATCATTTGTTTTTTTTTACAGTTGCTTACTTACAATGTTTTATTCATATCCAGGGCATCTGATTACTAGCACAAATTAAGGCTTATTAAAACCGTCCATTGTTGGTAACAGAAAAAAAACAAAGACCCAAGCATATCAATTCTAATATTTTCAATAGAAATTTAATTGAAACAGCTGTAACCGCACAACAAGTACAATCTCAAATTGTGGAACGTTATTATTAAATGTCAGTGATCAGTTTCAACTGGAAAAGGTATAGGAAGAAAATTGTAGTGAATTAAGAAAATAAAATTAATAGAATAATCAAAATCAATTTTTGTTTTGTTTATATTCATAAAATATATTTTAAATATTTGTTTTTTTTGCAGTTTTGTCGTAATATTTATGTATTTTTAAAACATACTCGTATAATTGTAATATTATTGCGATTAATATTTAATTTAATTTCTAATAATAAGAGCAATAAATGTGTTTATGTATATGTGTATTTAATATTTGAATAGAGATGTGAAAAATATATAAAACCATAAATTATCGTATAAGAAACAATTTATCTCTTTATTTTTTATTTTTACTGAAAAAGGCCAAATTTTTGTTAGACCTACATGCAAAGTTTTAAAAATTATTTTTGTTTCCAACAATTCTTCTTTTAAATCAACTTCAAAAACCTTTTAAAGGGCAAGGGTTGTTTGGATTTTTTATGTTAAAATAATTTATTATTCATTAATTTTTTTCACAAAAGTAAAACTAAGCTTAAGACTTTTTATAAGCAAGCATTATAATTTTTTTATATATATATTCTGAAAAGTTTGAGAATTATAATTTTTTTTTTTTCAGTGAATATATTTTAAATTACTTTGATTTCAAAAACAGTGCATTGTTATTTATGTTTTTAATTTAATGCCAAATATATATTTTTTAAATTTTAATATTTTAAAGATGGTGTATTTTATTGTTTGCATTGAATAACAATTTTCACGCTGGGTTCTATATAATACGATGTTCATTGTATTCTTTTTTATTTAGTTATTACAAGTTTCATGTCATGTTTTTATGGATCATCAATAAATACTAATTCCACTTTAAGGCTGTGGTTTCTTTTCATTTCATGGTTGTAACTCCGATTTATCTTCATATTTAAATAAACAAAAGTAAGGAAATATTTCCAAGAGTTAAATGATTTTTCTGGGTTAATGTTTAGGGGTGTTTCTTTTCTATCTTAAAAGAAATAATAAAAATAGTTTAAACTTTTTGAAAATCTTCAAAGAATACAAAAAAAAACAAATAATTTCGAAAGCATGATCAGATATTTCTTGTCATTTTCTACGTCACCATCAATAGTATTTAATAAATCATATGAAATTGGCGATTTTTTATGAGAAAATTTGGCTCGTTTTTAAGTAAATTATTAATTTAAAAAAACAATATGTCTTCTTCGAATTCGTCATAAGAGTAAAACATAATTTTTTTTTAAATAATGGAAGAGAAACTATATAATTTTACAAATCTTCTTGATTTGATATAAATTTTTGTGTATTTAGGTTACTTTTAAACTGGGCGCAACTTTGATTATACTCCCGAGATTACCATTCTTGCATGATTAATTACTCCGTGAGACCAAATAAAGTTCACTAATACTCGTAATTATATCTTTTTCCTTATGTAATTTTTTGATAAAACGATTTTCGGAACACTTTCAAAGAAAAAAAAAAAAAAAAAAGAAAAAATTTCCTGAAGATGTTAACCGAAGGTTAACGAAATATCGATATTATATAAAAATAGGAAATAAAAAAACCTTAAAGCTTAATTAAATAGATTGTTCGAATAATAAAAAAGGTTAAAAAATAAGTATTAAGAAAAAAATAAAAATAATAAAATAATTGTCTTTTACCAATTTCGATAACTTCGAAAATTTCGCAAACCCCAAATATTTGCTATGGAAAACATATTTTTATTATTAGGAATATTCTCTAGTTTATAAACAAAACACCCCTAAAATTCTATAGAATATTGTAGTAGTTCGTCCAATAAATTTTGTGGCTTTTAAAAATTTTTTTTAAATAATTTTTATTTATATTTCATGCGTTTATGTATATATACATATATATGTATGTATATATATATATATATATATATATATATATATATATGTTTATGTATTAAATATTTGAAAGTGTGTAGTAGTAGTAAGTAATAGCTATTATATAATATATATTCCAAAAACATCTTTATGTTTGTAGCTGCTTACAGACTAACAATATATGTACGTTCGTACGTAGTATGTATGTATGTAAATTTGCCATATTATTTCGAGTTTTCTTTTCATTAAAATGAAGTTTTTTTTATTTTTCTTTTATGCATTTTATTAATTTTTATATATTTATTTTTAATTATATGCTAATATTCCTCAAATACAGTTTTATTTCTTTTTACATACAAAACCTAAATATCTCAGTGAATTTAAAATTAATTAGAACTTCAAGCGTAGAACAATGTTGTAAATAAAATCCAGAAGAATTATGCTATTAACAATGAGAAATGATGCAATTAAATTGGTTCTGGTTTTAATTCATTCATTTTCATTTATTAAATATTTCCAAATCAATCTTTTGTATTATAATTTTTCTTTTAATTCATTTCAGTTTGTAGCTTAATCCAAAAAAGAAATTATACATATTTTTTATTTTAAATCGTATTAAAGAGAAGTAATAGTTAGTTATATTAGTATTTTATAAATATTATCTTTTCTATTACCTAATTATTTTTCAGCTTTGTTACAAAAAAAAATATTTATAGTTTAGAGAAAGAAAGTGATACTTGTTTCTTTTAATTAGCTCCTTGTAAATTTTGCAATGTTTGAATATGAATTGTAGATAGCATCGTATTATTTAGAGACAGATGTTGGTATTTTATGTTTGTTGCTTGCTTTTTATTGGATTCACTGGCTAGTTTTCCGTTTGCATCATCAATTGCTCCAATTGCTAGTCCAGGTCTATAATATATAAATATATTTATTGCTTATGGATTTGTTATACATATATGAAATTAAAGTGTTTATGAATCGCAGAAAAACACATGCCAGAGAAATGTTAGCCATATATGGCAGTTTCTGTTATCAACATAATTTCTAATTTACATCCCAAATACATATATGAATGTGCAATTAAATGTTTCTGCGCTCCACACATGAACATGTGGTGTTCGCAATAGATTTTGGTAGTTGCAAACATAATCATTTCCAAGTTTATTGCACGTGGGGATCCCCAGTAGCAAATAACCGAACTCTACTCGCTGCCTTTTTACTTTTATCAGACCAGGACCTTTTTATACAGCTGGTGGTATAAGCAAAACTATTTTTGGTACCATTTCTGGTACAATCTGACAATCGTGTGAAAAAAAATTTAAAAATTTACAACTTAAAATTGTCGTTTCAAACTTAAATTCTTAGCGATTTATGCACAATGTCTGCGATTTTGAGCTTAGTTTTTGACCGTATATTTTACTTTAGCGTTTTGTTTACATAAAAATAAGGAGGCAACACTTAAAAAAATTTTAATATTAACCGTAGATAACTATTCTGTGATAAATATAAAAAATACTACATAATAGATGTTATAAATTAATAACGAAAGCAGAAAAAATAAGTAAAAATATGGATAGCCTTGTGGAATGTAAATTATGTACTATGTATATGGAAGAAAAAACTTTTGTTTACATTTTTATATTTGTTTCTTTCTGGCTTTGATGTCTCTTTCTATCAATTTTATATCTATTAATGAAAAATAATTGAAGTGTCAAAAGGCTTGAGTTGGAAAATTTTAATTAAGAATGTGTTCGTACTGGCAACACTCAATCTGAAAATATATCGCACTAGCAACAGTCAATCTGATAAATATTTCGTACTGGCAACACTCTTTGCTTGAGTTCTTTTAGTTTTATTTCAACAGTTGATCAAGTCGGTCGCGCGTCAGTCGTGTGCGATTAAAATTAATTTAGAAATGAATATAATTTATGAAATGAAATTTTCATGTGTGTTAAGGCAAAAATTGTAAAGTGTAAAAAATATGTTTGCATAACGCGTCTCAAATTAAATATTGAATTGGCAATTACAATTTGTCTAAAAGAACTGTTTTTATAGCATTGTTACCGATTTTAATTATATGTTGCAAAATGCAGCAGTTCTCACTTCGTATTTCTATAAGAATTAATTTTCGGCTTAAATCTACTTCACTTATGTTTCTCCAAATAAAAAAAAAATTCTGTAGTAAGATAGAAAATTTAAAATTACGAAGAAAATGTAAAAGGTCACATAGTTTTAAAGTTGTGGACCTCTGAAATTGTCATATCAAAATCCTTTACATTTCTGAACGTATTTGGTCAGTATTGGTATCATTTGACAGCTGTTGCAACTATCTTTTTATATATGAAAAATCTATTTAAAACTTTTTAACTCTTTAAGTACGAATTAAATTTTACATCAAAATGTTACCGAAGTGCAGTACGTACATAAATAAATATGTACATATGTATGTAGTTTATTCAAAGAAAAGTCTTCTTCACAATAAATGTAACTTATTTGTCTAATAGGAATTCCAAATATCTACACACATATTTTCATATTCATTTCACCTCTACTTAGTAGTTTTATTTATTCCTGTGAAAAATAAGGCCAATGAAAATGCAGTATGTTTTTTACGCAGAGGGGTTTCTGTTTAGTTTGTACCAAACTGACTGGCTGTTTATTACGGAATACGGAAAGGAAGTACACGGAAGTGTTATTTCGCACTGGCATTTATCATTGCTATGTACAAATCTAAATAAATTGCAGCTAATTCTGCTTACAACAACTGAATCCCACAATCACAAAGAAATTGACTGCATGCAAATGCGCGTTATAGAAATTTTGTGTTTGTTGATAGATTTCCCTAAATCGTCGTCTATTTCATAAGATTTTTTCAAACACACAAATATAAACAATTATTTACAGCTTACATGTTTATCATGATGATCCCATAATTCGACCTTATCAGGCATATGACCCATATCAGTTCCACCAACATGACTCAAAAAGTGTGGATAAGTAGTGTATGTGGGCATTAAATTCATTGGTTGATTTTGATTTAAATTTGGTGGTGGCATAGTATTATGATAATCCAAAGCCATCTAATTTTTATATACATTATAGAATTTTATTTACGAATTAATTAGTATTTAAATATGAAATGAATTATTTTTGCATATTTTCGAAATATTAATCTGGAATAATATATTCTTATTTTTCTTTAATTTTTTTTATTTTTGTTGCGTTGTCAATGGACAATAGTATACTTACATGAAATTGATCTTGTTGATGATGGTAATCGGCTGGACCACCTATTCCAGTTAGACCGCCAATTGTTCCAGCGCCAGCAGCACCTTGATTATAGTAACGATACTGGTGTTTCATCCAATTCGTATGCTGTTGTTGCTGTTGTGCAACTGCGGCAGCTGCTTGCTTGTCGGCACTTCCTAAGATCCAAGGTGGTAATGGACCTGTCGGCATAGCTGGCATTCCGGTAGCTGCAGCAGCTGTCATAGTGGCTAAATTATCATCCATCGTAGTTAAACCACCTGCACCCATTGTCATATTAGCCATTCCAGGGTAGTTGTTATACTTCCATGATGCTCTCTCTGTACCAATAGGACGAGGCACTTTGCGCATATCATCGGCCGATTGTTGACCTGCCATCTGTGGTGGTGTTTGTAAAAGACCAGCGGCGGGGTTATTAACAATGGAATTGCCACTCTGACTTGGTGACATCGCTGCGGGTGAATTGGTGCCTGCTGCTCCAAGTTGTCCACTGGAACCGTTTTCCAAATTCAAAATGTCTCTGCTTGATGGTGGTACGTAACCGCCCGATGTGGAATAATCAGACCCATACCAACGCTGACTTTGATTTTGCCCAGCCTGCGGTTGTGATTGTGGGCGTTGAGGTGTTAAATTTTGTCCAGAGTTTATGGGCTTTCCTGGAGCGGCATTAAACATATTTCCTTGCTGCTGACTTTGTTGTGAAGGTGCTCCTTGTTGTTGATTCTGTTGGTGGTACATCGCTGAAGCCATTGCTTGTGATGATTGCGTTTGCAACTTATTTCCTGACTGTTGTTGTCCACCAAACACCGAAGCTCTAGGATTGAGTCTAGAATTAGCAGAATTATAAGATTGTTGCTGCATTATAGTGGGATCTAGTTGGAAACCCATTTGGGCTGCGACATTCATTTGATTGTTTGGATCATAAAAACGTGACTGTTCGCCAATTGCACCAGCAGGGTTATTGCTGCGATTTACCGAATTCGAGGGGCCTATAGGGCCAAAATTCAAGGTATTATTCGAGTTGTCTGCGACATTGGACTGTGCTAATGTTGTAGACTGTTGGTTAGCATTATTAGTTGCATTCGTCCTGTGCTGGCCACTAGTGCTGGGTCTTTGTATAGCCAAACCACTTAAAGGAGTTTGTGCGACATTTGCGGCATTTTGTTGTTGCGATGTAGCACTCGTAGCATTTGAGGTTTGTCCTACCGCTCCAGGTGGTTTAATAACATTCGGTGATGCGGCACTACCTTCCTGCTGCTGCTGCTGCTGCTGAGATGCTTGGCCTGCACTAGCAGCTGTAGGGGGTGTTGGTGTTAAGTCATTACCAGAAACAGGAATACTAACTGGAGAGCGAGTGGATTGCGCTGCACTAGAGCTTATGGAGGCTGCACCAGTCTCAGGTAAAATTGTAAGTGTTTGCTGTGAAGAAACATTCAGACTACTTGCGCTAATATTTTCTGGTGGAGTGCTAGAATTTGGGGGTTTAGAACTTCCTACAGGAGAACTCAATATATTGCGATTATATCCCGGAGCTTTTGACGCATCAGCTTTCGGCAAATTATCATTTACCAAGGCATTCGTAGTGGTGTAAATTTGACAATTGTCTACGGTTCCCCATTGAGACTGATGGTAATCATTAAACAGAGAATATTCACTGCTTATTTTTGCAGCCAACTGGTTTCCAAAACTGGCGGGAGTAGCCATTGATGCACCACTAGCAGATGGATTACAACCATCACCTGGATTACCAGTATTGATTTGCAAATTTTGCTGTTGTTGCATGGACTGGCTTGATTGAATTTTTGAATTGATGTTGACATTATGTCCTGTTTGTTGTTGTATTGTGGGACTAGAGGTTCGTTGTTTATTTGGAGGTCCTATTGGCGTTAAAGAGCAAGCGCTACTGAGTGACGACACTGCATTATGGGTCGCTGCGTGAGCAGCCGCAGCATTAGCTGCTGCAACTGCCGCAGCAGCCTCAGCTACGTTGAAAGTTCCAATAGGACCTGATAAAGTATTGTTGTTTTGGCTTAACACTCCCACCCCTCCCAGAGATGGTATAGTCGAACTGGGCACAGGTTTACCACGGCCGTATGGGGCTGTTATTCCAGATCGTTGCAAACCTAATTCCGTCTTTTTTGTAGGTGACAAATTGTTGCCAGTTAAAGATAAATTAGTGCCTGTTAGTAGTTTAGCAGCAAATGTTTGGCTATTTACTCCTGAAGCTCCAAAATTAGATGAAACCGATTTACTATTTAATGCATTCGTAGACTTCTGCATAACGCCAGGCCCTCCCAAACTCTTATTATTAATATCCTTGTGTTTGTTCTGATTGCAAGTACTTGTGGTAGATCCAATACTACGTCCAGACGACATTGTTTGTTGTGAATAAAACGGCTTAGAAGGTTGTGTTCTACCTATACCAGCTTTATTACTGTTTGATCCAATACAACCTTGCGACTTTGTATTAGATTTCAAATTGGAGCTTGTCTTCGAGTTCATATTGCTGCCTGGTGTGGATGAAGCAGACGATGTTGTCGACGATCCCGATGACATGTTGCAGCTTGACGACTGTAAGGCTGTTTTATTATCCCATGTACCCACCTGCATAGTCGAAATAGAAGATGGTGGAGTAGTAGAAGCCGGAGGTACTACTGAAGCTTTAATTGCTGTATTAATACGAGGGAGCATTTGCAATATATCGACGTCAGGGTCTTTGATAAGGGCTAAAATTAACATGTGCGCCTGCTTTGTGGCTTCTGTCAGACCTTTGATGGTAATGCTACGTTCAGATTGATTTTTGCCTTGTTTTTCTACTTCAATGTGTGCTCCAGTGGTAGCTCGTATGGCGTTAATGTTGCTACCGGCACGTCCAATTACTCGAGAGATGGCATTCACTGGCACTTGGACTTTTTTGCAAGTCATTTCCGGTGCCGTAGACGTAACGGTGGTAGTTGTGGAAACTCCAGGTACTGTTATGGTCGTTGTTGAAGAAGAGTTCGACAAAGAAGAGAGTGTTGTTAAAATACTGGACGAAGATTCCTTATTAGTGACAGCAACTGTTGCAGACGAATTACTGGAAGCAGAGCCAGAACCTACTGTAGTAGCTGATTGTTGTGTTGAACTTTTGCGTACAACTTCTTTCCAACCGTCTTCACCACGCTTGGGAACAGGAGCTGTGGAATGAGACTTGTTGCTTCCCGTGGTCGATAATAAGTTTGTGGCTGCAACAGAATCCATGTCTCGCTTATTATTCTCTTCGGTCGTTTTGGAAGCGGAAAATATTAACGATTTACGATTTCCAGTTGAAGATGTCTCCGCTCTGTTGTTTGACGGTTGCTGTTGATTACAATGTTGAACATGGGCTGGTTGCTTACTGTTGCTCACTGTTTGAATATGGCTATTCGTTTGAGTTTGTTGTTGATTTTGTTGTTGAGTAGTGCCGACTGCAATCAATTCTTTTGGGGCTAGATTTTCCTTTTCTTTCTGTTTGTTAGATTCTTTTTTCTTATGGCCGGTTGTTGTGGTTGCTGTGGAAGTTAAATTTAAAGCGGTAGTGTTCATTATGTCATCTTTCTTCAGTTGAATTTCTAATTTTCTATTGGTGGTATTTGCATTGTTATTACTTTGAGTTTTTGAAACTAAAGTATTTTGTTCGGCTGTGTTTTTCTTATTGCTGGTGCAAACAGACTTTGAGTTGCTACTATCATCTTTCTTTTTGTTTTGCTGTTGTTGTTGTTGCTTTGGAGCTGGGGCTGACGCAACCGTTTGAGGTTCTTCCGCAACTGGACTACTATTTCGTGTATGCTGTTGTTTGTTCTTCTTTTTATTCTTATTTTTTCCACCAACACCAACAGATTTTTCATTATTTTCCATATTTCCAGCGGACGCTTTAATATCAGTGCTGGAACAGGATCCTTGATCTATACCAGAATCACCCTCTTCTCTGTAATTTTGTGGATTTTGTTGTTCATCATCTTCATCCGCTACATTGTTATCCTCGTGATCGGATTCCTCATCTTTATCTGAATCTTTATCATCTTGTTCTTGGTGATTACTAGAGCCACCAGTTGCTTCTTCCATTTGCCTCCGTTTCTCTTCTTTCTTTTCCATTTTCTTTTTCTTTTTGCGTTCACGGCGACGTGCTGCTGCTGCCCTTCGACTTTCTTCACGAGTTCTCTCCATATCCAATTCTTCTAATAATATCGAAGCGTTTTTGTTCGCTTTAACAGCCTGTGCCTCTTTTGCTGCTCGAATAATTTTCATGCAATCATAGCATTTTTCTGACAGTTCTTTATCGCTTATGGTACTTATAAAACGATTCATTTCCTGATCGGATGGAAACTGCGTGACATACTGTACCATCCATCTGACGGTCTTTGTATGACCTTTGCGAAAGGCGGCCATTAAGCAAGACACACGTCTATTGTCCTGCGAATCTATATCGGCATTATGGTTATACAGGACATCTACAACGCTTAGATGACCGCCATGCGCAGCCAACCATAATGGCGAGTTGCCTTTCTTATTCTTCACTTCTACCGCTGCACCACGAGCTAAAAGCATTTCAACGAATTTCAAGTGGCCTTTGTCAGCGGCTATAGTTAAGGCCGTATCTCGTGAAGTGGGTACGGGGGCCGCATTAACATCGGCTCCATTGTCCAACAAAACACGGCCGACCTCCATGTAACCGCCAGAAGCGGCTTCCATAAGTGGTGTTAAACCAGTCTTAGCACGATGTTCCACGTTTGCTTTGCGATCCAACAACAAACTTACCACCTCATGTCTACCTTGAAAACAGGCCAATGTTAAGGCTGTATTCCGATTAGTTTCAATCTGAGCATTAATGTCTGACCCCTGATCTAACAGCAATTTAACCGCTGCAGTGTGTCCGTTCATTGCAGCTAGCATTAGCGGGGATATTCCCAACTTACTGCCGGTGCGGGAATTAATTTCGGCTCCATTACTTAATAGCAACTTTATGATATTAACATAGCCACCGCTGGCTGCCAAACTCAATGGTGTGTAGTCGGAAACATTACGGTGTTCCTTGTTGGCTCCTATACCCAACAAAAGCTCCACAACTTCATATCGTCCTCCAGAACATGCCAAAGATAGAGGTGTATCTTTGGTACGTTCGGATTGTGCCTCCAAATCGGCACCATGTTTTAGCAATACTTCGACAACCTTCTCATGACCTGCTGTTGCTGCCAGAATGAGTGGTGTGAAACCTTTTTTATCACGGTGCTCAATGTTTGCTCCACGATTTATAAGTAACTCCACTAATTCGTCATGGCCGCCAGCACAGGCAAGCGTAAGAGCTGTGTCATGATTAGAATCCGTCTCGGAATCTACATCGATAGTTCTGTCTAAGGCAGTGGGTGTGGGAACAGTTTGCTGATATTGATGTTGTGCTACAGCATTAGCTAATAAAGCGTTATTTCAAAACAAACAAACAAACAAAAACACATGTAGATATATGTACATATAATTTATTTTCACACATAACTTTGTAATTTTTGATTATTAGACTTACCTTGACTTCCGGCAGCTGAACGTAACAGTGAATAGCGATTACGTTCTTTACGAGACTGCTTATCGATAACTTTCTTGGCAATACCTCCGGGCATTTTACTACTACCTGAACTTGTTGAAGCTTGGGGCGGCAATACAGGCGATGCAGTTTCATCATTGTTAATATGAGGTTCGGTATTTGTTATAGTAGCATTTGTATAAGCAGATGTTAACGAGTGTCCTTTACTCATATCATATTGCGCTTGTCGTTGCTGCTGTTGTTGTAGCTTTTGTAGTTGAGGCGTTAAAGCACAGACACTTCCCAGACCGACATCGACGGCCGCAGCCATGGTTGAAAGACTGGGGCAGAACTGATTATTGACTCCGCGTGATGTTTGAACTTGAACTGTATTTTGGTGAGGCACCACAACACTCTGTTGAGTCTGTGTAGAAACTTGTACCTAAAAAACACCAATATTTTCCAAGATTCATATAACGCTTGCTTTGTAAACTTATTGCTGTAGTATATTTGTCATTTCACAAACCTGTGTGGATTGTTGCTGTTGCAATAGCAACTGCTGCTGATTGAGTACTTGTTGTGCCAATGCTGCTTGCTGTTGCAATAAACGATTATTTTGAGCCACTTGTTCTAAGGTCGTTTGTTGTTGCTGCTGTTGTTGCATCAAACTTTCGGCGGTTGCCTGTGACAAATCCTGCTCTTGTTGCTGCAGTAACTTTAACTGTTGCTGCTGCTGTTTTTGTTGATCTTGTAATTCCTGATGATGCAATTTCAGATGTTGAAGTTGCTGTGCGGTTGCAGCTACATCATCCTGTTGTTGCTGTTGGGCCGTAGATGGTAATTGAAACAATAACTGAAGAGACTGCGCAGACTTGTCAGCCACAGTATTGCCTACACCGCCACACCCATCGACATTGAAAACAAAATTGCTGTTATTATTATTACTGTTCGGCATGTTTTGTTGCTGTTGTTGTATTGTGTTTTGTTGCTGTTGTTGCTGATTTGCGGCAGCTGCAGCAACGGCCTTTAAAAGTCGTACATTTGTTTGTTGTTGCTGATGAAGTTGCTGTATGTGTTGTTTAAGTTCTTGATCTAAGCCATGATGCTGTGGATGTTGGTGATGCTGCTGTTGTTGTTGCGGCAACTGATATTCTAACGCAGATGTAGCAGCTGACGAAGATGTAGGCAGTGTGTGCATTTGTTGCTGTTGTTGTTGGACGGCAGCAGCAGCAGCATCTTCAGGTGAAAAGGGTATCAAGGACAATGTCGTTTGCTGATGTTGATGTTGCTTTTAAAAGAACAAGAATTTTAAGTGTTAAAAATAAAAAAAACAAACAAAAAAAAATAAGAGGCATTCAACTGCAGCTTTTCTTAACGCTAATTGGTGATTTTTCATAAATACTATATTCGCGAAAGTACATACATACATTCATTTACGAAAAGTTAAAAGTCAGACGTTTCTTTTTTTATTTTGTAGTGGAATTTTAGCTGATGTTCAGTAATTCTTGTAGTTTTACTTCAACAGTTGATCAAGTCGGTCGCGAGTCAGTCGAGAATGTTTAAATTTGATTTAATAGTGAAAATAATTATTGAAATAAAGTTTTCATGGCAAAAATGGCAACAACAAAAAGTGTGAAAAAGTGTGCTGGTATATCAGTTGGAGGTTTTAGATTCCTAGCAGAGACTCTGGTCTGTATCGCTACAACACGTGACCATAAGAACCATAAGAAATTGGGCCCATCTGGGCTTTACCTTTCCAACCAGCAACCTGCCGACCTATGTATGCATAAAAAACATGTGCAGAAAAATATGAATGCATTAAGCTGCGTTCACATTTGGCTAATATTTGACGAAGAACACGTAGCCACTGCTTTCGGCCAATAAAAAAAGTCAAAATTGCGTGGATTAATAATTTACTTAAAATGTAAATTAAACGTATTCCTAAATAATAATAAAAAGGAAAGGGCTGTTTTTGTCAAGGTATTAGTTTTAATTTTTTATACAAATATATTACATTCTTAAGCTTAAAACATTGTTAGCGATTTTAATTATATGTTGCAAAATGCAGCAGTTCGCACTTTATAATCTTATAAGAATTATATTTGTCATTGGATGAAAAGTTACCAACAAGAAAAATACAATACTGTTTAATAAAACGATTACACAATGTATACGACGTAAATAGAAGCTTGTGAATTGAACATTACCTGCCTGACTCACGATGTCACTTGAATTCGTTCGTTCGCATAACAACACTTAAAATAAAATTTAAAATGTTGTTCCGACAACAACTGACACAAATGCACATCAGTAAAAGTGTGAGATGTTTTTATAAGTCAGAAACTTGGGAAATTTTTGTTTTGTCGTAAACGTGTAGACTACTTCAGCCATAGCCATCAACATAATAAAACGTAGCCAAATCATGGAACATTCATTTAAATGTTAAATGTGAACACATGCTCGCCAATGACACCACTGTGTTAAAAGCATGCGTTCTTCACCTAAGTTGAACTAGTTCATTTGTAATACAACCCATATATTAACTATATTTTGTATGACTTTTTTTTGCTGGACATGTGTGTATGTACGCCACTTCTTATACTGACCTGCATTTGCATTTCTTCGGCATCAGCAAATCTTTGCTGTAATTGCTGTTGCAATTGATAATCCAATAATAATTGATTCGCCTGCCTCTGTTGCTCCTGTTGCTGTTGTTCTTCTGTGGTAGCCAGAAACCCCTGCTGTTGATGATGAGCCGCAGCTGCAGCATTCATCAACTGATCTTGACTTGTCCATTTTGGTGTTAGAGCCCAATTTGCATTCCATCGCGTTTTGCAAATAGAATTGATTCCAAAGTCGGCCAATTCAGCACAATTTAAATTGCTAGCAAATTCCTAAACATATATTGGTGTTAGTTTAAACAAAGAATTGTAGAGAAAAATGTAATTTGTTTTTTTTTTAATATGGAGGACGTTCCACGGGAGACTTATTAACCATCCTCTCGGAAAAATGGTTTCGATCCATCCACCATTTTGGCGAAAGAAAAGTACTGGCTCTAGATATTTCCTAACCATTTGACAGAGTGGGGCATGGAGCACTCTTGTCCAAACGTATTGCTTTTGGCGTCGGTGATATCTTCTCTCGATTTATATCGAGCTTTCTCAGAGATCGCGCTATAAGCGTTCTTATAGACGGGATCTCATCTAACGGGCTCAAGATTAATTTAGGGGTACCACAACGCTCCATTCTTTCTCCTACCCTATTTCTTATTTTTCTTAATGACCTTCTATGTCAAACTTCCAACCCTATCCACTCTTTCGCTGATGACAGCAGTATCTGCTATTCATATTCATTTAACCGTAAGCCTAAATAGTGACCTCACAAGAATATCTGAATGGGTTCACGCGAACAGGGTCGATTTCAATGCTCAAAAGACCCAATGCTGGATGCATGCTTACGCATAGACGCATGCCCGACTGCGCTGCCTCATATGTAATTATGGGTGGTATAAACATCAAGGAATCAGAAGCTCTTGATGTTCTTGGCATGAAAATTCAGTGCGATGTTCGATGGACTGAGCACATTTTTCAGGTCTCAAAGGAAGCATTCAAGTGCCTCGGTTTTTTAAGACGGTGTAAGACATACTTCACCCCATCTGATCTTCTCACTATTTATATCGCTTACATCCGACCGAAAATGGGATACAAGTCTCATGTATGGGCCGGTGCTTTAAAGACTCTTTTGAAGTTACTCGACCGTGTACAGGAAAGAGCGAAGAAACTCATAGGAGACAGTAGGGTGCGTTTCGTTGTTCTATCGTTACTATAATGGGATGTGTTCTGATGAAATCAGGGAACTTGTTCCCGAAACCCGGTGATTCACGCGCTCGACGCGTTCATCATTAAGAGCGAATCCATTTGTGGTCACCTTGGCAGCGAACCGCAATTACGCATTACAGAGAGAATTCGTTTTTTGGCCGAACAGCACGTATGTGGAATGGACTACCCGCAGAGGTCTTTCCTGTCACTTTTGACGTGGAAAAATTTAAATGAAATGTCAATAAACACTACTCCCTATATCCTCCTTCCCTTAACCTGATTTCCTAGCTCCAGCACAATGCATCGCATATGTAGTGGTCATCCCCTGAGTGCCGGTCCAAGAAAAAGAAAATACTAAAGATTTGGCAAAGCTCTACTGCTTTGTGATGTAAAATTTTCTGCGCACGAGTTTTTAATGCAAACAAAAATTTTACATTTCCTGCTATTTATTTGACCGTTTTTTATTTTAATTTTAATTATAATATTTTTCAAGCTTAAGGTCAGTACAACCTTACGCTTAAAAAATATTATAATTAAAATTAAAATAAATACTAAGGTTTATGAATTATTTCTTATTTTTGGGTTTAGTTTTCGTCAAGTTGGAAATAGCATTTCGATTTACATATGACATTTCGTTGTGATGTGGAGAAAACATTGTGAATGTTAACAGAAAACAAACGCGGAGAAGTTTTCGAATATTTACATTAATAAGAATAGTAAACGTTTTTTTTTTCATTAGGAATATAATTAGCCGGAAGAAATGTTACTTAGAGAAACTGGCAGATTGATGTTTTATATATTTATGCATAAACGCTTACAATACGAATTCCGAATTCGTATTTAACAGTTCTAAAATTCACATATATACATACATTGTACATATGTGATTAATTGCGACCAAGATAATTTGTTATATTAGCATGATTATAATAAATGTTATATTGTTGCGATTGAACGTACTTGTAGAGCAGGATCATGGACGTTGTGTATGACATGGAAGAAGTCATCCATTTCCACCTCTATATCGTACATTTCCTCTCGAATGCCCTCTTCTGTATGTTCGCCGGATGCACTTACTTGGTCGTGCCCATTGTCAGAACTCATAGCGACAACAGCATTGTTATCATTATTATTGGCAGAATGAGCAGCAGCATTAGTAAATTGTTCCAAGGTTTCGGCATCCATAGATGGGGGATACACTAGTTCATTGTTTTGAGCGACAGTTGAGTCATTATCACCTGGTTGTATTATTCCTTCGTTGGTATCTTCTGTGACATCGCCTAGCTGTTGTTTAACTGCAGCCAAATGCTGCTGAAGGGCATTGTTTAATGCTGTATTTCCGGTAAATTTCAGATTCATATTTGGCGGAAAAACAGTGAGGACATCGGCACCGATTTCTTGACGCAAGTCCGTGAATGCCTGAGATAAATCTCCGGGTTTCAGAGGGGTATTTGACAGAATTAAATTCTCTAGACGCTGTGATATCGGCTTTATGCCCCTACTTGGCGATTTTAACTGCGCTTCATCGAATTCTTGAAGGCATTTTGCTGTATCGTCATTCTGATTTTCAAAATCGGAATTAGCTTCATCTTCAGCGGGACATTCTTCAGAGACAAGAGATTGTTGACCATCAACAACCGAAGTCCGTCGTTCTGTTTTGACTTCATCCTTTTGTGGCTCTGGTACTTGACATAATTCTAAAGCCTCTTGCTGGGATAGCTTTTCTTTTTTAGATAGCTTACGCTGTTTCTTATTTTGAACACTGATACCGCTCTTATTTTCAATTACCTGTTTGATATTTTTCGGGTCTATTTCTTCAGCTGTTACATTTACTGCAGCTGCTTGCGCCGCTGCAGTACAAAGTGTGGCTAAATTTTTCATTTCGTTGTTAGCATCCGCTTCACTAGAGTCTAACTCGTTTTCAATATTAGTAATATCTATAATTTGTTTTTCTGGCGGTGTTTCTGTTGGTGATTTAGGTTGCTTATGGAACATACGTTGACGTAAGTCTACAATCTGCCAACCCTCTTGCAGTTTCTTTAGACATTCCTGTTGTTCGGCTGAATTAAGACCGCAGGCTTTGGCTACAGCTGCTGCAGCTGCAACCGCATTCGCCTTGCTAAGAGCATTTAGAGAGTCGGTGACTGCTAATTTTGAGTCTGAAAGGGCTGCATCTAAGGCATCTTGTATCTCTTGTGCCGTTTGCTCATTTTCAGGCTGCTGTTGCTGCTGGAGATGTTCAACAGATTGCATATCCATAAGCTGCTGTTGTTGCGACTCATATAAAACACTTGCACCCGATGAAGGAGAAGCTAATGGTGAAGCTGGTGAATTACTTAAGGCTATAATACCTTGTTGTTGGGACTGTTGTGATACTTGAGCATTGTTAACGACATCCATAGCGATTTGTTGTTGCTGATGTTGTTGTGCAGCAAAAACCATATGATTCATAATGGCTTGCTGTGTTTGGAGACTGGGAGCTGCTTCATTTGTAATTAACATGGGCTGATAGAAAAGGAAATTTTATTATAAAACTAACTGATCGCTTCTTACCTTTTACGGCTATAGCTTACCAAGTTGTTATAAATCGATACCATTTGATTTTGTCTAAACAATGGCTGTTGAAGTGAAGTGGCTCCATTTGATTGTGTTGTGGTTTTGCGTAAAATTTTTCCATCCTTTTTGGAAACTGGCTTAGCTTTAGGTCTATCACTAATTGCAGTACTTTGGGACACTTCTGACGGTGTTGTTATGCCACCTGGCTTCTGCGTCATTTTAGCATTCACAACACGCTGTTGCTGTTGATGTTGTTGAGGAGTTGGTTGTTGCGATTGTGCGTGTTGTAGCTGTTGCTGCGGAGGCGGTGCAGGACCTAACACGAATTGCGTTCCTTGTGGTAAAGTAGTTGCTAATGTTAAAGGAGTTTGCGGGTTATTCGGATCAAATAGTTCTTGCATCATCAAAGCCTGATTAGGTACGAAATTTAGAGGCTCTGGGCTTGCTATAATGACTGGCTGCATTTCTGAACCATCGCCAAGAGCAGGAGCAACTATAAGAATAAATTATAATTTTTTTCATAACTTAATTACTGAATATTCAATTATTGTAAACTGAATTAAAAATAAATATTGAAATTTTATTGAGGTTTTAATGGTTCCCATCCCATCTTATCGCATTTACATATCGCTCATTTACTTCAACAACGTCATAATTAATTACAATAGTTTTTTAAAAACGTACTTAAAGTTTTCAATTTACATACACTTTAATGAAGAAATTAAAACATATTCCTCTGTTACGAGGTGAATTTTGACGCTGTCTTTTTTTTTTTTTTTTTTATCTAGGACCAGCATTCAGGAGATGACTCCTACACATGCGAAGCATTGTGCTGGAACTATAGGAAAGGGATAGTAGGAGAAACGGCAGGAGGTGAAGCTTAATTAATTATTTTTGCAGCTCTGCTTTCGCACGTTCTTTGTTTATACTCGTAGCTGAAGCTTCTTTAGTAGCCATTTTTTATTATTATTTTACTTCGCCGGTGGTACACAATACCGACGAAGGAGGGCGTTGTGATGTGATTGTGGATTGCTATCAGCTGAAGCCGGTATTGTTCAGTGACCAGTGACTATGCCTTCGCCACTGAAACCTTCCGACAACAACTGACACACAAAGACACACTAATGCAACATCAGAAAAATGCGAGATGTTTATTTTTATTTTAAAATTTTTGGTCTGAAACTGGGGTTGAACCCAGGTCTGTTTTTGGATTCGTAGTCAACGTGCAGACTACCATCCATCGTGCCATCGCCACCCTCTTACACAAGATAAAAGCCGATATGAACTTATGATTTATTCTGTATTAAATCTCAAAAATTTATATTTTGAATTCTGACTTTATGGAAGTAATTGAGCATGTTTAAGATCCTAATTAATTTTTTGACAAAATGTACATATGTACATATGTGCGTAACAAATATGAATTTTTAAAAATCGCGAATACAAATACGAACATCTGCACCAATATTCGCCGAATACGAATATGCAATCTAAAATTTAGTGCCACTCGATATTTACAATTTAATTTTAAAAAATTTTCCCTTTAAGTGAATAACAATAGATTGAAAAAAAAAATAAAAACGGTCACACTAACTTATAATTATACAGGGTGTCTGGTGGGAAATTTATATTTTTAAATACGATTATTTCAAAAAGTAATAAACGGTGCGGAGAGAAGCTGGCACCGTTGGAATTATCGATTGTGCGGATTTGCCAGTCACGATGTCGCAGTGGTCGAGTAGGCATCGCGCGTTCGCTGTGAATACATTTTTTAAGAGTAATGATTCTGACGTAATTGCTCGTCGACAATTTTGTTCAAAGTTCGGTATTCGGCGAATAAGTGATGGACCGAGTGTAAATTTAATTCGTTCCGCGCAACTGCTTCGGCTATGAATGCCCCACGGCCTGGACCCAGTCGATCTTTAAGGACTCCCGAATACATTGAACTGGTTGAAAGCAGTTTACGTGAAAATCCGCGACTTTCAATACAGAAAAGAGCAGCCTCACTAGGACTTCCAAGAGCGATTATTCATGAAATTTTAAAAAAGGATCTGAAGGATCTCCATGACATACTCTTGAAAAACTAAAATCCGCATTTCCATTCCATCGTTCAATGCTCTTAATAAAACTTTGTGTCAATTGTTATGTTTTTTATTTAAGTTTGAAATTATAAACCTGCTACCAGATACCCTTTACATATTAATAAAAAGTAAAGCTAGCATTAGAAATCTTGTTATACAAGACATCATTGTTTTGGTGCTACTACGTTTTTGTTTACGTTTGTTGTTAATGTAATTTTTGGTTTTTAAAAAGACCCAGTGTCACACATCTTATTGTGCCTACTAAATATTCATGTTTACCAGTCCTCCTCTACTTCAGTCGTTGGGCTTGCTTTAACAGAACCCAAGCACTACTACTAACTCTGTACGGAAAGATTTTCCAAAACGATACCGTGTTGTTTTGCTTTGAAACTTACCCGCTAATAAATTTTGATTCAATGTTAGAGCATCTGCACCATCACCGACGTTCTGATTTTGGTTATTCATACTACCACCACTCATATCCAAGTACGATGCAGGTAGCAATGTAGGAGGAATATTCTTCTGATCATTCGATAACTGTAATTGCAAATTGCACTATACGAGAGAAGAGCTTTTGATATCATTTGGATATCTTACCTTATTAAAATCGGGCCTTAAAACGCGACGTCTCATAAATCGTGAATCTTCATTAAAGCAGGAAAATTGTAATTGTTGCTGCTGTTGAGCTGTTGACTGTGGTTGCGGTTGCGATTTATTACCCAAACCATCATCACCTAAGGGTTGAGAACGTTCTATTTCCTGCATTTGTTGCTGCTGCTCATTGCTATTGTTGTTGCTAGCATTGGCAGTATTTGGTATACTAACTTCAAATGGTTGTGGTGGCTGTTGACGATTTTTACGCTGGTTGCCCTTAAGCTTCATTTGCTGCTGCTGCTGTGGCTGCTGCTGTTGCGTGACTTGCTGTTGTTGCGATTGCGTTGATGTTTGAGATTGAATTGGTTGTTGCAGTTGCGTTTGCATAATGGGTGGAGCTGGTGGTTGTTTTTGTGGTGGCGTAAGTGGCATTATATGTGACATATCTAAATCAAAATGCTTGCGTTGTAGCTGCTGAGATGGTGTTTGCTGCTGGTGCTGTTGTTGTTGTTGATTGCTGAGATTAGCAGGACACTGTTCGTTATTGTTCGTAATGACACCAGCGGTTCCGCTAACAACATTGCCAAAACCAGCCTGCAAATGGAAAAGTCTCGATTTGGCAATTAATGCCTCTTGTTGCTGCGCACTTAAAGAATTTATATCAATGGCTGCATATTCCTCATTACAAGCCATTACTTGATTGGAACCACCATCCGTTGTATTGATGTTTGATGTTTGCAGTTGTAATTGTTCCTCCAAATACTCATTTGTAGCTCCGGTCAAAACGGCGTTATTGGTTGTGAATTGTTGGTGATGGAAAACTTGCTGGTTTGTTGCTCTTGCAGCTTCCGAAACTTCTTGTAAACCAGGAGGTGCGCTAAGCTGTTGCAGTTGTAGTTGCAGTTGCTGTTGTAATTGTTTTTGCTGCTGTTGCAATTGCTTTTGCTGTTGCAGATTAATCAAGTGCAATTGATTGGCAGCAGCACTTGAGGCAGTAGTATTATTGATACCAACAGCGGCAGCAGCTGCTGCCGCAGCTGCAGCGGACTGCATCTCATTTGGATTATTTTGTATAAAATGCGGATATTTAAATAACAGCTCTACCACGCGCGTATGACCACCTTTAGACGCCTCAATCAACATGGTACTGTTATCTTTAAGTTTGTGAAATGGATCGGCGCCACTTTTCAAAAGATATTCAACCACAGCTTGGTGACCACCAGCACATGCCAAAGATAGCGGTGTGTGGTCATTGCTACTGGTTTGTTTATTTACGTCAGCTCCCTTGGAAATAAGAAACTTAACTGTACACAAGTGACCAGCTCGGCACGCTTTCATAAGCGGGGTACGACCGCCTTCAGACTCGTGCTCTAATTCGGCTCCATAGGTCAATAGAACTTCAGCGGCATCAGTATGCCCATTTTCACAAGCATGCGTCAGAGCTGTATCGCCGGTTTGTGTCTCTGCGTGTACGTTACCTTTGTTCTCCAAAAGAAAGCGCACCAGATCAGTGTGCCCTTCCTGAGCTGCTTCCATCAATGGTGTAGAAGCTCCCAATTCTAAATTCGCTCCATTTTTTATCAAATATTCGGCCACATCACTAAAGCCACCACAGCAAGCTAGTGTCAAAGCTGTTTCTTGGGTTTCTTCTGTAGTAGCGTTAATATTCGCTCCTTTACTAAGTAATAGTGCCACCATTTCCTCATGCCCCTCACGAGCGGCTTCCATTAGGGGTGTGTAACCTTCATCGTTGACCTCTTCAATATTTGCACCACGTTCAATTAACAATGTTGCCAATTCAACGTGACCGCCACAGGCCGCCAATGTCAGAGGTGATTCAAATGAATCGGTAGGCATATTAACTTGAGCTCCTGAATCTAATAGCAATCTAGCTACTTCCACGTGACCATCCATTGAGGCTTCCATCAGAGCAGTATGCATTTCATCGGTTTTATGTTCCTGGTCCGCTCCAGCTTGCAAGAGAAAGCGTACCATATTCAAATGACCTTTGTAGCATGCCAACGTTAAAGCACTTTCTTTAAACTCATTCGAGTGCGTGTTAATGCCGGCACCGTGTTCCAATAAAACCTAAATACAATTCTTCTATCAAATATTTTACTCACAGCATTATTAACTTAAAAAATAAATTTCGTAATTACGGAAACATCAAATAAGATCAAATAATGTCATTGACATTAACAAATATTTTAATAGAATACCCCTTATTTAACTAGATTATTAACTCAATCTTAAGACAGTTAAAAGGTGACTCAAAAATATTTTAACGTCTCTAATCTCGGATTTTTATCATTTGTTACTGAAATATTTTATTGTTTTTTTTTTTTATTTTGTGTTAACTAAAAATGTCTCTTATTACCTTAGCAACTTCAACGTGACCAGCCGATGCTGCTTCCATTAGAGGTGTATGTCCATTTTCATTTTGCTCCTCGACGTTGGCACCGTGCTTTAACAGTTCTTTAACTACTTCCACATGGCCACCAGCACAGGCAAACATAAGCGGGGTATTACCGGTTCCACAATGAGCATTTACATCTGCATTGTGACTTAGCAAAAGTTTAACTATTTCCAAATGGCCAGCAGAAGCAGCCTCCATTAAAGGAGTGCAATCTTTCTGACCTTTGTCCTCTACTTGTGTTGCAGACATGGCTAAGAGAACCTGTTTTATGACGAAAATATATTTTCTGTAAACTCTTCCAAATAAAAAAAATTAAATATTTTAAATTAGCTCATACCTGTGCCAATTCGTAGTAGCCAGCTGAACATGCCATAGAAAGCAATGATTCACCTTCATCTGTAGATTCGTTAATATTAACGTTACCTTTTCCTAAAAGACTACGTACAGTATTAACGTCGTTGTCATTGCAGGCAGCAATTAGAGTACGGGAAAATACGCTAGTAATTGTAAAGTTGAAATTTAGTACAAATAATTATAATTTATGGAATCGAATTTATATGTATTTCTGAATAAAACAAAGAACAAAATGTCTGCGCGCATAAAGCTGATAAGTTGATATTTATTACCTCATTCACTTTAAAATGTATTTAAGTGTGGTTTCCGAAAACTGAATAGTTAATTCGGTTAGAAAACTTATATGAAAGAACAATTTTTTTTAATGATTTCAATTCACATTTTTAAGACCCGTTGACTGTTGGATTATGGAAACCACAAATTTTAGTGATTTTCATAAAATATTTAATGTTGTGTGCCAATATAGCGCACTTGTCTGACTTACGGTATAGAATGAAAATTATTTATTTAAATAACTTTCCAAAATATACGGAATGTTTTTCTATTTGTATTAAAAAAAATTGTCTCTTTTGTTCTTTAGTTGGTTTTATAGAAATAAGATGGTCCAAATTATGTCTTATTATGTTTATCGTTAGAGAAAACCGTCGCCATATCATGTGAGTTCGACAAAAGAATAACATTTACTTTGCGGACATTGTTGAGCAATGGCGTGTTCTTCTATTTTAGATATTTCAGATACTTGATTTTAGAAACAACACGTTGTACAAATCTTGTGTTCGGTGAAGTTCATTATTATTCTCAAATGAAAATTATTTTATGTGTTATATATAATATACACATGATAAATCCATGCATACACTGTTTCAAACAATGCTTTTTACATAAAACGTTAAAGTAAGTGTCCTGCTTAAGTAGGTGGGAGTGTATGTAGTGATTACACTTACGTTTTATCGCTGCTAGCACCACGCATTTTTGTTAGAGCTTGTTTAGTTTCATCAATAGCATGTGTTGCGTGACGTAAAACAGGAGCTTTTTCGTTTGCTATAAAATACAGAAAAAAAAAACGTAAATTCATTAGATTTACTTGATTACTAATTAACAGTAATAATTTATTCAACTAACCAGCAGCTTCGAAGAGGGCATTAAGATTTCGATTACTGCGATCGTTATTCGGGTCGAGCAGGAAGTCTCCACTGACCTCATTAGGATCTTGAATTTCTTCATCGTCGTCATCATCTTCGATTTCTTCCTCTTCTTCCTCCTCATCTTCGTCGTCGTCATCGTCGTCGTCCTCATTTTCATCATCTTCGTCTTCTTCGTCTTCTTCATCTTCATCTTCGTCCTCATCGTCACCGTCGTCTTCCTCCTCATGACCTTCAGCATCATGACCACAAGAATCTGGATCTGATTCCGGAATGTCATCCTAAAATTACAATATAAAAGTACAATATTAATAATAATTGTAATTCAACTTCTAAAAAGATTACTACATTTTTAGGCTTTGTTGACTATTGCATTTTGTATAGCCTACTTATTGTTTTAACTAAGCAAAAAAATATACATACATACATATGTATATTAAACAATTTTAAATTAAAAAGTAAAAGCTAAAAATATAAAAAATCAGTTAATAATAGAACAAAAAAGTTCATGTCGTCTCTAAGGCCAGCAAAACTATTTTATTTTGGTTTGTTGTAGGAGTATTATACAGTGGTGATAGTTAAAGCATTAGATAATAGTTTTTATTAATATTATTAATATAGAATTTTTAATATTTGTCCAATTTTAACAAATATTAGTATGGTTGGTAATTAAATAATCGCTTAACAAGATATCATAACGTTGATTCTTCTTGTAGGACATTTTTATGCATTTTTATACGTTGTACAATTTAAAATACGAACAAATTAAAAATATAATTGAAGAAAGCGTTTAAAATTTTTTAGCTAATTGCAAAAAAATATTTTTATAATTAAGTGTACTTTAGAGGAACAAATTAAAATGAAGGGGTTATAAACTAAAAAATGCATAAAATTCGACGCAACTTACCAATAAATCTGGCCTTAGACACAAGCATGCCAAAAGGATCTACAAAAAGAACGGAAAAAGAATAAAATAAAATTTTAACATAAAAATTAAATAAAAAATTAAAAATAATAAAACAGCAACGTATAAACGTTCGATATTTTATGTAGACAAAAATAAACTTACTTAATAATAGAGAATTAATAAATTAAAAAACAATATTAGCCCAACTCACAATCTTGTGTATTTGAAATGGCAAATTATTGCAATTGTAAAAATTTTCCACCAATTGTGAATGGCGTTTTTAGTTCAGTTTACAACAGGAGCACTTCTAGCAGAATTTTTTTTCTAAGAAACTTTGTCTTAACTCTACTTTCAGACATTGTTGGAGTTTTAAAATTTTCGTTATATCCTCCGCTGTCCTTTTTTTGTTGGGTTTTTCTTCTTTTATATGTACGTTTCAAGAATGATTAAATAAAGATTACGCCTTGCGCATGATTTACCGTTTGATGACGTTTGCATCCCCTCGAAGAGATTGCCAAATGTTTATTATATGCAAAACTAATACTTTCTCGTACAAAATTTATATTTTATACTACATTTGGCAACTCTTCACACAATTTACTCAGAGAGATCTCAAACAAGCAAATGAAATCGATTTTATCAAAGTTAAAGTTTTGTGTTGAATTTTATAATAAATATATTTAAATAATTATTAAATAATAAATAAGTGTAAAAAACTTGCTTTATAAAGCTCATAAGCTGTAAACAAAAAACACAAATAGAAGTGAAAAGAGAACAAAAAGAGTAAGCATGAAATGCGCAGTGGGCAATTGCAAACAAAGTAACAGCAAAAAAACAAGTGAGAAATTAATTGTGTCACAATGTAATATTGCTATCAAAATTTTTTTGTTTTCATAAAGCTGTGTCATTATATAGTTTTCCAAGAGATGAAGCTCAAAGGAAGTTATGGGTGAAATTTAAAATCTAAATTCTTTCAAATTTACTAATGTATTTTTTTTCTTCGAATTTTTCTGTGAGGATTCATTTCACATTGCATTGTAAAAAAATCTCCTCCTCTTTTACAATAAAACTGATATTTTGCCTAATCTTAGAAGCCGAGGTGAAAATGATTATTATAATGGCGAACGATTATTTTTATTCGGCTTATATGAACAGGCAGATAGTTTTATTTTGTTAGTAGAACCACTTAAATTTCTTTTTAGATTTTTTTTTCCGATCGTATTAAAATAGTAGATATCGGCAAAAAATCTAAAAAGAAATTTGAGTGGTTCTACTAACTGAACAATCTATTTTTTTAATCTTTAGGCTTTTTCTCTTTATATTTATTATTTCTATATATATTCTCGATATTTCGTTAACCATCGGTTAACACCTTCAGGAAATTTTTATATATAAAAAAAAAAAAAAAAAAAAAAAAAAAGCATTAATTTCGAAACGCTTATGGCTAAGCAAAGTCCAGACACCGAACTCTATACAGTTTTACAATCTGGAAACAAAAACTCACTTGTAATCAAAAAGCTTTCAATTCCAGATTCCAACAAATCGATTTATTGTGACACGAGCTGAAATTCAGTCACCTCGGCAAAAAGGCGACTTGGAAACCAATGTCAGATCGCTTCGTGTGGTCATTGAAGACGTTAAAAAATTTTTTCCAATACAGTGTTAGCTGCCAAAAAAAACAAAGTAAAAAAGCACAACAAAGCTGCGCTATAAACTGTCATCTAAGGGAGTAAACTGCTCGGTCTCCGGACGGCAATAAAAGACATAGAGCCAGCCCGCCCGAAATGGTTTTTGCCGAATTTATTTAAATAACCGAAGTAAACAATGACAAGACTGAGTTTGTAAAAATATTACGACGCCAGATGAAATCATTGAAAGTCACTCATGCTTACGCCATCAGGTAGAAAAACCTTTTATATAACCAGAATTGAGCAGGTGCAAATACGCTTTCGTATGAAGTGATAACGTCTGAGCACCCCTACAACCACCGTACAACGGCCTTTTCGAAATGATCGAAAAAACGGACAAATACTTCAAAGTGCAGCTACAACAACGCGCAGTAAATGTTTCCATTGACAGATTAAATCTGCATTCCACCTAAACGACAGTGAGGCTGATTTCCTAAACGCATGTTGCTTTGTAGTAATACAATGCAGTGTGTTCATAAATGCAACCCTCATAATTTTGAAAATGTATTGTGTTCCCATTTGCAACACTGTTGGGGTTAATACGCAAGAAAAGGGAACAAAGGCATCCAAATAAATTTAGATGCAAAATAAATACAACACGCAGTACAATGGCGACGCAGGAAGTGAGAGGTTTTTCTTATAATTTAATATGTATATTTCTGTATTCACTTATTCGTCTTTTTATACAGTTCAAAATCGACACAAAGCACTAGTATAAAATGTATTAAAAGAGTAACTACATACATAATGTATTAACTTTGTATTAACACTGTATTGATACATTGTAAACATACATTTAGGAAGTCATCCTGACTCATTGCAGACACGTAGCGAAGCTATACACCATGAAATACCTGGAACTACAGAGAACTCAGCGACTAAAAACCATTCAGCACCAATTTCAGTAAGCATTCAAACTGATGTCAACAGCACTCTACTTCCACCGGAGAAGATACAGAAAGCTAAGAACACAACACGGTCCGGAAGGCATGTACGCTACTCAGCTCGTTTTCTGTGACGCATCAAAGGGGGAGCCCTGTGGCAACCCACCAACATTACCTAATGTTGTGCTGATGGCGAGTAGTCAGCGTGTTGGCTCTGCAACCAGAAAGACCCAGGTTCGATTCCCAGCCGGGTCAAATCAGAAAAAGTTTTTTCTGAGTTTTCTGTGCTACAGCACCCTCCTTCGTCGGTATTTGAGCAATAAAACGTCGGCGAAGTAAAATAATAAATAAAATGGCTCCATTAGCTTAAAAATAATGCGTCAAAAAACATCAGAGACGCCGCAACTTTGCTTTATAATTTACACGCAATTGCAGAGTTGTGCAAGAATTAAGCTCGATCTTCCTACCACTTTCACCACCTGTCTATTTCTTCCCTATCCTTCTCTCTAGTTCCAGTGCAATGCATTGCATATGTAGGGGATAGCCCCTGAGCACTGGTCCAAGATAAAAAAGAAAAAAAAAAAAAAAAAAAAAAACATAAACCAGATACTTATTTTTGCAACATTTCTTCAACTCACGTTTTCTTGACAACTTGGTCTAGAAGATTCTTGACGTTTCCGTAGAAGAAAAAGAACCGAGCCAATACGTGTTTTCTAATTCTAATAAATATTGAATCCATCAGTATTTTATAAATAAATAATCAGTTTTTATTGTACCCAATTGAGCCAATCTGTTAACTATTACTTTTGCGTGTTTTTTTTGCTGGGTTATGTTTTCGTGAATGTACATACATATATGTATGTATGTATATTTTGTGGTAACACTGATTTCTGTTTATTTCCTCGTGTCATCCATCTCTTGCTCATTCAATTTAGTCTTCAACCATGATAATTTAAATTTGTTTTATAATTTGTTAAAAAAAACGGCCGTTGAATATTTTATCGTTAACGGTGATTGGACGAAAGCAAGGTAATATTGACTTTATTCAATGTGTAATTTTTAAGAGAATTTTTTTTAGCATGAATGTAAGTTAGAATATATGTATGTACATACATACGTTCATAATAATTAATTCTCTTCAGCTGCTTATTCCTTTTTTTATTTTCTAAAACAGTGATCGCCAAATTGGTAGATAGTAATCACTCTTGTTTCATATCAAATTTTTATTTAATACATGATATCTTGTGAAACAAAGTTTTCTCAATTATCTTTGGAATTCCTACGTGAGAAGAAGTGTCGGTTTTCGGTTCTTTAAAAACAAAAGCTAATACTAATGCTAATGATAAATTTCTGATCACTTCGATATTTTGTACTGTGTTAAGTTCGTTTATATAAAATAATTTTTAAAAAATAGTTTTTAATGAATTTATTTAGGTTATGTCGGAAGGTTGCTGGATGTATAGCTAAATAAAAGTCCCAGCCCACTTGGGTCCAATTTATTATGGTGCCATTGTGATACCTATTGTGACAGACCAGTCTCTGCTAGGAATCGAACCTAGACCCCCCAACTGATAAACTAGCACACTACTCACAATATGTATCTAAATTCAAAGAATACTATGCAATTTTCGCATCCATTCGCTTATTGATACTTACATATGTACATGTCTGCGACAAATTTGGTTAAATGAAAAAAAAAACCATAGTCGAAATCTAATTTATAAAAAAAATAGAAAAAAATGCAGCAATCGCTACATTTTTGCTACGCCTCAAGCACAAGGAAGTTGTGTATTTGCGGATATATGCACACGCTTTTTGGAATTAAATATTACAATGATTTATTGTGATAAATTTTATTTTACTTAATTTAAATTAGTATTCATTAATTAAATAATTCTGCACTGTTGCTTAAAAAAATTTATTTAAGATTTTATTAGAAACGTTGCCGTTCGATAGATATTCAGAAAAGTTTAGCATTCGCTGCTTTAATACTAACTAAATATTATAATATTATATTTCGCTTTTGTCAAATACTTTTCAACAATTTAAAGATAACTTTTCTTTTTGTTAATTTTCAAGAGAATTCGAAAACAAATTTCACATCAAATAAACAGAACTTATCAAAGCTTATAATTGGATGCATTTATACCAAGTAGGGTATTTTAGTTATTTTCAAACAAATGGTAAAATTTGTTTCTTACATACAATTTAATAATATGTAAAAATTATTCTTAGGACGTTTTTTTAAATTATCTTTTAGGTACTATAAAAGATAATTTATAGGTATTAAAGAATGATTTCTTTTTTATTTGAGTAATTTGAAATCGCTTAATAATCGCTTGGTAATAGTATATAAATTTCTTGTTTCACATTATCAATGAAATCACATTAATGCATGAAATGTAATTTTGACGTCATGGATGCATTGATTTTTCAAAGTGATACAGCAACTTGTCCACTTGTCTAATATTTTCTGTGTAAGAATAGCTGTAATATGAATCAGAATTTTTATTTTCATGCAAAATAAAGTTTATAAAAAAAATAGAATTATTGTGGATTGTAATCCAGTTATTGAGCAAAAAAGGTAAAAATGGGGAAAAAATTGCTATAAGTTGTTATTTTCACGTGCAATTCTCAGAATTGAGTTCCAAAATCATGTGTTGTACTGTGTTATTTTATTTTCTTTCGTATAGACAAACTAATTCTGACTTCTTAAGCGCCTGACACACGATCAATGTTCAGCTACAATATTTGTCATTGTGTGCGAAAAATAGTCACACATATACGCTCTGTGTAATATTGGCGATACAACACTGCTATTACAACAAAGAACGTGCAAAAAGCAGAGTTGTAAGATAGTAAAGCTTCACCTTCTATCATTTCTCCTTCTATCCCTTTCCTCTAGCTCCAGCACAATGCACAGCATGTGTAGGGGTCATTTCCTGAGTGCTTGTCCAAGATAAAAAAACAGATTCGAGTCTACATGTAAGGGTGGCGATGGTAAAACTAGTCTGCACGTTGACTACAACACGATAAATTTTCCTGAGTTCAACCCCAGTTTCAGACTCATAAAAGCATCTCGCATTTTTTCTGATGTGCATTTCTGTGTCTTTGTGTCAGTTGTTGTCGGAAAGTTTCAGTGGCGAAGACGAATTTGCAATATAACTACAATCATTATAAATATAATTGCGCATTGGGTAGTAATTTTAAAGTAACTGTAATTGAAATAATAGGAATAAAGGCACAGTAATAATAATTATATATCAAAAAATATTATAAAAGGAAATTCGTTATCGTAATTTATATTACTTTCATTGAATAAATAAATAAATTGACAGAAGCATTTTACCACTATTATAAATGAAAATAAGTAATTTTTTTACTGAATGCATTCCCAATTATATTTACTAATATTAAATTGTAATGGTACGTAGTTTAATGCATACGAAAATGTATGCATTTAAAAATATGTACTTATACAGGGTGGCGCAGAATGAGCTATATGGTTTTAAATCTTTATAACTTTTTTAATTATTATTTTTTCCTAGTTTTTTTCAGCATTTTGTGAAGAATACTTGGGGAATTAATTATGAAGCATTCGAAATTAAATCATAGCCATGCCATTACACCCGAAATTTTGCGAAAAGTTATGGAAAATATCCTAAAAAGAGTACGTATGTGCGAGCAGAAAAAGGACATCGCTTACAGGATATAATTTTTTAATGGTAATTGCAAAAAATTCCCAAATAACATACTGTATTTAAAAAAAAGTATAATAATCGCATAAATAAATAAGTTATAAACCATTTAAAACATATAGCTCCTTTTGTGCCACCCTGTATATCGTTTTGCGTTAGTAACATAATTGTAACGTTACAGGAGTAGGAAAAAGATAATATAAACTGCTATTATTACAATACAATCAAAATGCAAATCCTTGTACAACTGTTGTTTTTGACACTATTGCAATAACTTTTCGTGATAAGCTGTATTTGTGTGAAATGAATAGAAACCACTAAAAAAAAGTCAATTTTGAAAAACCAAAATTGGGCCTTTCAACATGAGACAAACGATATGTAGTTTTCCTACATACATACATATGTACATGTATGTGCATACAGAAGCAAAGTTTGCAAATTTTTTTTTGTCGTTTGTTCGTTCTCGAAAAATTATTGAAAATGTATTAGTCGAAAAAGTAATAGAAAGAAGAAACGTCGTTTCAGGAAGACACAGCATAAAATGAATGAAAAGAAGAGCAATAATTATAATAACACAAAAACAAGTTATTTGAATGAATTATGGACTGTATTTATTCTACTTTTTCTGCTCTTATTGTTCCTGTTTTTTTTTATTATGATTTTATGTTTGTACTTTGTGAAAACCTCATCTACCTGCATATTGAGTTACTAGACAGTTTTCTTTATTTATCTCTATTTATCTTATAAAATACCATTAAATATCTTACAACTCATATTTTAGTATTGATTTTTAAGCAATAAATTTCATTAATTTAATGCCACCAATTGCTCATGATGAATTTTAATTATATTTTGTTTTAAACATCTTTATGTACATATATTGTACATACAGCCTCCTAATGCAGTTTCTTTAAAACTATTATCAAAACGAAGGTGATAAGGTGTCTATTCTAATTTTGCGCTATTTATTTGCGCATTAATCTTAATAAAAAATAAAAAATATTTTTAAATAAAAAACTTCAAGTTTTACTATTTCTTCCTGTAAGCGGCGCTGAATAGAATACTTTCGAACTCCCGCATTATATTATGCAATTAATTCTAAAACTTTTATATCGCAGTGGAACATTTAACGTCCCTTTATATTCAAAATTAAAATGTGTACTTCCGCACATACATTTTTTTTTGCAAATTACAATTTATGCAAATATTTACTTATATAAAACTATGTGATATAAAACAATAACAAATGCGCAACTTTTTATTTTTGGAGATATAGGTTAGGTCGGTATGTTTCTGGATGTGAAGGTAAAAAAACGTCATTACAAAAAATTAAACATTTTTCAATACAAATATCACAATGCGATCATAATGAATTGGGCGCAAGTGGGCTGGTGTATTTCCAGCAACCTGCCTACCGTACACAATTTTTTCTATTACACAATAAAAATATCTAGTTCTAAGTGCAAAACGCCTTGTTCAACACTTGTTCTCAAATGGGTTAAATATTTCCGGATATAAAATATTAAAATTTCCCGAAGATGGTAGCAAATGGTTAACGAAAAAATAAAAAATATAAACAAACGTTAAGAGAATATATGTAGATATATTTGTTATGAAAAAAGTAGATATTAAGAAATTGGTGGATTAAAAATTGATTATTCTTCTCTTTAAATTGTTTCACGTTGAATATTATTATTTTTAGGTTTTGCTACAGTTTCAGCTTTTCTTTATTTAAATATTTTTATTAAAATTTGTATACTTTTAAATTTGCAGCAAAACTTAACGTTGAGTAAACTCACAATCGTAATGACAGCCGTATGTGGTTTACTTTCAGTGCTGCCGTTTTTGTTATTTCTAACTAAAATTGGTTATATTTTTTCCAATGGGTATATGTATGTGAATGCTTTTTTGGTATTGGTTATTTTCTTACAAAAACTTTTTCAATGAATATGAATTAATTTTTTCAAGTAAAGCGACCTACAAATTTGCAATATAATTGTGGAACTTTTCTTATTGTATTTGTATTTGTATATTGCCAATGTGTATATGATATTCGAAGGTTGCACTTTAATTGCCAAAAATCAAAATTTCAAATAAGTGCAATAACTTCAATCTAGCTCCGAAATCGCTTTCGAAGTTTAACAGACAGTAATGAAGAAAAAATTTTATTCCAATGGAAATTACTGATATTTTCCAACATGGAACTAGAAAGTGACATTGATATCCGTGTTTACCAGAACTTTGGAATAAAGTGTTGAAATATAAAAATGCATTGAACGACACTTTGAAGACTGTGTATATTTTGTACCAAATTTAATGTCATTGTCACATAGTTTAACCGCAGCCGAACGAATATTTTCACACCTTAGTTTAATAAAAACAAATGAACTCTGCAAAAATTGAAACATTAAACGTTATGGTCATTATGGTCTGCCAAAAATATATTTTTAAAATAGCAAAAGTGTGATCTCCAAATGTAATAAAATTAGGTTTTATGGGGTTTTTTAATCAGAATTAAATACATTTAAAATCAAATAAACTGCTTTCTGTGTAAACATTTTAGCGAGGTCACTAAGTTTCTTCGGCTTATATACACACATATTTCCCATTCCAATATAGACAGAAATTAAAATTAATTTAATTAAAATTAATTAATTAAAAATTAAATTGAAATAAAATTTTACTATTTCCTTTTTATTGTTTTTTATGTAAATATAGTTTAAAAAGCGCAATCTCAAAATTTTGTTACTTTTCACATTTGGACATTTTTTGGGAAATACAGGTTGGAAATTTTTTTTTTGTTCGTGGCTGCACTGTTTGCTTTGTTGCACTGTGGCCAGATTCTAAAATAACAAAGTAATAGTACAGAGAAAAAAAATTAATTTGAAGCTAGAAAATAAAGCTACATTTTTTACATTGATTACTTTGGGATATTTTTGACATTGTAAATAACATATATGTATGTAAAATTCACTTCAAATATACTTTTAGGGGTATTCAAAAGCATTCATACTTAATATAATTTATTGAATTAAATAAATAAAAATATTTTTTGGAATATATTTATTTCAAAAAATTTAATAAAAAAGGTCATTTAATAATATAATTAAAAATAAATAAAAATATAATATATTAACAGAATTTATTTTGGGAATATCTGTTTATATATCATTTTAATTTTAAAATTGTGCTTTTTCCTTTAAAAAAATATATGTCAAATTTATTATTACATAATTTTGTAAAAAATACTTTATGAGAATATCATAAAGTATGTAATAATAAATTTGACATATATTTTTTTAAGGGAAAAAGCACAATTTTAAAATTAGAATCATATATAAAAATATAATATTTATTTAATACTTTCAATACATAAGGACCCCTTGTCTATAGTTTGTAATATTATAAAAATATGTTTGTATATATATATATATGGATATGTTTGTACTGAAGTTTTTATGCAATTATATATAATAATATTCCCTTCCCCACTCACACAAATATTACGGATTTATCAGTTAGAAAAAAATACAAATATAAATAACAGTTTATTTGCAAGCGCCAGTGTCTGATATACCTTTATCAGAATTATATTATTGTACTTTTCATTTATATATAAAATATATGTATATGGATTAATAAATAAATATTAACCATCGATGTTCTTGAGGGCAGTGACCTAGGCTGTACGCAAGTTTTAAGTAATTTAAGAGCAAAATTATTTCTCAAAAGTAATTTGAAACAACTAATTGGAAGGAAGGAAATTCTCATCAATTATTAAAAATTTGAATGTATTAGTGAAAAAGTGTGTGCGTATTAAAATTTGAAAGCCAAACTAGATCGTGTAAGCCCCTAGTTATATGTTATTTAAAACATGAAAAATATTATAAAGTAATAAATAATTTAGCGTCATTTTCTACCTTTAAACAAATTTTTTAGTCCTTTATAGCCCTTTTTCATACGTGTTTATATTTTGTTAAAGTTAAATTAGACGTGCTTAACTATAACCTGAGAGAGCAATTGAGCGAATCACTCTTAGGACGACTAATTTAATATCACCTATAAGCGACTTATAATTTTGATAGCATTAACCATAGAAACCAATTAAATTTTAGTTTTATGCCATAAACTAATGAGAGGTAAATAGAATTGCTGCTCATATATTTTCTCACTTTTGAAATAACAAAAGAGAGACAAGAGACAACAATAATTGACGAAAAAAAAATTTATTATGCTTATAGCAATGGCTATGGCTATAAGTCACGTCTAATTTAACCTTAAGTCACCTCTGTTTTAACCTTTAACCTTTACTTTAGAATGTGGCACTTACTTTAGAACGAGTACTTTTGCTTTTGATTGGAATCATGCTACACATTAATAAAATCACAGAGCCAACAACAACCAAAAGTTTGAAAAGCAGAAGCGATTTTAATTTTTTCGATTGTTTAAATAAAAAGGGACATTTTTGGGATGTTGAATACGTATGCATTTTTGCAATCACACTTTCTCGTTCTCTGAAATGTAGTTATTTATGTACATATATTTGTATGTATACACGAAAAATCGTAACTTTGTAAAATATTAAATGCTAAGTCCCCGTTCAGACTATGAAATATTTGATGCAGAAACTTTTTTACATTCTCTTTTGAAACCGGTTTTTTCTTCGCAGTTTTGTAGGTTTTATATATTATTTCTTCTGATTTATTGAAAAGTTTAATATGCAGGAAACTAACTTTGTACCCTCTTCCATTCATCTTCGCTCTATCACCAACAAACCCAAAATTTGAACAGCAAATGTTTCAATATCTGGCCGCGGTCTAAGAAATATTAAAAAAGTTAACTACGCAAAAGGAGAATAGCCATTTATGCTGCATATATAAATACATACATATGCATATAAATAAAAAACTTTTATATGCAGTTGGGAACGAGACAACTTTGCTAACTAAAGTATAATTGAAATTAATAATAATTATTTTTAAAAATAATTATAATTACAATAATAATATTAATATAGTAATAATAATATACATAACATATGTAAATACATATATACTACATACTACATAATACATATAATATATATATATATATATATATATATATATATATATATATATATATATATATATATATATATATATATATATATATATATATGTATATAATACATAATGAAAATATTCATAATAATAAAAAAAAGTATGTAAATATTTATTATAAAAATAATAAAATCTAATATTCATTAACTAATAGTAATAAAAAATATATATATTATATTCTTTTCGATACGCTTAAGCTAAGTTAAACTGTTCTATTCACTTACCTCAGAAACAGATTCCTCATCTGATTCAGAAAGATCCGTTACTGGCGGTGGATAAAGTTCCGTATCCGTATCGGAATTATCGCTTGTTATAATATTTTGCAGGGCATTCGAGATTGCATTTACAATCCCAACGGATGATGATAAGGATGATGAATTCGAGGATGTCGATGTCGAGTTTGAGCGGGAGTTACCAGCGGCGGCTGCTGCCACTACAGACGACGCTGCAGCAGCACTTTTAAGCTTTTGTTTTAGAGCGGCGGCAGCAGCAGCAGCTGCCTGAGCACCTGCACTAGAAGTTAAGCCGCCACCTTTAGCTGACACAGCAGCAGCCGCTGATCCAACCATCAGTGGTAGTGCGGAGGAGAACTTTAAATGGCCATCTTTGGATGACGTTATAGATTTAGCAGATGTTGATAATACAGATTTCCCCGAAGATGCTGCTGCGGTCTGTTGTTGTAAGGCTAGAGCCGCGACAGCCGCAGCAGCAGCTATTGAAGATGATTTCTTTGGCTTTAAAGATATACCAACTCCAGCATTTGCTACTGATTTACTTGAGGTAATTGCGGGTACAGTGCCGGTAGCTGTCGATGTAACAGCAGTTGAAGGTGGTGGCACTGTATTTAAGGCTGTCATGTCAATATCCATACCACTGGGAAATGATTTCGTACTGAATCCTAATGAGACTGATGGAGCCAATGATGTCGAAACGGCGGTACTTGTTGATGCTGTTAAATTTTTTGACATTTTATTGCCATTGGCAGTGTTACATGTGGAGGTTGATGCTGTATTAGATCCTTGGTTAATGGGGGCGTTGGTCGATCTGTTGATATCCACGGAATTGTTATTGTTAACTTTTAATTTAATTTTTGAATTATTTTGGTTAATATTAGAATTATTATTTTTCAACCTAAGGCAATTTGCCAAGTTGCTTGCAGCAGAACCACTTTCGATACAGTTGGCAACGCTATCCAATTTAGAAGAAGGTAATGTTGCAGTTATTGTTGTTGGTGTATCGATAGTCTTTGAAGTGGCTGATGATGACGACGATATTGATGTAGTGTACGCAGTGGTAGAGGAAATATTTTGACGCCCTGATGGAACATTGCCCTGTTTTAATAACTTTTTGCTGTTGCTACATATAAGAGCAGTTGGATTTTGAATTTGTTGACTGTTGGTGTTTGCAATAGTGGACACTGCAGCAGCTGTTGTTGCCCCTGCAGTAAGTTTCAAACTGTTGGTATTATTGGTGGTGTTTTTCTTATTTTTGGAATTTGGTTTCTGATGTTGTTTTGTAGTCTCGGTTGCGATTACTGCTGCTGCTGCTGAATTGCAATTCTTTGAATTTATCCGTGATGTTGATTTAGTGAAGTTTTGATTTTGATCATCTTTATTCATTTTCTACAGTTTATATAAATTTTCCTTTGTTTTGCACAAATTGAACTTTTTTGTTGTTTGTTTTACTTCTTTTTATGCACTATATATAAGTACCTATCAACGTTTTAGTTTCAGTTAGTCAGTTCTTTATTTTCTTATATACCTAGGTACTTATTTGTTTTTCGAATTATTTTGTACAAAAATTCTATAAAAAAAAACAAATTAATTTTACATTGCAATTTTATTATGAACATTTGTGGCTATTTCTTATGTATATTTTAAGTTTAAAGTTATACAATATTCAAGTTATTGAACGCCAGTCAAAATGCATAACGAAGAACTTAAAAAAATTCTTTGCATAGATAAGTTTTTAAAAGTTATATTATTTATCTTTTTAATTGTAATTTATGCACGAGGAGATTGAAATATTCTCGTTTTTAAATTTTTTTTAACAAAATCCATTTTTCGTTGATGTCGAACGTCATTCTGATATTACTTTGTCGATTATTAAAATATGTATTACTTTTAGATGAGCAATCGATTTATTTTTACAAAACCCAAAGTTGGTAGGTATGAAATTTTTTTCAACATGTTTTTATGTATTATTTCGATGTAGAAACAAAACTTATGGCTCGTCAGGATGGTATGGATTTACAAAATTTTTTTACAATAGTTTACAAAAACTAAAATGCACTGAATGCATTTCCAAAAATCCACATGAATGAAAACAAATTTATTTAATTTTTTTAACTCATTACAATCTGTAAAGCGCCTTCATAATTCTTCAAGGGTTTATAGTCTAATGAATAAAGACCTACATACATATAGTATGTTTTATATAAAAACATGTTCAATAAATTACTCAACGATTATGGCAAATATGTATGGACATACATCCATTTATTTCTTCTTATTTAGCAGTACTAGTACAAAGTTAAATACACAAAGTGAAGAAACTGCACTATGCAACCCTGCACTGACTATCGTCCTTTTTGCTTTCTTTGCAGAGAGACTGTCAACCATTTGGTCATTTTGATTTTAATAAAAATCATATGTTTGTGTGAGTACACTGCACTACCATTATTAAATTACCTAATAAAAATCTATTGCTATTAGAAAGAATTATGGGATATGCAAAAGAAAGAAGCAATTAAAGTAATTAACAAAAATATATACAGAAATGCACACATCTATATAAATATGTATGCACGTATGTTTTATGGTACATATTGGCTTTAATGAAATATAAAAGAAATAAGGGGAGCAAAGTTTTAAAAAAATCATTTTGTGCACTAGTCACTATTACAAAAAACATTTTTTAGAAACAAAAAAATAACTGAAAAAATTGCTTATAGATGAATAATACGGGAACTCGAGATTCACATACATATAAAATGTGAACCTAAAAACTCACATACACAATTCTTTTGGTCGTCATACAACACTTTAAAACTCACCCACGATTGTGAACAACGACATAAAGAGACGTGCAACGAAACTCGAATTTAAAAGGGAATTGACAGTTTTCTTTTTTTGAAGGGGCGTGTAAGCAAAAAAGGGCGTTATATATTTCAGAAGACTTTCTAGCAATTAATATAATAATAGAATTTCAATTTTATTTCTTTAACAAAAATAACACTTGACTATTTATTGATAAAAACCACAATTTATTTCATCATAATGCAAAGACTGGCGACGTCAAAAAAAAATTTTCTTTCACATCACACACAAAAAATCAGGTTTCATTGCCTTTCATTTTTTGCATTTTTTTACATATTTTTCTACATATTTTATACAATTTTACAGGAAATTTATAGCACTCGCTTTACGCAATCCTTTGTTAATAAAAATCTGTTTATTTTAATTAGTTTAAATATTGAAAATTTTAATTATTCACCAAAAAAATTTTCAAGAATTTTCACGATGTGCTAACGAAATATCAACGAAATCCATTTACACACATTTTCACACCGACTTGAACGAAGACCAATTTTTTGTACGGCGAATTTGCTATACGAAATACGACAGAGAAAAAAAGAGAAATGGTGAAACAGCGCTGTATTTAAAAACTACCACAAATTAAATCTTATTTAAGCAACCGTGGTCTTATAAGAACAATACAACTCCAGAAAAATTAAAAACACAATTCACGGCTGAAACTTTAAGACTTTTTTATGAATTATTCTTCATTCTTGTTTAATATAATCAAGTCAACATCTCTCCGACATATATATGTAATTATCACATTATTTGAATTTTCAGGAAGATATATTTTTCTTTCATTAACTTAACCTCAACTTTATGAGTTAAAAAGCGTGTACATCTCTTTTGTCTTTAACACCGTATGAATAAGAAGTGACTAACTTATTCTATGAGTTTCGTAAAAATTCACAGTTGCTTATTGGTTACACATTTTTTTTCAATTATGTAGATGCTTCAAAAATATTTATTTGCTATTATTACGCACTGCGCCAATGTTTACCATTCAAACTTCACATATTCTTAAATTAACGAACTTTGAACTTAAATTTTAAGCGATATTTAAAAATTTAAACAATATTTTTTTAAGAGTTTATCATAAATATCAATTCTATATTACACACCACATTCACATAACTTGCACAGTTGTTTTGCCACTGTAGATTTTTCTTTCGAATGGCAATTCTTGAGGCGAGTTTAAAAACTACGTAGAGTTGTATTAAGAAATCTATATTATTCGAAGAAACAATCATCAAATCTAGTTTCGACTTAATTGATTATCATGGATAAATAAAATAGCTTGCGATATAACTGCACATTAAAAATTACAGTACTTTATTTTTACCTACACGTAACAGCATTTTTGCCGTACATGCACAGAAAGTTGGTTGTACTGCTATGTTAAAATACTGTAGCAGAGAAAGGGGCTATTATCAGTGTCGTTTTCGTAAAAAAACCATATGTTTTATATAAACTTCACGTAAATACGACTGGGGCAACGACAATCGTAATAAGTCCCAATATTTATCGCGGCGTATCCAAAAAATTATTCTTATGTTCTTGCAATAATTCATATGTGAATTCATAGGTTCTGCAATAATTAAAAGATATTGCTGACAGTCAAATCGTGACGGTAGCGCATATTTTATTTTGAGCACATGTAGACTATATATCAATTATGTTAGCAGAGACAATATATAAATTTATAGCCTTTGATGTTAGGTCAAATCGTTCAATTCTTTGTAGTTGTCAAATTTTATTTGTGATTCTGTTTAGTTTACGGGAAATTATAAAAACCTTTTAAAAATTTATTACTCGGGAAAGTTCCAAACAATAAGAATTTATGAATCGACAAACCGTTTAAAATAAACGTCAGCATAAGTAGGTAAATGGAATCTACAAGATAGGATTATGGTATGAGGTACAAAACGAACCTACATTTACCAGAATTATTCAAATATATTTATATATGTGTGTACATATATATGTATAACTCTAAATATACTTCTGTTTCTAGAACAAAACAAAATTGTTACGATTTTTTTTACTACCACTTTATTAATATTGTTTTTCAAATAAATCGCAGGAGCTTGGTAATAAAAATCTTTCAGCATAATATAATTATCATGGATGAATTGAAGTTAGTGAAGAAAGCAGACGATACTACTGGCGATATTGAGGCCAAATTTGCAAATAAAACAAGTTTTAAACCAAAGATTTCTTTTGAGCAAATGGAATATAAATTTGGCCACTTAAATAAAATTCTATCATTGCATTCCAATGATTATTTGAGATGTCGTTGGAATTTATTTTTGGATAATGTACCAGAAAATTACATATGTATACAATTACATCGTGACTATAGAACATCCTCACAGTGAGTTAAATTAATAATATATGTATATAGAAAATTTAATATATAAACGCCCTAACTAATAATTTACTTTACAGGAAAAAGAAAAGTTTTCATAAAAATTAAAGTAATTTAATCTCAGTTTCTTATTAAATTCTCTATTGGTACACAGCACCTTTTCTCATAAATTTTGTGTTATCTATATGGAAATCTAAAAAAAACAATTTAAAAAGTAATTAGGGCCTTTGTATATTAAATTTATATACCAGTTAGCAATCAAATTAACGACCCCGTCATTATGACATTTTCATCGACGAATCATCATACAATGGGCGCGAAATTACCGTGAATGAGAACTGCATTGATGAGTTTAGCATGAAGAATATTGTAACAGACTTGGTCGTAACGAGGCATTAACTTCTACCGTCTATGAAAATTTGGATTACTTTAAAAATTCATGACACCAAAAAAAAATCATCATTAACATTGGCAGTGTTTGTCATGACGAATTATGATGGCATAAATCATCGGCTATGTAATATATAAATATTTTGTTTCTTTATATATGTGCATATAAGTACATCAATAAACAATAACCTTGCGCCAATTCCTCAATTAACGACGGCAGAGGTTTGACGAAGAAGAATTAATTGAAAAAATTTTGGGACACATAGTTTCTATTAGGAAAATATTATATACATATTATTATATTAAAAAATTTTTCTATCTTAGACATAATGTTAATCCCATTAACTGTTTGTTAAGAATAAACTTACACTTCTAATTAGGTATTTATTTTTGTAGCTCTTGCATATTAGCCTCAAATAGAGCTGTATTAATTTTATGTTTTAACGTCAATAAAATTTCACGGCTTTTTATTTCCCTTATCTCATTGGCAACATATTCACCGTATGTAGTAAATTCATCGCGAAATGCAAACGTTGAAGGAATTGGATTAATGGCGGTAGTAGGCATAGAGCCATTGGAAGAGCTGATGCCCGAAGTAGCAGCTGCCAAGTTGTTGCGTAAATGAATTTTATAATTAGTTGACGATGACTGCACAGATGGTGGTTGAGCATTTATTAGAGAAACTCCTTGTTGCTGCGATGGAGCAGCGGTCAATATTGTAGTGGTGTGATTAGTTGAAGGATCGTAATAAATGCGTTTTGTTGTTGTTGCGTTAGACCCACTAGATGGAGAAACTGTTTGTATATGATGTTGCTGTAAATGTTGATGTTGTTGCTGTTCATAATAGTCAGTGTTGTCGTGGTGCGTATCTCGTCTTTGAATTTTTATTATACGAGCGGGTATAGTATGAACGGTTGCGGCTGTAGATTGTGTATGACCAGAATTTACTGCAGAGACTGCAGATGAAACGCCATGGTTTGATACTGTCGTTTGGTAATTTAACTCTTCGTCCGAAGTAACCTGATGTTGAATTCCCATTTCACCGATATTTCCATCTACATCTTCAATGTGATGTAGTTCGTGATATTCACTTTCTACATTACTAATTTGCAGATCTCCACTACTAGTATACGCTTCGGTATGATGTTGCTGTTGCTGATGTTCCATGGGTATACTTATTTCTTTCATAGTAATTTTTGGTTTAGCATCTTCGATCTCCTCAACGTCTTTAGTTGTCTCCTCTATTAGCTTTTCCAATTCGTGTGAACGACTGGAACCAGCAGAGTTCGCAGCACTTGCTGGCACCGCTTCATAAGAAAGTTTTGTAGATCTTCGAGGTACCGTCAGGAATTCTTCATTTTCATTACCAGAACCTACGCTAGTCTCATGGCCCGGCAGTATTGCTTCACGAATTATGTACTTAGTGGTTACTGCTCCCTCTTCTGTTACATCGACTTTGATCAGCCCTTTATTGGAGCGACATGCTTTCGGAGAGCTTAGAAATTGTAAATATTTGAATCCAAACCATTTCGAGTTGTATGGTTCTTTTCTTTTCATGCGATTTATTTCACGATGATATTGAGTACGTAATGTATGAAATTTCTTCTCGATTTCCATAATGGAAATATTGCCACCTATTGTCTCCGAGACCTGTGCAAGCAATTTCTGTTTTACATCTTTCTTGCGGTAATCTTCATGTGTCATATCCCAAAGACCACGGATTTTACGATACTCCTGTATCAATGCCAATGTCTTTTCACGCGTCCACTCCATAGTTATAGTAGAACAGTCAACCTTTTATTTATATTTATTATAAGATTCTTGTATTATGTTAATCCTGGAACTATAACGTATGTATGTATGTACAAACCTGCTGGGCGCTATTGCTAAAAAAAACTTTTTAGTGTCTATACTTTTCTGTCAACAATGTTGCAGCGATTCTCGAGTTGATGAGCTTAATGAGATCTTTTGTTTAGTCCTCCTTACAGCAATATACACATTTTTGCTTCAACTCACAACTTTTAAATCCATGAAAAATTATAATTCTTAATTATAATTTAGAATATATAAATACTTTAAAAATATCTAAACAGTGCGCTGTTTGTGTCTATTTCTTATATTATGCATATTGTGTGTTGCCAATAATTATGTATAGCTGTTCCTTCTCTCTCATGTTCCTTGTATCTTTTTTCATTATATGTAACAAAAACTACAATCATGGCGAATTATAATACGAACACATGATTGGCCGATTTCCTAGAGTTTGCTTGCTTTTCTCAATAATGATTAATGATTAAATTAAAAGTGCAGTTAAGCGAATTGCAAATTTAATTAATCCATTTAACATATCTCGACGGGAGAAATGCGAATTCATATTCGCCTTCGGCGAATTCATTGCACTGAACGTGCGAAAGAAATATCAATAAATTCAATTTTGATATTGCTATCTCTCGCCAATGTTTTCAGCAATGTCAAATTTATTGGGAAAATTTTTTTTAAATAATTTACGGAAATTGGAAAAAATCACTTTTTGCGACAAAATCCTGGACAAAGTTGGTAATTTATGGACTTAATTTAATACTTTAATAGTCCACATATTACCAACATTGAAAAAAGAAAAAGTATTGTAAAAAAAAAGAAAAATTCGGTGAAATTCAATGTGGACGCTAGCGAAGGAAAACCAAAAAATGTAAGTATTAAATTGCTTTTAATTATTTTGTATTGTGTTTTAGGAGCCGACGATGTGTTTTAAGACGCCGAGAAGGACAGTGGCTGCATTTATTTTCGAAGAACGCCCACAAGTAAGTGTTAAGACAAAGTAAATTTTAAAATTCTTGTAGGGTAAGAACACAATGCCATCCAATGTGCAATACTTTGTGGCACTTGGACAAGAGCAAAGACTTATTTCTATAAGTTAAGATTGTGCACCACAGGCTACGTTTGATTACTATCTGTTGTGCTTTTTGAAAGAAACTATATAGAATATTTAAAAATCTAACAAAATTATTAAAACATTTATACAAATGTAATGTAATTATCGAAGTTTATTTTCATTATTCTTCTCTAGGTCCTAGGGACGATTCAGATAGATAGCGAAACACACAAATGGGAGAATCTATTGTCATCGTCTAATTGTACATTGGAAAATCCTCAGCACATCTTAAATGCCAATAAACCGAAAAAGGATATAAAAAAACAGCGAACTCCCTAAGAGATACGTAATGCTATAGGAGATCGTTTGGCCAACTTTGAAGTACTCAATGTAAATCATACTGAAGATATTTAAGTATTATATTGTAAGCAAAAGATTGCAGCTGCAGCTAAATCTAGATTTGATCAAGAAATCAAGCCCAATTGGACAGACTAAATAGGTTGCCTAAATAAAAGGTAAAATTTGGAAATTTAAAAGCAACATTTGCAGTGTTATACAAATATTTTACTTTTTTTTTTATTTTCAGCCACCATTGATTGCCAACTTAAACGTCACTATAGTTCTTTGGTAAACATCAACAATTTTAATAAGATCGTCGTGGACAATATATACGATATCAAGCCAAGAGTACAACCAGATACGTTATGTAGGCAGGTCGCCGCTGAAAATAAAAACCCAGCCCACTTGTGTTCAATTCACCATGGTCCTGTTGTGATACTTGTAAAGAAGGGAGGGTATAGAGTAGACGATAGGATAAAATAGGTCGGAAGAGAGTTGCATCACTGGACAGGATGCGATAGAGTACAGTAGGAACCCGGAACAACCCAATATAAAAACTAAAATTCATCGAAAGACGCTGATTAGTGTAAACAAAGTGTTTTGTGAAGATTGCTTTACGATTAAGATAGTAAGGACAAATTTTTAAATTTAAAATAACCTGTATTCTTTAGAACTTAAGGAAGCTCTATAGCGATTCATATAATATTTTTATTCGATTTATTTAAAATTTTTAGAATTATTCAAAAATAAGTTTATTAAAAATAAAAATTAATGCTATGATAATAATATATGCCTGTATGTATGTACATAAAATGAAATATATACGAGGATGTGTGGCAGGTGTTAAGTTATTGGCGTTTAAATTTGAATTTATCTACGATGGTTGCTGGTACTAAATTCCGTTTTTTATGACCTTTCATACAATGCGAGCCGCAAGTGTTTTTTTGTTGATTATTGACAGTTGAACCTGTCGTTTTGTTATGAATTGCGTTACCTTGGAGCAATTTATTTGGCAAGTTGACTGGGACATGAACCAGAAATCTGAAAAACAAAAAGTTAAATAAAAAACATCAAAACCTTTTTTATTTCAATACAAGAATACATACCGAACATGAACTGGCGTTAGAAAAAAGGTATTCATAGTAGCCATTTGTGTATGCAATATTTGGAGCCTTAGGTATTTGTAAACGTTGTGCATGTTGAGGCTGCAATGCAATATTATGCATTTGAATGTGTTGATGACGATGCAGCAGCTTCAAACGAGCATTTATATTTTCCAAATCATTACGTATTGATGCCGGATAACTAAGAGATATTTGCTGTTGAGATGATGCAGCGTTAAGTGTATATAGAATAAATGTTATGGCAAAATTTGCAAGAGATTGATAATTGGACGGCATTGTTGCTGAAGGTGGTAGTAGATTTCAGCTGTGCATTAATTGTTGTTGATTTCTTGCTCTTAACGGAGTTACATAATTGGCGGGAAATACACTACCTACATCCTTCCAATTCTTCCCCTTAAATGGAAGCAAAACGAATGTATTTAACATTGAAGTAGAGGAGCCTTTGAATTGTCGACATTGACTGATATATTACTTTCAATTCCATCAGATTTTTTTGGCTTATAAGGGTTCAAAGCCAAATAGCTCTATGGTACAGAAGATGGCAACTTTTGCTCCACATGTTTTCAAAACAATGACGCGAAGCCTGTTGTGTGATAAAGCTATTTGTTGATGTTTCATTCCGTGCAATTTATGTAGAATATTTATTACTATCTGCAGGAACCTGTTTTTCTCTACTAGGTATTGTGTGACCTGTAACTGCAGCAGATATTGTGGAACAACTTGGCTCCTTGTCGAAATCACTGGGTATACTTAAAATTTCTGGTGAATGCCGATTGGTTTGCATTATGCTTTTTGTTTTTTAATGTCAAGTATATAATTTTAAATAACTGCTTTAATTTTTCTTAATACTTTTTTTAACCTTTTTTATTATTTTAACAATCTATTTTTTTAAGCTTTAAGGTTTTTTCTCTTTTTATATTTATTTTCGATATTTTGTTAACCTTCGGTTAACATCTTCAGGAAGTTTATTTATTTTTAAGGTTAACGAAATATCGAAAATAAATATAAAAATAATAAATAAAAAGAGAAAAAACCTTAAAGCTTAAAAAAATAGATTGTTAAAATAACTGCTTTAATAATAATTAATAACTAACACAATTTTTTTTTTTTACATGATAAGGGTGGTTTTTGTTTTAATATTTTTTTTGCTTTTAAGGGACATTTTTCCATTTAATTTTTTTTATCATAGACTAAACCATAAACTACAACATATATAGAAATCTTTGGACTCAACAATTTACAGGTTAGTCTAAGATTTTATTAATTATTTATCACATTTTTCTTATAATTAAAAGATTTGTTTACTTTTGCACAACTTGAATTATACCAAATTTTTCAACCATATGTTTAACAAAAGCACTGTTGGTTTTTTTAGCACAGTATTTTATATCTTTTGATTACACGCACGTACTACGCATTCACGGCGAATTATTATGAAGTCTGCTTTGTTTGTTTTATAAAGTCACTTTTGATTTCCCTAGTTGTAGTCTATGCTATTTAGAACAGAATGTGGTACATAAGTATATAAAAATAAATATAAAACAGAAATATATGTGAAATTTATTATTACATACTTTATGATATTCTCATAAAGTATTTTTTTACAAAAGCAAATTCAATAACTGAGGAGGAAAGCATATCCATATAGTACTATTTCGCTAATGCTTGCTTACTTAGCTCATCAGAGCATTTTTCTTAATTTTTTAATATAAACCCAAGATCTATATATTTTAAATTGCCGATGGCAAGCCTAGTGTAGATAAAAAGAAAAATCTAAAAATAAAAGTGTGTGTGTTATAAAAAAGTAAACTCATGGATTGTTGTTTTTGTTTATAGATTTTTGGTTTTGTGTTTGGTATTCAATAATAATTCTCGATTGATTAGTTGAATTTTAAACATATAGATCTTGGGTTTGTATTAAAAAATTAGGAAAAATCCACTGATGAGCTAAGTAAGCATTTGCGAAATAGTACTATATGGATATGCTTTCCTCCTCAGTTATTGAGTTTGCTTTTGTAAAAAAATAATTTATGAGAATATCATAAAGAATGTAATAATAAATTTCACATATGTATATTTTTTAAGGGGAAAAGCACAATTAGAATCATATATAAAGAGATATTCCCAAAATAAATTAAGTTAATATATAAAACAGAAAATTTGTTATATTCAAATATCTCTCTTGTAGTTGACATTAAATCGAAAAACATTATCCGAAAAATGTCTACATATGTACATATATGTACGTACGAAACTTATAAAGTAAGAAATAATTTATTATTAATAATAAAGCAGTGCTGCTTTTCTCATTACTAGACTTAACCGTTTGACTAATCGCATTGTAATGTTTATCTATACGAAATTCCTTCTCTTTTTCCCCAAGAAATACAAATCTTTACGTATAAGGAGAGTCTTAAGAGATATATTTTCAAAGTATTTCCTTGTCAGGATCGTTCGTCAATGGAATTGTTTCCCATTACAACCCGTGCAACTTTTAGCTTTTATTAAACTCATGAAATTCTGAATTGTCGCTTTTCATTTTACTTTATAAATGCACTCCGGCACATTGCAGCGTATGTATAGGGGTCATCTCTTGAGTGCCGGTCCAAGAAAAAAAAAGTACTTTTTCTAACGTTAGGGGTTATGTCTACGCCTTAGGGTTTCAGAATTCTAATGAACAGAGATATTTATTTGATTTATCTTTTTTATTTATTTGGGAATTTATGTGAGATGTGTTATGTGGTTATTATTCTTTATTCTCTTCAATCTATTCTTATTAACTAGTTTGTAAGGTATTTGTGTATATTATAAATTTTATATTATTATTTACAAAAATTATGAGTATTAATGAGTATATAATCATATTGAAATTTTCCATTACATCTATTTATAAATAATTTAGTATACATTTTGTGAATTAATATTTTAAACAAATTGTTAGTAGAAATTTGTAACCGCCCATGTTGATTTTGATTAATAAAGAAAGAAATTGTATTAAAGATGTCATTACCTTAATTCTCAATTTTCAAAGGAAGTCCTTTATAAAGCTACATACCATTGTAACTTTATAACTATGTACATATCTTTACTGTAAATACATACGTTTACTGCTATGTAATATATATTTTTTTCTTAATTAAAATAAATTATAAAATTTCTCTATCTTACACATATGTAATGTTAATTGCATTGCTTCTTAAGACTAAAACTGTAAATCTACTTATGCATCAGAGTTCAAACATTTGCATGTGCATATGTAAAATATGTTATGTTTGTGTTAATTTTCCTTCATCTTAATACTAGCCTATGATTTCTTAATTATATTACTGTGTGTTGAAGACCATATTTTTATGGTATGAATATGTCTGCTTTCTGTGATGCTGGTCAGTTTGAATTACTTTATTTAATTTTAATTTATATATTTAATTATAATACTCGCTGTTTAACTATAATGTTGTAATATATACTGTTATTGGTCAAAAAGCTACACTTATTACAAAATGAAATAAATAAATATGTATATTTATGAGATATCACCAGAATGAGAATACCAAATTTGTTTATTTATATCTTACACTCATAAACGAACGTAAAATGCACAATGAAATTTTTCGAAGTATTCATAACTGCGCATTAAGAAACCAAAAAAAAATTGGATATGCATATATGAGATAAACTACTTTATTTTCATTAAAAAGTTCTCTTAAGCCAGTGCTGGCCAAAAGGTAAAATCTGCAAATAATTACAAAAGATTTTATTTATTATTTTATAATACACATTTGCATGTCCAATTGTTTTGGCAATTTCTATTTTTTGAAATTTTTCATTTATGGCAATCAAATAATATTTGATATATTATATATTTGATAAGATTGTAATAAAGTAGTGTTACCTTATTATAGTTCAAAACATAAGATAGATATAAATTGAATATTTTCGAAATTTACTAAGTAAATAAATTAATAGTATATTCATCCTGAACTCAACTATTTCTTGGTCATATACGAACGGTGAGAGAACATTTTGGTACTCTGGTATTTATCTTCGTAGCTCTTGCATATTAGCCTCAAATAGAGCAGTATTAATTTTATGTTTTAATGTCAATAAAATTTCACAGCTTTTAATTTCTCTCATCTCATTGGCAACATATTCGCCGTAAGTAGTAAACTCGTCACGGAAACCAGAATTTGGTGACGAAACTGAATGAAGGGCGGTAATAGATTGAGAGCCAGATATGGGAGCTGCAAAGTTCTTACGTAAATGATTTTTAGAATTTGTACACGAAGATTGCATAGATGATAACTGACCGTTTATAAATGATACTTCTTGGTCCTGTGTTATAGCTGCGTTTGTTATTGTAATAGGAAGATGAGCTGAAGTGTCGTAAGAAATGCATTTATTTGTAGTCTTTGCGTTAGGTTCGCAGGACGGAGACACTGTTTTCATACGGTGACGAAGGTGAGGTTCTTCATAATGCTCATTGTTGTCATGAAGCGTATCCCGCCTTTGCATTTTTATTAAACGAGCGGGTATATTATGAACTGTTGTGGCTGCAGACGGTTTATGACTGGGACTTATTGTATATAGTGTGGATGAAACGCCATTGGCTGATGTTGATATTCGATGATGTAGTTCTTCATTTGAAGTAACATGATGTTGAGTTCGCATTGCATCGCTATTTCTATCCACATCCTCATAAATTTCCAGATCAGGACGACATGTATAGCGTTCAGTATGATGTTGATGTTCCTTGGGGCTACTGATTTCTTTCATAGCAATTTTTGGTTTAGCATCTTCTATCTCCTCGACATCTTTAGTTGTTTCCTCTATTAACTTTTCCAATTCCTGTGAACAACTCGAAGACGTCGCAGAGATTTGAGGTACCGTAAGAAATTCTTCATTTGCATTACTAGAACGCACAATAGTGTCATGGCACGGCCGTATGGCTTCGCAAATAATGTACTTAGTAGTTAATGTTCCCTCTTCTGTTATTTCGGCTTTAATGCGACTTTTATTTGAGCGATATCCTTTCGGAGAACTTAAAAATTGCAAATATTTGAATCCAAACCATTTGGAATTGTAAGGTCCTTTTCTTTTCATGATATTTATTTCACGATGGTACTGAGTACGCAAAGTATTAAATTTCTTTTCAATTTCTGTAATGGGAATATTGTGACCTAATGACTCTTGCACTTGCACAAGCAATTTCTGTTTCACGTCTTTCTTACGGTAATCTTCATGGATCATATCCCACAGGCCTCGTCTTTTGCGGTACTCCTGTATTAATGCTAAAGTCTTTTCACGTGTCCACTCCATTGTCACTCCTCAATTTATGACTGGTACGATTTTCCTCGCAATATGATAATTGAGGAACCATAACAATTGCGTCCTTCTCTACAAACCTGCTCAACGCTATTGTTGGCGAACTTTTTCCCACAGACTATTCGTCTATGCTTTCTCCTTTGTTACTTTTCTTCATTATTAAGGCATTTGTATATGGACAACGATACGGTGCTGTCAGTGTCGATTAGTGATGTCAAATGCTGTTATAGAAATTCCCCGAAAATTGTAGCGATTTTAAAAAAACTCGAACACTAATTTTATTGTAGGCATGACCATCGGCGTTTCCTTATTACTGCGAAATATTTACTAGAATGTAAATGTGCAAATAGGAAAATGTGGCAACACGTGCCATATGCTTCTGATTATATTTGTTGCTTTACTTATCCCGTAATGTTCGGTAAAATGAGAGTGCATAACAAAACAGTCCAGACTTTTGAGAGTAACGAATTTTACTCTCTGAATACGACAAAGTGGCCCATAATTGCTGGAACGCAAAAACCACAATTTGACATCTTGAAATAATAGTGATGCTTACTTTTCAAAATATATTTTATTTTAGTGATTTAAGACGCTGAAAATACATATTTTAAAAGCAAAACATTGGCAACAGTTGTAAAAGTGAATGAAAATAAACTAAAAAAAAAAATTTTTTTTAAAGTGATAAAGATGCACAAATACTGTACTTACAAATTTTCCATTTTGCTTTTTCATAAATTTTTAACTAAAAAGGTTTTGTTGCTTTGTAATTTTTCTGATTAATTTCTTAATTTCATATGTAAATAAAAAACAGCTGATAATTCTGAATTCTAGCCCAAACCAAGGTACATATATTTATTAGGTCTGTGCAACTCGCCATTTGTTGTACAAGTATTTTATACTTGAGAATCAAAATTTTATTACATTTTACACGAAAGATTTTACTCGCTCAAAATTGCACAAAAGGTGTTATCTGTAACTCTTTTGCGCTAATTTGTGCGAGTTCGGGCTGTTTTGTTATGAACCTGAAACCATAGACTACTAGTAGTCTATGCCTGAAACAGACCTATGTTATATCAATAAGTGATAAAGATGTACAGAAGTACGGCGACGCAAAAAAGTAACAAAACGGAAACGCCATTGTATGCAGTGCATTCGCAATAACGTGAACACCGCATTAACTATTCTAAAAGATGAACAAAGTTTTAAAGCTACATATATAATTTGACAATAAAAATCAAATTAAAATTCTGGGTTCGTTAGTTGCGGGAATCTCATCTAAATATGTATGTGGATATATTTTTTTTATCCTAAAAGATTAACAAACTGTAGTGTAACATATTTTACCAAATTAATTTTTATTGTACGAACTATCTTTAGTTACACTATTACTATTTTTTGCAATATTTAATAAACAAACATATTCCAACAATACTTCTTTTCACGAGTCCAAAATAACGGACATAGTTAATAAGAATATCAAGAATATTAACAATAGGTATGAATGCCAGCAGGTACTTTTTATGTGCATATTTACTTAGTAAACAAACCAGTTGAAAACAATAGGTAACCTCATGCACGCCTGTTATCATTATTTTTATAATTTTAAGTTTTGTAGCAAACCATAAAACAACAAATATTAGGTTTTGTAGTTTTATGGTACCGTTAATTTTATTTATAAACTAAACAATTTTTGTAAATAAAATCAATGATACTTTATCCTTTAAATCGTCTGCATTTTTATTTAAAAGCATTCAACTGCTTCAATACCAGACTAGGCATCCAATCTGCCTCTTGTCTATAAACCAATTTATGCCAGTGGCGTTTTAAAGCGCCGGCACAAACTCGGGTAGGCTTTAAAAAAATATTGCACCCACACAAACTCGATTTGTGCTAACATAATTACAAAACTTAGAAATAAAGCTCTGTAACTTGAACAATAAAAACCAATGCACTTAGTTATAAAAACGATGAAATGATAATATTCTGATGTCCTTATTTCCGGGCATCACCTTTTTTCATAAAATTATATGCGTGAGCATATCGAGGCTTTGGTGCAATACCGTAGTAATTCAAAATTTGAATTTTTTGAGCTGGGTATGCAGAAATGATCTTTGGGGAAAAATATATGTATCTAAAGGAAAAAAGATCATGGTTCTATCTCTAACTGTTCAGATTCTACAGCTACAAAGGTCTTTATTGCCTCCAGCTATTTCCAACAATATTTATAATAATGAAATATTTCCTTAATGACAAGAAATTTACAACAGAAAACATTACAAAACATGCCTCTTTATTTAAAAACTTGTAAAAAAATATCCATTTGTAAACGAAAATACTATCAAAAAGATGGCTCAAAACTTCAAATGCTTTTTTCTCAGTTCACGATTTTTTGAATTACTACGGTATTGCACCAAAGGCTCGATATGTACTTGGCATTTGTATGTTTTGGCTATCAATTTCATTTAGTATTTTAATACAAATTTTGAAAAAGAATAGCTGCAGAAAATAATCGTTTGTTTAATATTAACAAATTTTTCGCAAGTTTCAATTAAGATATGCATGTACATATGTAAATAGTATGTATAATATACGTAAGTCAATAATTCGAAATTATTAGTAAATATTTTTGTGTGATTTAATGTATAAATAAATAAAGATTCTTAGTGAAAATACAATTTAAAGAAGCTTTTTGGTTTGTTTTGTTTGTATATTTCCGAATTCTCAAAGTTGTTTCGGTGTTCTTGTACTATAACATATGGAATTTCATAGCTGTTTCAAGAATTTGATTGAAGGTTTACTGACGATTTTGATATTAGCACCAAAGAAATGTATGCATACACCAGCTACACCATATAAAAAATAAAATTTTTATAATTTTTTTCTTGTTTAAGGAACGAAAAAAACCCGAAATGAAAGTTCGTTCCGGTTAAGGTTACGGATTTTGTATTTAAAAATTTGGGTTCGGTTACGGTTTGGTTATAAATTACGGGCTTCGGTTCGGTTCCGCTTCGAAGCTCTGCTTACTGTAAACCATCGAAAAAAGTTAAATTTGTTTTGAAAATGCACATCCATGTATGGATTTTGTTATTACTGTTAAATTTTCAAACGGATTTCCAGCAAATTTCTTAAAAAAAAAGCGACAATGATTTTTTAATTTCTGATTTATTTTCACTTAATTTTCATTACAAATTAAATTAAAATTTAATAAAAAAAAAGTAATATATGCGCTTGGTGCGTGCTTCGTTTATGCATTGTAAGCTTAAAAATGAACTTAAAAATATATTTTGCTTTTTGTTAAACATCTACAGGAATTATTATGTTTGTTAATATTAATTATAGATATTTTATTTCGACAAATTGGTTTTGATATTTAATTAAGCATTGCTATGCAATAAAAAATTGTTTGTTACTAAGAAATATTTTGGAATCAATAGCAATCATTACAGTATCAAGCTTCATTTTACATAAGTACGTAAATTTAACTTGAAAGAATTTTAATTTTTTTCTTCATCACAGTAAATATTCAAAAGAAAATAGAATTAAGTTTCTTAAATACCCTACGTTGATTAAAACGGTTTTAATTTAACAGGCACAGCCACCTTCAGGGTCTTTTTGCTCATTCTGTTGTCCCAATTGAATGTCTTGCATAGTTTCTGATGGCTTGCAATCAGACGAAGAATCCATACCTGGCAGAGCAGCTGCTACACGCCTAAATAATAATTTGACATTGTAACCCGACTTGGCACTAGTCTCTATAAACATCACATTAAGTTCCTTGGCTTTGCGTTCTCCCTCCTCAGTGGATACCAACCGTTTATCAGCCAAATCGGTTTTGTTTCCAACCAACATTATTATGACATCACTACCCCGTTCTGTGCGTACATCATCAATCCACTTTGAAGTCTGATAAAACGAATTTGTGTTAGTGATATCATAGACAACAACAGCAACCGTAGAGTCTCTTATGTAGGAGGGTATTAAAGAACGAAAACGTTCCTGACCAGCAGTATCCCACAATTGCAAACGAACAGTGCGGTCTTCCAAATACATGGTCTTTGATAGGAAATCTATACCAATGGTAGCTTGATAAGTATTATCAAAACTGTCGTACATGAAACGTGTAATAAGAGAAGTTTTTCCAACACTCTGTTCCCCTAGAAAAACTAACTTAAATTTACGCAAGGGATTTCCAAAGTCTCCAGATGACATTGTAGTTGGTGGCAAAGGCGAATGAGGATTTGGAGACATTTCTCTATATTTTTAAATTTTTTTTTATATTATCAAATTAAATCTTTGTATTTCCACTTTCAAGTGATTAACTTTTTTATAATTATGCCAGTAATTTTTTCCACTTATAGATTTTTCGAGGAGTTTGCTGACCTCTTTCGATGTTTGACGTTTACGAACGTTTACGTTACGACGATAAAAGGTCTGTTCGTGTACTCGAAATTGGGCACTCGCGGGCGCCCAATCTTACCAAAATGCATTTTCTTACGTAAAAATTGGGTAAATGAGAGAGATTTTGAGAGAGTAATATTCTTGTTCTTCAAGCACGAGAACGCCCGTATTTTTTCTTCGGGTTAGTTTGGTCGTGAAGAACAAGCAATCAGCTGGTTTATAATAAACATTGAAAATAACAAGGAAGTAAAAATAAAAGTTTCCCAAAAATGCAATGAACAAAGAATAGTCAATTTTATTTCATGATTTAGTTCAAAATTATTTGGGGTTTCTTTAAATAACATGTATAAGACAAATTATTGTGTTTTTATGGATGTATGCATGTGTGAAGATTTGTAATTGTACATGGTCATATATATTAGGTCTGTTCTAGGTGCATAACAAAATTGACCGAACTCGCACAAATTATTTTATTTATGTGTATATGATTCTGATTTTCAAATTGTGTCTTTTCCCGAAAAAATATGTGAATGTATTATTACATACTTTATGGTATTCTCATAAAGAATTTTTTTATATAAAAGCAAACTCAAAAATTGAGGAGGAAAGCATATCCATATAGTACTATTTCGCTAATGCCTACTTAGCTCAGCAGTGGTCTTTTCCCAATTTTTGACTACAAATTCAATATTCTTATGTTCAAAATTCAACTAATCAATCGAGAATTGATGTTGAATACCGAACAAAAAACGAAAAATTTATAAACAAAAACATAACAATCCATTAGTTTACTTTTTTTATAACACATACATATTTCTATTTTTAGATTTTTCTTCTCATCTATATATATCTATATATATATATATACATAGATATATGCTTTCCTCCTCGGTTGTTGAGTTTGCTTTTATAAAAAAATACTTTATGAGAATATCATAAAGTATGTAATAATACATTTCACATATTTTTCTCGGGAAAAGCACAATTTTAAATTTAGAATCATATATAAAGAGATATTCTATTTTATTTATTTATAACAATAACCAACCGAGCCCAGAGGGCGATATATATAGTTGGTGGACTACAAGTGTAACATAAGAATTATTAAATATGTAGGCATCAAATAAGTTAGAAATAATGTTTATGAAAAAATAATAGTTATATTATTAATTTTGAAATAAAATGAGAGAGTAAAATTTTTAATTTTCTGTACAAAGTTGCACGAACATTTTCTTTGGGTAAGTTCGGTCTAGAATTGAATTATAGGCTGTTTTTTATTTTTATATGATACTAAGAAATTAATCAGAAAATATGCAAAGAAACGACAAAAGTTTTTAATTTAAAAAAGACATATATTTGTGCATATTTATCACTTTATTTAATAAAAAATGGCTTTTACTTTTTTTTCAATTTATTTTTGTCCACATTTTACAGCCGTTGCCATCGATGCAAATGTTTTTGTTATGCACGTTGAACAGACCTATTATGTGGTAAATATTATGGTTTTTCCGTTTTCTTACTTTTGTACATTTTGGTCTCTTATTGAGATAAATTATGCCTTACTCTCATTTTACCGAACTTTACCAGAAAAGTAAACGAACAGACCTAAAGACATGATGAAATAACGGTATGGCAAGGACGTTATTTTACCCAAAGGATTTTTTGTGCCTGACGTTTCATTAAAAAAACAAAAAATTTGGAAAAGAAAAAAAATAATTGCAAAATTTAATAACCGTGTATATTCCTTTTCCTGTAGCAATTTAAATAAAATAAATTTAAAGTGAAGTGGCAACTCAAAGTAACATTTTCACGAATTCTGCGCATTTTGAGGTGTTTATGGAAATTTACTTTCCTATAACTACATGCATATATACATACGTATGCATGTATGTGCCAGTATAGTACATACAAGTCCATACATACATATGTACAATGTATACACGATATCCTTTTGATGTAGGAAATATTGATTATTTGGTTCCTTAAACACAAAACGCAAAATTCTAAATACAATATACATAAGTACATGCTGCATATGGACATATAAACAATAATATTCCTGAATAAATTATAACTGATGTATTTAAAATCAAACGACTTTTTATTCCATGTTTATAACGCTCATCATACTGTCTTGAAGTTTTTATTATAAAGCTATTGAATGCTTATTGAATCCTATCGTTATTACATTGTTGACTTAGTGACACAGTGCAGCATGAAGCGTCAAAATGTTAGGACGCTTTCGTTGGTGGTTTGTACATTTACCTATTTGCTGATTGGTGCTGCCGTATTTGATAGTTTGGAATCTGATTTCGAATCGAAACGATGGGACTTTCTGCAGGCTGTAAAAAACAACTTTGTTAAGAAATATAATATTTCCAGTGAAGACTTTCGTATGATGGAAATTGTAATAATAGAAAATAAACCTCACAAGGCAGGCCCACAATGGAAATTTGCTGGAGCATTTTATTTTGCCACTGTCGTTTTAGCAATGATTGGTTATGGTCATTCGACTCCAGTTACAATAGGAGGGAAAGCTTTCTGTATGGCGTATGCAATGGTAAGGAATTTTCTTACAATATTTCAAATTACGCTATCGAGACACAACACTCGTTGAATAACGCAAGATATTTTTTATGAAATTTCTTAATCGAACCATGATATGCTTTCATGAAATTCGTGCGGTAGTAAATAAACATTTTTTTTTTTTTGACTTTCTCATATGTGTTTGCATCTATTTTTTGACTTCGCAAAATTAAGTAAATAAAATAAATAAAACTTATTCTTTTTTATATTTATTCAATGCGAATCGGAAAGAATTACGATTATTTATATATGTACATACATATGTATACTTGCTGTAGTCTATAGCGTTATCGTAATATAGAAAGTTCTTAACTAATAATTTACTTTACATTGCAATTATTAATTAAATCAGGTTCATTATTAAATTCTCTAAGCAACTTTTCTTTTTAATAATTTTGTTTCAAAGTATTTTCTATATGAAAATATAAAAAAAACCCTATTTAAAAAGAAAAATTAGTAGATGTAAATCGAATAAAAAAAATACTTGTGTAAAATTGCAAAAGCCACTTAGTTAATTATCTTTGAATTTTCGTAATTCTAAAACATATTTTGAGAGTTTTTGTATAAATATATGAGATTTATTAGCTTTTCCAAAAATTTGGTTGAATGTCTGTCTACTGATGAGTTGGTATAAACACCAACGAATTTACAAATAGACTACCTTAACCCATACATCGTTAGTTGAAATGCAAAACCACGTCCCTAACAAAATTTTCGAAAATGATTTTTAGATTGATTGTGGTGGAAACTAAGGGTCTCCTCTATTAGGTTAGGTTAGTTTAGGTTAGAAGGCACCGACTACGACGGGTCGACTCAAGTAGCGTAGGTGCCGTTCAGTTACCCTGGTCCCGTAGAGGACGTCACAGCCACCCTATGCCGTTCACGTACCTCACTATGTCCGTCAGATCCAATCGAGAGCACAGCCCTATGTTGTCTAAGCAAGGTGCCCTAAGGAATCTCACCCTCGACCTAGTCATACCGGGGCACTCACATAGAAAGTGCACAACAGTCTCCTTCTCCGAATCTTCCCCACAGCTCGTACACCGGGTATTGAACGGCATGCTAATCCTCGCAACATGCGTGCCGATGCCCCAGTGGCCCATGTTGTAAGTCCACCAATGGACAATCGGAAAAAGCTCAGGAGTTGGCGAGTTTTTTTCATTGTTGTTTGCATTATAAATGGGGCAATAAGTATTTCCAATCGCCTTTTTACAGAAAATCTTTTCATATCCTTAAGGAAGGCTACTATGTGTGTAAAATGTATCTAACAAATCTAATTATGTTCATCTTTTCGTAGTAAGGAAAAACTTCCGCAATACGAATACATACATATATATAATAATTTTTTTTTGTTTAATTTCGCATTTTCGATTGCGAATGAGTTCTGTATTATTTTGATTTTTTAATTATTAATACTTATCACCATTATTTTATTTCCTTACACTTAGGTTGGAATACCACTGGGCCTAGTTATGTTCCAATCGATTGGTGAACGTTTGAATAAATTTGCTTCGGTTATTATTAGAAGAGCTAAGCGTTATATGCATTGTTCACATACCGAAGCTACTGAAATGAATCTGATGTTGGCTACCGGCATGTTGTCCTCCATAATTATTACAACAGGCGCAGCCGTATTTTCACGTTATGAAGGATGGAGTTATTTCGATAGCTTCTATTATTGCTTTGTCACTTTGACAACAATAGGTTTTGGCGATTATGTGGCACTGCAAAACGACCAGGCTCTAATGAATAAACCCGGCTACGTGGCTTTAAGTTTAGTATTCATACTGTTTGGTTTAGCGGTGGTAGCTGCCAGTATTAATTTATTGGTCCTACGTTTTATGACTATGTAAGTTATTTATTAATTTACTTTTTCATTCGTTAAATGTTCCCTTTTAATTTTTTCCAATTTTATTTCATTCAAGGCAAGCTGAAGATGCTAAAAGAGATGAGCAAGATGCTCAAAATCAAATTGCCGCAAGTCAACCAGTAACTTTCGATACTGAGCACGGTTACAATGTACATGGAAAACTTTTGAATAGTTCAAATTATATAACAGAATTTGAAGAAACCGTTTCAATTTGTTCATGTACATGCCTGGGTGGTACACGTTGTATGAATCATGAAACATTCGCCGATCCTGATTTCCGCCCCACTGATATTATTGCCAGTACAATAAGTTTAAAAAGGGCTTCAGTTTGATATCAATCTTTGTCTAAATTGGCTGATTCTGATTGTTACCGTACGGCATCCAATTGTTATTTGAATTGTTGTGCCCATGACGAAGCCTCCAAGTCATTGAAATGCATTGGTTATAGAATTTTAAAATGTTCTTCGGGTAGTCCTAGTTCCTGCACTTCCTAAATAACACAAAAAACAAACTGCGAAACACAAAATGAAAGGATAATAGAAACTCTAATGCATTTATTTTCTGTTTTTTTCATAGTAATAATCTGCATATTTGAGCATTTTTTTTTAAATTATTATATTTATTCGCAAAATAATAATAAATAATTTTAAAATGTTACCTTTTCAGTTTTCACTGCTAATTGTTATATGTATTATAATTATCTATTGTAAAAAAACTTTATCGAAGAAACACTTTAATTTTAATAATTATTCAAATCTCAGCAATTATATTCTCGAAAATCAAATTTATTGACATTTAAAAAAAATTTCCTTTTGTATTGCATTTTGTGAGAATTTTTATACGAAAAAAGCAAGAGTTTTTTCCGCTTAACTGAATCTAGTTTCTTTTTACAATAAAAAAAATTCTTTCAATTGCAATTAATAAATTTAGCTAAAAATGCGTGAAATCGTACACATACAAGCTGGTCAATGCGGAAACCAAATTGGTGGTAAATTTTGGGAAGTAATATCGGATGAACATTGCATAGATGCTACTGGCACTTACTATGGCGATAGCGATTTACAACTGGAACGTATAAATGTCTATTATAACGAGGCCACCGGAGCAAAATATGTACCACGAGCAATTTTAGTAGATCTAGAGCCGGGTACAATGGATTCTGTAAGATCTGGCGCTTTTGGCCAAATTTTTAGACCGGACAATTTTGTTTTCGGTCAGTCGGGAGCTGGAAACAATTGGGCAAAAGGACATTATACAGAGGGAGCAGAACTAGTAGATTCTGTTTTGGATGTCGTACGTAAAGAAGCGGAAGGCTGTGATTGCTTACAGGTATATACATATATACTATTACATAAAAAATTTGGTATATTTTATCGGAAACTATTATTTAATATTATAACTGCTTAGGGCTTTCAATTAACGCATTCTCTGGGTGGTGGTACGGGGTCAGGAATGGGTACATTATTAATTTCAAAAATACGTGAAGAGTATCCAGATCGTATCATGAATACGTTTTCGGTAGTTCCATCCCCTAAGGTGTCAGATACCGTAGTAGAGCCGTATAATGCCACACTAAGTGTTCATCAACTTGTTGAAAATACCGATGAAACCTATTGCATAGACAACGAAGCCCTTTACGACATTTGCTTTAGAACTTTAAAACTCACTACACCGACTTATGGTGATCTTAATCATTTAGTGTCGGCCACAATGTCGGGCGTTACGACATGTTTGCGTTTTCCAGGGCAGTTGAATGCCGATTTGAGAAAATTAGCTGTCAACATGGTACCATTCCCACGTTTACATTTCTTTGTGCCCGGCTTCGCGCCCTTGACTTCTCGTGGTTCGCAACAGTATAGAGCTTTAACGGTGCCCGAACTTACACAGCAAATGTTTGATGCAAAAAATATGATGGCTGCCTGTGATCCACGCCATGGCCGTTATTTAACAGTGGCTGCCATATTTCGTGGGCGCATGTCTATGAAAGAAGTCGATGAACAAATGTTAAACATACAAAATAAGAATAGTAGCTTTTTTGTCGAGTGGATTCCTAATAACTGTAAAACTGCTGTGTGCGACATACCGCCTAGGGGTCTTAAAATGTCTGCTACTTTCATAGGTAACACGACCGCTATACAGGAGCTTTTTAAACGGGTATCTGAACAATTCACAGCTATGTTCCGTCGTAAAGCATTCTTGCATTGGTATACCGGAGAGGGTATGGATGAGATGGAGTTTACTGAAGCCGAAAGTAATATGAATGACTTAGTGTCGGAATATCAGCAGTATCAGGAGGCTACTGCTGATGAAGACGATGAATTTGATGAAGACGAGGAAGGCGGTGGTGATGAATAAACAAAGTTCATATACATATATTTTAGTATTTTATTGGATGTATATATTTAACTTTTGTAATGATACGATTTAAATTAAAAATAGTATACATTCACATTCAAGTTTTTCTATTATTGCTATAATTATTGTTTTTCTCGGACCAGTGCACAGGGATGTGCCCTACGTATGCAATGCGAATTAACGAGTAACTAAAGTTGATCGTTTTCAACATCATCGAATAATAATTGGATTATGGTATTAAAGTGTGAAGAAATTCGATCACTTTTGAAATAAATAGGGGGTGGCGATGGCACGATGGATGGTAGTCTGCACGTTGACTACTAAACCAAAAACAGACCTGGGTTCAACCCAAGTTTCAGACTAAAAATTTTAAAATAAAAAAAAAACATCTCGCATTTTTCTGATGTGCATTAGTGTGTCTTTGTGTATCACTTGTTGTCGGAAGGTTTCAGTGGCGAAGCCATAGTCACTGGTCACTGAACAATACCGGCTTCAGCTGATAGCAAACCACAATCACATCAGAACGCGCTCCTTCGTCGGTATTATGTAGCACCGGCGAAGTAAAATAATAATAAAAATAGCTACTAAACCAAAGCTTCAGAACTGCTACGAGTATAAACAAAGAACGCGCGAAAGCAGAGCTGTAAAATAATTAATTAAGCTTCACTTCCTGTCGTTTCTCCTACTATCCCTTTCCTACAGTTTCAGCACAATGCCTCGCATGTGCAGGAGTCATCTCCTGAGTGCTGGTCCCAGATAAAAAAATTTTGGATTGTGGCCTTCAAAATATAGAGCAAAAAGTTAAATTTACGGAAATTATTTCTAAGAAATGGAATGATATCGAAAAAATTCCTATACATTTTGTTTAAAATGTCGATTCGAATCGAATGTCGCTATTTATCTCCTGCATTTCGGAATATAGTTACTTGAACCTACGTAATTCAATCAAATCTAGGCGACAAGTTTCAAAGCAAGTGTTAGGTGCAACGAGGTTTTGCACAGGAATAAACGCGCATAAATGTTTTCTTCAAATAACTTTCCGATACAAGGAAGTTTGTATTTCTGTTGTTTCTTTTTTCCTCTCTCTCTCTCTCTCTCGTATAAACTTTCAGCTATGTTCTGACAATTGCATTCTTTTTAAATCGCATGTGAGTTGCAAATCGCGAAAGTTGATTTACATGATTGGAAACTCACACATTTTGCTTTTTCGAAGTTGTATTCGAACAATGAAAACATGATTTCTCTTAACAAAATATAATAATGGTTGCGATATAAACTTTAAAAATTACAATCAAATAATGGTTTCGATATTGGCTAAGACGGACGATTGATAAATTCATAGCAAATTTTTAAACCGACTTAAAGAAAACTAGGTGGTTCTCAATTCGACTGTTTTTTTCATTGGAAAGGTTGCGTTTATAGTGTGGTCCCATTCTAATGGCGGTCTGGATGGGGGGAATTCAACCCCCTTAGACAAAAAATTTAAATAAATAAATTTTTTTAAAAGTTTAATTTATTGAAGGCGAGTCATAATAACAATAAAAATGTTAAAAAGATTAATATAATGAGACACTGAATTGTAAAATAAAAATTAAAAAAAGGAACCGGCTTAAAAAAGGAACTAAAAAGTATAAAATTATATAATTTTTTGTATGCGTTTAACAGCTTGAAGTCGGTGCACAGGTACGAAATACAAATACATACATATCAGGAAAACATAAAACTATATATATATACGTACATATGTATGTATGTATGTATATGGGAATGCATTAAACGTACATTATAAAATGGTCTAAAGAAAATTTTCAAATTTAATTACAGCATCCGTATTTAATTCTTTTCGTAGAAGAATGCTAGTTATTTCGATTCAAATTAATTAATTGCATGTTGCTTAAAATGCATTACGGGTAAGAATTTCCACTCGTGAGTTCACAGAATGATAATAATTTTTTCGATTCGAAATTTTCTCACATGTATTACAGAAATCAGGCACTGATTTTCAATTATTAATAAATATTATTTCAGAAATATTGTATGTTCGAACATCACTTTGCAAAGTAATAATTACACAAATGATTTTCTAGTTTTTCTTACATACGTTTTTCATACATACGTACGTATGCATCTTACTCTTTTTTATTTAAAATATTTTGCACATAAATGTATTTATATATAATAAAAGTCTTTCTTTTTTAATTTATATATCGTCGTTCGCAAATTATTGTCTTCTATACCGCAAAATATGAAAAAATTATACGACTACTTTTTAGGCAAATGTCTCGAGATCTGTTGATCTGTGTAGTCAGTTGGCTGTCATCATTATACTTTTCGAAATATAAGATATCGATGTTGTGCGACACAACACTTTTGTAATTAACAACTTAACTTTATGCAGGAATTTATTTTTGCCACATAGAATACAATTATTTTAGAATGACAGTATGTTTATAATCTTTTATCAATTATATTTAACATATGCAAAATTATGGCAAATTAAAAAACATAAATATATAACAAATTAAAAGTTAAGCAGTACTTACATTTTTATAAATATTATATGTACGCAATTAAATTATTTTAAGTATTGAGAAAATTTGATAATTCACCCACCACAGCAGCAGCAGCAATCACAAAGAGTTCGAAGTTGTTTGTGGGATACACAGAAAGAGTTCGACGTATTCCAGAGTCTAAAATTTTTTAAACTAAATTATACCAGCATTCGTAAATTTGTGACTGAGTATTAATTACACTATTAATACTTGTAAGCGTAATAAGCGGATGATGACGAGAAGAAAAGTTATACACGATTTAATAACATACATATGTACATATGTATGTAAGTAGCAATTTGTGGTCTTTTGACTATTATCTTCTATACGTCGTCAAATAAACCACGTGGTGGTTCGATACGATTTGGGGTTTCTTCTTCATCGTCAAATTCCAAGCGATAATGATTTGCTGAAGATGAACCTTTGAAGGCAACTTGGGCATGCGTACTGACACCAAAACGTTCATTAATTTCATCAGACAACGATCGAGGCAAAGTGTCATAATGCAAATTGTCTCCATGACGTATTAAATCGTCAGATGGTATATTTGATGTAGTTGCTGAAGTACTTTGTCCATTGTGAGCACTTAAGTTTCGGAATTTATTAATGTAATCATTTGTTGATATGGCATCATTTCTTGGTAAATCTCTTCTCCTATTCATGGCTTCTTCAGCTCTGTGTCGTCTTCTTTTTTCACGAGCAATTAAATCTTTTCCCTCTTGTACCAGTTCTGTGGCTATAGTTTCGTTTTGTAAGAATTGTTGAAATCCCAAAGTATTTAATGCCCTAGAACCCAGACTGAACCATGTTGCCAAGCAAAAGGCCAACATACACATTGGGAAATATATATTAAAACCATTCGATATGATACCTATCACATCCATGTGACCCATAATGCGGGTATAGTATGTTTCCATAACACGTTCCTTAATAATATGTGAATCCATATGAATAAGACCTAAAAAGTTCAAACACATGGGTGGTATAAGACGACACAGTAACATTCCGCTAAATATTAAACTGTGTTCGTTTGTCTGATGGTGCGGCGCCAGGTAGTACAGATTTAAAAACCTAATACGCAAGATCGTCGAATAGGTACAGTAAAATAGATAGCACAATACTACCATGGAAAATACTTCTATAGTAAAGAAGTCGTAACTACGTTTTGCTACATTTATTACATTGGCGAAAATTGACAGCACAGGACTGCGTTGAAAAAATGTCAGTTCACTCCATACTACCATTCCGGACATGAAAGCAGTCAGAACACATAGCACCTTTAAAACATGTGTTCGTATCGCACATGACCAGTACCAATCTACGGTTGGGGAATAAAATATTCGAGTCAGTTGCGACTTCGGCTGCGGAAATTCTGATTTAAATCTTCGTTCAATAGAATGCATATTTTTGGCTACATCTTCTAATTGGAATACAGTCTCTACTTGTACACTCCAGAGAGCCTCTGTGCGTTGGAGTGTTTGAAGTGATTTTATAACTTGCTTGTGTATGCGAACTAAAGCCTTTTCCGAAGGTACTATTGTAGATATACCACCACCAGTACCACCTCTTGAGTAATTACGAGACGATCTCTCCTGTAGTTCAATTGGTACCTTACGTAAAATTGTCTCTACACAAGGTCGGAGCACATGATTATTAGGCACTGACCTACTAAAACCTTGCAAAGACTCTAGAATATCATCAACATTTTCTTCAGCTTCCGCTTTGTCAGCGCTTAGCTTAGCTGCCTTGAAATATGCATATTGTAGTGTAAAGCCAGGTTTAGCATTATTCCACAAAGATCGTGGAACTTCAACGAGAGCATAACCTGAAACATAATCAGTTTTTAAGAAAATTAAGTTGACTATCAGTCTGATTCGATTAAAATACAACGTCTCAAGTGATTTGTATAAATTTGATTGGTTGACGAGATAAATAAAAAAGAAAAGTTTTATGAAATTTTTTGGTGTAACTAAGTTAAATAATATTAACTGAATTTATTTTGGGAATATTCATTTATATATGTATATGATTCTAATTGTGCTTTTTCCCCTATAAACTATATGTGAAATTTATTATTACATACCTTATGATATTCTCATACAGTATGAAAAATATCATAAAGCATTTTATTACAAAAGCAACTCAATAATTGAGGAGGAAAGCATATCCATATAGTACTATTTCGCTAACGCTTACTTAGCTCATCAGTGGATTTTCCTAATTTTTGAATACAAACCCAAGATCTATACGCTTTAAATTCAATTAATCAAACGAGAATTGTTTGAATATTAAACATACAAACCAAAAAATCTATAAAAAATCTCATCTAGATGAGAATAAAAAACTAAAAATAGAAATGTGTGTGTGTTATAAAAGTAAACTCATGGATTGTTATGATTTTGTTTATAGATTTTTTAATTATGTAATAAACTTTTTATAAATAAAATAAAAATATTACATAAATCTATTTTATTTTCGCACTCATCACGGCTTTTTAATAAGTAAAGAATTTTTAAACAAATTTTGCATATACACATATACAGTCGAACTTCTCTATAACGTAGCAGTTGGGGACCGTCAAATTTCTACGTTATAGAGAAAATTCGTTATAGAGAAACTGCAGAAAATTTTGACTACATTTTTTTTTATGTATTTATTAAGAAAAAAAAATTGTTTTTACATGTGTGACTAAATTGATGCTAAAAATCGATTGCTAAAAACTTCGCAATAGAGAGATTATTTTGTGTGAAAAATTCTATTTAGGTCTTAAAAAATTGTACGTTACAGAGAGAACTTCGCTATAAGGAAGTTCATTATAGGGAGATCAAAATGTATGAAAATACACTCAAAAATGTTGTGTTCACGAATTTTATTTGTTATAGAGAAGATTTCGTTATAGAGAAGTTCGACTGTACATAGTTATCTTTCAAATGATACTAATATTGACCAAATACGTTTAGAAATGTAGTGGAAATTGTTATATGAAACCTTTATAGGTCCATAACTTAAAAACTATACATTTTCGAAATATTTTTTGTTGAATTTATTTATTCATGTTGTGTTGAATGTTGCATTAAGTAATTGCCGAAACAAATTTAAAAATTTATTTGAATGTGTTTTCCAGGAGTTCAGAAGTGATAATCTTGTTAATATTTAAGATGGCATTAAAAATGAATTCAGGTAAAGAAGTGCTTAAGATATGAAAATCCCAATTTATAGCAAACGCATTCACTTTTTTTTGCTGAGTGTACATATGTATATAAATTCAACAGTTTCTCGTCAAGCCTAATATGATTCGAACTCTAACACTTTTCCAATTTTTATTTAATTAAGAATTTGTCCACTAAATTTTTCCGAAACGTTTAAAGTAATGCTTATTTAATTTAAACTATTTGTATCAGTATACAAGCAGACATTACTTACCTAGCAAAAGCACAAGTAAAAACAGACCCCATGTATTTGATGCCGAGGACGCAATGGCTTTCAATTTTGGCCAGTCCAAAGAAACTCCTTTTGCTGCTATATAAATAAGTAGAATACCACAAATAAATAAATACGAACCATAATAAATGGCGTTCTCTATTAAGGCAGACTTTAATTTTCCTTTAATAGTAAAGTCACCCGCTTTTAGATATGATTGCATTAGAGGCATAATCAACCATGTTAAAAACTGTGAAGTCCAATAAATAATGCGCCATAAATTTGGAAATACAGCGTCGGGTATCATACCCCACGGCTGTTGACACTCGGAATGTTTCTCCAGTGGTAAACTAACATCAGAAGATTCATTTGGGGTTATCAAAGTGGAATACGCAAGTAATGGTGTAATAGTAGAATTTATATTATGTTCCTGTAAGCACTGCCGATAAAGTGTCTGTAAAATGCATAACATGATGATCCACTAATTATAACGTTATTGCTAAGAACACTTACGGATGTAACATCAAGTGGAATTGTAAAAACAATTAAAAATGAGAAACACCACGCCGCCAACACAGATAATGTTACAATAATATGTTGTCGTGGTATATTACCGTAACGGTAAAGTGAGACACCAGCTAAACATAATGCCAAACATATGGCAAGTGGCAGTAAGTACGTCATTTTTCTGTTATTTGAATTATTTTCTTAGGATTGAGCAAAGACGTTATTATGTGATGGTGTATGAACTGTTCGTTCTTGCTTCTATTGACAACTTTAGTTTTTTTTATCTGTGTCGCGTAAACGCTTTTCTTGCAATTGTTTTGATGTTTCTCGTTGCATTTCTTCCAAACGCTCCAGTGCATGAGATTTCAATGGCATCAGATGTGGTTTGCAAAAGGTTAACTCCGTTTTATTATTTTCAAAAAATAGTTTTCCAGTTGTAGGCTCAATTAAATCAATTTTTTCTTTTACTTCTGAATCGTTCTCTCTATTGATTTCTACTCTTTCATTAGTTGCATTTGCCGTCATAGTCAATAGCACAAGGCACAACTGCAACAAAGCGCCAACTCCTCAGTTTAATTTGCAAATAATTTTTACCACCTCCTTATTTCGTTGTTATTATCCAAATTTTTCGTGGCTTAATAATTGTATTTACAATGAGGGTTGAAATTCTTCACAAATTATTTTTCTACTCCAACAAAAACATTAGTATTGTTTATAAATAATATAGATTACACAGATTCTATGATTAATAACTTGAAATCAATATTTAAAAAGTGTAATATTTTTAATAAAAGTATTCTTATACTAGAAAACAAACTAAATTATGGAAAAATATATTTCTCTCCAATTATCACGACAGATAAGTGTTGCCAATAATACGTTTAAATAAATTATGATTACAATCAGAATAGAAGTGTGGAGCTAAATTAAATATTTAACAGTTTTCTCATGGTTCAATTATTATTGGGATCATAATTTTTCTATACAAATGTATGTAATTATAATAATGAATTTATTTCTTTGTTCACTAAAATAATCTTGTTTATATTATTAAATTTAATATTTTAACACTATTGACGTCACATTATAATGTTTGATAGCATATATGTATAAGATAGTATAAAAAAGAATGTTATTCTGAAAACTCTTACAAGACAATTCAAGTATGTATTATTATGAAATATAGCATTACAACAAAAAACGAATTTTTGTTTGTGCAAAGACACGGCAAAGTGTGGTTGTTAAAACATGTGGCATTTATTGTTGTACCTAAAAACAGTTTGTTATTGCAATATTTCCATTAGATTTTTTGACATTTCGCGAACAAAAAACGTATGAGGTAGTACAACAACTCCATTCGCTATCACCTTGTTAAAGACGCCTTGGCGCAAAACTACTTAAAACAAACAACAAATAATATAAAGCGAGTGTACTTTTGACTTAAGCTTAGACACACAATGCTAGAGCAAAAAATGTCACCTGGCGTAGTAGTGCCATCTAGTTAGCAGATACAACTGCATACATGTTAAAGACTGTATACGACGAGAAACAATTTTCTGTTTAAGAATATCCACTTTTTGTGAAAATAAATTTATTTTTTATTATTTAGGAAATGGAAGGTGCAGTTATGGCATATGAAAAATGTAAGATTTTGAATAGTTTATTTATATTTGTATATATGTATAACTTTTTCAAACAAATCTAGGTCGTACGAGTGGAGACGGAATGGAGCAAGAAGATTTACAGGAGAAAGTTGTTCAAACACAGTCAGCAGATTATAATACTGATCCAATACAGAAAGGGTCATTTTTGCTCAAACAAGAATTCAAACAGATTTCAAGGAAAACCTCAAGTCCCTCAGTGTCAAATAAGACAAATCTAGGACCGCCACTGCCTGGTTTGCATATATTATATCGACGACCTGAAATTAAAATAAGGAGTTTAAAGCCGGTGGTACCTAAAGGAGAATTGATCATGATGAAACCACGTTTAGTTGATGCACACAATGCATTGCCAGAACATAAAAAAAACAAACCTCCGAAATTTATACCTTACGAACCGTACATTGGAGCTGTTAATCCAATAGTGCCAAAAGAAATGAGTGGCTCGGCAGTGACGAGAACAAGAACAAAGTCTAATCGAAACAATTTGGATATCGGTGTATTGGTGAGTCAAATGTCTTCAATTAGAACACAGGAATTACAAGAACCAGAAATGGAAAATGATATCGCGAAGCAAGTTACTAATGCTAAAAAAAATCAACATTCTGATGATTCGCAAGATAGCAAAGACTTGAAAAACTTTAAAGATGAATTGAAGAAAGTGAAGGAAGATCGCGACTATTATCAAGCACAATTAAAATTTCAAACACAGGTAAATGCTGAACTGAAAAATTTACTTGTCGCATCGGTGGGTGAAGATTTACTAACACGGGTAAATGTACTTACGGAAGATAAATTACAATTGGCTAGAGCTCTACTTGACACGGCTAAAAATTTAACTACTCATACAGAGCAGATAGAATTCTTAGCAGGTCAGTGTGAAGTTTGGCGTTCAAAATTTTTAGCCAGTAGCGTAATGGTGGAAGAACTAGCTAGATGGAAAGCTGATTTAACACAAAAGAATCAACTGCTTACCGAATCCTCAAAAAGACTACTACACACAACTCATCAATTACGACAAATGCAGTTGGAAATGTTGAAAAACTTGAAATTTGTAGCAAAAATTCGCTATTTAAATTTGCCAGCTTCAGATGTCAACACTCTATCAGCTGAAAATTTAAATATTTTGCAACAAATGGTTTTACATTCTGGTGTTGGAATGCCAGAAAGTGATGTAATTATATCATCTGCCTCTACGTCAACATTGTGTGATTCAGAAAAATATGCTGTTCAGGCTTTAGAATTTATAAGTCAACCATTAATGGCTACCGACGAAGCTATTAGGGCGTTGTTTGGGCAAGCTCAAAGACCTTACGCTACCCAATTTTCAACTACGTCATCTGGAGCAGAATTAGAAAATGTAAATGTACTTTTAAAGGATAATTAAAAATATAGTTTAATTACTATCAATTGTATAATATGTAATTTAATTTTCTCTTTAATAATAAATTTCCAATAAAACACCAATAATACTGATCGTCCAATTCTTTTAAGACCTAAGATACTGACTAAACTTTTGAAATAATTAAATACTATTTGCATGTAGTTAATTTTTAGTTTATTTGTTTTCGCATGGTATTCAGAAACAAGAACATAAATTTTACGGAGAAAATATAAAGAAACACCAATTTTCTATTTAATAAACGTTAATGAAATTTATTTTACAAAAGTGTTCACTGCTTCAAGTAATTTCACTCGTACATAAGAAACCAAGACTTGATCAATGCGCCAGTAGGATTCACAATTAAAAAAAGCACACCAACATGATTGACTCCATCCGACGTTGAGATAAATTTATATTATTTCACTAGTATAAAATGAGAAGCGCATAGTAGGAAGTAATGCTTTTAAAGCACCTAAAGTCCTATAACTACTTGACGGCTGGAGGGATTTTAATGATTCTTACTCTATTGGATATAAATATATCGAAATTGTTTCGCATTCGAAAGATATTGAGATCAGTTATATGCCTTGAGATAAGTAACCGATTCGGCGCGGTAGATTTCGAAAATAATGTTTTGCAAAATTATTTTTTCGAGATAATTTTTAAATTACTAAGCCGATCAAGTTAAAAATCGAACCAACTCTTCACCACTAAACGGCAAAAAGTCTACAAAAATTACTAAATATTGTATTGGTCCTTCAAATTCACAGGAAGTTGCTGACTTAAGCAATTTTTAATGATTTTAAATGCAATAATATACCACAAAATTTTTTTTTGACTTTGATTCTGATACCTGTTCGGTGCTGCTGAAAAAAATAATGATGGTGAAGCATTATTGAAAACAATTCAGTCAACATTATTTGTGAGTTGTTTTATATGCCACAATTTAAATTACAATTCCCAACACGCATCCGAATATTTACCTATTAAAAAGAATAAATACAAATATTAGTGACAATTCATATCGGTAACAAGATTTTGTAAATTAATTTAGTTATAAAATATTCGCCAATACGTTGGTTATTCCGACAAATAGTAATAGACAGAACACTTCAACAGTAACAGCCTTTAAAATATTTATTCACATTATAAAATTTTGAGTTAAAAATAATGGTAAATTATTGTAGTTTGAGCATCTCATTTTTAATTTTTTATAATTTTGAATCCAGCATCAAAGTCGGAAGTTATTTTATTCAGCACTTGACGGACCAAAATATTTAAAACTTTTAACGGTTTTAGAAAGATGAATAGTTAAGATTTCTAGATTAATATTCAATTTATTTCAATTTAAAATTTATTTTATATATATGTATATACATATATATTTTAACAACTTTTAACCGACTCTTACAAACATAAATCTATAAATCTTAACTATTCCTCTTTTTAAAATTTTGCAAATAATTACATATGTATGTTAGGGGTATAACTTATTTCCATTTTTTGCAAATATCAAAATGGGCCTAGCATAGTCGAATAGTCCATTGAAAACTATGAAAAAAATGATATTAATTTTTCGCGGTTTTTAAAAAAGGTCAATTATTTGGAAAATATCTATTCAAAAAATATTGTTATCTTATAGTTTTTTGTTGAATATTGTATAATAACGTGTTATTAATATTCCTTGTTTGTGTTTAGTACTTTTTTTTTATTTATTAATAAAATATTTAAAATTTTTTTATTAAATTTTTTTTATTAGGGATTTTAGAAAATCGCTTTTGTATGTGAGCTTTTTATTTTCAAACGACCCAAAAAAATTGTTTTCGTAAATAACACAATATTCGCTATCGCTTTGGCCAAAATTTTGTTATGCCCCTAATGTATGTATGTACAAAAGTACTTTTGAATTTATGCATACATATGTACATTTCAAGCCAGTCACAAAAATTAATAATACAACATTTTTAAATGAAATTCGCTTGAATATCAGAAGTGTCACATAATTAATTATTAATTAAATTTTCTCTATTAATTTATTTTTATTACTTTCCTTTGATCAAATGTGAAAACCGCTTCTTTTTGCTGTGAAGTATTTGGATACCTTCTACTATAGCTTTTATGATAGTTATTATTTAGTGGTTGGGAACCAAATGGAATTCATTGTATCCAGGTTGTGAGTTTTCTTTGTAATATAGTTTAATTGACCCAAGGAGGAGGAGTAATATAATTACTTTCATTGAATAAATTAATATACCAAATTCGTATGAAAATGAAAATTAAAAGTTTTTTACCTTCTTCAGAAAATGTAAAATGCGAAAATGTTCGGTCTAATTTCGTTTCAAAATTAGTTTAAGAGCGCTCTAATAATAGTTTAACCAAGGAATTTTATATATTTTTTAAAGTTTTCAAAATCAACAATCTCTCAGAGCTGCAACTATTGAACCACCTATTGATTTATTTTCAAAATATCTGCAATTATTTCTTTACTTTTCAGTTGTTTACAAATCAGCTACATCATAGAGATGTCATATTTACTAAAAAAAACAATGCTTTCATTTTTTTCTTCTTTATAAAAACGAACGAAAGCTGAAGAACGAAAACAATAACGTTACGATTTCAAAAATGTGCAAATTCTCATTTTCGAAAATTTAATGTGACACAGCTGATTATTCTACTTTAGAAATGCGCAATTTGCAACGTGTTAAAAATTATATTTTCAACGCAATTGAATCTGATAATAAAAAGTTTCATTAAAAAAATTGTATACATTTTATTTCTGATGATGCTAAGCAAATCTTAGCAGAATATGGAAGAAGTAAATTTCGAAAAATCGAATATATAAAATTCTCGTGTCGCGGTGTTTGTAGTTAAACTCCTCCGAAACGGCTTGACCAATTCTCATGAAATTTTGTGTGCATATTGGGTAGGTCTGAGAATCGAACAACATCTATTTTTCATGCCCCTAAAATTAACCATGCCTACTTTACTCCCATTTTTTTTTACTTACTTTTTTGCAATATGGGTATCAAATGGAAGGGTATGATGAGATTTTGAAAAGTTTATAATTAACCTAAGTCCAATATGGTGACTGACCCTAAAGGGATGAGAACGAAGCCGGTCTCCTGTCTTACTCAATATACAGTTGATAGTAATAATATTAATAATTATTTTTAATTAATAACACTAATTATTTAAGCTGTAGGTCTTTTTAATATTTGTAATATTTATTTTGATTCGATATTTCGCTACTCCTTTGTGTAGCTTCTTCAGGAAAATTGGTTTTTGAAGTCTTTTATTATATGTTATTTAAATTTATTTCTTGTGTTAATACATTTGAATCTTAAAACTACATATTACATACATTTTTTATATGTACATAATACATGTTTATAATATACATACATATGTACTCGTATGTGGCTATGTATAAAAATATATATGTATATAAAATACGCTTCGTACTGTACAATTTATTTATGACAGTATAATCAGTTCTTTCTTTCAAATAAAACCGGAAAAGGTTTATCTTTAGGTGGCTGCAACCAATTGTCTTCTGAATATTTCACATTATTTTCAGTCTCAATAACATGGAAAGTATATGCATGACGGCTCTTGTTGGAACGATTCGGCTCACTTTTGTGAACGACATTGCCATGGATGATAATACATGTGCCTGAAATTTCGAATACATTCCAATTACATATTATTTTTATACAATATTATTGCTATTGTTATTATTACCTTTACTACATTGTATGGGGGTAAAACTCGATTGAGGATAAAATGGTGCCGCTTTATCATAAATCATTAAGTCTTTTGCTGATTTGTCAGGATTTCGGACATATCTACGATGCACACCACTTTTGTGGGAGCCTTTAATGAATTGCAAACAACCATTTTGTAAAGTACAATCTTCCAAGGCAAACCAAAAACCTATAGCTGAATTTGGTTCGGTATAAAGAAACCATGAGTCTTGATGAGGTATAACTTCACCGCCAATACCGGGATTTTTATAAATGTACATGCTCTGGCAAATAGCTGGGCGATTAAACTTCAATTGCCAACATATTTCTTTTATACGATTATTAAAGCTCATTTTATTGAAAATATTGTGTTCAACGTGCAGAGCATGTCCCACTTTGTTCAAAGCAACTGTAGGCTCGACCAATAATTCCCCATTGCCTCCGATAGCACCATCTTCGAAAAAGTATCTCACTTTATCGCCCGATTCCATGAAATACAAATCCTTACTTTGAGCATCTTGATTTTCGATTGTATTGAAAATTTTTCGATTGGCTTGGGGAGCTTCCATGCATAGTGCCCGACCGGATTTGAATAATTCATCAACTTCTTCAGGTGTTAAAAAGTCTTCTATGATAATGTAACCATTTTCATTGATCTAAAATAAATGTAAATAATTTCACTTTATAACATTTTTGAAAATTAAATGTAAATATTTTTCATCATTTAAGGCAAGCGGGCTTTATAAATGAACTTCGAGAAAATGTATTTGGAAAAATGGCAATTGATAAATTTTGGTCCATCATTCCCTCGACAGAGCACTGAAGGCGATAAATTCTAAAACAATGACAGATAAACTTATGCTTGGCATTGGCGCTTATTCTTAGTTCAATTACTATTGAAGATAACTTGATTAAACAAAAATTTTTACATGAAAAAATGAAAGTAGAAAATTTTTATTCGCTGATCTCAATAAAAATCTTTTGTAAGTTATTTAATTAATTTACATTTGAAAGTAATGCAAGTTATGTAAAGCTTATCACTAGAAAAATGCAGTGTGAAATGAATATTTGATTTGTTTTTACAATATCTGGGGTATAAGGTCTTGTAGAGGCACCAGCCAGCGTGTATTAATTTAAGAATAATTTTGAATAATTAAAAGTAATTGAGCCCACACGTAACTATGTATGTATGTGTATATCATATACACGGTGCGCCAAAAGTAATCACCCGGGGCATAAGTAATCACCCGATGTCTTTTTGCTGTAATTTTATTTAATAAAAATCTTTGGATCTGCATGTATGGTCATCAAGACTGGCGGCGGTCACTTAGCCGATATCATAAGCAGTGCCAAAATTTGTCTTAAACAAAAAAATTACAGCAAAAGAACATCGGGAGATTACTTATGCCCCGGGTGATTACTTTTGGCCCACCCTGTATAAGTACGAATATATGTATTTGCATTCACACATACATGCATATATATGCATGCACGTACATATACATATATGTATAAGGCCTGACAGATTTAATTGTGCTAAACAATATTATAAATATGGCAACAGAAATCTAATTTAATAGAGACATACTTATGTATGTACATATGTAAATATATTGATCCGCAATTCATTTCTTTGTGATAAGATGTGCTTCATTTTGACTGACAGATGTTACATAAAAGTTTTAATCACTTTGTAAAAATTGTTGTGTTGTTTGCTTTGAATTATTTCCGCTGTAATCATCTTATAAAAAATTATGAAATACGTTTACAATTTTTGTAGAACGTGTTTATTATTATGAACTCCAAGAAGAAACCTAATTATTTCAATAGTTGCATGTGGTCCTTCATCTGCTTACTCGCAGTTCACGCTATGAAATTTTTATTTCAGAAATCTTGAGTTTATTGTTGAGAGAGGAGAGAAGTATATTATCTTCGCACATGTTTCTCTCCGCTCTCATCAACAAACTCGGAATTTCTGAAATAAAAGTTTCACAGTGTGAACTGCGACTTATTTAAACTTTAGACGAACAAAAGAGTCTTTAAATCAACGATCAATTATTTTAAAATTTGATTATGAGTGATGAAGATCACTTTCATTTGAAAGGCTTTGTTACTAGACAGAACTATAAGTTCTGGTGTTCTGAAAATCCAAAAGAAATTTATCAGCAAATTTTGAAGGATGTTATAGAAAATGCTCTTAATCAAGCTTATAACTGCGTAGCTGAAAACGGGGGTTATTTAAGTGACATTATTTTCCATACTTATGGAGTTGTCATTTCAACCAAAAATGTATTACATTTCTTGCCCGATTTTGCCATATTAATTTAAAACATTTGCACTCTATTGTTTCACTAGAAAGAAATTTTACAGGAGTTTAGAAGATAAAAATAAAGTGTAAATATATTTAATAAATAATGCACTTTCTGAGAATCGAAATTTCTATTAGTGTAATAAAAATTTCCATTTTAAATATTTTATAATCTGAAAAAAATATATAAACGAAAAAGTTATTAAATTTTTAAATCCCACGGTGAGTTTTTTACTCACTATATGGAAGAATAGCTTTAGGCCGTTTAAGCACTTCAGTTATCTTAATAAGAATAACGGTTTAAATTCTAATGGATTTTTTTATGTGCCTCCAAAGATTCTGATTATCAGTGATTCCTCAAAAAGGTTGGTGGCAGTTTTTGGCCAACAACCAACAGGTGATGCCGCTTAACTATATTTGCCAATAATATAGCTAGGTTAGGTTAGATGGCGGACGTTTCCCGAAAGAGAACGCCTTACTTAGGTCCATTGTGATACCACAAGAAACGACCACGGTCTAGGCGGTGGGTGAACGTGAACAAGATATAAGAGAAAATTCTTTTAAGTTTTTTCTTAGAAAAAACTTCTCATATGTAGTTGTGTAGTAAACAAGAATAAAATATGTAATACCTCCGATACAACAATACCTACCACTAGATACTGAATTGAAAAAAATTATGTAATATGTAAGTGACTGTAATCGACCCCCGCCTGCAATGTTACATAGGAAAACTATTCATAGTTTAATCAATATTAAGCCCGTTATTTATTTTATATTTATAAACATTGTAAATGTGTTATACATACATATTACATAAAAGTTTTATTATTTTTTACTTTTTTTATTTTTATGTATTCATTTCTACTTCCTTAATAAAAAAAAACATCTGTTGGCATTTAACGAAAAATATATATTTAATGACGTGGGCAAACATTCATTTGTCAAGAATTTTTTAAATAATTTATACATACGACTATATGTATCTGATTTGTTATGATTTTTTGACTACGCACTAGCACTATTATTGCATTTATTTGATTATTATTATTATTATTCATTCATAGAGGTTTTCAGGCTTCGCAGTAAAGTACACTTTGAAAATTAATACCTCTATTCAAAGCGCTACATTACAAAATTAATTCAAAAATAATTTAGTACACTTCTTAAAAAGCGCAACTCTAAAAGCTTTAGATCTTTTAGTTCTGCAAATATGGAAGTACTATCAACTCGGTTGGTTAGAGTTGCATAATTTTATTTCTTAGGCATTTAACAAAATCTTTGTATTATTATTATAATTTGTATTATAAATTGGGCGATTCAAACGGTGTGATATTAAGTGATATAGTCTTAAATATAAAAAAAGTAAAATAAAAATCAGATGTTTCAATTACGTAGACGAAAACGAGCGTGAAAATTTAAAAATCAAAAAACCATTTACATAATTAAAAATTAATAAAAGTTAGAACTAAAATTGTTTTCAAAACAATAATAAAATTAATTAAAACAAATACGAGTAATTTAAAAAAAATATATTTATTATTACAACCGTGTAATCGTGAAAAAAACTTTAGTGGAAAATTATATCTGTTACATTACAGAGATGGCGTATATTTGGTTTTACATTCGTGAAATTTAATGTAAATTTGTATTCTAAAAGTAAAATATATATTTCTATATTCTCTTTCAAGCTTAAAAGTTTGTTTATATTTCTTATTTTTGAAATGAGGTAAAAGAATAAGGATTAAAAAACTAAAAGTAAAATAATACTTCTAGATTGTTTCCAATCAAATTGAAGTGTCACCAAAGCAAAAGTAATTTCAAATCGACGACACTCAAAATAATACAGTATATATTTGGGAGATTCTAACGGTGAGCTATTAAATGTTATTGTCTTAATATTTTACAATGGTTTAAAAAAATATTGATGTTCAAACTAAAAAAAGCATACATTAATAAAACTATGTGAGCTATAATCATTGTTTTGTAATAAGAAAAACAGCAGAAATCTGATTCGAACTGGTGAAAATCTATAGTCGAATAGACGATTATTTACTTACTTAGAAGCCGCTGCCTTATAGTTATGTAGAATAAAATTTTGCATATATTTCTTTGCATTAATTTATCTTTACATTAAATTACATTACATATCATAACATAAAAATAAGTAAGAAATACAAAATCACGACAAGTATACAAGTGAGAATATTTTGTGTGTGTAACTTATTTGGCAGGCAGCGACTGAAAGTTGTTCTATTAGTCGCCGTGAAAATATTAATCGCCTCATATCATCGGCAACAGTCGAAAGAAAATTTTATAATTCTAATGCATCAGTGTGCTGGAACTAGGAAATTACGTTTTGGAAGGGGGAATAGAGCGATTACTCTTTATGAATTTTCCCACGTCAAAAGTGACAGTAGAGACAGGGACCTCGGCCGGCAGTTTATTCCACATACGCGCTGTTCGGCCTAAAAAGGAAAAACTCATGCTAATGAATTGTAAAAGTTCTTTTAATATTGAATGCAATAAAGCTTTCATTATTTCTATATGTACATATTCCAGATTAAAAAAGCTGCAGGTAGATATAAAATTTTCAATGTGTCACCTCCTCTTTTCTGCTGAGTGCTATAAGTAAGAAAACCGAAGGGTCTCTTCGAAAGTGCAAAAACCTAGTAACATGTTTTTAGTTTTGATTAAAAATCAACTGAATAATTGATGTAGTAGGTATGCATGTTCTTGTAGATTTGTTTAAATTTTCCAAATTCAAAACACTGTGCCAATCTTTGACACATACACATCAAATACACCTGCAGAATGACAAACTAAGCAAAAAAAGAAAAATTAATTCTCTTATTTAGCAGCATAAGTAGAAAGAAAGTACTCGTACTCGTTCGACAGTGTTTTAGAATTCAATTATAAGTATTTGAAGGAAAAATACTGTTACTTTTCTCCACACTTATCAGTAGTTGAAATTAATTTATAACTTGGGACTTGACGATACCCAAGGCATAAATTTCAAATTTTTATTGTTTATTTTGCTTAAAAGTACAGTGACCCGAATTTTAGTCGTTTATAAAAAAAATATTTATATAATTATACATTTATTTTATTTATTTTTTCCTATTACGAACTAACTCAAGTTCGCTCAATTTTATAGTATCTCTTATAGTAATGTATTTACACTATTGCTCAATTGAATAGAGCCATATATTTATATCGATGTACATACATACATATGTATGTTCAAATTCCTGGGAATTTGGGGCTGCACGTTATTAATTAAGTAAAGAAAACAGAGGAAAAAACTTTAAATATTGCGAGTTTTACTCACGGAAAATTTATGTTAATTTTGACGCATTATTTTTAATCTAAGGGGAGCAATTTTATTTATTATTTTAATTCACCGACGTGTTATTGCTCAAATACCGCCGAATCATAAAACAACTTTTTTTTTTACTTGACCGGGCTGAGAATCGAACCCGGATCCTTATGATTTGCAGAGCCATCAGCACCCCATTACCGCTCAACCACTATTTAATTTCCGCTTTACCTAAAGCGTGCTTATTCAATGTAGGGAATCATATAAAATATATTAAAATAAAGAAGTCAAGTATATTTGAAAATAAATCGAAAGTATTACTATTTAGGGTAAGAATCAGGGCCAATTATTTTTCAATCTATTTTTTCAAATATTTTTAATATTATTGTATCTTCAATAATTGCCATGAAAGAAGGTATTCCAAAGGAAGTAGAATTTACGATGGACATATAAGCCACACAACCAGTGCAATAATTTCTTGTTTTCTGAGATATAGTACATATATCGTATAGTTAATTATATGATACAACACAACTTGCTCTAACATCAAAAATATATCGCCAGCCATATCTACTAACATTCATGTGTAGCTCTAATCAAATGAACGATAGTGTGAAAAAGTGATTACGTGTTAAAAAAAACGTGTATCAAAATGAATGTTTTTCTTTAATATTTATGACTAAATAGTTTCGTAATAAGTTTTAGTTTTATTGCAGACTTTGTTACTCTACACCAAAAGTAAATATTTATGCAACAATATAAAATAAATATTTTTTTTCATTTTAGTTTTGCGTTTCAAACGACGTTTTTTTTGATTTTAAAATATTAACAATTTTGTCGTCTTGTATTTTAAAGAGTTAAAATTCAAGAATGATGAAGTAATGATATAAGTAAAGAAAAATTATAGTGTACACCACACATTGTGGACATTAATTCTTTAACATCACAATTGGCAGGGAAGACTCACTGCTGCAGAGAGCTTAATCCATGTACGAACAGTTCGACCATTGCGTAGTGCGATTCGGTGGTAAATGGACCAAAAATAGGTGTCGTACGTAAAAATGTTCGCATTTCGGTAGCGAGTTTCCTGATATCATTAGAGCACGAAGCGCTATCACAGCGAAATACAAATATAAATGGGGTTGACATTCCACTTGGCAAATACATATGATGGGAACATATCTTTAATAGGGGATGAAAAAATGTGTATCTGTAGGATATTTTCACAGTTCGACTATTATCAATAATTTGCTCCATATAAGCTATTCAAGCATTAGACATTGTGTTACTTGTGTAACTTATTAGGGCGTTCAAAGATCGAGGTCAATTAAAAACACCATATTCTATTGCGGCCTACTTGATTCACGAACAATATACATACTAATAACAATAATCTAATTCAATGCTTTTGTATTATTCTCAAGTAATAAATTCGTATTAATTAAAATGTTTGGCAGAATATTAGACATTGCAACAAGCTTTTAATTCAATCTAAAATTTGCAAAAAAATTCGCCTCATATTAATACTCTATTCAATAATTGTTGTAAATTATAATTTTAAGTAACATTAAAAATGAAAAAAATCTTCGGTCGTTTCTATTGCGTTTTCTAATAATGCTTAAAAGACGTTTTATTTTCGCATAGATTTCATGTATATTTTATATATTATATATACATATATATGTATCTATTTATGAGTGCGTATTTTTTTTTTTTTATGTATGTATGTATATCTATTCCTTGATTTTCATATGAATGATTGTTCTCAACTGTTTATAAGGAAGGACATGTTAAATGTATCCAACTAAATACATAAAATCACCTGATAAGAAAATGTGAAAGAAACATATTCGTATATGCGACTGCTACAAGTCAAGGTTTATAGTGATTTCGATACTCAAAGAGTGCATTGCACTTTACCCTTTATTTATTAAAAATTTTTACATTTTATTATTTTCTTTTAAACTCCTGTAAAATCGTTTAATAGTGAAACAAAAAAGTGCAAAGGTTTTAAATATATTGAGCAAAATCGGGGAAAATATACAATCCACTTTAGGTTGAAAAGAAAACATCATTAGTTTATAATACTAAAGGAAAGGATGCAAATCCAGAATAGAACTTCAAACATTTTACTTTTCGGGAAGCCAAACAGGTAGACTCCCACGATAACTTGTGCTATTATTGAAAAGTATTACAAGAGTTTTTTGTGCAAAATATTCTTTAGATATGATAAGAACTACTGGCACGCTAAATGCACACAAATGCGAGAAAGCTATAATTTGTTCTCTAATATCATGAAAGTTGAAATAACCGCCCAAAGATAAACGATAAACTTGGATAAAGACTCAGTCATGTCATCGCACCATTATGTAATTTTTCGAGAGAACATTTTACGGACTCATGGCAAGGACGTGTTTGACGTGTGTTACTTTCAGAGCAGTCACCCGATTTCAAGCCCATTGAGCATTTATGGGGCCACTTGGAAATAAAAATCCGGCAGCACAATATCACTAATAAAGATCAACTTAAAACCGTAGTTAAAGAAAAATGGGGAAAATAAGTACTATGACCACAAAAAAACTTGTGCATTTCATGAATAGCCGACTTAATGCTATAATTGCAAATAAAGGAGGACCTAGCACATATTAGGAGCATTTTAATTTAATATTAGAACTTTTAAACTAAAAATGGCAATGTGTACGGAGACTGTAACCGCCAAACCCATACATACTCTAAAGTTAGTACATACGTCTAAATTGTTTTCGCCGTAGAATCGTAACGGCACATTCCACAGCTTTGATATATTGCGATATGAGGCGACTAATCGAGAACTATCGAGTTTTATAATTTTTAATTATGGCGCTTTGGTGAAAGAAATTGGTGTGCTCCGACTCACCAAAGCCTTCAAAAAATTGTAGTCGCGACTATTTTACTTATATTTCATAACGGGAGAAGGGACTGTTTAGTAAGATAAACATTGGTTACGGCCTTTCCATATGAAGGTAACGACATATGTATCTGTACATTGTATAAATAAAATAAGAAAACAATTTCGATAAAAATGTCTAAAGAAAGAAAGACTCTTATGAAAAATAATAATAAAAAAAATCCATTAATTCAAAAAGCTAAAAGACACAAAAAGCCAAAATTTTATCAAAAAATTTAAAAATCACCAAAATCGAAATTTAAAAGAAAGTTTAAAATGAAATAGAAAAAGTAAAAGGAAAAATTCGGTATTTTGAATTTTTTTAACAAGAAAGAAAGATAAAAGTGAATCGAAAGTAGTATGTGCTTTTTAAAATAAAGATTTTAGTTGAATTGTACAATGCTGTATTTAAAATTCTTATAACTTTTATTCATGTGGTATTTAATCGACCATTAATAATAACATTGCTGTTCGTATTCTCTACAAATTGAAAAATTGTTTTCTATGAACGGAAAATTGTAAATTCACTGCAGTTCTATCTGAACAACAAATCAGTTCTTTTCTTGAAATATTTTTTTTTTGTGACACCTTTAAAAGTTCTATATACTAAATTAAAATTTGATTTCGTTTGGTGTACACAATATGCATCAGAATATTTGTTTTTAAAATAAATGTATCACATCTGATGTTTAGAAAAGTATTAAAAGTATTGAAAATGTTCCACATGCTTTTGTTTGCTACAAAGAAAAAATTAAACAAAAGCATTTCAATTTGGAAGATCGAAATAAAAACTGTTCATTTCCGTTCGATATGATTAAATTCATCCATTTCACGTGATGATGATTCTTTACTCTAAGAATAAAGATTATGAAAGTCGGATGTTGCAGAAAAATGCGAAAATATTTAAATGTATAAGTTGAAAACGGAATTATGATAAAAATTAGTCGTCTAACTAAATTTAGATTTCTTTGTAAATTTTATTCAAATACAAAACATTTGTTTTGTTTACAAACAAAAAGACACTGCAAAAAAATCACTACCCCCCGGTCAGAAGATACACAAATATGTTTATATGTATGCATGAGTTTATTTTTATTGAAAAATGTTTTTAAATTATTTAATATTATTTTAACAAACCTCATCTAATAATGTGATATGCATTTTTTATTCCTTTAATTATTTAAATTCACTATAAAAATTTTCTTATTGTTTTTTTTAGTAGATTTTTCTTGAAAATATTCAAAACTTTTTATCACAATTCTGCTTGTTGTGTTTCGCTTTTAGTTTAAAACTGAACTGAATACAATTCGGAAAATATTTAAAAAGTTCTCCCTCGCAATGAAAAATATACGTTCAAACAAAGCCACAAACGCACAGCTACACAGATACATTCCAATTGTTCAACACATGCTCAGCAGTTTTGAAACGATACCCAATTGACCATATTTTCGCTACAACATCCAGTGTTGTCAAGGCCGAAGAATTTTTGTAACCAAAATTTGTTACAAAACTTCCCAAATGAAAAAAAAAAATAACCAAAATACGTTATATTTTATAAAAATAGTTCTTCGATTTCTTCTGGACCCCTCTTGGATTTAGTAAAAAACTATTTTTATAAAAAAAACATTATGGACATACTACATACATCATTTCAATTAAAATCAAACAAAACCGAACAAATAATTACCTATCCATTTTCGATTTTTTTTCCTTTCCGCTACAGGAGACTTGCATTTTTTGGTACAAACAGTTGGAATAATTATTTAATTAAACGATAGGGTGTTGACAGTGTTGAGCAATAAACCCGATATAAGTGCGTATTTTTCGAATTTAAAAAATATCAGTATAAAACTTAGCTTGCAAAATATAGTATTTCATTTTAGTTGAAACAAAACTGATATGAATTGAGGTTTCATTTGGGGACAACTCGAAATATTTCTCATTAGTAGACTCCAAAGAAACTTTTCTTATATCACAAAGATTGGAGAAGGTAAAATGGCTTGCTTGCCAAATGCTGAGTCTTCTCCTGAACGGTTAACTGTTCATAACACGAGTAATATGCCCCGTTTTTGGTGCGGTAGAATTTTGTGTAAACCTTTTAAAAAATTTCCTAGACTGTAATTTTAAAAGCGTTGAAACGATTTCGTATATCCATAATACACAATTCACCTTTATTTAAGACATTTTGTTTTAAAATTTTAATAGAATTGATTTTTTACTATCCTTTGTTAGCTTCTAGTGCTATAATATGCAAAAACAAATTAAATCGATCAAAGAAAATATATAATATATAATGATAGCGATATTTTTGCAAAATTAATAACACTTGAATAAATATAGTACTTTGCTGTATATTTGATTAATTGGGTGTAACTGCCAGTGGATGCAAACATTGTAAACGTTTGAAAATTAATGGTTATTATTTCTTTTTTTTTTGTTTCAGATACATATGTAAAATAAATAAATTGTCTGATGTTGCAAATCAAGGAAATCAAAAATATACTTTAAATGGATTTTGACATTTTCTTGCATATTTTCTTCTAAATGTAAATATAATCTAACAGCCATGTATATTATTGTATTTTTTACATCTAATACTCAGTTTAGACGTGAAATCATTTGGTAGAAAAACATCTGGAATCGTCTTTGGTTTTTTTCTTTCGCGTTTACACAGACGAAAATGTTGCCGGCGACATTCCATTATTATTGTTCCATTGTTATTGTTATTTCTATAAGCAACAAAAATGAGAAAAAAGCGTGCACCGAAGTACACAAAAACGATGCTCTCTTTACCACCCGTAATTTGCTACCAAACTAAATTTTTCCCTTCAAAATGTTTCGTCGTCTAAACTCAGTCGAATGAAGTAATAAAATGTCTACCAAATACAGCTTCAAAAATGTAATGCGTTTCCTTAATGCATTACATTTTTGAAGCTGTATTTGGTAGACATTTTATTAATTATTTTACTTCGCCGATGATGCTACACAATACCGACGAAGGAGGGCGCTCTGATGCTACTTGTGGATTAGTGTCAGCTGAAGCAGGTACTGTTCAGTGACCAGTGACTATGCCTTCGCCACGGAAACAGTTCGACAACAACCAACACAAAACCCCACTACTGCACACCAGAAAAATGCGAAGTGGTTTTATAATTCAGTCTGAAACTGGGGTTGAACCCAGGACTTTTGGTTTTGTAGTCAACGTGCTAACTACCACAACCATCGCCACCCTCATATGTATGTATATGCATGTATAAAAAATAAAACAAAGTGAAAGAAATTTTTCATATCAAAGGTACATACATCACCTGATCTCTTAAGACTACCGCGTAAGGAGTTAGCCTTGGACTATCTCTTATTTATTTAAAAACAAATAGGTTTTCCACAAAGAGAAATTATGAGATTCTGTAAAACGTGTTTTATTGTTTTAACAATTTTCATGTGGCTATACCAATTTAAAGAAATATAAAATTTTATACCGTGCACATGTAGTATTTTATATTAACTTTGCTCCTCAGTTATTGAGTTGCTTTTGTAATAAAATACTTTATGATATTCTCATACTTTATAAGAATATCATAAGGTATGTAATAATAAATTTCACATATAATTTTTAAGGGAAAAAAGCACAATTAGAATCATATATATAAAGAGATATTCCCAAAATTAAAGAAATATAATTAAATAGATTTAAATCGAATAATAAAATGTTTGTTGAATAAAGAAACATTTTTGAAGAAGATATTTAGTTTATTTTGTTTGTGTAAACATAAGAAATTTCTTAACTTTTTCAGGAAGTTGGTTAAAGTTCTACTGACGATTTTGGTATTAGCACCAAAAAAAAATGTACATATGTGACGCGCAAAATAGAAAGGGACCTAAGGGTAAAAACCGGTTTTGTTCAGGAGAGCCATTTTAAAGATTTAAATACGTGATCTTTGGTGTACCATCACTTTCATAAAACGCACATATCTCTGGGAGGGAACACTTTTGGGGCATGGGATCGGTCTCATTCGATGCTCAGATGTTGACCACATCAAAAAAAAACAAAAGTGAAAATTGCTTTCTTTTACCCTTAGGTCTCTTTCTCTATACGCTGTCACATATAGACCAGCTAAACCATATAACAAATATAAATAAATAAATATTAGACATTTTTTTTTATATATTATTTTAATATTAAGCCCATAAGTTCAGATTTTATTACATTAAAGGAATTTGTAGCTGATTTAATATTTCAAATATTAAAAAAAGGCAGTAATTTCGAAAAATGTTGAATATGGGCAATTGATCATTAAACGGAAATAGGTTTGAATCTGTGTTTTTTGAGGCTATTGATGCAGCAATATTCAAATGGATAACCGGACGACGTGTTAGGAATCATCCTATAACTGGAACACAAAAATTTTGAAGAGAATAAAGGATGATACAACCTCTTGAGGATGACAAATGACAGAATGTACTACAAACTCAAATAAATATGTATGTAATTATTTTAGGTAATAGTGGGAAAAATATAACTTTTGTGTAATGAAGTTTCTATATAATGAAATGCGTTGCTTGCCCCATGCAGATTCGTTGCACGAAAGTTCAACTGTGTACGAGTATGCTTTATGCATTCATGCATCATTGTAAACGAAGCATTTTTACTCCTTGATTTAATGTCATGAAAAGCACTTTTTAAAGTTCATAAAGATCTTGAATTTTAGGATTTAAGCACATGAATATACTCGTATTTATTCCATATTCATTGTTTTATATAAAAAATATCCTTAAAAAAAAAAATGTTTATCTACATCATGTTTAGACAATCGTTTGCTTGATCGTGCCCCTTTAAGTGGGATGATGAAATTTTAAATAAATTAAAAATGAAAAATTATCATCATATTCTACAAATTGTTGATTAATTTTGATATTGTCTCACATAGCAAAATGTGAAATGTGACACCAATCGTCGTTGTGCATTTCATGAACAAAAGTAATAATTAATTTTATTTTATAGTTTGTTTTTTTTTTTTCAATTTGCCTGGTAGCAAGCTAATTATCAAAACATAAATACATAAATAAAAGTTGTTTTTTTATATTATTGTTTAATTTTGATGATCACAATTAAAAAGGTTCTTTCACACTTAAATATTAAATAGCGTAAATTTTATGCGCTTGTTTTGATGTTTAAATTAGCGATTAAATTAATACTGATATTTTCACAAATATAATTTTCTTCTTTAAGCCGAAGAGATGAGATTGACACACAATGAGCAAACAAAGCAAAAAATATTATATATGTACAATTAAATAAACAATAAAATTGTGTTGACCTTGAAACAAAAATTGAACATAAAACCAGAGAAGGTACATTGTGATAAAGCCAGTTGGTCATTGAATGGTAATTTAATTACTAAAATACGGCGATACAAGTCGATATGTATGTGTGTATATACATACATACATACATGTGCATAGTACTACGCACGCATATCACAAGATTGGTGCACCTCCTATCGCTGAACTGAACTCTAGGGATACAGTATGCAGTTGCGGTCAATACAATAATAGTGCTGGACAATTTTTTCAATTTATTTTACGGTTGGACAAATCGAAAATTCTCGCTAATTTCAATTGGAAAACAAGATACACGGCCATACTGCTTTATATATTAAAAGTTATGAATTAACAAGCAGCAACCAATAAAGTTTTACTGAAAAAAGTTGCAGTACCCAGTAAAATTTGAATGCAGTATTGCAACTAATCCAAAACATTTCCAACACGTAATTTTGAAATTCAGTACACTCCTAATAAGTTTTATTTTCTGTACTAAAGGGTGGTTAAATTTCAAGGGCCGATGTTGATTTTGAATAAAACACAAACTATTTAGGAAATTATTGTAATTTTATTTTATTATGATATATTGGTATTACTCAATTATGTGTGGAACAAAATATCGGCCAAATGGGCGCCGCGACCACGGCGGCACACCTCCATCCGATGGTCCAAATTTTCGATGACCCTGAGGCATAATGGAGGTTCTATGCCGTTAATGTGCCGAATTATCTCATCCTTTAGCTCTTGAATTGTTGCTGGCTTATCGACGTACACCTTTTCTTTCAAATAACCCCAAAGAAAAAAGTCCAACGGTGTCAAATCACATGATCTTGGCGGCCAATTGACATCGCCATTACGTGAGATAACACGGCCATTGAATTTGTTGCGCAAAAGAGCCATTGTTTCGTTAGCTGTGTGGCAAGTGGCACCGTCCTGCTGAAACCACATATCGTCCACATCCATATCTTCCAATTCGGGCCATAAAAAGTTCGTTATCATCTCACGATAGCGAACACCATTCACAGTAACTGCCTGACCGGCCTCATTTTGGAAAAAATACGGCCCGATGATGCCGCCAGCCCATAAACCGCACCAAACAGTCACTCTTTGTGGGTGCATTGGTTTTTCGACAATCACTCTTGGATTCTCATTCGCCCAAATGCGGCAATTCTGTTTATTGACGAATCCACTGAGGTGAAAATGTGCCTCATCACTGAAGATGATTTTCTTCGAAAATTGATCATCCACTGTTGCCGTGGTCGCGGCGCCAATTTGGCCGATATTTTGTTCCATACATAATTGAGTAATACCAATATATCATAATAAAATAAAATTACAATAATTTCCTAAATAGTTTGTGTTTTATTCAAAATCAACATCGGCCCTTAAAATTTAACCACCCTTTATTTCACTGTTACAGCTAAATAAATGTCATTATTAGTAAAAACTTTCAGACAAATTTATTGAATGCTAAATTTTTTCAGTAAGCAGTAAAAGTATATTGGTTACTGCATTGTTTTTCATTAAGCAGTGATATTTATTCCAGTAAAAAATTAACTGCATTAAAATTTTACAGTATTAAAATTTAATGTAGTAAAATTTTACTGATGCAAAATTCTATTCGTTACTGTAATATTTTTCAGTAAGCAATTAAATTTTACTGGTTACTACTATGTTTTTAGTTTCATGTGACATAACCTAAAACACTTTACAACAATACATTGGTGGCAAATTATATACTGATTTGTATTTCTATGAACTATTAATTCATTTAATTTATTAAAGAATTTTTTGTTTTAAGAATTAATATACAAAAATACTTTTTAATATATGAGACGTTTATATTAAAGGTGGCATAAGTCATTTCCAAGAATAACATCAATAATGACATTGTATACAACTTAACATTAACTTGATATTTTTCGAAAACTGACTTATGCCACTATCAAAATAAACGGCTCGTATGTATATTTGCTGAATTACAAACACAATGTTCTTGGCCCCAGAAACAATTTACATGCCAAACAGCTGATTTGAAATTCATCAGTTCAAAATACAACATCCTCTAATTGAAAATTTTTACACTGCAAATGCAGGCGGACATTTACAGAATCATTTTTTTTTTTTGGTTTTGCTCACAATGTATGAATTTTGAAGGGTGAAATTTGACATTCAGGACGGGAAACACATAGTGTGTTGAATTACGTTAACACTTGTTTGTACGAATGAATTTCACACCAATTACTCGCATTGTGCGCATCTCTAACCATAACAAATTATTTATTTTCGTTTATTAATTTCATAAATAAATGATTCAAATATAAAAAGTTTAACGATAAAATTTCGTAAAAAAGCATCAACATCACCAAACCGATGGTATTTGGAAATAATAACAACAGCTCTTCAATTTATAAGAAAATTTACAGATTTCTTGCAAATGAATTGAATACATCACGGTTTATAATTTTTGTATGTGTTTTTTTTTTCGTTTACATATATATTTACCTTTTTTTATTATTAATAGATTTTATGTTCATTCGTTTTGAATCAATTTTCAGTTGTATTTTCGTATGCATGGCTTTTACAATCAAATCTCTATACAAAAACCAAGGACGTCGTTTTACTTAATTTTATTTCTTTGTTTTCCATCAACAACCTGAAGTTTTTTCTCCTCATCTTAATTTGCATAATCATAAACTACATAAACAAAATGTACCCAAAGCGTTAGTTGGTACTCTTCGACAGCATATTAGTTAGAACTTTAACAATTTAACATTAAATATTGTACACCTATTGCCAACTAATTAGAAGTGCTCTTTTAAAGTCTTAATAAAGCAGGACTATTTATAATTTTATGAAAATTATCGTTAAGGTTTTCTTTGAAATATTGGTATTATTTTGTTAGTTACGTTATGATATACGATGCGGGGTTAATAAGTTCGTGACTACATATTTGAATTTTCCGGCTCTTAACGGAAAACTGTGCTCCTACTCAACAGGCACCTGCCACTTGACTGCTGTGAATTTCGCATTTCAATTATTATTTGTGTATGAGAAAACTCTCTTCAAAATGAGTGACACGTTTGCTCACAATAGAGGGCAAATTGGCAGGAGTATTTGGCTTTGTTAAGCAGCAATATTCATGTTTCCTAAAATTTTTCTCTCAAATCACGCGTTAGCCTGCTATCAAAGGTTGTCCAATACAAAATAAACAACGCAGCTCGTTAAAATTTCGGCAGGAGTCAACTGAGTGACTCCTGTTGACAGAAACATTGTTTCAGTTAAGGAACGGGAAATTCGAAAAATTTTTCAAAAGCAGTATAGTTCAAATAAAGAGCGCTGCATAATTGGAAGTCATTACTAGAACTTCTAAAGTATGCAAAAATATTTGGCACTGCTTGAGATCCATATTAATAAACTCTAATGCTCAACGGCAAAAAGATTAACTCTCGATATATTGTAAAGAAGAGTTAAAGTTTTAGTTTAAATCGAAAACTGAAGAAAAAAAAAATTAATTAAAAAAAAATTTGACAATTAGTACGATTGAAATTGCAAAACTTACATACGAAACATAATACGAGTATGTATAGTCAAGACCGGTGGTAAGTGCATTGGAGGAAATATTAATTAGTGCTGCTCCATTTCACTTTTCACATTTGTAAAATTTATTTTTATGAGGGTGGCGAAGGCACGATAGATGGTAGTCTGCACGTTGACTACACAACCAAAAAACAGACCTGGGTTCAACACCAGTTTCATAAAAAAAATTTCAAAATAAAAATAAACATCTCGCATTTTTCTGATGTGCATTAGTGTGTATTTGTGTGTCAGTTGTTGCCGGATGGTTTCAGTGGCGAAGGCATAGTCACTGGTCACTGAACAATACCGGCTTCAGCTGATAGCAATCCACAATCACATCAGAACGCCCTCCTTCGTCGGTATTATGTAGCACCGGCGAAATAAAATAATAATAAAAATGGCTACTAAACCGAAGCTTCAGCACTGCTACGAGTATAAAAACAAAAAAAAAAAAGAACGTGCGAAAGTAGAGCTGCAAAATAATTAATTAAGCTTCACCTCCTGTCGTTTCTCCTACTATCCCTTTCCTATAGTTCCCAGCACAATGCTTCGCATGTGTAGGAGTCATCTCCTGAGTGCTGGTCCTAGATAAAAAAAAAAAAAAAAAATAAAAATATTTCCACTGATAGCTTAGACTGTGTACAAAGTATGAGAAGTATATGAATCGTCAACGTGTCGTATTGACTTTCAGCTTTATGGAATGGAGACCCCATTATGGAGTGCCAGTCTTCAGATCTAAACGCTACTGAAAATGTATGGGCAATTTTAAGAAGAAACTCTCAAGATTGAAATTAAAATGTAGGCAGCTGTTCAAGGACCTGGGTTTTCCAAACGCTCAATAAAGAAGAATTCCGAGTTCCAAAGTTTTATAATGAAAAGTAAGCTTGTGATTGTCTTGGCTGCTATTATAATAATATGTTTTACTTTATCTAATTCGATCCTAATAATTTTATATTCTACTAGATTAAACGCATGCGCTTCCCTGCCCCCACAACAACTTTTTTAATGTTGCCCGCTTTTTTATAAAAAGTACATTTCGAAGAAGTATCTTTTCCCAAAAGTGCTTTTTATTTTTCAAATAGTACTTCTCCACAAAATACATAGTGGTATATTTTTTTTTTGAAAAGTTCACATCCTACTTTATTTTCAGGTTTCTTCTCAAAAATCCCTTTCATTTGATACCCATATCATGGAAGTGGATAAAAATAGTACTCCGCCATATTGTGATTTCATGGGATTGGATAAAAGTAGTAAAAAAATTACGTATGTTACTATTTAAATGATATAAAAGTACCAAGGTATAGTTTTACCCCTATATGTTTGAATTTCGAAAAAGTAAGGAAACACATTCGAGAATTTATCTAGAAGAAAAGAATACGGCAAATAGCTTTGCCGTATATCAATATTTCAAAAGAGTGTCGAAGACCTGTTTAGTTATTTTTTTTAACAGCATTTATATGCTTTTTGCATTTTTATTATATCTGCCTTAGTTTCGCCGATTTCATCCATTTATGCCCTTATTTATCCCCTTATCGTTAGAATTTTCAAAAAACATTCCTTTTTAAATGACCTGTTTATCGAATTTGAAGTCTCTAGATTTTGGCGTTTGGATTGTGACTCAGCCGATGGGTAAGGACTGGTATTTTTTTTTATTTATTTATTGGATATTAATTGCCTGTTTATAGAAGCCGAGGTGAAAATAATCGTTCGCCATTTATATTGATTATATAAATATATATATATATATATATATATTATATCTATATATATTTTCATAATATTAAATTTGTTGGAATATGAAGGAAATACAGAAAAGAGCATTTAAAATTTTGTCTATCTATTCTATTATTTTTCACCATTTATGCACTACTATTTACTTTACTGCAGCTGTATATCGTTGTATGAAATTGAAAATCCACTTTTTGATTGATTATGAAACACTATATCATATCATATAAAACAGCTGCCATCAAAATTTTACATCCGTAAGCTGTGCTAGTGCAGAAGAATGTTAGAAAATCTTTAGCTTCTCCTGTTAAGTTTTTCCAATGTAACTTAGGGCTGTTTTGATTTCATATGACGATATGCAAATATTGTGGTATTCTGCTCAAGATTTACCTTAACAACTACATCATCACATATTTGCAATTAATTAAGATTTTTTAATTTTTTTAATTCTTTTTTGTGAAGTCAAAATCATGTGAATGCAAATAGCCAGTCATTCATTCAGTAACAACAATGGAGGAGGAAAAAAAGTACAAAACCAACAACTGTATCCAACATTCGAAAGAATTCTTACATACCTTGTGTATGTGCGCACAGCAGCGCGTTCACATGTACTAATTTATGTTTCTACGTATGTTGTATGTATTTAATGTTTGACAAAGCAATGGTGTTTGAATTGTAATGAATTAATGATGCGTTCAAATAATCTTTTGTACACATACGAACGAGTACATACCATCAGTGTAATTGTATTTTATGGTATCGAAAATAAAGGGTGTACACTAACAGCTAAATTTAATAATGTTTGTAGGAATGACCAGCATAGTTGCGTTTGGAAGTAAAATAGTATAACGATTTTAAATATTCGTTCCCGAATAGAAAACTTTACTATTCTGGGAGTGGAAAGAACAGTGCTGCCATGTTCAAAAGTCAAAGCTGTCTTTGACTCGGTGTGGCATGACAGCCTTATTTTTAAAATGGATGGAAAAGATAAACTATGGATTTTCTATGCATTTTATAAAAATAATTCCCAACTTTCTTACACTATTTTCGTTCCGAGTTCACATTGCTTCGTCGTCGTCTGACACCTTAACTATTACAAGGCTGCTGTTTGTCCCTTATAACCTGTATACATCAGATTTCCCGCATCTAGAATAAGCCACTGTATATCTACTGACGACTATTTACCATATAAAAAAAATGTTATGCTATCTGCCATTTGGACTATGAAATTATAAATAAAATGGCTCTCTTCTTCTCTCTACAGCTTAAAAAATATATGCGTCCGACATAATTAAACTGAGCCTTTTCAAAGCTCGTCTGCTGTAGGAATATAGGAGAATCGCCATCATGACACAATTTCTGTCGTTGCTGTGAACGTGCCCGATTGGAAGACGACATCGCGGGCGATTAATTTAATCACCAGCTCCGATAGCGGAAGATCTTCTACGATTGAAAATGTTAGCAAGGAAAAACTGTTTACTGTTTTAAATATGCAGCCAACAGAATTTCACAACTCACCGTTTGTTTATACCAACATGTGTTGGCGGTGTGGTAATTCATTTACTTATCAAACCGTGTGTGTATAGGACATTCAGAGACGAAAGGTTAAATACGAATTAAAAATTTGAACTTTAGAAAAAAGTATGCATGTAATGTATATAGAAATGGATCATAAAAATAAAAAAAACATCACCATGATATGAAAAAAATATCTGCAGCCAATAATATTTTACGAGATACGAGGGCTGTTTGATAACTCCATGACTATTTGTATAAAATTTTTTTTTCGGCAAATTAACCTTTTACTTTTCGATTATATTGCCTTTTTCTATATTTTTTTATTCTTTCCAAATAATAGGTTTTTTCAAGGCCCTCAAAGTAGGCGTTTGTTTCGGTTAAGAGCTTTTCATTCGACCCAAATGTCTTTCCATCCAGCCATTTCTTCACATTTGGAAAAAGAAAATGAGCGGTGCTAAATCTGCAGATTATCCTGGATGGCGTAACAGTACGTAGCCCAATTTATTGTTTTCTGCAGTACTCGTGCATTGTCCTTATCTCGCGGATAGGTTTTTTATGTCCAAATATTCATTTAAAATATGATGTCCTTCCTCAGTTGAGATGCCTATAGCTTCAGCCCCTCACGTTTTTTCATTCTCCGATCGTGCAATATTATTCCGTGAATTTTATCGACGATTTCTGGCGGGATGGCCTCTTTTGGGCGACCTGAACGTACAGCATCACTTGTGCTGCGTATTTATTAAGTCTTTCCTTGGTTTCAGTGATGATTTTTTTATGCAAATAATAATGCTTATTCAACACACAAAATTCACTTTTTTCCATTTCTGTTAAAATTCACGAGGTTGTCTGCTTTCCACAAAAAAAAAATAATAATTAAATATTTCCCAATTAAGTATTTGCTCAGAAAAAGTTTTTTTCTCAATTATTAATTTAATAAATCCACATTTATTTTAATTAATTTTGGTCTTCTTTCAACAAAGAGATTGGTATGGTCAAATTGTAAATTTTTTCAATTAAAACTGTTGTTATTCTGCGTTTTTCGTGATAGTTTGAAATCGAAATATTATTTTAATTGAATCTTCGTATTTTTTAATTGAACCTTGATTTTGCTTTTTTCAGTGTTAATGACTGTTAAACGCAAGCTAAATGGCGGAGCTTGCTCAAGATTTGTCAGTAGTCTATTAATAGTTGTAGTAGATTGGTGGTTGACGGCAGCAGTGTTGCATTTAAAGTCACTGCTTGGGAAATTCAAAAAGTCACGAGTTATCAAACAGCCCTCGTATTTAATTTTTTCCAAAGTGCATATTTACAAGCCGTATCTGAACTTTAGTCTCCGACACTACCTTTATATGTCAAGTGGAAGGGAGTGGTGATATTGACAGAGTTTAATTAATTAACAAAAATTATAATTAATGGTTTTATTCACAGTGCTGTATTTCAAAACACGTTATTCTTTGTTAATTATTAAAGCCAAATAACATGACTTTTCGAAAGATTATGTTGCTGTATGCAAACAATTGTTAGCACAAAATGCAAGTATGTTTATATAAGTACTTTTCAATTGTTCGAAGATTTTTCTACAAACATTTTTCAAATGCAAATTTAGTTGCTTTTCAATGAAAATATCATAAATTTAAAAAAAAAATAATTTTTTTTTATTAAATTTATAATTTGATTTGTTTTTCTAAGGCCAAACCCATTTAATGGATGAAGTGTTGTTTAGAACGGGATTTTTTCTCAACTGTTGTCTTTTATTTCTATTATTTACACAAATGATTTTTTTCTTTTAATTTCCAGTCTCAAGTTTAATAAAAAGACAAGAAATAATAATAATAATAAATTTTAAATAAATAAGTGTTATTAAATGCTGTGCAACATTTTCGAAATCAGTTCTTTATTGATGTTTTATAAAAAAAGGCTGTGTCTCATTAAAATAATACAAAACTAAAATTATGTTCATCGCTAACTCAATAACTTCATTTTTGGGCTGATTTGGCGAACTAATATTTTTTTTTAATTTCTCCTTTGACCCGAATACATATGAGATGGATCTAACGGATTGTGTACCTTATACGAGTATAGTCTATAAAAGTTTGGAGTGGCGGAACTGATTTGCATTTTTTTATCTTGGAGCAGCACTCAGGAGATGACCCTTACACATGCGATGCATTGTGCTGAAACTAGAGGAAAGGTATAGTGAGAGAGACAGGAGGTGAAGCTTCACAATCTTACAACTCTGCTTTTGCACGTTTTTTTTTCTTCTTTATAGCAGTAGTGCAGCGCCTCTGTCAAAAAGATGTATTCAATTTTGAAGCTTTATTTTAGTAGCCATTCTTAGTAATTACTTTACTTCGCTGGTGCTACACAATACCGACGAAAACGGGCGCTTTGATGTGCCTGTGAATTGGTATCAGCTGAAGCCGGTACTGTTCAGAGACCAGTGACTATGCCTTCGTCACTGAAAACTTCCGACAACAACTGACACTAATGCACTATTGCAACTGCAATAATTAATATTATTTATTTAAATAACATTAGAAACAAACTTCAACAGCAGAAAAGTAGCAGACCCTCACGCACTTTCGTGTTATTGAACATTACATTTCCTGTTAAAAATGTCTTTCATCATATCCGCAATCGCATTATATTGTTTTCAAATTCAATTCACTTAGAAAATAATATTGACGCGTTTATATATTTTAAAGTTAAATTTACGTTTATGATGAGTCATTAAGCACGACTACAGACAGCTCTTCATTGTTGGCACTTCTTTTACCACCGAAGCATCTTTGCAAGTTTCGAAATAGTGTATGTATAACCCGAGAGAGCCGAATATGGTGCGTGCTAAAGCAATTGAGCTTTAATTCGGTAATTATATTTATTGCAACACTTTCTTTTTCGTCAAATATTGCGTTTGTTTCCCACAATTTCATCACTGAAACGCTAGAAGAAGTTAGCATTACACCAGCCGTTGAATATTTTTTTCTTTTTGAAGATAATTAATGTGAGCATAGGACAGAACCTTGCTTGCAAATGGAACTCTATTCACCTTCATTGGATACGATTCTCGCAATTGAATGCAAAAGTCAACTTTATTGCGGTAAAATATAATCGCTAAAAATTCTATTGAAATTTATTGTGAGCAAACGAAATATGTACTTATCTTGCATACAGTTTTCTCACCTTCAAATTTCATGTGCTGTTGGCTGAGATCCATAGTTCGAATCCCAGATCAGACCAAAATTTTTTCAATTGTGTTTGCGCTAGTTCCAGCACAATGCATCGCATGTGTAGGGGTCATCCCCTGAGTGCTGGTCCAAGATAAAAAAGCGCTTTCGCGTGGGCAGTTGAGCAATAAAACGTCGGCAAAGGAAAATAATAAATAAAATTGCTCTCTTTTAGCTTAAAAAAAATTAATGCACCGACATAACACGTCCGGTTTACAAATTCTTTGAGCTTAATTCTTGAATATCTCTGCAGTTGCGCTTTTTTTTTGGGAAATTTCAATGCAGAATTGCTGCGTCTTTGATGTTATATTGACACATTAATTTTCAAGCGAAAACACAAAACGAAATAGATCGACTTCTTGCTCTCTGAGATTGTGCGATTTGACACTTGTTTATTATTTCCTTTGGTGGTACGAAAAACGCCTTTGTCATGATGACTACAATAAAACCTTTTGAACACTTCGATCAACATAATTCATAACATTAATGAAATAAGATCAGATGTTCTTGAAGAAGTGCTAAAAAATTCGACCAACAGAATGCGCTATTTTGACGAAAATGCTGAAATGGTCACACTGCGTGACCAATGACTACTGTTCTAGTTGTCAGGACGAAGAGAAGAAAGACCCCTCGCCAAATCCCCTTTGTCTATGTCCTGCACTGGACAACCATAACCTTCGTTTATTTTTTATTTAGTTCATTTTGTTTGTATGTATGTATATTACGCAATTCTCAAAGATTTTTTGTGTTTTTGAGTAAACATATAAAATTTCTTAGCTTTTTTCCAGAATTTGATTAAAAGTCTACTGACGATTTTGGTATTAGCACCAAATGTACATATAACAAATCTAAATAAATAATTAAATTATAAATTGCCATTGTTGAACTTGTGAAGATTTTTAATTTCCATATTTCCCTTAAAATAACTAACCACAACATATTTAAGGCACTTATCAATTCATTTATTAGTGTACACCCGTGCATACATACATAGATATTCATATTATTAATTTTTATAGGTTTTAATAGATTTGATTCTTTTTACTCTTTCGTCGTTTTATTTTTTTATATTCATAAATAGCAAATTAATTTTCGAATCTCATTTTTAAACAAGTTGCACACGCGTACATTTGAATATGAACAAAAAAAGTATCCATACTAAAACAGGCAGACAGTCAGCCAACCAGCCAACCAACGCACCAACCACTCACATTTAAATCTTCAATATATAATTAACATTTTTTGTTTCATTTTTATGTATGTCTGTATGTATGTATGTGTTGTTTGTTAAATAAAATTAAAATACATAATATACCCGTATTAGTTAACTACAGAATTAAGAGAATATTCATACGCAAAGTGGGTTTTATGGTTAGTGGATTAGTGGAATAATAGAAAAAAAAAACAATTAAATAAATAATGATCAAGACATACAATTTAAAACAGGAAAAGGAAATGTTGAATACTTTATTGTTAAATTTCTTTTCACGTTTTAATTGCGAAGAAACATACATACATATGTACGTACTGCCATACAAATGTGCATGCATATGCATGTATACGAGTATTATATGCAATGATAAATGTTTGTGAATAAAAGATATTTAAACAGCCTTGGCCTAAATATGACACTTTTTACTGTATGAATTATTTATTATATAGAGTATATATAATAAAGAAAAAATTAAAATAATTATGTAATAATTATAGTGTTTCCAAGAGTTTTAAAAACAGGCATTATTTCCTCTTAATCAATTAAAAGTGATTTCGAATAAAATATACATATGTATACATACGTATGTATGTATGTATGTATGTATGTATATTGGGTGATATTTATAAATCAAATCGGTCAGCAGAGCAGTTCTAAAGCTTTACGAAAACGTAAGATTTCACAAATTTTGCAATTTTACAATTATGGAACAGTTTTTAAAGAAAAGTATTGCTTTTCTATCTGTATTCGCCATTTATAAAAATTTTAAATAAAAAGTAACAAGTATTATTATTAATTGGAAAATGCCTTTTACAGAATTAAAACAAGAAGAATAATTAAAATATTAAAACCAATCAATCTCAATCAATAGAAAACAAACGAATTAATTACGAAAAAAAAAAACAACAAAAATGTACGATTATAAGAAAAACATAGAATAGGATCTTCTTGTAAGAGTCTCCGGAATTTTCTTGGACATCAAAGAGTAACAAATTTATTAATTAAATGATTTTTGTTTGGAGAAAACGTCGATTGCATTTATGATGAAAAAAAAAAAACAGTATTCGAATTGAAATTTCAAACACAATTCTATTCAAATGTATTGGAATTTTGTTTAAATGTCGAATGTTGTGTAATTTGGGTTACTACTATTTTTTTTTTATCTTGGACCAGCAGTCAGGAGATGACCCTGACCCCTATACATGCTTTAGAATTTGACATACCTAGCAAAAAAACAAAATGAATGCGTTCACTATGAATTGGTATTTTCATGTCTACTTAAGCAATTATTTATCTGAAGTCATATTTAATGGCATCTGAAATGTTAACAAGATTATCACGTTTGAACTCATGGAAAACACATTCAACTCTGCCGAATAGTTCATATGAACAACTGCGCAGTTGTAATTGTAATTTAAATAAATTTTTAAATTTGTTACAGAAACTCATTAACCCATGCGAAAGTGTAATCAAATCATTGAACATTTATTGGTTCTAAGCACTCATTTCATTGACGAGTTAAATGTGAACACCGCTATTTTAAAACAAACTTTTTTTTTGCTGGGTAGTAGTTTTCCCTACTGAAATATCGCACGAGCTTAAAAAAACACCCTATACATTCATATCTATATAATAAATACGCACACATATACATACATACATACATATGAATGTATGTAAAAAATAGCGACTCCTCTGCATAAAGTTCAAATTCATGATAAAGAAAAATATTGTTTTATAACATTTGAAATAAATTATACATACATACATACATACATATGTATGTACATATTCCCCCTAATGATCTCATCTCTCGTAACAATTTTGAAATTAACTCGATTTATTTGTGAGGTTTTTGTATGCAATACCGGAGTTCATCAATTTATGATTACAACTCTTAATATCTTATAACTTGTGGCTTTATATTTTTTTCTTTTGTTACTTTTGAGCAAAATATACACGACCAGGTTGGTTGTCCGACTGGCTGGTTATTTATTATGCATTGGCTGATGACCTTTAAGAGGGCAAACACTAATGTAACCAACGAAAGAGAAAAATTAAAATAAAAAATAAAAAAAAGTTGTTGCATTAAAATAAAAACAAACCAAAAAACATTTATGTATAAAATGATTACAAAAATAAAAAAGCATGTATTTTGTAATGCGTACAAATACGAGTGCATCTGCAAAGAAAGTTTTCAACATCTAATTGCGGAGTTGTCATCAACAAACATTCATCTTCAATGAGTAAAAAATAAGAAATAACTAGCAACAGCAAACAATTGTATCTACTACTTTCATCATTGAATTAAGGAAGTTTGACGTTTAATGGGAATTATAAATATTAGAGTACGATTACAGTTATACAATTTTATATCTCGTAACACTCATAGGAAAGTTGATACAATCGTACTTTTTGAATTGAAAAAATTCCCTAGTAGGCCTCGATACTTTTCCTTGAATTCTTGAATTTTTTACTTTGCTTTGTTGCAGAATTTTCTGCTTTTTTATTAATCAATCGCAACTCATTATACTTTAAATCATTTCAAATTAAAAGGTACACTTTTAAAACGTCAACACACAATCAAGGGCGGCAGCTGCTGTAGATGAATTAAAACCATGAATAACAGAAAATATATCCTTAATGAGTACTCCTTAAATGAGTTTTAAGCTGTTCCAAGACGTACTAATGGTGTTTTGTCCATACCTATACGTACTAAATGTAAGGTTTGTCTACTTAATATTAGTAAGAGTCGTATTTCAAAATTCAAGTACGTCTAGTACTCATATGTACTTCAAAGAAACCGAAAATAAGATTACTTGAGAGACCCAGTCCATGAAATTCTTAAAATGAGTAAAGAATTCGTAAATCAAGAAAAAAAATAATAAATGTTGTACAGAATTCTATTTTGTGTTTTTATTCTCAAAGATTTTAAGGGAGTTTTTCTATAAACGTGAAAGTTTTTATAGCTTTTTCAAAAATTTGGTTGAAAATCTACTAATGGGTTGGTATACAACACGTATATAAATTAAAAAAAAAATAAAATCTTTTAATCCAATAGACAAGTTAGAAGATCTTGAAAAAAGCGCATTCAGTTTTTCTGAAATAAATCCCGTTTCGGCTTGTTAGAAGTACGGATTCGGGCTTAAATATGTTTTAAAGTAAGTATTTAGCCGTACTAAAATTAATTGCTCAGTACTTGATTTAAGAAAATCCACACTTCGCATATTTTGACACCCCTTGTGATTGATTTAATTACGGCAAATAATAGTTGCGAGTCACCAAATAGTTTTTAAATACATATACATATACTCTTTAAACACTGAAACTCATCAATTTGTGTAATTGTTTCACCATTAGATAGACCTGGAAAGTGAGCGCAAGACGGTCAGCACTAAAAAATTCACTCTTGCTATGTTAAAAATGAATTTTACGTCTGCAACCGTTCTATCTAAACAATTAATTAGTAGTATAGCTGTGCCAACTGCCACCTAAGGGTCAACTTAACAATCTATTTAATAGTGAAACAATCATTAAAATCTCTCTAGCCGTTAAGGAGTTCGACTGTTTTTTTTTTTTTTTTTTTTTTTAACTTGGACCGGCACTCAGTGGATGACCCCTACACATGCGATGCATTGTGCTGGAACTAGGAAAATAGGTTATGGGGAGGAGGATAGAGGGAGTGTTTTAGGTGTTTAGAATGATCTGGGAGTTTCTGCTTGCTTGATGCTGAGAAGGCGGAGCGTGGAGGATACTGTTGCTATTCTTTCCGACAATCAGGCGGAGTTGAGGGCGTTGGTGTCATCGGGTGCCTGCTCTCGTGCTGTTAGTGAGTATAGAGAGGAGCTGGATCTCCTCCTGAATTTCTGTACCGTTTTCCTTGTGTGGGTTCCAGGGGAACATTAGGGGTAATGAGATGCCTGATGAGCTAGTGGGACTGGATTCGGCCACATCGCCATCTGCTGCTGTTATTTCTGACATAGGGGTCCCTTTTGCTGTTGCAAAGGGACAGATAGAGGAGTATTTCAGGGAGAAGACTCAGGAGAGGTGGGCTTCTATCTCCGTCTGCGTAGAACTCGGCAAGTCCTTAGCTTTTCCCGATTGTTCATTAGTAGACTCACGGCCGTCTGCACGGGCCTTTGGTTCATCAGCACACATGCTGAGACGATAGGCATTCTGTTCAATGCCCGATGTAGGAGCTGTGAGGAGGATTTGGAGAGGGAGACTTTTGTGGGTGTCCCGGTCTGGCTAGATCGAGACTGAGATTCCTTGGGGCGCCTTTCTTTGACAACTTGCGGCTGTGCTCTCGGTTGGATCTGTCGAACTTGGTGATGTACGTGAACGGCTCAGGGCGGCTGTGACTTCCCCTGGCTTCTACGGGGATAGGGTAACAGTTTTGCACCTACGGTGCTACTTGTGTCAACCCGTCTTGGTCAATTGCTTTCTAACCTAACCTAACCTAACCTAACCTAACCTGTCCCATTTGCAACACTCTTAATACGCAAGAAGGCATCCAAATAAATTTAGATGCAAAATAAATACAACACGCAGTACAATGGCGACGCAGGAAGATACGTAAGCGGGTTTTTTATAATTTAATATATTTTTGTATCCACTTATTTATATTTTTTTTATTAAAGTAAAAAATGGACACAAAGTATTTGTATCAAACGCATTAAAAAAGTAACTACACAATGTATCAACTTGGTGTTAATACTGTATTGATACATTGTAAATATACGTTTAGTATTAAATTGTTAACTGTTTGTGTTTGGTAAGACACATGAGATGTATCATGATAGCATGTATCAACTGTATAAGAAAATAGACACTGGTTTTCTACAGTTTTTAAAAAATTTGCTCAACGTTGCAATGTTCAATATCGCTAAGGATATACACAGGATGAACTTGACGTAAAAAACTCCTATATATTGGCGGTAAACATACAGGAAAATGTTTACAAACAACGTATGTATGTATTAATGTTTTTTCTTATTGTTAAATTGAAGTTATGAAATTTGATTGTTTAGGAATCCATTTTTTTCTTTTAGAAAAGAAAAGCCCAGACTACTTCAGCCATCGCCAGCCTTTGCATTTTTCAACTGATGTTAACGTTTAAAAATTACAAATTTAAAAAGTAAAGAAAAAAATTACCAGAATATGTTTCGCTTTATAAAAACAAGACTTCAAATTAATCTTTATAAAAAAAATTTAGATAAAAAATTGATGTACGTAGAGCATTTCAAGGAAAGGGAAATATAAAATAACTTACACGTTTAGAATTAATTAGGCTGAAAAAAGTAACTAAAATGCAAAAAACTTACACATCTCGATACTAAAACAAATGTAACCAATTTTGGTTGAAATATCCTAAAACTGTAACGCTGCTCATAGCTGTCAGAGTATTCAACGTACGTTAAAATTTATTTATTTTTATCTGGGACCAGCACTCAGGAGATGACTCCTACGTATGCGAAGCATTGTGCTGGAACTATAGGAAAGGGATAGTAGGAGAAACGACAGGAGGTACTTGTAGCAGTGCTGAAGCTTCGGTTTAGTAACCATTTTGATTATTATTTTACTTTGCCTGTGCTACACAATAGCGACGAAGGAGGGCGCGTTCTGATGTGATTGTGGATTACTATCAGCTGAAGCCGGCATTGTTTTGAATGCGTCATTATTATTAATTAAACTTTGAGAAACTTTAGTCGTCGTTTAGACTGACGGCTGTATAGAGGAATTTAGCGAGTAGTCAGCGTGTTGGCACTGCAACCAGAAAGGCCCAGGTTCGAATCCCAGCCGGGTCAAATCAGAAAAAAGTTTTTTCTGAGTTTTCTGTGCTACAGCACTCTCCTTCGTCGGTATTTGAGCAATAAAACGTCGGCGAAGTAAAATAATAAATAAAATGGCTCAATTAGCTTAAAAAAAATATGCGTTAAAAAAACATCAGAGACGCCGCAACTTTGCTTTATAATTTACACGCAAATGCAAAGTTGTGCAAGAATTAAGCTCTATCTTTCTACCACTTTCACCACCTGTCTGTTTCTTCCCTATCGTTCTCTCTAGTTCCAGTGCAATGCATTGCATATGTAGGGGATAGCCCCTGAGCACTGGTCCAAGATAAAAAAAAAAAAAAAAAAAAAAAAAAAAATTGTTCAGTGACCAGTGACTATGCCTTCGACACTGAACCCTAAGGCACATCAGAAAAATGCGAGATGCTTTTTTTTAAATTTTAGTCTGAAACTGGAGTTTAACCCAGGTCTGTTTTTGGTTTTGTAGTCAACGTGCAGACTACCATCCATCGCGCCAACGTACGTTAAAAGTTGGACAACTTTCGTACTTAGCTTTAACGTATTCGTACTGAATTTGGCAACCCTCATACAATATCATCTACATATTTCAACTTACTTATCAGTGGAAAAAATCAAAGTGTGACGGATGATGGATTTTATGTGCCCCGGACGTAACTCTCAGGCAATGACTGATTGCCTACCACACGGTGATAACTTCTATAGGAAAAGATAGTAATGGAGATGGCAGGTGGCAGGTGATGAAGCGATAAATATAGGAAACCTTCATTATTTTTACAACTCTGCCTATTTTATTTTGATAGCAGTGTTGCAGCGTCTCTGGTCACTGATTTTTTTAAGCTGTCTTTGGTAGACATTTTGTTACATTATTTTACTTCGTTACTACTGATGCTACTCCATACCGACGAAGGAGAGCGCTCTGAAGTTACTTGTGGCTGAGTATCATCCGAAGCCAGTAGTTTTCAGTATATTGCACATACATACGAGTAAATACGTGTATACGGCTTATGACAAGGTTAACAGCCACTGTAAACATATCAACACGGAATAGAAAATTAAATACTCGCTTTACCGTTCCAAAGAAAATCACCAGTTAACTGACTTAAATTTTAAATATTGCAATGCTTTTCAAATTATGCTGATTTAATGAAACAAGTTCTATAAGTTAGTAAAGTCAATTTATGCCACTCAAACAAAGTTACGCACAAAAATTTACAAAAAAAAAAGGCGAAATACCGCTTTAAGTATAAAATTAATAAAATATACACACATGTACATATGTACTCGCATGTATGTATACAAGCATATCGATTTGAAATTCATCTTTAATTTTTTGTACTAATCGCTGAGACTAACATATTATATTTGTACGTTTTAGGAGTGAAAGAAAAAAAAACAACTTTATTAAAATTATCTTTGACAAGACAAGCAGCTTCTACTACAACATAAATAAAAAAAAAAAAACAACAGTAGTTTATAACGATAAAACATCGTCAGCAAGATTTTTAAAATGTGTAAAGTTGATCTTAGCATGCAATCGCAAATCGAAGCAAATAAGCAGATTGTAAATTTAGGCCTTATTGACGAATAAATATTTCATAGAAGTAACGTTTCTTAATTCAAACTCAAAGTATTACAGAATTTGAAATTAATTTTGTTTTAATTACTGGTTTTATTTGCAAGACACAAATGCATTAACTCTCTCTGAGGAATTCAAAGCGAGTGCTCATAACGATCTACAGTCTGCAAAATAGAGTAATATAAAAACATATGTTTCATTTGGTATATTAAACGGACACCAAAGTCCGATAATACGAATAATTTTAGCCTGTTGGCAGTAAATTGCTACTGGTGTTATTATTATTGTTGTTGTCTTTTTGGAAGAAATGGTGTCTTGAGAAAACAAGAAAAAAACATTTGTTGTGGTGGGTACTGCTTATATATGCATGTATGCATGTACATATGTACATATGAATGTACATATATTTATGTATGTATGATCATATCCAGACCAGTCAACACTTTACCAATCAACTAACAAATACAACAAATGAAATAACCAGCCAGCAAAGTAAACAGCCATCTAACTAGCCAGAAAGTCAGCATCTGAGAGCCAAGTTAATACTAAGTTGGCATTTAAATAGTTAGTATGGTTTGGGTATTCATAGTGATTGGTTGATTAACAAAAAAAAGCTCTAGTGGAAAAAGTAAAAAAAAAAAAATTAAAATTTAAAAATTAAATCAAATAAGAAGTGTACGAGTATATTTATTTGCCAGTGTTTCAAAATCTGACAGAAGTGGATGTAAGAAATTAAAACAATAAAAAAAAACATTTTTGCGATTATCCTGCTTAAAATATGTGAATAATATTAATAAAGCATTTAATTTCGATTCCCTTATAGTTTTGAGTGATTTTCAACAATAAACGGTCCGAAACGGCCTTCTTTATTACTTGATATTGAAAAACAAAAAACACAAAAATAAAATCAAACAAAAATGCCACATGCACCATTAAATCCAAAAATGCTTCATTTTTATGGATTACTCTATTTAAGTAGTAAGTTAAAGAAATCTATATGTATGTATGTATATATATTATGGCAATAAATTTAAGGAATTATCGATAATAATAACTTTTATAAGAAGGCAAGTGAACGCTGTACGAAACAAAATTTTAAAATCTGGAAATATGGAGTTGCTTAGAAAACAAAAGACTTAAGACATAAACTGTATTATAAATTAGCATTTTTATTTTATTTATTTATTTTTTCTTTTTTGTTGAAAGGAAGACCAAACCGACCCATTTTAATCTAATTTTTTATGTAATATTTCTTAAAAACCTCATAATGCTTAACTTCATGGACTTTTCAAAGAGAGATTTTAGGGGGTTTCAAACAAAAGTTCTTATGAAACTTGTTAACTGTTCACGATAAGATTTTTCTTTTGATCGTTACAATTTTTTGTGTTAAACAAAACGACTGTATGTATATAATTTTAAATTTATTCAATTTTATTTGAGATGGAAAAATTTGGAGTTGTTCTTTGAAATTAAATATTCTCTTGTTTTATTAAACAATGATGTTAATAGTATGCAAATTTAATGCAGAAGAAATCACAACTACTTCTAGAAATATGAGTTATAGAACTAATACCAATGGAACCGGTTTGAATTCTTAAATACCATCCATCTATATATTGAATCAAGAGTTGTTTGAGAAGTATTGTTTGAGAATAGACGAATAGTTATGAATAGTTATCCAAAAATAAAATAAAAAATTGAACAGCTTTAACAATGTTAGCAGGACCATTGATAATTAGATTCCATTAAAAAATAAATAAATAAATAATAATAATAATAATAATAATAACAATAATGAAAATAAAAATATAAGAAAAACAATTTTTAACAAACTTTTATAAAATATAAAACCATCTGTCTTTCCTAAAAAAAATAGAGAATCTTTTCCAATTTATTTAATATTTATTTTTCATATGCGTATTTTTAAATAGAGAATTTATTAGAAATATAAACTCATGATTTAAATTCATACATTGTAGACGCTGGATAATGAATTAAACCTTTTTAATGAATTTCAAATATTCGTGATTACACTATGCACTTAAAAAGAACATTTCCAATGATTAAAATATGAAGTTAAAATCTTTAAAAATGCTTTATACATAAATGTACGAAATATAAACACATTAACAGCAAATAGAAAAACATGTCTATAAGCTGATTTGAAATTGCATACGACGAATAAGATGAATGTTGAGCTAAAACCAATTTAAATATTTTGTAGATTCTTTTTTTTCGGTACCAGTGCAGATGAAAGCAATTTTTCTTTGTCTTTATAGCAGTGTTGCAGCATCTCTGGTGTCAAGGAGACGCATTCATATTTTGAAACTGTGTTTGGTAGCCATTTTGTTAATTATTTTACTTCGCCGATGATGCTACACAATACCGATGAATAAGAGGGCTCTGATGTTGCTTGTGGATTAGTATCAGGTGATGACCGGTACCAGTGACTATGCCTTCGCCACTGAAACCTTCCTTCAACAACAGAAACAAAGACACACAAAATGTTTTTTTGACAGTAGGATACTGGGCCCGAATCCAGGACTTTTGGTTTGGTAGTCAATGTGCCAACTACTTCAGTCATCGAATTGAAATGACAGGATATGAATTAATTCATAAAATTGTGAAATCGGACAGATCTGTCTTTTGAACATTGTCACTTTTCGAGCACACACGAATTTTTTTTGACAGGTGGTATTACTAAATCTAAAAGTGAATCATGGCCTGAAATTAGTTCAAAATAGCCAATCAGACAGATGTTCAAATATTGAAGTTGAGAACACTAATTGGTTTGACAATCGATTTGACAGCTGAAAATTGCTTTGTGGTTACGCGCATTGTGTATTTCAATTTCGTAGCAATGGCTGACGTAGTAACTGTCTTCACTACGAAACCAAACGTCCTGGGTTCGAGCCCAATGTCGTCGAAGTAAAATAATTAATAAAATAAAAAGACAACTTTAAAAATATTGAATTCGTCTCCCTGATATCAGAGGTGCTTCAAAAATGCTATAAACAATGTGCAAAAGTTGTAAACCTTAAAAATACACTTAGCCTATTTAAAATTGAAAAATTTTAACCAATTGCATTTAAAAAAAACTCTATATAAAAATTATTTGCAACTTGAGTCGGAAAAAGCAGAATTCGTATATGAGAACCACCCATGAATTTGTATTTTTTTTTTTTAAATTCATCACAGTGTTATTAACAAGTTCCACAGATGTTGGAAAAGAAGGATTAAATAAAACTTAAATAAATAATAAGTTTCAACAAATGTGAGAAAAATAATTAATGTAACTTTTGTGTACAAGAATGTAGTTATTTACACATAAATGATTAAAAAAATCCGTATGCTAATTTCCAATATAACAAATCGAAACATTGATATTTATGTTACCCACAACCAAACAATAATTAAAAGTTTAAAATGCCGGCCAAGTTAACATTTTACCATTAACTTAATTGCAATTATACTTTAACTAACAAAATTGTAGTAAATTTATCGCTGACGCCAATGCAAAAGGCCATAAATTAGATGCTATTAAATTTATTTAGGCAATTGCAAATTTTTTTAGCGGTTTCTTATAATGGGTGTCCTTGGAATAATAACTGTTTTAGACACTTCCCTCTCTTTTTTATTCGAAGAAAATTCTCCAAAACTTAAAAACTTTTAGAAATGTTTGTGTTGTAAGTACATAAACACTCACAACATTCTGTATATAAAATTAACTGAAATTGAAAGAATAAGAATTTAGTTGTGTTGAAGTTCATAGTTAATTTATCACAATAATATGAAAACAACTTTTTGATTTTAGAATAAAGGAAAAAAGAACTAATAATTAATATACACATTTTCTATGCAACTACACACGTTATCAGAACTGTTTGTATCAATAGGGAGGTAGTTGTAAATTCATTAATGTCATCTATTTAACCCGATAGAATTGAAGAATTGTCTTTTATCATCCACATACTATATGAACAAAGGCTCAAAGCTGTGTTCTTTTTTTATAGGTTTCACAACTTTTAACTGTTTTGCCTTATTCAAATGTTTGGTTCATTAGCCCTCCACCGGATGGAATTGAAAATTTTAATAAGGAAAGACAGTTAAAAGTTGTAAAGCTAATTTCGTACTAATCGTGAAAAATATTTTTCCTTTTTTTATAAGCAGTAAAAAGAAATGAAAGCAGAAATATACAGTGGAGTTAAATTATAACGAACACCGGTTATAAGAAATTTTCGCTGACAATGAACAAGTTCTCGAGTACAAATAGTTTTGCATGCATATTTCATACAAATTAGTATAACGAACTCAGGATATAGCGAATTTTCTTTTATAACGAATTCTTTCTTAAGTCCCATAAGTAAAAATGCATAAAAATTTATACGGTTATAACGAACAAAAAAATTGCATAATTTTTGTTTGGCGTATTTTCTAAATTTAAGTTAATTATCACAATTTGATAACACTATCAGTTGTTCTCTTACACTACAGCCCCACGTTAAATTTTTGCTTTAAAATTTTTCACTCATACAGCAATAAAAAATTCATGTGAATTGATAGCCGTGACGTAGGCTGCACGCAAGTTTTGAGCAATTTAACAGTCAAGTTCACTTATCAAGATGGAATAGGTATTAGTTGTTGTCTTGCCCATAATTTTGGAACAAAACTTGCGCAGAGAATTTAAAAGCAAATTCTCTTCATATTTGAAATCAAATTCTCTTGATATTTGAAAAGTATGAGTGAGAGAGTTTTGAAATTTTAAAAGCAAAAATTAACAGTGTAACTCCCAAGTTAGCTAAAAACTAAATAATAAATTTAAAATCACAGCAAGTAAAAATGTCAAAGCGACAAAAGTATAAATTCTCTGAATATAGCTTTCAAAAAAAATTTAAATATTTAATATTCCAACAATATTAATATTATCAACAATTTAAAAAAATAAAGAAAGTTTTGAAAAAACATATTGTGAAGAGTTCAGAGTCCGTTGAAACCGAACTCTTCTGTAATTGAAAAGGAAATAACATTAGATGTATTGTGAATAAATATAATAAAAATTTTTCTTGCTATTTATTTGAGCGGTTTTTATTTTAACTTGCCTTATAATATTTTTTAAGCTTAAGGTTAGTAAAGTACTTTATTTTTTAATTATTTGTTCAATATTTCGCCACTTCTTTGTGCGGCTTCTTCAGGAAATTGGTTCTAATATAATTAAAATTATAATAAAAAAATGTCTTGTGCAGGACAAATATAAAAAATTAACAATAGGAACACGTAACGTTGAATGATTTTTTTCACAAGCAATATTAATATGAAGAAAATTAGAAACTAATTAGGTGATATTTCAAACACATTTTGAAAAAATCTGGTCATCAGTTTAGTGTACGATATGAAGATTTTGAAAAAAAAATTTGTCAACACTGTTCATGTCGCTCACAAAAATATTTCGCAAAAAAAAATTAATTAAAACAATTTCAGAATTTGTTTTTAAATTAATTGAAAACTACTTAGCAATGTAGGTCTTTTTTATAAAAAAGTTTCTTAATTTATTTATTTTTTCGATATTTCGCTAACCTATGGTTAGCATCTTCAGGGCAAATTAAATTTTTTTAGAATAAAATGAATGACGCTAACCATCGGTTAGCGAAATATCGAAAAAATAAATGAATTAAAAAACTTTTTTATAAAAAAGACCTACATTGCTAAGTAATATTATTACATACAATAAAAATAGAAGGTCAAATAAAAAGAAGAATTAATATTAATTGAAAACTACTTAAAATTTCAATTAATAAATTAATCGAGTCAATTATTCAAATAAAATATAAATAGTAAAAAGGAAAAAATTAACAATTATTTTGCTCTGTGTATTTGTTTTCTGAAAGGACGTTCATTCCTTTTACTTTCTTTAAAAAGTATTTTTATGAACGTTTGCCCTATTTGCATTTTCAGCTACGACATGTGGTACTCGTATTTAGAAACGAGTATATACATACATATATTTTTTGTGAGTTTTTCAATTGTTGCAATTTTGAAATGTATTTTATTGCAATAGTTTAAATTTATTTTCAACAACACCTTTGCAGTGGCAATTAGTAGTTTTTATAAACGTGTTTTTTGCCCATTAATTTTATTTTGAATGTTTGCGAACTGTTTTCGGAGTTTTTTTCAGATTTTTTGTTTTATGTTGTACATATTTAAAGGGAATTTTTTTTTTTATTTTGAACTTTAACAACACTTTCAGATGCATATTTAAAATTAAATATAAATATAATTTTTCTGCTTTACAGTGTCTAATTGTTTCTTCGACTGTATATTTTACGAGTAAAATGTCTTCTTTATGTGAACTGCAGTGTTCAGATTAGTTGGGTGTATTATGTGTGTCAATGTATTTTGCAATAAAATGGGTTTTTTTCAAAGTGTTACAATCTCTGATTAAATATTTTATATGAACAAGGTAAAGGCTATTGCAACGCATAATACAATATTAATGAGCTTTACGAAACCGTGGACTTTTTATTGATTAATTTCATTTTACTTTTTGTAGGTGAAATATAAAGAGCTAATAAAGCGAAGTTATGCAAAAAACATCTTGTTAAAAACGTAAATTGTAAGTGTGGAATGTGGTTAAAAAAAAGCAAAAAATTTTAGGAAAATTCTTTCATATTGTTGTAAATAAATTGCAAAATTATATTAATTTATTTTGATAAGCAAAAGTTTAGAAAACATCTCGTGGAGCTAAGTAGCTTGTCAAATTAATTGTGTAACGTTTCGTTATTTTTCGAATCCAAAATTTTCAACCATCACATAGTAGAAAGTAAAATTAAGATTCAATTAAAAAAAAGCGAAGATAATTTGATTTCAACTTATCACGAAAAACGCAGAATCAATTAACAGTTTTAATTTAAAAAAATTTTAAATTTAGCTCCTTTTGAGTGCACTGTATTGAGCGACCACCAAAATCAATTAAAATAAACGTTGATGCAATGAAATTATTAATTAAGAAAAAAAATTTTCTGAAGAAAGTCTTAATTGGGAAAAATTTTATTATTATTTTTGCTGTGCAGTGTATTACCAACAAAATATGAGAACAAAATGTGTATATTCTCATTCCTACTAACTTGGCTTTATCTACTGTGTAGTTTCATAACTGTGTAGCACCGGCGACATAAAATAATTACTAAAAATAGCTACTACAAAACGAAGCTTCAAAATTGCTATAAAAACAAATAACGTGCAAAAGGCAGTGTTGTAAGATAGTGAAGATTCACATTGGCTGCCGGTGACCCAAAAAGAGACGTATCAAAAAACTACTACCAATTTACAATAAAATTTGCTGACTAGATTCGGCAGATTAGCTTTCCATTTTGAAATTTTACGGAAATAAATATTATAAATGTTAGAAATATTTCATACGATTTTAGATATTATATTATGCCACATAATTTGTGCATTATATTAATTCTATATCATATTTAAGAAAAATAATATTTTAAAATAAATTTAAATTAAATTATAAATTTCCTATAAAACTAAATATTTTAATTGTGTTATTAATAGATCCAAATTATTAGCTTTATATATGTATGTATATATTTATTATTTCCTATGAATATGAGAATATATTCTCCGTTATTTTTTCCCATAGCCCATTTTAATTAATTACATATATAAAAATGACGTTCGAATTGGGGCACTATTTAACAATTGATACACTATAAATATTTAAATTTTTTTTTGCCAAAAATATGCATTTTTTTAGTTTTTTTTTCTTTTGAATTTTTGTGCATTTTAAAGTTTAAAAGTTGACAATGTTTTTGTTTGACAATTTCTCTTTCTTCTCTATCGCGTTTGCCAACACACAAAACAAACGCGTGTGAAATACATGTTTGCAAAGACCTAGTGAAAATGTGGTGTTGGAAGTCGTGAGCTAATGAACCGATTCGGTTGTCTAGATTTAAGATTAGATTCAAAAATAAAATGTTACTAATATTGTTTTTTTTCCAAATAAATGTTTTAACGAATTAAATATCTAATGAACTCTACGTGTTTGGATTAAGCTTAGCGGGAAGTTTCAGAGATTGTGCGCAAGGTCAACCGATTCCCATATAGTATATATGGTTTTTGTTTTTTGTAATGTTTATGGTTTTTTTATTAATGTCCTCACACTAATAGCTGGCTTCATAAATCAATTAAATCAGCTATAAAATATTTTATATAAACATGTACATACATATGTATATTGAATACAAGAGCATTACTGCTTTCTACAAATATTATTTTATTTGTTTTGCTATAAAACTTCGTCCAAAAACCACAAAAAACGATCGAAAAGATTAAAATAAACAAAATTATTTTAATTTAAAAACACCTTATGCATAAATTTCTTTATATGAATATTCATATATGCATGACTGTATGTACATGTTAGTGATGTTTCGAATATTTGCCTATTCGTATTCGTAATCGGCAAATTGAAGCGAATATTTTGCAATCAAACAAACAAAATATATGTATTTCACAACTAGCATTCAAATAATATAAAGAATTATTTGTTCTTATCATGTTGAATTAATAATCAAATCTCAGAATGTTGAACTTAAAAAATAAGTTATTTCTCCTACGAGCCTATTGCAATGTGGTTTGTAAGTAGCAACACCGAAATACTAAGTAAAAGCGCAAACAGAGTGAAGCGAATTAAATCTTAAAATATAAAAATGTCAAAATATTCAATAGTGGCATTCAGGTGCGAAGTTGATAATCCCAAATTCGTGGGAATGTCATAATAATTATTTAAAAAAATTGCTACTAAAACAAAGCTTAAAATATTGAATACGTCTCTTTGATGTCCGAGGCTCTGGAACGTGCAAAAGCAGAATTGTAAGATAGTGAAGCTTCACCACCTGTCATCTCTCTCACTATACCTTGCCTCTACTTCCAGCACAATGCATCGCATGTGTAGGAGTCATGCCCTGGGTGCTCGCCCAATATAAAAAAAATATATACTCGTACACATATCTATGTCAGTGTGTGATTTTAAATTTCGTGTGGAGAAAAATTTCAAATTCAAAATTCAGATATTCGTGTTTGTAATCGCGAACATTAAAAATCGATATTCGTAACATCACTAGTGCATGCATACCCATGTCGAGTCCAAAAATATAACAAGTTTGTGTCTTAAGTCGTTTGTTTTCCATTTACTGTGAATTAAAGAAACAAAAAATGTATTAATTAATAATTCAAATAAAGTTTTTTTAATTATACTACAATGTTATGTTATACTAGTTGGTGTTCTTCCAATTTATTTAGGTATTTTTATTTGTTTCTGATGAGTTTTTTAAATTTTTTTTCCGATTTATTTCATTTGTTTATTTGTTGTTGTCTTTAGTGATAATAGCATTTGTTAATGCTTCATTTCCATACTTTGGGACAAAAATTGGTTCATTAAAGCGATTACACCATGGTGTTTCCGGTGATGTTTATGCAGTTGATTCAAGAACAATATTTGTGAAAAAATTTAATTATGATGGTGAAGCACCAGGTAAAAGTTTGAAACATTATATGCCAACAAATGCAAGAGAAAATAAATAAAGTAATTGTAATATTTCCCTTGTGAAATAACCATTTTATAGCTGCCTACTTCTATGTGGGCAATACAAATAAACCGAGTAATGAGGGTTCATATCGTTTGCGCGATGAAAAAGGTGGAACTGCTGCTTTGACCAGGCGTTACAGAAACAAGGATATCACTTTATCATTACCCGAAGGTGTAAGCCTTAAAGACATTAAATGGTTTTCTGTATGGTGTGACGAATTTGCTGTTAATTTTGGTGATGTTACAATACCTAACAATTTGGATTTTCCCCGACCACAAAAGATTAATAATTTAAACGGTGTGCATGGCGTTAAATCAGACAACGTCGTTCTCGTTGATGCACAAACATTGCTAGTGCCAAATTTTAGCTATGATGGTGAAGCACCCGGTAAGAATGATGATGATCAATTTAAATTATACATACTTATATGATGTTTATTTTTGCCTTTGACTTCAGATGCCAAATTTTGGGTAGGTCAAGGAGATCGCCCCTCACCTAATGGCTTGCGTATACCTGATGAAAATGGCAAAGAAGATCCCTTAAGACGTTACGATCGAAAAACTATTGTTTTAACACTGCCCGAAGATTTAACTATTTTTGATATTGGCCACTTTGGCGTTTGGTGCGAAGCATTCACTGTCGATTTCGGTCATGTTCGCATACCGAAAAATTTGAATGTACCACCATCTCTTAAAATGTTGGGTATTAGTCCACAGGTAAAAAAACATATAAATTCTATACTTAATAATTTAGAAGTGTAGAAAAATGAGAGAACAAAAGCTGAAATCTTAAAAATACTTTTAAATATTTTCAATTTATATACATATGTATGTACTTCCGTACATATACATATATTCTTTGTTGACGTAACAATCATTTTTAAATAGCGTTAAAGAGAGAACGAAGAATAATAAGATACTAAAATCTCTCATCATTCAAAACAGTTGGAAAAAATTGTAAACGTTGACTTTTCACGTCTCTTTATTGAATTTATATTTTAACTTCTTGTTTTATCTGATATACATATAGTACATACATACATAATATTTATTTCATTTCCTATATTAAAAGAATTTAAAAAAATGTCTTTAGTAAGAGAAAAGATGTCAGTAAAATATTTCATTAGTATAAAAAGTTCTATTTAATTATCAGCAATAAAATAGACATTATAAAAGCTTAAGAAAGTGAATTTTGCATGAGCCTTGATTTTATAAGGTCGTCATAAACCTCAATTATTATTAAATTATAAGAAACTCGTGTTTTTCCTCTTCAGAGGTACTTCACAAATTGAAATGTCTACATATTTATTGAAATGAAGAACATGAGTGTGTTGTAAACGCCGTTAATTTTTTTAAGGAACAAAAATCAATGTAAACAGCGAAAAATAGTTGCAATACGCGAAAGGAAATATGCTTCTTTTAATTGAAAAAATACTTTCATTTGAAAATATCAATACTTTCTGGGTTTAATGAAAAACAAGTAGACAAATAAATTATGCCAGTTAACGATAAAAAGGATTTATTTTTCTATTTTCTATTCTATTTTATTCTATTTTTCTCTTAATTTCTACAATTATTACAATTATTATAAAGAAAATTTTATGAAAATTTATTATATTAAATAAATTAATAGTAATATGTATTATTAATTGGTTCGTTAATTTTGTAATTTGTATTGACCTTTAACTACTGAGGTGAAATATTTGGGCACAGTTACTGAGGTGGTGGTAAATTTTACCACCTTTAAGTTTTTCAAAAATGTTTACCAAAAAAAATGTTCGTTTACTTATTTTTTTTTAAAGGAACAAGAAAACAAATATTTAATTAAATAAGATAATGGTCGTGGTGAATGTGGTGGTTAAATATTTTCCAAGAAAAAAAGACGTAGCGCTTGATGAGTGGTAAGTTGTACCATGTCACGAGCACCCACTTATACGGCACCCACAGCAGCCACAACGCAACGGAATAACATTAAGAGGTATATGAGAAGATACTGTGAGCATGAAAATGATAGCGCTCAATGGAAGAGAGTAAATTAAAAAAAATTTAGGGAAGACTAAAATTTACCACCACCTCAATAGTTAAAGGTTAAAAAAAATTCACTTTTTTAATGTCAAGCACTTGAATTCTTTTAGTCCACACTAATAAGCAGAGTAAAATTTTTCTGTGTCAAAACGATACACGAGTAGAATTTACTCAAAGGCAATATTCTTATATTCAATTACATGCATAAAAATCTCGACTTGACTTGTCAGTTGTGGAAGACACTTTCTATTTGGTATTACCGATACCGACAAGTAATATATGTATATCTATATATTCTCTATTCTTCTACCATAATTCGATTAACCAACACAATTACAGAATTAGCAAAATGCGTGGCAGAAATATTAACTGACTTTTTTTCTTTTATCTCTTTCTCTACTTTGTGAGAATGAAATTGTTTTCCAACAGCAATTCTATTTTATTTGTAACTATTCGTACTTAAGAATAAAACCTTTAATTAACTCTGTCAAACATTAATTGTCTTTAGTTTCTAGTAATTAAGTTTTAATTAAGTTTATATCTTTTGTAAATAAATTTTGTTTTGTTTAAATAATATTTTATGCAAATAAAACTTTGTTTGAATATTGTTTTTTTTTTATATATAAATAGCTTTTTTTGTCTTTTTTTCAAAAAATATAGATACAAAGTGAAATATGTTGTGTTAAAGGAATAATTTAGAGCAAATGAAAAAATCAAGTACCATATAGTCTATGTATGCTTTTTTAAAATTGTGCTTACGTGCCTGTGTTTTTTGCGGAAATCATACCTCAATCTCCAACAATACTTGCAAACCTAACTGCTACTAACTTTATATTTTAACATTTCTTCTTACATACATACATGCATATTTCTTTTCCTATAATGCGTTACATTTACACATTTGAAACAAAACGACATACAATTCAATTAATATTTCAAAGGACATTTTTCATTTTGTATGTATATTTTCATTTTACAAAAAAAAACAAAAAAAAAAAAGAATACAGTGGTATCCCGGTTTAACGGATTCGCAATTTAACGAGCGATAAAATTTTTCCTGTATTTTATAAATATAAAGAATATGCCCAATAATTTTGAGTCGATTAAAACGAACTTTTTAAAAATTATCGAAATAAATAGAAACAAGAAAAAACAATTGTAAATACGAGTATGTACATAAATTTTACAATATTGGCTTGATACGGTGGAACATGAGCAGATACATGAGCATGTTCCAGGATCGCGATATTTCTAATGTAAATTTGTGTTTCCTTTTCGGTCCCTAAAATACAAAAAAATTTGCATATAAAGCATTGAATACGGCTACAATTCACCAATAATGAAATTGGATAAATTTATAAAAGAATATAAAAGTTTACCAGAATTATGGAACATAAAATGTGACACATAACTCATTTCAAAAACGTTTTTCTCTTCCGGATATATTTTTCGAGTAGTCGTAATATATTCACACAACTGATGTTTCCCTTAAAGCTCATTTGACGAAATGTTTTTACAATTTCTACCGCAAAATACGTACATGTCGTGTGATACCTTTAAAACTTTGTTGTCTGACTTCTACAGAAGACATCACAGACGACAAATTTTCAATTACAGTGGGTTCTATTTCCATCTATCGTAACAATTGACATCAGACTGCACACATGCAATTCTGTTAGTTTTTTAATCAATTCCACAAACAAAATTTAATTGTTGTAAGCGAACAATAAATATGTCAGACGTAATAAAACATATACGTTTGCAGGTAAATATTATAAATCTTCCGTAAAATAGCAATTTCGACAGATATGCACAATTACATCGTCTGTATTAAAAAACGAAATATTTAGAAATACATATTCCTGCTCATGTTCCATCAATCATATCTTTGCAGACTTTACTTTGCAGTATACTTTAAACCATCAAAAGAGTTGGGGTGTTCACAATGTCTCTTACTAAGTCATATTGTCATAATGTCAGTCGAGCAGGCGATAATATTTACCAGCCGCCGCTATTTAGAAATTATATAAATTTTTCATATTTTTCTAACTTTATATTAAATTATTTTTATTAGAGAGAAAAAACCACAATAAGGAATGATATGCAAGCAGTTCATATCACTGGCAACAGCTGTTGGCGATTATATTTTGTATTTTATTTTCTTCACTTGTTTTTACCATTTTCATATCAAATATTAAAATTGTTTGTTTCTTAACATCTGAATGATCTTTTTGAAATAACACAATAAATTATGACGGGTTGTTCATAACAGTCATATTTTTCGTGTTATTAGTTTGAAACATATGACTTTATGACTACCTTGTGAATACCCCAAATGTATTTTTTATTAAAAAAAAGAGTATCGGATTTAAAGAATTGGCTTGACATGATATCGTTCGTTAAACAGCGATACCACTGTATATATATTTATATATAATGAAATATTATTCAAAACAAACACGAAAATAATAAATTATTAAATGCCACCAACATAACAAAACGAAAAAGAAAAACTAGTGATATTTCATGTGAAAGCATAAAAAACTACTAAAAATGGGAAGGTTTCTTTTGGTGTCGGTTTATATATTCATAATTTTTTTTTTTTAATTAGCATTTCAAAAAAAACTTATTAATATTGGATATTTGTTTCTATTACCAAAGTCAATAATAACTTTCAAATAATCTTTGGGAAATACGCTCGCTTAGCGTTTAATTAATATATTTAAACTATTAATGAATTACTTTTCAATCAGCCCTACATTGTTTTAAGAATTTCTATTTAAAGTCCTCTTATTGTTACTCTAAACAAACAGGTTTGTTGAAAATGTTTTATTCTTTTTTGTATATTAAATACCATTTTTCATATAATTGGTATTTGTTTTTCATATTTTACTTAACTTTTATAGTCTAAACTTAATTGTGAAGTCTTATATGATGATAAGGCTTTTGAAGTTCGTTGGGCAATGGCTGGTGATAGTATCGTTGTGCAATTGGTGGCCAAGTTAGGTAAGTTTTTTTTTTTTGTTTTAATAAAAAATAAGTAAATTAGATATAAAACTAGCACGTAAGTTTGAAAAATAATTAAAAACATACAGTAGTGTGCAGGGCATAAGCAAAACATTTTATAACACAGTGTATCGAGGACCAGCGCGTTTTCTGGTCTAATACTTTTGAAGCAAAATTATCAAAACAAATAATGGAATCGACGTTCTTTTAGCTTAAATTACAATGGTTATTTTGTGTGTAGAATTTAATTGCGTAACTAGATTAAAAAATGGATAATAATAATATTGTATTAGGAAAAGATCCAGAGATTTATATTTGGAGCAAAAATTGTCAATAATAGTAGAGATTATTAAACTGCAACAGATTTTTTTACAATTCCTGCCGGTTTAGCAATTTTTTTTATTCTTTTTTATTTATTTAACGCGAGTATTTTATTTTTATTTAAGTTACAGACTGATAAGTGCATACTGTACGAAAAACCGGTTTTTTACACGTCGAGGTGTTTGGAAAAACGACATTGCTATTATACACGACAATACCCAGCGGGAAAACTAAGACGTCCTTCTTATTTCAGCGCTTCTTAAATGTCTGCTTAGGCATCTTTTTGAATCAAGGGATGGCCCGTAAAATTGCGATTTATTGTGCTGGAACTAGAGGAAAGAGATAGTCAGAGAGATGACAGGTGGCGAAGCTTCACTTTCTTACTTTGCTTTTGCATGTTCTTTTTTGTCTATAGCAGTGCCTCTAATGTCAAGGGGACGTATTCAATTTTGAAGCTTTGTTTTAGTAGCCATTTTATTCGTTATATTAAATCGCCGATGACGCTACATAATACCTAGGAAGTAGGGCGCTCTGATATACCTGTGGATTGGTATCAGCTGAAGCCGGTACCAGTGACTATGCCTTCGCCACTGAAACCGTCCTTCAACAATAGAAACAAAGACAAACAAAAAGTTTTTTTGACTGGGCCCGATGCCCAGTTTTTATGACTTATCGTATGGTATTGTATCGTATTTTGTCGAAAACTATCGATTTTGGTGCCCTATTATCTGCAATCGACCATTTTTAAGATTTCGTCACATGTGTAATTTTGCAATATATGAAAGAAATTTTTTTTTTAATAACACAAACAACACAAAGATACAGAGTCTAGGCGGGAATCGAACCAGCACCTCCAGATTGATAAGACTAATGCGCGTGCACTAGGCTACGGAGGCACGCTAAACAGAAATACAAGAATGTATATGTACTCGTATACATGTGGCGTAGAAACAGAGGGATACTGTTTCCTACGTCAATACGATAGGTAATTTCATTAATAAACTTGTTACAAAAAATCATCTGTATGCAATTTACGCACGTCACATGCGTTTCTTACTTTTTATTCTATTTTTTTATTTATTCTCTTTATTTTATTTCTTATTTTTTATTCTTCTATTGTTTTCAGTTCATTTGATGCATTTTTGTTAGTTTACTGTAAAAAAACATTATATTTTTGGATAAAAAAAGTGGAAAAAGTAAGAAACATAACATTTTTATGATTTTGCGCTATGAACAACTGAAAATGGTAATTTATCAATGTTTTCACGAAAAATTTGCACTTTCACAAGGCCAAAACTGCCTGAAGGAGCGTTCCAATGCTTTTGCGATGTACTAGAGAGTTCTTAACTATTGTCTTGGCTACAATTTTTATCTTAGTATTGGATCGAAAATCTCAATGGTTTGGCTGTTATAGGCCAAAATATCCAAAAAAACGTGACAAAAGTCTGATCAAGTCAAAATGCGCCAGCTCGATTTTCACCGTAGACGTATGGTCTAGTGGACTTTTTTGCTTAGTACAATCCCAAGAATCAGAAACTCGAAGCGCCCATTAAGATTTTCAAATCGCCCCACCCTAATACATAACATACATACATTCGTATGTATGTATGTATATTTTAAAAAAAAGAAAAAAAAATTAAATAAAATTTCTATTATATTGTAGTTTGAATTAGAATTGACATTTTTTTGTTTTTTACTTACAGCCTTATTTCTAGAATCAGAATTTAAACAATTCCATAACTAAAAGAAAATGAATGTGTGGTGCATTGCTTTTAATGACTGAACATGTTAATGAAAGTAATGCAACAAAAATAACGTTATTCTATATACATATACATATATGTATGTACATATGCATGTAATTATGATCAGAAATGTAAAAAATCTTGATAGCTTTTTCGTTCTCTATACATTGTTACATGTTGCATCCACAATATACTCGTAATAAACTCGAAAACAACATTCCCAAGTGTGATACTTAAACAATTTACTCGGTTTATTGAACTTCGCGAGTTCTCATTCTAAGAGTGTTGGCACAAGTCTTACAAAATAAAATATAGTTTAATAAAACTTGGACATAAATGAAATCACGGTAATAAAATATGGAATGAAGTAGAAATAAGAAACCGGGCCAGCAGCCAGCACAAATATGTATAATTTCAATCATAATAACATAGTGAATGTCACATGGAGGCGAAACCGCTTAAATCCATAATGTTTTTAATAAAATAATATGCATATGTAAATATTATAAATTCAAAAATGCAATGTCATAAAAAATATGTTACAGGAGATTGCAAAACGAAATAAATTTGAAAATAAATAAGAACAACATGTACTCGTATTGTATAATTATTTTGAAATATATTTTTCGTATATGTTTATTTTAGACGACAATGAATATATGGCTTTCGGAATTTCATCAGATAAAGATCGCAGTGTAATGATTGGGTCTGATGTAACTGTCAGTTGGGTAGATAAAGCCAGTGGTAAAGGTTATGCTATCGATTATTATTTGGAAGGTAAATCGCAATGTTCGGGTAAAAGGGGCAGTTGTCCAGACGTAAATATTGAAGAAAATACAAATTCAATACGTTTACTGAATGCAGCAATGGTAAACGGTTATTCTATTGTTACTTATCAAAGATCACTGAATGCAACGGATAGATTAGATTTACCTATCGCTAGGAATGGCTTCGAGGCCATTGTTTGGGGCATTGGACCACTGAATGAACGTAAAGAGACATCTTTCCATACAAATTTTAATAAGAGAACGCATTATATTGATTTTGGACGTCAACCAACATGGAACTGTCCAACACCAGAAGGTCAGAAGACCGGACAAGATGATGTTAATGATGAAGATGAAGAACAAGAAATTAATCAGAATCAAACCGGAAATGGCTACCCACCAGCCTCAAAGCCAATCAGCGGCGAAGGTGTACCTGAAGAAGAGTTCTATGACAATAAGAGGGCACAGGCTTTGCAAGGATCAAATAGAAGACAAGAAGTTCTTAATACAAGATTGACACAAACACGTCCAGTACCAACACCGAAGCCAGTAGCAAACGAAAATGGTGCTTGGGATATACCAGCCATACAATGTTATGAACCAGAAGATGGGGTGTTCTATGCCCAAATGGGTCCAACTGGTGGAAAACATGGTTACTCAGCTATTACAGGTAAATAATCAAAAAACCATATTACAAAACATTTAAAAATATACTTATTATTACATAAAGGTCATGTCGGCTGGGGAATTTCTTGGTTCATTAATGGTCTATTAATACCTGAAATTCATGTTGTTCGAGGCAAGACTTACACGTTTGTAGTGGAAGGTGGCAACAATCCGGATATACCTGCCAAGTATCACCCATTCTATATAACTGATGATCCCATTGGAGGTTATGAACATAAACGCGAAGAAGAAAAGAAGGTACCTCTTTCAGATTGAAGATTTTTTTGCTGATCTGAATTTTCCCGCCTCTAGAATATACGAATATTTGCTGGAGTGCATAGATCTCGGTCAGGACAAGTGGCTCCTACTGGTATAGGGCGCCTGTGCAATTGGACGCCGGATATTGATGGACCACCCGCCGACGATTACCAATCCTTTGGAGCTTATCAACGTACCTTAACATTAAAGTGTGATCCTGGAGAGCCTGGTGTAATCACCTGGAAACCAGATCATAATACACCCGATACAGTATATTATCACTGCTTTACTCATCGTTATCTAGGTTGGAAGATTCACGTACATGATTCTTGCGATGATGGGCGTTTTGCAGGCTCAGAAAAATATGCAATACGTGTGCCAGCGCCCGTGGCAGTACAGGAACACGATGATGCAGCAGCTGAAGAATCTATTCGTCATGAAACAAAGGTCAGCCCCAACGATAATTTTTTGTTCAAGCACCAAACAGATTTAATTAAGAATCACAATATGAACGGAACTCCGCCGAAATTAACTTTTGAAATAACAAAATCAACGGAAATTACTAAATTGATTTCAGATGGGATCCGCGCTGCTGAGGCTCTCGAGGATAGCATTATAAGGCAAAAACAACAACAACAACAGCAGCAACAGTTAAACGGGTTAGTAAATCAAGGTTTGGCCAGCAACTACATTGTCCATAGCAACAACAACATTTATAAGACAAATAGTGCTGATGATAGTTCTTCTGTGGGTACTAGTGCAACATCCTCTTCTGTCTCTACTTTAGCTGATGATGCTTATGAGACGCTGCAATCAACGACCTCACATCCCTTGATACCAGCACTACAGCCCAACATTTCAACGAATCCACCAGAAATACTGCAAGGCGAAACTAATTTACAACAACTGTTGAATTCATTTTCATCTACATCTTTACAATCTCAATCACCCTCATTGCCATCACCTAACAATAGACAAACACCAGTTTTATTAGCCACTCACTTACAACCACATTTACACACACCATATAACAAACATTATTATCTGCCACAACCACAACTTCACATTGCTAGTAATCTAACTAATAATTTTCCTTTACAAAATTCACAGAAAACAATAGGACTTTCTGAATTTTTGAGACCTCCGTTTAATGCCCCTCTTTTTCATCCAGTTAAGTTGCCAGGTCGTCGTCCCTATCCGGGACCAATCAAAAAAATTCACGCTTCTAAACCGATTTTGCCACAACAACTACCCAGATATCCTTCTGTCCTTGGTGGCGGTCCGGTACCACAGCCTTCCGTTATAGTTAATCATTACCGCAAACCTGTACCTAGTTTGCTGAGACCCTTTATTAAAGAAAAGCCTTTCCCACTCCAACCATTGGCGGCTTCAGTTCTTCTATTGGGTCAACCAACCGAATTAACTAGCATGCGCAAAACAGACATACATGCGGGAAAAAAACCTATTATTCCAGTTCCTTATGCCGATCTTATTCCTCAAGGTAGTCTCACCAAACCGATTTATAATAAGAATACTTTAGATAAATTAATAATTAAGCCAGCATTACAAACAAAAACGTCTGTTGAAAATGTTAAATCTCCGGAAACATCTACAGCAACCTCAAACACAACAAATAGTTTAAGTGCCGCACCTGCTTTTAAGGAACCATTGGTTATGCAGGAAATAAAAGAGGAACCTACAGCCGCTGAATTAGCCACTATGAAGCCGGCTGTGAATGAGGGATTCAAGCCAGATACGGTAGTAGTTGAAAGTGGTTTTAAGCCAATTCTAAGACATGATGGACCTATACCTCCTCCTGAGGTAGTAGAGCAAATAGCAAGTCGCCGTGAAGATCTCGGCTTAGAAATAGACGAAGCAATGGAAATAGATACTCTTTTTTTAACATCTCAGCAGCAGCAAACACAAACACAAAACTTCGAACCAATGTTTATACCTTCGCCTCCAGACAGCACAAATGCCACAATCACAATTAGAAAAAATTCAGAGGTTGAAAATTTTATAAATTTAAGGCCACAATCCGCTAATATGAATGGTTTTGGTTATAACAAACCAATTAGTTCCATGTTAAAATCAACTATGAATCTACCAGAGGCTGCAAAATTACGAAATGCTTCTTTGGAAAACATATTTAAAGAATTAAATGAACATGAGGACACTGACAATAATAAGCAGGAGAAGTTGGATGAATCTTCCACTGAAAAAGTATTAACGACTACGCCTACAACAGAACTTCTAAAAGAAAACGAAGAATATCAAGATGTGGAAGGTTTCCTAAATGAAGAGAAAATCAAACCGACAACTTCAACAGTTAAAAATGGTACTGAGGAACGTAAAATCCAATCAACAACTACTACAACCGAAGCAATATCAATGCGTGGCAACGCCAGTACTACTAAAGCTACTCGCATTGATAAAATTTATTTAGATGACATGGAATTCTACAAAGACGACTTAAATGAAGGTGGAGAACAAAAAGGAATAGAAAACGAAAACGACGACGACGACGCTGACGATGGCGATTATTTATTCGACTTAGACCAGCCTGAAGCCCAGGCAGCTGAACGAGTCGATACATATTATTTACCGCCGGATAATCGAGAAATACCACATGCGAATGTCCCAAGTGGTGCTGTAATAACCTATGATGGTAAATCGATTATGGACAGCTCTTTGGTACTGCCGCCTAAATTAGATACGGAAGTAACTGATTCTTCACAGCCTCGATACTTTAATGGCAACGGCATTTCGAAATTAGAACAACTAATCAGAACTACACCTCAAGTGGTACCATTTCGAGGCGAAGTACCTCCTCTAACACAAAATTTAAGTCCGGAAACTACATTTCGTCCAACGCAAGTCAATAACAAGCGCCGTCCACAGTTATCATCATCTTTGCCCTCGACTCAGTCAACAAAATTACAACTAATAAGAAATAATATAAATAAGTAACTTAGTTAATCTATCACTATCATAAATTATATCTTATTAAGACCATTAGTTAGGTTTATTACTTTTTTAAATTTTAACTTTAATTATTATTATTTTTTAGTCCCTATAGGCAACTTTACGCTCAATTTAGTAACCTGCCATCATCTCCGAGAAGGCTATCTTCTTTAATAAAATGCTTTTCATAATTATAGCATCTACGTAACTAATTGCGTTCTTGGTCATAGTCCTAATATTTTCTATCACGTTATTGGTACGGTTATTGCCTACTGCCAAAGGAAATACGTACATATGTATATTGAAAGAAGAGTTAACAGAAATTGTAGTGAAATTTTGAAGTTGCAGCCTCTATTCCCGAAAAATACCCTAGATTTTTCAGTAGACAGGCCAGGTTGTGCTTTGTTTCCGGACTGTTATGCCTCCGTATGATCTTGTCAGCTGTCTGCCCTCCTTAATTAACGTTACATAGTGTTTCATTTATGGCATTTTGCAATTGCTACTTATATAATGTTAGCTTAATATTGAAAGCCCCTAACTAATGCATTTCTTACTCTACAGTTCGCAATTATTGCTCAAGGCAGTTTCTTTTATTAAATTCTCTAAGCCATGGTCAGTCGTGTCACACTAATTTTTTTCATCTAAGCTATATTAGATTATTTTTTCTCGAAATGTGAACAAAACTCGATTTGAAGAAAAATATGACTTAGGGCTTTTTCTAAATAAATATATTAAAGTATACTTACTATAAAAATTTATTTCGTATCATGTACTCGTATGTATGAAGTACTTTTTTTATAAAGTTCCTACGTACATACTCTATTTTTCTTTTTCTTTAATTCGATAGGATATCTTAGCGAAATCATTGTCATTTTGTGATACCCTCAAATAGTATTTATGGGAATGAATTCATATTTTTTTCATCTAGTTAGTTTTCTTTTTCGTTGTCACCTAAGATATTTCAATTGAATCCGTTAAATTAGTAGTGTTCGTGGGTGCGTGGCTAGTCTAGTGAGTAGTGCGGTAGCCTATCACTGTGGTGGTTCTCGGTTCAATTCCTAGCGGAAACTCTGGACTGGTTCACTACAAAGAGTGAATGAATGTCTGTGTTACTATGCTCGTTTAAAATTGTTATTAATAGTGCAATTTTAATTATATTTGGAACATTTAAGAAATAAATAAATGATTCATATTGAACAATTGCTATTACCGGAAGGCCAATAATTTGAAGTGATTATATACAAATAAAAATCACAATAATAATAGTTAAAATTAATCTTTCATAAAAAATTATATAATAATAATTATACATTTAAGTTATCTCCTTTATTTTTATATACATATAAATAATACCTGAGATATATGGATTTATGTATGTGTTTTTAATATACATATGTACATATGTACATACTTTTAGATATGTTGAAAATTGTGTGCTAAATATGAGGTATATACAACTGTACAAATATTGACATATTACATCTATGTAAACACATTATATAATATACATCCAAACATAAGGTCAAAAAAAGAATCTTGTAATAAAAACTCGTTTTAATTGGATACTTCAAAGTAAGTTCTACATATATCGAGACCAAATAATTTTTTTCTTGGACAAGTATTCAAGGGTTGCCCCTACTTATGCAATGCATTGGTGAAGAAGAAGACGAGTGAAAATACTCGTTCGGACATTTACTTATTTAATTATATATTTTTTTTTATTTTTTTCTCTAGTCTATAGTTTTATGTTGACGCATTAATATTTAGCGTTGAGATTTTTTTTTTGTTATCTTGGACCAGCACTCAGGAGATGACCCGTACATATGCTGGAACTATAGGAAAGGGATAGTAGAAGAAATGAAAGGAGGTGAAGCTTTACTATCTTAGAACACTGCTTTTTGCACGTTACTTTTTTTACAGCAGTGTTGTAGCGTCTCTGATGTCAATGACACGTATTAAATTTTGAAACTTCGTTTTTAGTAACCAATTTTAGTAATTATTTTACTTCGCCGGTGCTACACAATACCGACGAAGGAGTGCCTTCTGATGTGCCTGTGGATTGGATACAGCTGAAGCCGTCACTGTTCAGTGACCAGTGACTATGCCTTCGCCACTGAAACCTTCCGACAACAACTGACAAATGCACATCAGAAAAATTGCGAAGTGTTTTTATGACTCTGAAACTGATGTTGAACCCAGGAAAAATTTTGGTTTTGTAGTCAC